>OY998164.1:39938038-40538038 GCA_963921995.1 Oxystoma pomonae
GTAATCCCAATAAAATTGCCCCCTTTGGTCACGTGATCCGATTAAAGAAAAGACGTTACGTCTTACGGACCCTTGCGTATTTTTCTGTGTGAAGGCCTTAAGACTTTATAGGCCTTTAATAGTTAAAGGTACCGTGTAAATAAAAGATTAAACATTAAACTATTAGATTAAAACTGTGTGCGAAAATTGTGCGTTTCAATTCCTAAGACCGTGCAAAACCGTGCGTTTTGAACACTTCACCGTGCAATCTAATAAATTTTAATTGGCAACACTGAAGGGACTATAAAAGGATTTTCGTTGGTCCTGGTTCTGGTTGAACCAGAACCGCAACCGGTCCTTTCGTTTTAAAACAATGACGTCACAGTTGCAACCCGGTTACGACATTTTAGAACCAGCCTGGGAGGTTGGTTCGGCCCTTTGGTTGTAAACATAACCCCTAAAATTTTGCAAAATAATATAGTCTTTTTTTGAGTAAAATCAAAGATATCTTAATAATATTTTAAATGACGTCATTATTTTAGAACCGCTGTCAAAATTTATGTCAAAATAATGTCAACCAGAACCAGGACCAATTCTTAAATCGAAAATCCTTTAAATAAGAAATGAAAGGGCGCCTTGAAGGTATATGTTCTATTTTCCCTGCTTGCAGGACACCTTCGTCAAGGAGGCCTTGAGGCTTTCATCGACGTCGGACTATAAATTTGGCCCTAAATCCTTTTTTGCTGAAGGAAAAAATTGTGAGAAGTTTCTGGCCTCATATTTTTTTTTGATTTTATAGCGTACATCCACTGGACCGCTTATTCAAAAGTGTTTTTTTTCGTTGGTGTGTTTTTTTTTCGTTGGTAGAGCAAACATGAAGGCAAATTTACAATCAAGCAGCAGACAAATGTCAATGTAAAATTTTCCGGCTTTTCCAATTTTCTCGAAAAGTAAAAATTATTTATTTTCGAAATAGTTTGTTTAAAACATTTCTAGGTGTTTAGAAGTTCAAAAACTTCAATTTTTTTTTTATTTTGGAGAATTTGCGGCAGTCTGCGAAGCTGTCGACAAAAATAATTTGTACTTTTCGTGAAAATTGGAAATGCCGGGTTATTTGACATTTGTTCGCTTGCTTGCTTGCTTATAAGCTGTTCAAACATAAACGTTAAATGATCAAACAACGCCTAATTGTAAATCCGCCGTAAGATTTTGAAGTCATTAAATCATTAAATGTATTGTGGGCTGCCTATCAAAACGCGATTTTTTTTTAAATTTTATTAGAATTTTTGGAGAAAAATCAGCTTTCCTGGATAATAAAATCTTATTTGAATTTTTATGTATTCTTTCTTATCACAGAATAATAATACAATTTTAAAATGACGTAATTAATGCACTTTTATTTTTAAAAAAACAGGTCGATCGATCAAAATAGTTTTGTCTAGGGGTGAAATTATCGGTGACATCTTGTTGGGTGCCCGAGAATTCATTTTTTTCTCGTTTCTTCCCAAATTTTTCCACTTTTGGTAAGTAATTTTTTATCAAATTTTATTTATTTCTATAGAAGCATTCTCTATTTTTTTGTGAACAAACGTTTGCATGTAGAAACGTGTTTGTTTTCATAACCTAAAATGATCTTTTTTGGGAGATAATATGCATCCCAAACATGGGAGACTTCTCATTTTTATTTTATTTATTGTTGATTTGTTTAAAGTAGTAGATTTTATTCATAAAATTGATATGCAAAATTCAAGACACAAACAGTTAAATAAGTATTGTGTACCTACATACTTAAGTATCCTTCATACAAGGCATAGTCATAGTCTTAGTCTTTGGTTTAATTTTTGTCTTAATCATAAAAAAAGTTAAGGTAATTATGCAGTATACGGTTTTCTGCCATTTTTGAAAAATTCTTTATGGGGGCACCTTCTAGGGTCCCTAGGACCCCAAATCCGCCTGTGCCTGATTTTTTTTTTTTTTTTTTTTTTTTTTTTTTTTTTTTTTTTTTTTTTTAACGAGAAAAAAGGGTGCCCAGGGGGGGTTGTAAAGTGTTTTTTTAATTGTTTTGGGTTGGTTTGGATTAGGTTGGGTTGGACTGTGTTGGTTTGGTTTATTTTAGTGAAAAAAAATTTAAAAAAAACCAAAAAAAATAAAAGAAAAAACCAACCGGCGCAGACGGATTTGGGGTCCCAGGGACCCTAGAAGGTGCCCCCATAAAGAATTTTTCAAAAAAAATCAAAAATGGCAGAAAACCGTATACTGCATAATTACCAAAGTTAAAACCACTCTTTCTTATGAAAGTGTTCATGCAAATGATTATGCTTTGTCATAGGCTTAGTCACAGTCCTTAAGGAAAAGTTGGCAACTTTCAACTTTTATAACTAAAATTACGACCATTGCTATAACAAATATAAGTGCGCATGCGCGAGTTCCAAATTGCAAGTATGGCGACCATTTATGTTGACAGGAATGAAATCAGGCAAATTAAAAGCAAAAAAACAAGTTGCTAATTGTTTTGTAGGTTCCAAAAAAAACTGTTTCTATTAAACCTTTGCTATGTTTTCATGGGTATTGAGTTCGTTTTCAAAACTCATTGTATCTTCTTCTATTATAGAGCGTGTTCTTTATCAAGAGCAAGAACACGCTATAAAAAAGAAAAAGATACAATGAGTTTTGAAAACGAACTCAATACCCATGAAAACATAGCACTTATTTTCTTTAAAAACAAACTACAAAAAATAAAAGTAAACAAAACAAAACATCAAAAAAGTGAGGTTAGATGCACTTGCTTATGACTATAACAAAGACAGTGAGGAGTTTTTAAGACTAAAACTATAACTAACACTATAACAAAAACCAAGCCTATGCCTTGTATGAACGATCCTTTATTTAATATTTGTTATTAGGGGTGTTTACTCATGTTTTTATGCATAATTTAGTAGAGAATAGACCACTAATTTATTGTCACCTTATTTGCTTACTGTATTACTGTAATTGAGATGCTAAAAAGAGCTTTTAAACCACAAACACAAATTACTGTAATCATATTCTTTTGCCCACATACAAACTGCCAATGTAAATAGAATATAAAAGAAAACAACAATTCCTGTTTTTGCAAATTCAGTTTCAGAAAAAAGTTAAAAACCTAACTAAACAAAAAATGAATTATCGCCTACCAGCTGCAGCTTTGCACAGAAATAAATCTGGTTAGTTGCAAAAAATAACCGAGCAGGTCCTGTTAAGCTTCCGTAAGAATTGTACTTCAGTTTGGTTATTTTTGCCTATGGTATCACCAATTTTGATGGTCTATTAACACTAGTATGTTTTCACATCGTAATCAATATGTATTAAAAAGATTGTCTTCTTTTCCTTTCATAGAGCATGTTCTCTGTTCCAACAAAGAGTGTGATATATGAAAAAACAAGATGCTTGTATTTCGATACATGTTGAATACAATATGAAAACCTCGATGAAAACATACTAATAGTTAATCACAATTTTATATAAGGGGGTCATTCAATATCAAATCAACCAAAAAATAATACAAATTTGACTCGACCCTCTCTGATTTTGATGATTTTTGGTGCACAGTTTTTACCTACCAAAAAACTCGAAATTCCCAAAATTTGATATTTTTTTGACCAGTACTTTTTTTGTAATTAATTTTTGAAAATTAAAAAAAATCCCTAATTTGGTCTTGATATGTATATACAAAAAATTTAAATCTTAGGAACCACTTAAGCTAGCAAAATGAGTGATGGCCCGTTTTAAAGGTATTTAAAATATCTTTCGAATGATCTAGCACAATGCATAAATTTATGAAAAATCTGAAAAAGGCCATTTTTGATTTTTTTCAAAAAAATATAATATTTTATTCATACCTTTACCTAGTTACCCTAGAAATTTCATGATGGAGAAATAAGAGGTTCATTCGCAAAAAAAAAAAATTTGAAAATGTTGTTACCTCAAAATTACTAAAATTTGGGTTTATATAGCTATGAATTTAATTTAGATCTCTGTATATGCTTATTTAATAATTAAAGCATAACATTAAGATTTTTTCGTATATTAAACACATTAAACAAGTAAAATAAAAATATTCACAATAAATATATATGCAATATATACAACTTCTAATAAGAAATACAAAATATAACTTGTGAGGACTCCATCATTTCTTTTATATATATATGTTACTTTTACTTGGTGGTTTGGCTTTTACTCCCTAATAAGAATAATGCTTCTTACTTCAGCGCAAAGATTGACAATTCACTTAGAAATGGAGGTACCTGTAGTAAGGGGGAGATAATTTGATTTTATCCATAACATTTTTAGAAAATGCTTTTTTTTTCCTTGATTCAGAAACATTCAGTTTAAGGTGGTTCACAAAGATTGGGGAAAAAAAAAAAATATTTTTTTGTATCGAAAAAAAAACATTGATGTTGAACATCAATG
Source organism: Oxystoma pomonae (assembly GCA_963921995.1). Classification (NCBI taxonomy): domain Eukaryota; kingdom Metazoa; phylum Arthropoda; class Insecta; order Coleoptera; family Brentidae; genus Oxystoma; species Oxystoma pomonae. Next base: position 39,942,470 of record OY998164.1, read on the forward strand.
TCCACATGATGATAAAAAAACATCGGAATAAAAATTCAAAGAAACCGTTTTATTTAAGACTTATTGTTAATTTTACACAATACTTATAATAAGCATTTAAATAAGACGTTTATAATAATAATCAGTACATGATATACAAAAGCTATTAAATATCTACTCTAAAAAACCACAAAAAATATGAGTAGTACATACAAGAAACTATATATTATATATATCATTGGTTCAGATTAGGTAGCGACACCTATTGGCGGCAAAGCCGACCGAAATCTCAAAAATAGGCAATTCCTGTTTTTTGAACTGCATTGGGTACATAGTACAAGTGCAAACTTATTTCCCATAATTTTTTTTGGATTGATGTTTGATGTTGCGATGTTTAAAAAGAGTATTGATGTATTAATATTGATGATATTTTATAGACATCGATGTTAAAAACTTTTATATTGAACAAAAAACATTGATGTTTTCAAACATTGATGTTTTGCGCCCATCACTAGTAATTGCTTTTACATTGAGAATCACAGCTTTTTCAAGTGATTTTTGGTAAATATTAACAACAAGAAATGAAAAATAATAAATTAAAACTTTAAAAACCATTTTCACAAGAAAAAAGTGAAAAGCGGGGCCTTTTTTTGTATATGTCAGTAACAGTGGCATATCAAAGAGTTTTGATACATTTTGAAATTTTCTAGTTAAGAAAATCCGAGAGAAAATCGGACTAAGCCACCGGAAAAATTTAATTTTCTGATATAATTTAGGTCATGGGTCAGTCCATATCAAGTCAACCAGGGTATTTTACCACACCATGTCCGATGTTGATGATTTTTAGTATACATGTTTTTCCTACCAAAAAAATGGAAAATCCAAAATTTCAGACTTTTTTGACCAGTTGTTTATTTTGAATTAATTTTTGAAAATCGAAAAAGTCACTTATTTGTCCTTAACATGTGCGCACAAAATTAGGAATATCCAAAGAACCACTTATAATAGAAAAGTAGGTGAAGGTTCATTTTAAAGCTCTTATAAAGACCTTTCATATGAAAATATTGCATAACATATATTGAAAAAAAAAAATAAAAAAAAAATTTTTTGATTTTTTTTTTTTTGAAAAATTTCAAAAAGGCCATTTTTAATTTTTTTCAAAAAATTATATTATTTTCTTTAAAGTGTTATTAAACTATTCACAAAATTTTGAGATGGACAAATCATGGGTTCAATGTGAAAAAATTTATTAAAAATGTCACATGCATGAAAAATCGCCTATAAAATGTACTTAATATTTTTGATATTTTTTTTGACATTGAACCCATCATTTCTCCATCATAAAATTTTGTGGATAATTAAGTAACACTTTGACCAAAATTATATATTTTTTCAAAAAAATTAAAAATGGCCTTTTTGAATTTTTCAATTTTTTATTTCCAATTTTTTTTTTGTTAAAATTATGTTGTGATATTTCGTAAAAAAGAGCTTCAAAATGACTTTAAAATGAGCCATTTATTACTTTCCTAGTGTAAGTGGTTCTCGAGATATTGCTAGTTTTGTACATTCTTGTTAAGGTCAAAATGCTGACTTTTTTATTTTGAAAAATTAAAAAAAAAAACTACGAATCAAAAAAATTTAAAAATTTACATTTTCAACTTTTATGGTAAGAAGAAAATATATACCAAAAATCATCAAAATTGGAATTGGTCGCGTAAATTTTTTGTGATTTTTTGGTTGATTTGATATGGAATGACCCTAGGGTCAGTCCATATCAAGTCAACCAGGGTATTTTACCACACCATCTCCGATGTTGATGATTTTTAGTATACATGTTTTTCCTACCAAAAAACTGGAAAATCCAAAATTTCAGACTTTTTTGACCAGTTGTTTATTTTGAATTAATTTTTGAAAATCGAAAAAGTCACTTATTTGTCCTTAACATGTGCGCACAAAATTAGGAATATCCAAAGAACCACTTATAATAGAAAAGTAGGTGAAGGTTCATTTTAAAGCTCTTATAAAGACCTTTCATATGAGAATATTGCATAACATATATTGAAAAAAAAAATAAAAAAAAAATTTTTGATTTTTTATTATATTATTTTCTTTAAAGTGTTATTAAACTATTCACAAAATTTTGAGATGGACAAATCATGGGTTCAATGTGAAAAAATTTATTAAAAATGTCACATGCATGAAAAATCGCCTATAAAATGTACTTAATATTTTTGATATTTTTTTTGACATTGAACCCATCATTTCTCCATCATAAAATTTTGTGGATAATTAAGTAACACTTTGACCAAAATTATATATTTTTTTCAAAAAAATTAAAAATGGCCTTTTTGAATTTTTCAATTTTTTATTTCCAATTTTTTTTTTGTTAAAATTATGTTGTGATATTTCGTAAAAAAGAGCTTCAAAATGACTTTAAAATGAGCCATTTATTACTTTCCTAGTGTAAGTGGTTCTCGAGATATTGCTAGTTTTGTACATTCTTGTTAAGGTCAAAATGCTGACTTTTTTATTTTGAAAAATTAAAAAAAAAACTACGAATCAAAAAAATTTAAAAATTTACATTTTCAACTTTTATGGTAAGAAGAAAATATATACCAAAAATCATCAAAATTGGAATTGGTCGCGTAAATTTTTTGTGATTTTTTGGTTGATTTGATATGGAATGACCCTAGGGTCAGTCCATATCAAGTCAACCAGGGTATTTTACCACACCATCTCCGATGTTGATGATTTTTAGTATACATGTTTTTCCTACCAAAAAACTGGAAAATCCAAAATTTCAGACTTTTTTGACCAGTTGTTTATTTTGAATTAATTTTTGAAAATCGAAAAAGTCACTTATTTGTCCTTAACATGTGCGCACAAAATTAGGAATATCCAAAGAACCACTTATAATAGAAAAGTAGGTGAAGGTTCATTTTAAAGCTCTTATAAAGACCTTTCATATGAGAATATTGCATAACATATATTGAAAAAAAAAATAAAAAAAAAATTTTTGATTTTTTTTTTGAAAAATTTCAAAAAGGCCATTTTTAATTTTTTTCAAAAAATTATATTATTTTCTTTAAAGTGTTATTAAACTATTCACAAAATTTTGAGATGGACAAATCATGGGTTCAATGTGAAAAAATTTATTAAAAATGTCACATGCATGAAAAATCGCCTATAAAATGTACTTAATATTTTTGATATTTTTTTTGACATTGAACCCATCATTTCTCCATCATAAAATTTTGTGGATAATTAAGTAACACTTTGACCAAAATTATATATTTTTTTCAAAAAAATTAAAAATGGCCTTTTTGAATTTTTCAATTTTTTTTTTCAATTTTTTATTTCCAATTTTTTTTTTTGTTAAAATTATGTTGTGATATTTCATAAAAAAGAGCTTCAAAATGACTTTAAAATGAGCCATTTATTACTTTCCTAGTGTAAGTGGTTCTCGAGATATTGCTAGTTTTGTACATTCTTGTTAAGGTCAAAATGCTGACTTTTTTATTTTGAAAAATTAAAAAAAAAAACTACGAATCAAAAAAATTTAAAAATTTACATTTTCAACTTTTATGGTAAGAAGAAAATATATACCAAAAATCATCAAAATTGGAATTGGTCGCGTAAAATTTTTGTGATTTTTTGGTTGATTTGATATGGAATGACCCTCATTGCTCTTTGATCAACCCTGCTAAGTTTGGGTACTCGTAGGTTGAAAAATTTTGATGAAAATGCTAAAAAGGAATATGCAAGAAATTCTTCAAATTGGCATCATTTTTTCTTGGGTTTTTTCAATTTTTACTTATTGACAGAGAATTAAATTTGCAACATTTTTCCCATTTGTCACTTTTGACAGTCTGTCACCGTTTAGGAGTTATCCAAGAAGAACGCCATTTTGGAGTTTTTTGGAGGTTAGAAACGACAGTTCCCGAGGGGGTAGGAATGGGGACTTTTAGTATGTTAAATGGTGGACTTTCCTAAGGATTTTAAGAAAAAAAAAAATAGAATCTAATTTTTTCCTCTATTTTTTCTATGTAGCTTAGTTTATATCCCTATAATTTATAAAAATAATTTCTTAATTACTCCGTTTTATACCGCTTTTATATAAGGACAGTTTTAAATAAAATCAGTTTAAAAAGATAACAAATAACACAACTAACTTAACAAAATATTTTTCTGTAAAACCAGGGTTGAGTATTTCTTTAGGTTGGAGCTAAAGCGTTTTTAAAGTGTTTATACCCACGGTGAAATAGGTTTTAAAGTGATAAACTGCTTTCTTAAATCGCTTTTAAATAAAATAAAATTTAGTTCTTGTAACGGTTTTAGTGGTGTTTATCAGTGGCGGTCCCAGCCATTTGAAAAGGAGAGGGCGGTTTTGATATGAAAAAAAACTAGAATAAAAGCATAGCTTTTATGAAGAACTTATCAATATATGCAAGCAAAACTTAGTAACTACAAGCGCGGATTTGGTCTCAAATCTAGGAGGGGGGTACTCAGATTTTAAGTCGTTTATTTTATATATTTTTTATTTTAAAAAATGTTTAAATTCGCCGAAAATTTTTGAGAAAATTACATTAAAAATGCAATTTTTGAGTCGAATAAAACTAAAATCGTAAATATCAACGGTATCATAGCGCCGCAGGCGAAAATTACACAAAAAATGTATTTTTTTGATTTAAAATTAAACTAAAATTGTAAATATATCAATGGTTTCAAAGAGCAGCAGGCGAAAATTTTTATGAAAATGACACTACAATTTATGCCCTACTTTTGATTTTCTAAATGTTTTCATAAAAAATTTAACGCAAGGGAAGGGGGGGGGTTAACTACCCCCCTATCCCCCTGAAAACCGCGCTTGAGTAACTACATATAATTTTTTCAATTATAAAAAACATAGATAACAAACAAAACCTAATAAGGTCTAAAAAGCTTTTTAAGTTGAAATACCTCTTATATTGCATATCTCAAACTCCCAAACATAAGATATGACAATCTCAAAAAAAAAATCGTTCCGTTTTTTTTTGGGTAAACTGGTCAATGACTTGCTCAATGTCAATTTTAATATGTCTGTTGATATGCAGCAACACTAAGCCTGTCAGACGAATTTCCATCATAGTGTTTTTAAGTACTTACTTAAAAGGGAGATCTAGATGACCCCTCAAATTTTCGACCAATTTCATTACTGTATTCTCTCTCTAAAGTCATCGAAAAAATTGCTAAAACAAGAATAAATACACACTTTGAAAAGTTTAACATCCTCTCAAAATCTCAATTTGGATTCCAACAAAAGAAAGGAACGCATGATGCCATATTTGCTCTCTTGGAGGATGTATATGTCAATATAATGGAGAAAAGGAGATTCGGTGATTTATATTTCTCGAAGGCCTTTGACTGCGTGAGTTACAGTATACTGCTGCAGAAGCTAGAACGATATGGCTTCAGACAATCATCTTCAAGATGGGCAACATCTTACAACACAGGCAAAACACAGATAGTTCGATGCAACCAAGATCTTTCGAATAGCAAAGAAATAACCAATGGAGTGCCACAGGGGTCTGTTTTGGATCCAATCTTCTTCCTTGTCTACGTCAATGATCTCACCTGTATCAATATAAACGGGAAATTTTATGTCTTTGCTGATGACAACACCATACTCTGAACAGGTAAAAGAGATGAGCTTGAGGCGACAATTGAGAATGATCTAAAAAAAGTGAAAGATTGGTGCGATGCAAATCAGTTATGTTTTAATATTAAAAAAACTAATGTCATTTCTTTTAGATCAACTATAAATTCCATACCATTTAACGACCAAATAATTGAGTCTCAAGAGAGTGTTAAATTTCTTGGGTTGGTTTTAGATAGGCAATTAGATTTTAAAGAACATATTATTCAACTTAAACCTGAACTATCATCTGCATGCTTTGCTCTTAAAATAGTTTTCAAAGAACTAAACCTACACTCAGCAAAGATGGTCTACTATGCCTTATTTGAATCACGTGCAAGATATGGAGTGGCTTTCTGGGGTTACTGTTCCAAAACCCTTTTTGAGTCAGTGTTCCGGATTCAAAAACGAGCCATCCGAATTTTAAGTGGAGCATCATCAAGGGAACACTGTAAACCTTTGAAATTAACTCTGTGTTTCGGCCTTCCATTGTCTATATTTTATTTATACACGACGTTTCGATCAGTACAATCTCTGATCGTCTTCAGGTGCAAACTACAATCAATTCCTAAGGCTACGTACTTATATACCGTGGGAAATCACTCAACCTTGAAGTTTAAGAAGTTGGCTCTGCCCAAGGAGGGGCTTCCAAATATTTGGAATTTCAACACTTGGTTTACTGAAAATACCCTGATTCTGCCCAATAAAGGCAGCTTCAAGGAATTTTCGTTTCTTCCAGTGTGACTCCTTGTGCAAAACCTTTGCTTCTGCCCACTTCATTCGGTGTTGTTTTGACCATGCATGTTCGGCAATTCCTGATTTCGTGGTTTCACCTTTTTGGGTATTCGTCTGATGTTCCTTAAGCCTAACAGATAGTGGTCCTTTAGTTTCGCCTATGTATGATTCACCACACTCACAAGGAACTTGGTAAATGCATTCCTTATTTTGTTTGTTCTCCGGTTTTGTTTTACTAAGAAGGCTTCGAATTGTATTACTTTTTTTTTTCGCTACTCTTCGAATTTTCTCTGATACTCCTTTAACGTATGGGATTGTAAGGAATGCATTTGCCTGGTTTTGGTCTTGTAATCTCTGTCCTGTTTGTTGAAATTTAGAAATAGTATCTGTTATAAGTTTCAGGCTGTAACCATTCTGCTGCAGATCCTTCTTAATGTTTCTTATTTCGATTTCCAAGTCATGAGAATTGTTACAAATTTGAACGGCTCTGTTATACAAAGTTTTGATTATGCCTCGTTTGGTTGTAGCAGAATGATTTGAACCTTGATTTAAATATTGTCCTGTGTAAGTGGGTTTACGATAGACTGTTGTTCTGATGTCGCTTTCTACTCGTGTGACAAGTACATCAAGAAAAGGAATTTGAAAATTTTGCTCCAGCTCCATTGTGAATTTAATGGTGGGTCTTATGTTATTTAGGTGGTGAAGAAATTCTGAAAGTTGTTGGTCATTCCCGGTCCAGACAATAAAAGTATCATCAACATATCTCAGCCAGAGCTTAGGTTTATATGCTGCGGTATCAACCGCGTGTGATTCGAACCACTCCATGTAAATATTGGCCACCACTGGCGAAAGCGATGAACCCATTGGCAGACCGTCTTCCTGAGCATAAAACCTATCTTTCACTTGAAAATAAGAGTTATGTAGGCAGCACTCCAACAACTCCATCACTCCCTCCAGCGGTAGGCTGGTACGTTCATAAAGGGATTCGTCATCAACCAGTCTCTTTATAATAATATCTAGCGATTCCTTTATTGGGACATTGGTGTATAGACTTTCGACATCAAAACTGACAAGTCTATCCTCGGTTCCTAAAACAAAAGATTTAAGAATATTAACAAAATGGTTGGAATTTTCTACAAATGAAACGGTCTTGCCTGCAAGAGGTTGAATAATTTTCAAAAGGAATTTAGACAGATTGCTTGTTGGAGAATTTCTGGAACTTGTAATTGGGCGTAAGGGCATTGCATCTTTGTGAATTTTGGGAAGTCCGTATAGATGAGGAGGCTTGCTATAATGTGGTGTAAGTTGAGATCTTGTATTGTCCGGAATATATCTGGAATACTTTTTCAAAATTCTATAAACCTGACTTTCGATTGATTGCGTCGGATCTTTTGGGAGAAGTTTATAGTTTCCTTTAGCAAGTACCTCTTCAACTTTCTGGTCATAGGTTTTCGTGTCCAAAATTCCTTGAAGCTGCCTTTATTGGGCAGAATCAGGGTATTTTCAGTAAACCAAGTGTTGAAATCCCAAATATTTGGAAGCCCCTCCTTGGGCGGAGCCAACTTCTTAAACTTCAAGGTTGAGTGATTTCCCACGGTATATAAGTACGTAGCCTTAGGAATTTATTGTAGTTTGCACCTGAAGACGATCAGAGATTGTACTGATCGAAACGTCGTGTATAAATAAAATATAGACGATGGAAGTCCGAAACACAGAGTTAATTTCAAACACATCATTGTCTCAAACTTTCAAACACACTGTAAACCTTTATTCAAAAAACTAAAAATTTTAACTTTGACAGCCATTTTCATATTGGAGTCTGTTTGCCTTATTCATAAAAAACAAATTAACCGAAACACAGTAAATTCAGAACCACAACGAACTACCAGATAGACTACAAATCAGTTTGTACCTCTCCCTATTCCTCGTTTAACTTTGACAAAGGAATCAATCATTTATGATGATCAAAGATCTTCAAAAATTTCGAAGAACAGTAATGAGCTATTTTGAAAACCATCCATTTTATAATTGTGATGAATACTATGCTGAGGTACTAACTAGCTAAATATAGTATGCTTTATTTTCTTTTCATTAGTGAGATTATGAAACTGTGATATTTTATTTTTATACCAAATAATTTTTATAACAATTCTCTTAGGCTCAAGTCAATATAATACAAATAACCGTTACTTATGTTTACCTTTTTTCTTTGTTCATTTTAATCTGTTATTTTTTGTTAATTTTAAACTGTTAAATGTTGTTAAATATGTTTGTTATTTTATATTTTTGTGACCATTTTTTATTATTAACTAAAATTGAACAACTTGAAATCAAATTCTTATTGCATTTCTTGAAAATCATTTAGCATTATTTTATTTTTGTCATTTTTCCTTAGGCATGCTTTGTTTATGAGTTTGAATGATCTTAGAAAACAATAAAGCAATTTTTGTATTGTATTGTATGTTTTCAATCTTTTGAGGCATGAGAAGCTTCTTTCTGACGAAGCATTACTGACTGGCAAACATCCAAGAATGGTTTTATCAACTGAAAAATATCGCCACACTTGTTCATTGTCTCGAAAACGTTATCAGGTATGTTTTGATTTAAGCTTTTGCCTACCTCTGACCAATATTTTTTCCAAATACTGACTTCTCCCAATAAAAGTTCAAGAATTTGCATTTTGGATTAATCAAACAGTTTTATAGTATTTAGAAACAACTTTAGTTAATTTTGCCTTGATTTTGGCTTCATGTTGTATAAAACTATATGATTTTACCTGAAACTTAAAACAAAATTATGATTTTTTTGCACAAACCAAAAGTACACTTTTTTGCACTCGACGCGCGTTTCGCTAACAACGTTAGCATCATTAGGAGACGATAAACAAACATTGTTTATCTAGAATCCCTCCCGTCTCCTGATGATGCTAACGTTGTTAGCGAAACGTGCGTCGAGTGCAAAAAAGTGTAGTTTTGGTTTGTGGAAAACAATCATAATTTTGTTTTAGTGCAACCAAAGGTTCCAAATTCCCAACATAGTTACCTAAAACTTGTTTATAAATAGAAACTCTATAATACTGTTATATATTTCCAATGGTTTTTGCGGTAAGTACGTCATGCGTTTATTTATTGTTGGTGTGACGAATTGAAGGTCAAACTGCCTCAAAATACTGTTTAGGGATTCTAGAATGTCTTTAAAGAAACTTTCTGTTCGGTAGTATTATAGTAAACTAAAGTCTTATAATTCGGATTGTTGTTGTTTTTCTGTGTGTTTAATTTGTATTATCTGCAACTTTTAACCTATACTACTTAACTACATTGAGCCCCTTTAAAATGAAAAAAATAGTACTTTCCAATTAATGTCAAAAATGCAACTTGTTAGACTAGTATGACCAATCAACACCATTCTCAACTAAAAAGCCAGTTAACTCATTTCCGTTTTAGTATCCTTTGGCCTATGATTGGTGCCATATTGACAACAAACTGACAGAAAATCTATGTTTTACTTGTCAATTTGGTTATAAAAATGACAGCCACATTAGGCTAAAGGGCACTGAGGCGGTAGGAGTTAACAGGCTTTTTAGTTAAGAACGGTATTGGACCAATATGACCAATTTCAATGATCACAGCATGCAGCATCAATTTCAACTAACTTGACAACTCTAAATTCAAAATTGTCAACCATTTTGTCGCCTCTATAAACCTAGCGAGCCCACCTCATTAAATCCAAATTTTGATAATTCCAGAATTATGTGCTAATTTCGTTCCCTTTTAAAAATGTATGTGCTCTTTGAGTTTTTGAGAAAATAAAAAAAAGGTGGTCGCTAGCGTTATGTAAACCTAGCAAGCCCAACCTTGAATAAAGGTTAAAAATATCCGTTAAGTACCTCAGAATTATGTGCATCAAAATATAAAAAAATGTGAACATTTTTAACTTTTTTAGTTATTTTTTTTTTAAATGTTGTGGGCTCGCCAGCTTTATATAAACCTAGCAGGACTACCCTTAAAGAAAGCTTGAAAATATTCGTTAAATATCTAAGAATTATGTGCTTTTTATGTGTTCCATGAAAATATAAAAAACATAAAAATTTTCAAATTTATTAGTTATTTAAAAAAAAAATGTGGGCTCGCTAGATTTATATAAACCTAGCAGGACCAACCTCAAATAAAGGTTAAAGGTTTTTTAACTATTTTAGTTGTTTAAAAAAAAAAAAATGTTGTGCTCCCGCTAGCTTTATATGAACATAGCAGGCCCAACCTTAAATAAAGGTTAAAAATATTCGTAAATATCTTAGAATTATGTGCTTTTTATGTGCTCCATGAAAATAGAAAGAAACTAAAGATTTTGTACTTTTCTAGTGATTTAAACAAAAATGTTATGGGCTCGCTACCTTTATATAAACCTAGCAAGCCCGTAACCCCCTCCGTAGAGCGTTAATGGTGACGTATCGGCCTGCCGCACGGAAGGTCTCGGGTTCGAATCCCGACTAGGTGCATGGATATTTTGTGTTGTCTTTAAGTTGGCAAAAACTCGGCTAACACTGGCCATTGATCCTGTAATGGATGGGAAGTCCCAGTATAAAAAAAAACAACTATTAAAGGAACTCTTTTTATCTATTTATGGGTCAGACAATATTTTGCATACCAAAAAAGCACAACATTGCACATATTTTTCAAAATTTTACAAATATTAATTAAAAAACATTTTTTACCAAAAAGAGCATGACAAGCACTTATTTTTTGCTTATTATACGTTTATAAAAATATTTATTAGTTCTGTATCAGCTTGCTGGCATTATGTACCGCTGGCAAAGTTTTTTACGTTTTGTTTGAAGCGAGAGGAGCACAAAATGTTCGAAGGGTTTTGGTGGGCTTGCTAAGTTTCTGGAGGTTTTCGCCAACCATTTTTCAAACTGGGACTGAAAATAGCTACCTACTCTTGGAAAATATTGTTGGACCGGATATCTTTGACAAAACATTCAAAGACATTTTAAAACTTTGCAATTTTTTTTATGCATCTTAAGTGATGCACTTTTTGTTTGGTATATTGGTGCTTTTGATTGCAATGTGTTGCTAGAATAAATATCATTAATGCATGGTCCCATTTTTTTATTGGAATGAGCTCTATGTGTGACAACTCCACCAACTTTTCTGCTCCAGTTTTAGTCTAGGGATCTGGAAAAAATATTATTGGACATCAAAATAGTTCAACGTGAAAAAAAAGGTGATTTTTTTTTTCTGTGTTAAATACGATTTCTGATATTTGCAATAACTAAAACGTGGTACTTTTCGAGAAGTGCCACTCTTTCTGGAAGGGGGTTGTCCATAAATGACATACGCACTTGTAGGGGGAGGATGGGTGTAGTGCTTTGTGCGAGGAGTGGATCGGTGCCAATTTTTTGTACACCAACGAGCATTGCAATGCCAAATCGTCTGGCAATGCCCGCAATACCCCCAATGCATGCCAATAATAATGTAGGGGCATATGTCGATAATATCTATCCCGTGGGATTTTGAATGAAGGAGTTTTGTAACTATGTGAGATTGATAGCTCTTTAGTCGCACAATCAAGTGTTACCGAGTGTTTTGTTTGAATCCGTGTAGAAGGGGTTGATATGACGTCATCTTTCAAGATGGAGACCAAAAATCATCAAAAAATAGAACTTTCGCAACCGGGGCATGATTATACTCGATGCCGATGACGAGAATTCCAAAAAATTAACTTTTAAGATCATCCGACCTTAAATGACCTTGAAAATGGCAAAAAACAAGATTTTTGTCATTTTCTCTTCAAAAAATCTTATTAATTCGACGTTTTGTCACACTAACTTCAAATGTACCTCAAACTATTAGGCATATATTCGATCCTTCGAGTTTGATGCAGTTTGAAGCTTTATGACCTTGAAAAATACCCCAGTAAATTAACATATTGCAAAAATAAACTTTTTTTTCATAGTAAGCGGCGATCAGTCAACAAGAATTGATGACCACCTTGTCATTTTTGCTTTTTTACGAAATCGGATAAAATAAAATGTGGTTAGAGGTCGTCATTTTGATATATCAGCCGCCATATTGAAACGCGTCATAGCTGAACCAAATTTTTTTAACAATATTGTTTGACTTGACCATCTTATCTTTCTTACCAAATTTGGTCCTCTTTCCTTTAATAGTTGATGAATAGCGCCCGTTAGTATATTATTTTTACAATATGTTAATTTTACTGGGGTATTTTTCACGGTCATGAAGCTTCAAACTGCATCAAACTCCAAGGACCGATTTTGGCATACATGCCTAATAGTTTGAGGTACATTTGAAGTTAGTCTGACCGAACGTCGAATTATTAAGATTTTTTGTAGAGAAAATGGCAAAAGTCTTGTTTTTTGCGATTTTCAAGGTCATTTAAGCTCGGATGACCTTGAAAGTAAATTTTTTTGGAATCCTCGTCGTCGAATTCTATGGAATCGAGTATAATCATGCCCTGGTTGCAAAAGTTGTATTTTTTATGATTTTTGACCTCCATCTTAAAAGATGACGTCATATAAAGCCCTTTTACACGGATGCGAACAAAACACCCGGTAACACTTGATTATGTGACTAAAGAGCTATCAATCCCACAGTCACAGAACTCCTTCATTCAAAATCCCACGAACTTACGTCAATGTCCGCAAGGAGAGCGTGGGACATCTTTATGTTATAGTTAATCTTTTCCTGTAAAGTTTTGCAGACTATCGCCAAACACTGCAATTTAAGTATTGGCAGGCAAACTGATATTCCAAATATTATTTGGTCTTTTTTTTGGGAAAAAAAATTGCTGGCAGCACTTGCTTGGTGCATTTTAATTCAAATACACGATATTTCGGGTAGTGAAATATTCTTCCTCTAGGATAATTACTCGATATTTACCAATACCGAAAATAAAAAGAATACACTTGGTTTTATAAATTATCGGGTAAATTACTCATTTTTTATATTTTTTCTTCACCACCAACAAGTAATTACATTTAAAAGTGCAAATAAGGAATTTTTGCTCTAAATTTGATATGATCTTAAGTTTAAAACATAAAAGTTATTAATAAACACATTTTTGAAATTTAACATTGAACCTTATAGAATGAAAGAACAAGTAATTAATTCATCATCTGAAACAATTTTAAATAATTATAGAACTTCAGAATGATTAAAATAATAAAAATGAACCAAACAAATAACGGAGTATATAACAAAACTTCGAATAGCTAAAATATCGATTAAAATATGCTTCTTTTACAACAAACCGTTGGCTAATAACTTAAAAACTAAACGGTTGTCGTAACTTGCACAAAAAAATTCTAATCAAACAGGAAATTTTTTATACCTTCCTAATCCACTCTATAACGACTAATAAAAATACCTATAGAGAGTAGTCTGTATTTTTCATCAATTTTAAAAACATTATTTTTTTATAACTTCATCAAAAACAAAAAAGGAGTTAAAAAACCTCCAAATCAGTTACTTCAACCGAAAAGAAACTAAAAAACAAAAGATCAAAAGATCTTGGGTGGAAATAACGAAAATTCAAACTTGGATGAGCATCCCACAAGGAACACACAAAAGATAAAAGCGAAAAGAGAAATGATTAAACGATGTTTCGCCCTGGGTAACCAGCGTGGGCTCATCAGTAGTTTCACTGGTCACCCTTCACTATACATCATTAAACACCATCATACACTTTGATTTCCAACCTTGAACCACTCACAAATAGGCATCGTTCCGCACTGGTACTTATCCAAGTTACCTGATACGAATTCGTCCTGGCGTGTTAATATTTCCAGTAGGATTATGCTCCTAAGGCAATTAAAACAAAAAAGAAGTTAAAAACCTCCAAATCAGTTACTTCAACCGAAAAGAAACTAGAAAACAAAAGATCAAAAGATCTTGGATGGAAATAACGAAAATTCAAACTTGGATGAGAATCCCAGAAGGAACACACAATAGATCAAAGCGAAAAGAGAAATGATTAAACGATGTTTCGCCCTGGGTAACCAGCGTGGGCTGATCAGTAGTTTCATGTTTCATTTCGATCGTTTGTTCCTTGTGGGATGCTCATCCAAGTTTGAATTTTCGTTTTTTCCACCCATCTTTTGATTTTTTCATCAAAAACATTAATTTAATGGTGTAGATAAAACTTAAAAATATAATCATCATGACACTTTTTGAGCAACTATATAAGAACAAAGACAGATGAGTATTCAGTTCATTTGTCTTTGATAGGACATATAAATCACAGTTAAAACGTTATACTGAAGGCCAAAATAAAAGTGTATTTATACTTTCACTTTGTAATTCAATTGGGTTCAACAAAAAAAAATAGCTGATGGGCGATAGCGAAAAAAATAAAAATGTGTTTAACCGAAGATTTAACCTAGTTGACAAGTGAGTTTTTTTTAAAAATTATCTACCATTTTGCGCTTTTTTCCAATTCGCTCCCGCGATAAAAAAAGCTTTTTTTATACCTTTATCAAAATAACCATCAGTCACTTCCGCAAATAACCAAAACATGCCATTTTTCACAGCGTGCAAAAAAAGAGTTCCGATCCATTATTTCAAAAAATAAATAATTATTATTTAAAAACCAAGCCATTTCCACAATAAAATAAAATAAGAAAGTGTCAAAAATTAAAATGGCCAACAATGGCCATTATACAAAACCATTGTTGTGTCATCCACCAGCCGCCCTTGTATAGAGAGAATTTCTTTCTCAACAAACGTGATAGGTACTGCTAAAGAAACATGGCAATGCAGCTTTTTATGAGATCGCACCAAAAAATATTAAGGGGGGTTAAATATATTTAAGCAGTAGTAATTATTTTTTTATTTTATTAAATTGTATTGTAGTCTTATCATAAGCATAAAAAATAAAATAAAAAAGTAAAAGTTTACATGTTATTTAAACTTAAATTGTATCTCTCTTTTCATGGACTATATATTTTATTTTATGTGTGCGAAAGCGCAATACAATAATCTTATAAAATCCCTTATATTTATGCCGGTCACCAGCTACCTACCTACCATATGCCTATCTAAATTGTTAAGCAAATAAAAATAACTTATCTTCTTTCATTTTCTATAGCAAATGACTTATTTATCTATAAAACAATAAAAATTAAATACTTACATCAGATTATTCTTAATTCCTTTTTAACTACAAGTGTCGTCACAAACTAAGCACTATTTAAGTAAATATTAATGTTGTAAGGTTATAGATTATGTTTAGCAAAATGACACTTAATGCGCTTGCGTAGTTATTCAAAAATATTCGAGGAAGGTTCAGGCATTGCCTCCAAACAAACTGAAGCTAGAACAATAAATACCAACAAAAACATGAGCTGGACTTGCACTAGCTGCCTGCCACTTGGTAATGATATAAAGGCTCTAAGGGGTGTTGTGCCCAGTCTCAACAAGGAGATAAGAGTCTTTGAAATTCTTGCAAAATAGCCGAAATTGAGTTCGGGGAAATCGTCCAAGAAATGAAACAACGTGACAGGCGTAAGATTAATATTCTGATACATTGATGTAAAGAACTAAATAGCCAGGATAAAAATGCGCGTCAATCTCACGACACTACTAGTGCAGAAGAAATAATTAAAGCCATTCCAATACAAGCAGAGGTTACCCACATTGGAAGGCTGGGAACATACGATAAAACCAAGCCAACGATGTCACGATCCATAAAAGTTGTGCTTCATAGTGAGGACATTGTCCATAAAAACATAAAAAACGCCAAAAAACTTCAAAGTATCCCTCAATTAAAGCATAACTCCATTTCTTACGATGGCACTCCTAGACAAATAAAGTTATGCAAAACAGTAAAACAGGAACTAGAAGCTAGAAAAAGTAAGGGTGAGAGCAACTTAATAATTAAATACCAAAATATCATTCCCACCATACTGCTTCAGTAGCGTCAAACTAGCTGAGCCCAACAGAAGTAATTATAAGTCTTCTGAAGTGTTGTTTTATTATCAAACGCTAAGAGGTATGAACACCAAAGTCGACCAGGTATATAGCAGTGTTTGTAGAGAGGAGTTTTTAATAATAGCGTTAGTGGAGACATGGCTTTGAGAAACAGTTTTTAGTAGTGAATACATTACAGATGTATACACAGTTTTGCGATGTGATCGCGATAGGCAGGCTACCAACTTAAAAACTGGAGGAGATGTGATATTGCCAGTGAAAAGTGAGTATTTTCGTGAAGAAATAAACACTTCAATGATCTCAGAAGCTGTTCCTCTAGTCGACGTGGTTGGATGTAAGTGTTTCTTTAATAATTATTTTTCACTGTCAGTATATGTTGTTTATATCCCACCAAAAACAAATGTTCAAGAACTTGAGTTATTTTTAGAGCTTTTTGAGCAACATTGTAGTGAAATAAATAAAAATTTTAATTCTGGGAGATTTTAACCTCACAAACATTAACTGCGATAAAATTGACTCCAAAACAGGTTTTCTGCATTTTTTTTGTTAATTCGTTAAGTGTTAGTCAATTTAATTTTATCCCTAATGAGGATAATAGATTACTTGATTTAGTTTTGTCAAATGTTACTTGCACTGTCACAAAAGACACCTTAGCATTTGTTGTAGAAGATCCAAAACACCCTGGCTTAAATATTAGTTTTTTTGCTAGAATAGAGTCTACAAACAACTTTCCATCACTTAAGGAAGCAAAAAGTTGCAATTTTAAAAAACCTAACTTTCCAGCATTGTATGAGGCATTGTGCAGGAACAACTGGCAGTATCTTTATAACTGACCACATGTTAATGAGGCCTGTAATTTGTTTTATAACAAGCTCTATGAAATTTTTAACAGATTTGTGCCCACCTATTCGCATTCGAAAAAAAGTACATATCCAACTTGGTACACATTAGAAATGATCAAAAACATTAAACTCAGGGATAATTATAGGAAAAAAATTAACAGGGGTTTGGTTCAATATAGTTCAGACTATAAACGTTTAAGATCTCTGATTAAATTACAGATCGATCAAGCTCTTAAAACCTATACTGAGAACGTCCAAAATGGGATAAAAAACTCAAAGAAAAATAAGTCACGAATTCCTGGCACCATGACATATAACAACAAAACGCCCCACCCTGGATTTAAATTTTTTATGAAAACATTTGGAAAATCAAAAGTAGGGCATAAATTGCGTCGCTATAACACCTTTGATATTTACGGTATTAGTTTAATTTTGTGTTAAGAATGGCATTTGTAGCGTCATTTTATTAAAAATTTTCGCCTGCTGCGCTTTGAAACCATTGATATATTTACAATTTTAGTTTAATTTCAAATCAAAAAACGCATTTTTTACAGCAGTTTTCCTAAAAAATTTCGCCTGCGGCGCTATAATACCGTTGATATTTACGATTTTAGTTTGTTTCGACTCAGAAATTTCAGTTTTAATGTAATTTTCTCAAAAATTTTCTGAAACATTTTTAAAATAAAAAATGTATGAAATAAACGACTTCAAATCTGAGTACCACCCCCCCAAGATTTGAGACCAAATCCGCGCTTGTAGTTACTAAGTTTTGTTTGCATATATTGATATGTTCCACATAAAAGCTATGCTTTTATTCTATTTTTTTTTCTTATCGAAACCGCCTCCCCCCTTTTCGAATGGCTGGGAGCGCTACTGCACTTACTGACAGACATAAATAGCGTAAACCAGTGGGTCTAGAAGAATGATATTTGCACATAGTTTCTTATACAGACCGCTTCAAGCTACTGCGAACATAGGGCGGAAGAAGTCTAATTTGCCAGTGTACGTACATGCAGAGACACCGCACGCCTATCAGTGAAGCAACCAATACTCAGGCTTGCGATCACCACTTGCATGACTTTCCTTTGGTATTTAGTACGCCTCTAACCACGGTGCTGTGTGGAGCGTAGTCAATGAAACCGGAATTTGGTCAATAAATACGCAAATTTTTATAACGTAATTTTCTTATTTTTTGTCACTGATAAATAAGAGCGTTTTATTGTCAACTGCTCAGATTTATCAGTGACGACGTGTTACAATGAAAATAATAAGGAGAAACAAAATAAAAGCAAGTTCTCAAAATAAAATAATACATTCTAAAAACCAAAAAGATTATCCCAGTCAAAAAAAAATGAAAGCAAATGTTCGAAAGGTCCTCCTTGCTCGGCTAGACAATATCCGAGCCTACTATAAAAACCCCTTCTAACGTTTCCAAGCATGTTAGGGGTGATAATTTGAAAAGCTTCTTCAAAAACAGTTAGAAGTCATTAGGAGCTTACACCAAATCTTACACCTAACAACTGCCTAGCAGTTGGAATAATGTGCTGCTGCAGTAGATCCAAGTATCTAGGACCATTCAAATTGCAATTGCCGTTAATAAAAAATGGCCCAATTACGTGTTCCCCTATAATACCCCCCCCCCAAACATTTAGTTTTTGGGGGATACTGTGTTCTTACGTCAAAATACAAATGCAAATTTTCCCTAGACCAATATCGAACGTGTGTTGGGTTATGACGATTTGACCATCTGCACTTTTTCGGCAACTTCGTAGACATCCATTTTTGGTTTT
Source organism: Oxystoma pomonae (assembly GCA_963921995.1). Lineage (NCBI taxonomy): Eukaryota > Metazoa > Arthropoda > Insecta > Coleoptera > Brentidae > Oxystoma > Oxystoma pomonae. The sequence goes on from OY998164.1 coordinate 39,961,440, forward strand.
AAAAATGTATTATTTCAATTAAGAACTTACCCATCTGTTTCTCGAGCAAGGCAGAAATAAAACAAAATAATAAAAACAAAATGAATTTCCAAAAGATAACACTGCAGCGTGCTTCGAATCCACCTCGGTCGTACGGCACGGAGAGTAAATTGGACTTGATTCCCCCTATGTTCGCAGTAGCTTGAAGCGGTCTGTATACTGCAGGTAAGAAATGGCTTTAAAAAATTCGTATTCCAAGAGACGGATGAAAGTTTGATAATGGAAGTTGGTCATTTCTAAAGTTACAAATATTGAGCCCACGGCTAGTAGACTTAAGAAAACTCTTAACGTGTGTCTAGAAGCATGACATTTTTGCAAAGGAGTTCATTATTCCCTAAAGCGCGGTTCTCTTCTACGCGTTCCCCAAGCGTGCCCACCCTAACTTAAAATGCATTTCGTGATCCGACATGGATTTAGATTGGCAAATCTATGTTGCTCACGTTATGCGTTTTTTGAGTCAGGCTAGCCACGCATGCGGAAGGCATAGATGGTATGGATCCTTTAAATATTGATAAATACAAAATGACAGAAAATATTTGTGGCGTAGAGGGCAAAGGGTGAGGGAATAAATCAGAAAAAAGTTTTTCCTCGAACAGGATTTGAACCCGGGACTTCTAGAATACCAGTCTAATGTTCTACCAACTGAGCTACCGAGGAACTGGGGTTTTAACTGGCTATTCGGAAATCTTTTCGTCCGATTCATTTGTTAGTAGTGGGAAGATCTTTGAAGCCTACTGCGGCTTTAAAAACCTAGACATGTTATAAATTATGAGATTATTAGTTGTACGAAATTTCAATTTATCTATCAACCAACGATACACTAATTTCCAACTGGATAATTTCAGCCAAACATATTTACAAAATGAAGGGAAATATGTCGTGTATCGTTGGTTGATAGATGAATTGAAATTTCGTACAACTAATAATCGTGGATGTGTACCTCCTTGTCTTTATAACATGTCTAGATTTGATTTTGATTTGATGAATCGGACGAAAGGATTTCCGAATAGCCAGTTAAAACTCCAGTTCCTCGGTAGCTCAGTTGGTAGAGCATTAGACTGGTATTCTAGAGATCCCGGGTTCAAATCCTGGTCGAGGAAAAACTTTTCCGATTTATTCCCTCACCTTTTGCCCTCTACGCCACACATCTTTTCTGTACATTGATAAATACGTTTATTTTGAGGTAAAAATAGTTTTAAACAAATTAAAATTTAATATACGTAATTAGCATTTCATCTAAAAAAGTAAATACTACTGTGTCAGATGTGCAAATACCTTTATTAAATAGATAAATTTAAACTACTCTTAGGTATGGTACCGCCTAGAATCTGCTTAAAACAATTATTAAAGATAGGCTTTAAAAAAACTATTTTAAAAAAAACAACATCAATGAATAGCGAGCTTTCCCTCAAAAAGGTAATGGTAACCTTAGATCCGGATTTCGCACTTGTGGTGCTCATCAGTACGGTGCTAGGAATTAGGAGATGAAATGATGATGGAAAAATATGACACAGGATTCATGTAAAAGACAACCATCTGTCAAATTGCAGAATCGTCAGATGTACCTTCATTTTGAAGGAAAATTAAGCGTCTCTACGGAGACAGATATAATTATCTTTACAGATATCCTAAGCTCTGGAGTTAATAAATTTAAAAAGGGATTTATTCACCCTCACTAAATCCCTTTTTAAACTATTTTTAAAGTTAAATTGAAATTACTCAACAGCTATTAGTTGTATTTTAATAATTGTTTGTCATTAAATCAGTCAATTTGGTCTATTTTTATATTCTATTAGATGCAATTATGCATACATTATTCCAGAATAGTTTTTTATAAGTTCTATGTAATTTAGATATAATATTATCATAAAATATGGAGGTGGTTAAAACTAAAATAACAGAAAAAAATGTACACGGACCTTTAACTTGTCCGGACAATATGACCTATTTAGTTTTAGATAGAATAGTAGACTTTTTGACATAATTTAGTCCAGGCTGGGTGATTCCACCAAAATTGAGTAATTGCTATGCTTGTCCTGCTCATTTAGAATGTTAGTTTTTTTTTCGTTTTTTATATTTTATGTGTTTTTTTTTTATCTATCTGTCCCAGGGTGAGTTTTTGATAGTAAAGTAACTTGGGAGAAGTATCCAATTGGACAAAATTTGGATATTTCACAGTCAAGTAATAACAAACTATTTTTTAAGAAACAATAAATAATAATGTTTTTTTTACATGAACGTATACATATTAAAGAGTTGTCATTAATTAAAAAACATTAGGACTATCTTTTTTTAAACTTCTCAAAATAAAATTTAGTGTATCCCGTGTCATTTTTTCAAGCCATTTCCTTCAGTTTTCTCCCAATATTCTTAAAAAATCATTTCGAAGATATGACCAAATAACCAACTGCCAAAAATTAAAATAACCAACAATATAAAGTCAAAGCCTGAGAAGAAACGCGATTATACAAAACCGTTATTGTGTCATCCATCAGCCCTTAATTTATAGTATAAGTATTTTTTTAATTTTTTTAATAACAACGTCATCGCCGTGTTAGGTCTTTTTAAAAAATTGTTCATATTTTACGTCCGATACCACGAACCTTTCTTTTTATTAATTTTTCACGGACAAGAAATCTACTGGTGTTGGTTCGTTGGAGAAGGGTCAATAAAACACAGAAATCTAAATTTTTCCATGCCGACGTTTCGGGCCTTTATTGGGCCATCCTCAGGACACCAAAATACAATTAAGTAATGTATAATTTGTTGAAAATATTCATATGTTTCAAATTAAATTCTAATGAACTTTTTCCCTTCATGTTTTAAAATATATAAATAAATAAAAAGGTACATGAAGTAAATAGTATAAAATATCACAAACACTATTACGATACTGACACTTTAAAATAATTAAAAAGAAAATATAATGTTTAATGTTACAAGTATATAAGTTTTATTTTCTTAAGAGCTGACCAGGATTCCAAAATTCAGATTAATTGTTGCTTACCATTGTCATAACAAAAAGCATGTTTAAAAAATGTTTCTTTGAAAAGAGAAAACATGTAAGAACCTATTTAATAAAAAACACGAAGAAAACACACGGTCATAATACCGTGTCTTGCATAAAGCATATTTTTTTGTGTTCATTCCAAAAACTACAGTTTATTATTTTACACATATTTTTAAAAAATAAAAAATAAAATTACAAAGCTATTGCTACATAATTTTGTCACGTGTGTTTTCTTCATGTTTTTTTTATTAAATAGGTTCTTACATGTTTTATCTTTTCAAAAAAACGTTTTTTAAATATGCTTTTTGTTATGATAATGTTAAACAACAATTAATCTGAATTTTGGAATCCTGGTCTGCTCTTAAGAAAACAAAACTTATATACTTGTAACATTAAACATTATTTTTTCTTTTTAATTATTTTAAAGTGTCAGTATCGTAATAGTGTTTGTGATATTTTATACTATTTACTTTATGTACGTTTTTATTTATTTATATATTTTAAAACATAAAGGGAAAAAAGTTAATTAGAATTTAATTAGAAACATATGAATATTTTCAACAAATTTTACATTACTTAATTGTATTTTAGGGCCCTGAGGATGGCCCAATAAAGGACCGAAACGTCGGCATATAAAAAATTTAGATTTCTGTGTTTTATTGACCCCTCTCCAACAAACCAACACCAGTAAAAATAAATTGGGTTGAAAAACGTCAAAGAAATATACTTCTTAAATTTTACGTGGCTTAATATAAGGCGACGTAGTATAAACTCCAATTAGGGGTGGAGTTGCTGCGAACGTTGTGTTTTGAACGGTCTTCTTTCAGTAACCGGTACATTTTCTCTGGTTCCGCTTTTTATGTCCTGCTCGCAAATTTCATTCTTATTGATATTTGCATCCTTTAACATTTTGCTTTTCACTTTATTCCGACAGGTGGCACGCTGCATATAGCCAGGCCAACATTCCGTGTTGTTTGACGACGAAAGTTGTTTAAATTCGCTGGGTGTGCTAGCTTATGTTAGGCTTCATACGCCATACATGTTACCCTGATCATCCCTAACAAGGATGAAACAGGCATGTAGGTTTATGGACTATTAGATCTTGGGACGCCTGGTCGTAATGGATTAAACAGCAAAATGTGCGTCCGATGCCATGAACCTTTCTTTTTATTTATTTTTAATCTGGTTACATAAAAGGGTGGATTTAATGTGATCTCTAGGTTCCATTTAAAGAGGTTTTACAGAAAAATATTATACTTTTTAGGCTGGATAACTTTTGCGAAAAAAATTACTCGATTATATTGGATTAACCGCCTCTTTAATTTGAATAGGATAATAGGCCCCTTGCCGTAAGAGGCCTATCATCCAGGTTCTGATCAAAAATACTAGATATTTTGCTAAAAAGCTAAAAGCACAGACTTTCATAGAAAATATCATTAATACATTACAATATAAAAAAATCGAAGATGTTGGTGGCTTCTAATTTTCATGCATTATAACATCTTTTTGGTATTTTATTACCGCACCCTGTACAATTTTTTTACAGTTAAACTAAAATTAGAACTGCGAAAAATGCGTTTTTATTTGTAATTATTTAATAATTGTAAAATTACATAATTTTTTGAAATAATATTTTAAAAATAATATCTAAAAACCCAAAAAAAAAATAGATACAGAGTGGGGACTTTAAATGGAAATAAGCGGATTAAAAAAAAGCCAGCCAATATTTCAAAAATACTACACACGAATCATCAGAACAACATTTTTGTCTGAATCTCTAAGGGAAACTCTCGTACTGTGTGGCCAGTTTAAAAAAAAGGGCAACAGAGACAACTAGTCTCTATCTTTCTCCGTCTTTTTTCCTTACCGGGTGAACCTCACTTTTAGTCAATTTCTCGTCAATTTATCATTGACAAAATTTTATATTTTAAAATTTAGCGGGGCTCATCAAATCGACCCAAGCCCGTTCAACAGGTACTTTTTTGCTCGAGTCTCTATTGTTATTAAAGAATCCGGCCCTTTCACAATTCACACTTTCTATTGTGTTTTGGAGATCGGTACTTATTAAGGGCTGAATAAGATATAAACAGTGGCGTATGATGCATTATTCGCTTATAATCTTCCTAGTTCTTAAACTCTGTTTGTGGTAGGTAAGTATAGCTTATTTTAATTTTTTATTGTATAATACTGCCGTCCATTTCAATATGTTAAAATCATCTAGTTTTATTTATTTTTTGAAAAAACTTTTTATTAAAAAAAATTGCAAAAATAGAATGGTTTTGCTCTAAAGAATTAAAAAAAAAACAAAATCTCATTTTTGAAAATAGTGAACATACAGTGTATGACTTTTTTTAAATTATTAAATTACGCTTGAAAACTGTCCGGTAATCCAAACTCCCCGATTCGAGAAGGGGGAAGGAGGCTTCGCCCGCCAATTCCGGAAAGTTAAGTATAATTAGGTATAAAATGTTATTTATTACATATTACTAACTCTTTGAGAAAGTTAATTGTAAAATTAAGACAATAGATGAATTTTCAATATTCAAAAGAATCTCTGCGTCTGCTTTTAAAAAGTCGAGGTTTTCATTTTAAAAAATGTCAGAAAAAAAGAAAAATTCTTATGGAAAGGCCAAATATCTTACATTTAAGATACAAATATTTAAGAAGTATACGCCACTATCGAGCCCAAAAAAGAAATATAGTTTACTTGGACGAGTCTTGAGTGGACAACGACATTACGTTTAAAAAATGTTGGCAAAGCGACGAAATTACTGGAGTGATCCAAAATATATCGTCAACAGGTCGATTTATTGTGGTACATGGTGGTTCCGAAAATGGATTTGTAGAAAACGCTCAGCTCATATTTAAGGCTGGATTAAGTACAGGTGATTACCATGGGCAAATAAACTATGAAAATTTTAATAAATGGTTAACAGAAAAACTTCTACCAAACATCCCACTTAATTCCGTAATAGTGATGGACAATGTCCCTTATAATTCTGTGTTGGATGAGAAAATCCCAACTAAATCATCAACCAAAGCACTTATGAGTGATTGGCTTACAAAACATAATATCACTCATGATCCTCGAGAGAGAAAAGTAGAATTCTGGGACTTAGTTAGTCTCCACAAACCACCGCCCGAACAAAAAAAATATAAAATTGATAAATTGATTGAGTCGCATGGTCATTCTGTTTTAAGAACACCGCCTTATATGTGTGAGTTAAATCCAATAGAATTGGCATGGGCATTCGTAAAGAATTATACAAGAAGCAGAAATACCACTGGAGAGTTTACGATAAAACGACAGAGAGTTAATTAAAGAGGGCATAAAAGCAGCGGATGCAGAACTTTGGAAGAAATTGGTTGACCGTCATTAAAATAGAAAACAATTACTGGAAAACAGACCAACACATGGAGGAAATAACTGAAAAAATAATAATAAGACTTGGAGAGGATTCTGATTCTGAAGATTTGGATGATAGCGATTCAGAAGAAGACACTACCATAGAATTATAAATAGTAATTTATGGTACTTGTGTGTTATAATGAAAATAAGTCACGTGAGAAAAATTTATACCACGAGGCTGCCAGACTAAGTGGTATAATTTCTCAAGTGAGTTATGACACGACACGCAAGTGGGATAAATTGTGTTAAAGCTATTTTTAGTCTTAAGGTGTCTTGACTGATTATAACTAATCTTAAAATACAAAGATAATTTGACAATCATTTAGTCCATAAATGTCCTTCAAGTTTATTTTAAAAAAGCATTAGTTTTGCGGTATTTTTGACAACTTTTATTTAAGTATATGTTTTCGCTTTAAGTTTTATACATATTTTTAGTTTCTTAAAGGTACTACTATTAACAACTATTATTTATTTTTTAAGTTTTGTAGATTTTTTTGCTTCTTTTTAAAATGTTTGTACTAGTTTTTAATATAATTTTTCTTGGTATTTAACCTACCGATTTTTATTTCTATACATGTATGTTTCTTTACAATAGGAAAAGCGTTAGCTACAAAAAATGTTTTGGTATTTTTTGCTATTGCCCAAAGCTACCTAGGTAGGAAATTAAGAATAATTCCAGAAAACAATAAATATTTTAAAAGGTATTAAGTATCTTACCAAGTCATGGTTTAATTAGGACCGCAATTGGCGATTTATTGCATCATATTAAACGGGCTTTACACTAAAAATTAAATATTTTTTCTTGGTAAGATATTAATGACCATTTTGAAATTGTCTAATATTTTACCGAGAAAAAATATTTAACTCTAAAGCTTATAATTTATTTTTACCTAAAACATAGTACCTATGCAAATTCAGAAATTTATTTCTCTAAATAGAATCTATTTTAGTTTAAATCAATAGTACCTAGTGCAAATAAACCTGGGTAGGAAACCGGTATTTTTGAAATTTAAATGTTGTTCTTTCGAAAACGATAAAAGATAAACCACTAGTGTTTGGTATTATTGGAGAGCGAATTATCTGTATGGGAGTTTTTTTTTAATGGCCACTTTCCCTGCAATAGGTAAAAAAAGATGGCTCAATAATTACAAAAAAGAACTTTAAAAAATATCACGACAGAATCCTCTTTGAAATACCAGAAGAAAAAACCGTTTAATTTAATTTTTTTTTTAATTTTCTACTAAATTATTATCAAATATTTTCCTTGTTATGTAGTATGACTTTAACCAATTTCCTTTTTTTTTTCTTTTATTCGAACAAGTTGTCACAAAAAAAATGCGCGATTGGATGCTTTCTATCTCAAAAACAGGGGATATCTGGCTCCCACTTTAATAGTTTATTACATAACAAAGAGAGTGACAAATTTTACGCGTGTGGGTTAGAAAGTCACTTTCTTACGAGTTATGTACGCTATTTTTCCTACGAACACTCAAGCTTTGTACTATTTTCTGTAATTATTTGTACAAAATGAGTTGAATCAAACGTTCATTGAACAAATTTGCGTGCGTAAAAGTATTATTCTACTAGCGTGCGGAAAATTCACTTTTCCGCACTGTTTTGCGTGCAGAAAATTCACTTTTCCGCACTAGTGCGGAAAAGTTAACTTTATGGTACTTTTCCGCACTAAACCAAAAATAAAAAAATAAATATTGCTATATTTTAAAAAACTTTCTTTTTTGTTAGGTAAACATCTTAGTCACGATAAATAAAGAGTAACCTTTTCAAAATTCCTTTTGTTGAGTTAATTTAATACTTAAGTCAAGCGCGTAGAAAAACAATTGTTCCTAACACGTGCGAAAACCTTTTTTCCGCACTTAATTGCTTGACAGAACTCCGTTGCGCGTCGTTCCGTCAACGGCAGTTGTGTGCGGAAAAATCGATTTTCCGCACTTGTTATTTCCTACGAGGAGCGTGATTTTTGCTTTTCCGCTCGATTTTTACTTTTCCGCACTATTTTTAATGTAACGCACGATTTTCACTTTACACACTATTATATACATAAAAATAATAACTATTTCTACGACCGTGCGGGAAACACCATTTTCCCTCACGGATTTTAGTTAGGAAAGTGTCACTTTCCTGCACTGAGTGCAGTAATGAATTTACACCGAGACATTCTCGCACTGAGTGCGGGAAAGTGTTTTTCCCCCAGTCGGATTTTTTATTATCGACTTTTTTTCTTTTTGATTAGTCGTAAAGAAAATATTGATTCCATTTCATGATCCACTCCGCTTCTTTCGGGTCAACGGCAGTCGCGTACGAGAAAGATTAACTTTCCGCAGTCCTTAGGATAATAACTATTACAACAATTGTGCGGGAAAGTAATGTTGACAGGTCCACCTACCTTTAACGTCAGTTTGCCGTATACTTTTCCAGGTCTTAGGAAAATGACTTTTTTTTGTTGTGAACATCACCCATGAAAATGTTTGCAAAAAGTATATAGTATATATAATTTTTTTTTCAACAGTATCTTTTAAATTCAAAAAATACTTTGTATGTACATACATGTGGGTAGTGTAATTGTCTGAAACACAACCGTAACCGTCCGAAACACTCATAAATGACGTTTCGTATGCTTACATTTCGTTTCGGACAATTACGGTTCTTAACATTTTGGATAGCGGCATCCTTGCCATTTGTTATTTATATAATTTTTTGACGTTATAATAATTCGTTTTCCCGACCTTTTTGTCCAAATAGTGTTTTTTTTTTGTTTATTCGGCACAGTATCGTGGCAATTTCATGTTTCGGACTAGTTTTTTTGTGACAACTATGTAAATATATATTTCTTTATATAAATTTACTACCCACTTGTTCACCTCAAAAGCTTTAAGTTAACAAAATGTTAACGTTGCAACTTCAAATTCAATTTCTTCACAGAAAATTCGGTGGTTTCGGACGATTACAAAAACTTGGTGACAAAATATTTATTTTTATGGTGGAATTAATTTTAAGGCTACTAGTCAAAAAATGATGTTTTAGGATTCTAGAAACTTTAAAGTTTAACTTATTGTATGCCTCTTTATTGTTACAATTTTTAAGCTTAAAAATATATGCGTTTAAAAACTAAAAATTCCTCGGGTGACATGTTTCGGACGCTTACATTTGGTGATCCTGAGGCTATTTTCGGCTTCCTAAAGAGTGATATTAACCAACTTTTTAAGTGATTCTTATAAAATGGATCATGTTCTCGACTTTCGACCAAAAATTGGAGTTGTAAAATTACCGCAAATATTTTTTTTCTTTAGCGACGTGAAAATTCATGTTTTGGCCATTTAAAAAAAAAAACTGGGGTTAAATAATAGTTTTATTTTGATTAATTTTTGTTTGAATAATAAAACTTTCAGCCTTTATTCTCCCAAGGACCATAAATTTTTACTTCGAATGGGATTCTGATTTCAGATAAACGGCGTTATTAAGCGTTACAAAGGAGGGGGGGTGTTTCGTGTCGTGTTATGTAACGTTTGAAATTAACAGAGTTTTTTCTGAACCTTAAGTCAATTTTGTCCATCAGAGATTATATAGGTTTCTCGGTAAAAAGTATTGGCTCAACATATATAACTATTACATATATAAAGGACCAGAATGCGAGAAAATTGTCGCGGCAACGGTCAAAATCTATATTGCTATGACATGGTCAAGGGACTAAAGACGGTTCGAACTGAGTCGGCGCGAGTTTGTAACGTCGAATCACCTCATTTCTCGTTCAGCGCACTTCCAGTTGATGCATGCGTATTGGAGCCCGTCTTTAATCCATTGGCAATGGCCAACTTGGTATTTCGCAGGGGTTTCCGCGACGCTTTTTATCATAGGGAAATACACGGGCAGGGCCTTTATAGTATCTCATAGTTATATGGCTCAACATGAAAAAACGACGCACTCTATCTTCTGCATGCCTCTTTCATAAAATATTAAAAAATAGTCAAATTTCTTTTGGCAGACAGGTGCATGAGCGTAATATGAGAAATACCAACAAAATAGTTATTTCCTAACATAAAATTGAGTTTTTAAAGCGATGTTTGAGCTATCAAGTCTCTAAGGTTTATAATTATGTTCCCCAGTCATTAAAAATAAAACAATATTTGCTTGTAAGAAAGGCTTGAAACATTTTTTACTAAATAATAATTAGTCATATCTATGTCAGGTCCAAACAATATATGTCATATAAACATGTAACATGTCACATGTGTTAGTGTAGCTGCTTACGCTTACAAGTCAAAAACGACTGCACGGATTTTTAATCAGTAAATTTTTTTTTTAACAAAAACGACTTCCTAGCTAGCTGTTGGGCTGGATTTGCATAATATTTATTTTTTATTAACTTTTTTTCCCTAAGAGTGTTATTCTTTGTAGTTTTTATTAAATTCTTTTAATTAGTAAGTTTTGTTTCAAAATTTTATTTTGTAATTTTTGTTGCTTGTGATTTAATTCAGAGACTGCTCTTTTAGAATAGGCAACTGATCTCCAGCATTTTTCTGGCAGCCTTATATTTTAGAATTATTGTTTTTTATATTTGCTAGAACATAAATACCTATTCTATTCTATTCTAAATAATGAATATGTTTCTATTTATGGGTCACTCTACAAAATATGTGCAAAACAAAGTCACCAATAAATTTAAAAAAATAAAAAATAGGTATTTCTGTTTTTTACTGAATAATACTAAATAATATACCATTGGCAACTAAATGTATTGCAACTTATTTATTTTTATTTTTTTTAAATTTTTACCATGTTAATATCTGAGATCTGAGCCTTTGTTATTGTCACCCCTATTCTAATATTTTGATGTATTTTTTGAAGCAATGGTTAATACACCACCGGACCATACACTATTTTGCAAAATATAATAAATAAAGTTAAATTAAGAGCTAAACAAAAAATACTTCTGTTTTATCTAAACAAATATACTGTCTTCAATGTATACCCTCACTTTTGTTAGTAAAATTTAGTTTCCACACATACTCATAGATAAAAGCATTGATGGGCGCCATTGTGATTTTTCAGTGTCCCTGAGTCACCTTTAGGTATATGAGGGAGCAGGTGGATGAGTTTTTTTAATTTGAAGTTAAAAAGCAGGTAAGAGTCAAGCATATATTCTCAACATTGTTGTTAAGTTACTGCTCATATAAAAAATGACTTTAAAAAACTACATGTTACATAATGATTGATTAAAAGTCATAAACAACACAAGGTAAAATCATGCCTCGCCATCTTACTGTTATTTAGTTAGGTGGGAAATTTTTATTTTTGAATTTGAATAATCATCTTAACACAATCTTTTATTGGATTTAAGAAGAAAGTTTCAATTTGGAAGAAAAGAAAATTTAAAAATTGAAACCCACGGGAGGTTTAAATAGTAAACACTCTGTAGAACAAATTAAAAGTGATAATTGATTTTTCCAATTAATACTTGATGTCACACAACGATTTGGATGGGTGATAATAAAATAAGGAGTAGATTAATTTTGTATTTATTTAAAAGGTGTTTTATTTATGAAATGCATTAAAAAACTTAAATGCAAGTTTTTTTTACATTTCGGTCACTGTCGAAATGTCGGTTTAAAAATATTAGCGCTGCGTTCAATCACAAAACAGCGAGTTCTGATCTTTTACCTCTCCTTGCACCTTGGCTTGCACCAACCTCTACTGATGAAAGCTACAGCTTGAAAATGAGTGGGCTTTGAGTAAGGAAAGTTATTTTGACTGAGCTTTTAGATAACCTCAATGTTTTACTTTCAGTTTGTAAATAAATTAATATAGTTGTTTTGGGTTTTTTTGTTTTGGTATATTTTTCGTGCATAATCAGTGACCTTCACTTATGTTTCTTTTGCCTCGTAGTGCCCTCATAAATATATTTTTGTGCTGAAAACGGGTTGAAAATATGACGTTTTTCTGGACAAAATTGGAGTTGTTTTATTGATTAATAAACAACTTGGGATATTAAATAAGGTAAATTACAATTGCCACAAAACAATACTTTCTGGGGGCTATAAATTTAAACTACCCCCCAGAGGTGGTCTAAAAAATCACCAACTTTATAACCTCAAACACAGATGATGAAGCTATTATGTGCCAATTTTTTGGCGTATTCACCATATGCCATTTTGAAGCCTTCCAAAAAAAATTAGTTTTAAGGCATTTTCTCCTAAAATATGGTATATTTTTAGAAAAAAAGCTGTTTTTCAATGGTATTTTGCAATAATAATAAAAAATAATGAATAACTTTTTGACATTTAGTACCCCCACAGGTGTAAATATTTAGATCTGTGGAGGGGTACTATTTGACATCTTAGTAAATCCCACTGTTAATGTTTTGCTCAGTTTTGTTAACATTGGTGATAACTTGTACTACAGTTAACAAAGTTGAGGTTTTTACTGTTAGTACCCCCACAGGTGTAAATATTTAGATCTGTGGGGGGTTCTATTTGACATCTTAGTAAATCCCACTGTTAATGTTTTGCTCAGTTTTGTTAACATTGGTGATAACTTGTACTACAGTTAACAAAGTTGAGGTTTTTACTGTTAGTACCCCCACAGGTGTAAATATTTAGATCTGTGGGGGGTACTATTTGACATCTTAGTAAATCCCACTGTTAATGTTTTGCTCAGTTTTGTTAACATTGGTGATAACTTGTACTACAGTTAACAAAGTTGAGATTTTTACTTGGCCACAAAAACGGCATAGATTTGACAACACTGCTGCAATCACTAATGACATTTCGAGTGAGATCATGCAGTGTTCAAACCACGGTGCGAAAGTGGCCGGTAGCTATGCGGAATCTGAATTCCAAGACTCCAATCGAACTCAATCAGTTTCACTGGGCCTACCAAATTAAGTGACCTTGGAGTTTCAGAATTCCGGCAGAATCTCGCTTATAAAGAAAAAAACCATAACTTTTTTGTTATCAGATAATAGGATTTATAAAAATCTACAACCGTATCCAAAGGATTTTTAGAAATTGGGTGTATTTTTTTCAAAAAATTAAAAAAATCCAAAAATTGTCACAGATTTCTGTATTATCGATGAAGCTAAAGAAAAAGCCAGGCAAGATTTTTGACTATTGCTATCCTTGTTTATTTTATTTCAGGAATGAGAGAGTCCTGCGGTTGTGAGGAATTCAAAAATAAACATTCCTGCCAAATTTCAACAGATTCCGTTTTCTCGTTTCCGATATTCTGCCCGGTAAAGATTTGCCCAAAAACAGCAAAGCAGTGTTGTCAAATCTATGCCGTTTTTGTGGCCTTAGGTGCATAATTATTGCCTATTATATAAGATTTTTGAAGTAAAATAAAAAACAAACTTATCGAAAAATAAAAATTCAATATTCACTAAGAGTACGTACTAAAAAAAATAAACAGGCTTTATTTTGTTGGTAAGTTCAGTATAAATTCTTGTAAGGCCACAAAAACGGCATAGATTTGACAACACTGCTTTGCTGGTTTTGGGCCAATCTTTACCGGGCAGAATATCGGAAACGAGAAAACGGAATCTGTTGAAATTTGGCGGGAATGTTTATTTTTTAATTTCTCACAACCGTATCCAGACATTTTTTTGCTGGACTCTCTCATTCCCGAAATAAAATAAACCAGGCTAACAATAGTCAAAAATCTTATCTGGCTTTTTCTTTAGCCTCGTCGATAATACAGAAATCTGCAACAACGATTTTTGTGTTCTTTTTATTTTTTGAAAAAAATACACCAAATTTTGAAAAATCCTTTGGATGGTTGTAGATTTTTATGAAATCCTATTATCTGATAACAAAAAAGTTATGGTTTTTTCTTTATAACGTACTCACGTAATTTGGCCCAGGGAAACTGATTGAGTTCGACTGGAGTATTGGAATTCAGGTTCCGCATAGCCACTGGCCACTTGTCTAAGGCTGGACTTCCATAAGCTTTTTCCGGCCGGATTTTGAAATTTGACCTTGTCTGTCAGTGAGTGAAACAGTGACAGAACTATTGGCAACTTCACCATAACTTGAAATCCGCGCGGAAAATCTGCTAATGGAAGGCTAGCCTCACATATGGTGTTCGCACCTATTGTTGATCTTTCAAAAAAATAGCAAAGCAGTGTTGTCAAATCTATGCCGTTTTTGTGGCGTTAACATGAGTTTCTTAATTTTGTTTTTAGTTAAGGAGCTTTTTTTTTTTTTTTTCAGAAAATTAACAAAAATTTTTCTTGACCCTCCACTCTAGGTTAAACTTTAACATATTTACTTTGCAAAAAAATTAAAAAAACCGTTTTAATTTTTTATATTTTTTTTCTAAAATTAAATCTTAATTTATACATATTTTGTAAAATGACTCTTATGCTTAGTGTATTTAATTAACAAAAGGGAATGGGCGGGGTTGTAGCCAGCGTTACGTAATTTTAGAGAACGCGGTCTAAGGTTTCTTTACTGCACTTTCAGTGAAGCCATAAACATCCGCTAATTCTCGCCGCAAATGCAGGTTTGATGTCCACGCACAGGAAGTCCAACTCTTACAGCCATGGAAACCTGGAAAGAGGAATCGATCGATAATTAGATTTCCCGAATTTCTTAAAAAGGCCGAAGGTAAAGTATTGAGTCGAGGATCACGCAGTTAACATAAAGTGCATATTCAAGAAAAAAATATATACATTTTTGAGATTAAACTAGAGTTTCGGACTTCCATTGTCTTTATTTTTACTTTTTCACAACTTTTCATTTGTATCTGAATTCGTCATCAGGTGAATACTTCTTAAAGAAACAGCATTCATCCTGAGGAACCAGAATATTATTATATTTTCTCAAGCAAGCGTCACCATCAAGGATATTTGACAACCCACACTTTTCGGAGGTAAAAGATTGCAATTGCGAAACAGTGGAACCAACCAATACTGAAGTCATGCTAGTATATAAGATTAGGTAGTCTTAGTTTTTGTGAGTTTTCACCTGATGACTGTTGCAGACATTGTAAAAAGTAAAAACAAAGACAATGGAAGTTCGAAACTGTAGTTTACTCTCAAGTTTAACATTGTCTACCTAAGGACACTAATCCTAGAGCAACACTAATCCTAGAGCAAGCTCTAAAGGAAGCGAAGCGTGACATTACTTTGAAAGTTTGAGTTATCATTTTTGATTTGTTCTTATTTTAAATATTTGAATAAATGATAAATACGATAAGAAAGTATTTCTCGAAAGCACGACTAGTCCATTATCATACAGTCGCGAGTTATTAAAGTAATAAATATACGCAAAAATTATAAATCTAACAGATTTTACTCTTAGTCCGGGTTCTCTGTATTTTGATAAAGAAGTAAAACGACAGGCATTCAGAATTACTAACTTTATGAATAAATTATCAATTAAAAAAGATGGGTAAACCCTCTGTAAAACCGGACAACAAAATTTTCAGGTAAGTACTATTCACAGGAACTAAAATCTGGAAACGTATATTGATATCTGGTTCTTTGCTTCAAAAATTATGTTTTTAAAAAAAATATTTTAACACTTTTAAATATTTAAAAAACTAAAGCTCTTAGTAATTTGAATCAAACTGCAGAAAAATGTTTATTTCAAAGTTACAATTTTTTCAACTATTTCACACTTTTCTCTTCCTAAACTCCCATCATTCTATCCAACATTTACTTGGTGGGTGGCCAAAAAAACGATTTGGTAGCAAATTTTGGTTAAAATCATAATACATAATGCCTTCTCTATCATGTGTGCAGACCGACAGAAAATCCTTTTTTTTGTAGATGTAGGTGTTTTAGGACCCAAATAGCAACAAATTTTTGATGAACTACCGTACCATACGTTGGTATGATGATGGTGCACTAATAACACATTTTGTGTCACTGTGATTCAAGTAAGAATTAAAACAGTTTTTTTCTTTATTTTGACTATTATATTTATACTTATACGTAAAAAAAATAATTATTCCCGAATAATTACAGAAAACTGATTAAAGTTATCTAAATTATTCAAATGAACTTAAAATTACATTAGATTTATAATGTTTAAAATCTTTTACCAAAATAACGCATTCTTATCACAGTACCTATATGTTACCGTTAAAACCCGGTTTTTCCTAGTAAAAACTAGTCATAACTGTTAACTCTATATTAGATTAGATTAGACTAAATTATATAAGTTTAGATTATATTTTAATCTGACCTAATCCAACTGACCTAATCTAAACTAGTTTTTCGTAGGAAAACCAGGTTGTAACTGAAATCGGGGTTTTACGGTAACATATATACGCGATATATATATAGCGAATACTTGCCCCGAAAGAAGTACTTAAATTCTTACCATAAACTAAATAACTATATACCTATATCCTTAAAAAATTATTTTTTTTACCAAGAATAGCTAAACTCGACTAAAGATCAATTTTCACAACGCCGTAATTTTTTTACTAATTTCGGATATAAAATAGGACACACAAGTTCACACACCAGGCACGCAAATACACAAGGAATCGAATTTATACTTCCACTTTATTAAGCACTATCGTCGGGGCAAAAATAGGTACTGTTATAAAACCTGCCTCACAAATCCTTTAATTTTCGTGCTGCTTAAAGTCTTGTCCGAAGGCTTCCAGCCAAGCTCTCCTTCTATTGCTGTTTGATTTTCCTAATAAAAATACTTCTTCACTCATTATAACTTACCTTTAATAGGTACTTGAAAGAGCTGAACTCCGTCGCAGGACTATTTTTTGCAGCCTGGCACACAACAGGAATAAATAATAAAATTAAATCGTTTGATAAAAAAAACTATTTACAATAATAACGAGCCGCCGATGACAAAAGCGAGGCAAGCTAGAGCTTGCTCTAGGATTAGTGTCCTTATGTCTACCACCTTCAAACAACAGATATATATATTTTTGAGATAGACATGCCCCTAACTTTAATTAAAAATAAAAATCTCCTGTTTTTGAAACCAAATTTCGTTATAAAATTTGCTTTAGGCACGGTAAGCCTGAACGGAGTATAGGTTAGGAGAAAAAATAAGTGTACTTTTTGAATAAGGACCCTTCCCTGACTAAATAACCGTGTTCATTAAAATCGTAGCTGATCCTCTTCTGGATATTTCATCAAATTTGTGACTTTTTATAACTATTTATAGTGCACCTCTAGCAAAAAGAAAGTTATGTTTCGATTTGTGTGAAATATTTTTAATTTACTGAGGGGGTAACAGGAATAAAATTTTGCAGTAGGCACAACCTTATATATGGAAAGGGTGAGCCAAAAATAACGTTCAAAATGGGGATTTTCCTTGTTTTGCAAAGAATTCTTAATTTATTTTTAATTTAATTATTTGCTATATCTTATAAGAAAGTAATAAATGGACTATTCGGCATGTGACGTCTTATAATAGTTAAAACTTTAACAGTAAATTTTACCAGTTTAAAATGCTATTAATTACTTATTTAACTTTTAATATTTTCAAAACAACTACAATCCTGTACAAATTTTTTGAAGAAAAATCTACAACAGCCTCTTTTAAATTTTTACCATAATTGGGATTTTTAATAGTTAATAGTAACATTTTTAATTAAAATGATCAAAAATGCCCTAAAAATCCTATGGTAGCTTATTTAGTTTGTGAGATAATCGCTTTTAAAAATTTAGATTGGAAGTCGTTGATTGCAGGTATCTCGAAAGATATAGGGTAACTTTAAAAAGCAAATTTTATAAGGATTTCAAATTTTGTATTAAGAACAGGAGATCGCACAAAAAAAATAGGATTGCCCCCTGCCAAAAATGCCCCTTCATAAAATAGCTACTTCAAAGATTTTAATCTTTCTATTTAATTACAGCTAGGGATATCTATCTCAGAAATATATAGTCAAAGTTTATATTTTTTTTTCCTGAATATGTAGCTCGGGCAAACTGTGATCATGCAGTAAAATCGAAGTCAAATTTTTGTTGGTTTATGTACTTTAGACTTTGCCAATTGCACCCTGTATATTAAAAACTATATCTCTGAAAAATGTAAAGCTTATTTATATTTTTGTTAAATGTGTAGTGCAAGTCGTGTTTGCTAACTGTGTGGGCTTATTTATTGATCAAAAAAGTTGGGTTATAACATAATTTCATTAAATTCGATGGCCGTCTAAAAATACATAAAAAGTGTGCGGAGTTCTAGGGGGTATATAAAAGCCTTTGCTTAAAAAGGACGTAAGATTGACGCGTAGTTTTTTTTTTGGTATTTCTGCGGCTCATCCTATTTTTGATGTACAGTTTGCCCGTTTGACTCAAATTTATTTTAAACCTTTGCCTCTTGGAATTAGCCTTATTTGGGTTATTCTTCCAAAAGATTATTCCAAAGGTCCATAATTTTTTTTTTATTTTCAAAAAATAATTGTAGTAGGAACTTTTTAGTCAAGAAGTCAGTTCCTTTGACCATTGTGATTATTAAACCTTTGCTTTAGTTTTACAAATTTTTCCTAGTTTTTTTTTTAATAATCAAAAAAAGTTGTTTAAAAATTGTCGTTGTCGAAAATTTGTTTATTTTTGATGCATTGTTTTTGTTTAGGTACATATTTTTTTTCAAATTACCTCTTAGAATCACCCTTATTTGGGTTATTCTTCCAAAAGATTTTTCCAAAGTTCAATAACTTTCTTTAGCAAAGCAAATTTTTTTTATTTTCAAAAAATAATTGCAGTAGGAACTTTTTAGTCAAGAAGTCAATTCCTTTGGACATTGTGATTATTTTTAAACTTAAATTTGGTTATTTTATTTAAGGAAAGTCGGTTTTTTATATTGTCTTCCCTTTAATAGATCAGTAATTACATAATTTAAGGTTTTTCAGAGGACAGACGATTTATTATACAGGGTGTTTCAAAATTCAGTGCCACAATTTTAAGGGCGTATTTTTCAGGTCAAAATAAGACTTTCTTTTCAAATGAACATGTGTCCGTAAACGCTTTGTTACAGAGTGTTAAAGTTTCAAAATTGTTTTAGTTTTTCTTTAATGCTCTTGCAGTTTTTTAGATATTTACATCAAATTTTTAATATAGGTTACGTTTTTAGGGCTTAAATTATCCAGCATGCCGAGTGATTGTAAGAATATATAGGGGGATATATAACGAGAAAAAAAATTGTATTTTGCTAGATTTAATTAAAATTTGTAACGAAACAATGAAAAAAAGTAGTGGGCTTTGACTAGCAAATTACAAAATAGTAGATTTCACAACTAGTGGATAAAATAGTGCTTTTTTTTAAAGCGTTGGTCTAAATAACGAGCGCAGCGAGGTATTTAAAAACGCGAGTAAAAAAAAAGCACAGTTTAGCCGCGAGTTGTTAACACTATTATAATATAATATAACACTGTAATACCTAATACTTTTAAAAATCTCGAACGAAAAATACTTCATCTTTATACTATAAATCAAGGCGACTGTTAAATGAAATAACAATGGTTTCCATATCGATGTGCCCATTCCATATCGATGTGCCCATTCCATATCGATGTGCCTTTTTACTCGGTGACGTTCATTGTTGCGACATTTTAATCTTTGACAGTGTTTTTAAATACTTGGTGAAAACTGGCGGAAAGACTAATTAGATTTTTTCAATATTACTATTTTCCGCTATTTCTATTTAATTTTTGGTAAAAAACGGACAGAAATCGTTTCGCACTCATGATCCAAAAAAAAGTTTTTGGCATCGGTAACCAAAAAAGCCATGCTTTAGTTATCTGCACACACTTACTAAAATCATGTTTTTGATGAAGGTATAAATTTTTTTTTTCTCTTAAGGGTCGCAGAAGCGAAAAAATAACAAGAGAAAAAAAGTTTATAAACAAAATAGGTAATTGATTTTAGAATCGACCAGCGGCGCCCCACAAAAAAGTTTATAAAGCGAAAAAGGGCTTGACCCCTAAAAAATACCTCCCTGTAGATTTTTACTATTAATCGACATGTTGTATGATGTAAGCCTTAAAACGTAATTCATGTTAAAAATTTGATGTAAATATCTCAAAAACTGCAAGAAATATAAAAAATTAAGAAATCTTTAAACTTTAACGCTATATAGATCGATAACGAAGCGTTTACTAACTAAACTAGAATTCTTATTTTGACCTGAAAAATACGCTCTTAAAATTATAATATTGAATTTTGAAACACCCTGTATATTGCCTTCCCTTTAATAAATCAATCCTTACAAAAATAAAGTTTTCTACATTACAGATGGTGCTGGGGCACGGTTTAGATTGAAAACAAACCAAATTTGATCTGTTTTTCTGACGTTATAGATTTTTGCAAAAAAACATACTTTTTCGTAAAAAAAATGTCCCAAATAAAAAACATTGCTCTGGTAACTGTTTTTATTAAATTAATTGGCAAAATAGTCGTTTTTATTTATTTACATGTAAGTTTAAATAGTTTATGAAATTTCGCTGCTTGTTTGGACAGAAAGTACAAAATTTATTATTTCTCTAAAAAGAAAAAGTCAGAGGAATGATTTTTAAGATGAATATTCTGTGTTTAATTGTCAGCCGCCATATTGAAATAGGTCCGGAGAATTTGGAATGAGGTGTAGTTATATAGCTTTCAGATCAACGTTTAATAATAAAAAAATAATAAAAGTAGATGTGTTTTTTGTTACTTTTATTTAAATTGGTATTGTGTGGTTTTGTGTAATATCAACTGATATAATATATACCCCCCTCCCTACTTAAACCTTATCACCTGAATATTATTCAAGGTCCTATTTTATCTATTAATTTTCTATTTTTCGTATTATCACTATCTATAATGTCCTCCTCCCTCCTATCTTGCCTGTTATACTGTGGTAATTAAAACTAAAGTTTTAATGCAAATAATGGCAGCAGTTTGTTGTCGTGTGTAGTAGTCATTAAAAAAAAAGTGGGTAATTTTTTTGAACTATCATTTTAATACAGTTTGGCATCCCTATCGAGTCAATCAATTAACCAGGCGCACTTTCAAAGTTGTAGTAAATCCGTGTTCGTTTACCTAGCGATACCCCACGTTACGAGATTGGCAATATGATGCGACTAGTAATTTTGTATCTTTTCTTTTTAGATTCTCACCCCACCAAATTAACCTTGTTTGGCCCAAAATTTATGTGATACCTGGAAGATAGACAAAACAATCGTTTGGACCCAAAGACAAGACAAATTTTTTGTTAAAAGAAAAGCATAGAAAATGATAAGGGAGATGAAGGAGTTCAACCAAGTTACCCTTCCAAACTATTCTTATGTGTTTAACTTTGAGTCAGACTTCAGGCATCAAAATACTAGGACATGGATGCAGGTACTAGTTGTCCGGCTTAAGTCTCCAATTGATCATTTTGTGCAGAAAGCATGAAATTTGGCAAATTTATTCTTGGACATTTCCTTAAAATTTTGGTCGAGAAAATCGATGATCGGATGTATATACAAGTCAAGATGGCTGATTTTTGAAAATTGCGGTCTATTTTTTTTTTAATCGTGGGTTTGCCAGCAAAACATAATTATACTCGAATTTTTATACACTCCATTCCAAATTGCTGCAGACCAGTTTTTTGACACCGACAATGACAATTCCATTTAGCTTCTGTGTGTAATTGTCAGTCGCCATATTGAAATTGGTTTGGAGAATTTGGAATGAGGTGTAATTCGATAAGGAGGAATTTAAAAAAATAGTTACATTGACATTTGACCTTCAATGCCCTTGAAAGTGACATTTTACATTTTGAGAAACTGTTTTTAATTTTTTTTTTATTGTTTAAAGAACGGCAACAGGTTTTTGTTGTAATTTTATATTTTAACTTTACCGGATTGAAACTGAAATTTGAAATTTAGTGATTTAACTAACACAGAGTCTCCGGTACTAAACGGTGAAACAATCCCATTCGCATCTGAAGTAAAATATTTGGAGAAAGTAAAGCAAAAGGCAGCACTGTATCTATGGACGTATCACGGTAGTTAGACCCATGATTACATACGGGGCAATAGTTTGGTACACGAAGGGCAGGCAAACGCTGACTCGTGCCAAATTAACAAGCATCCAACGTCAAGCATCCAACGTCAAGCAAGTATGGTGATATGTAGTGCTATGAGCACCAGAGCACCAAACCATCAGCAGCGCGTGAATGCCTCCTAAACCTTCCTTCGCTACACCTTGTCTTGGAGACAGAGGCTATAAAGTCAACCTACAGAATCATAGCCAACCAATGGGGTGGCAGGGCAAGTCAAGTAGTACCAAACCCAAGATCGACAGACTGGATCTAAATGATGCTTCACCAAAGCAAGTTGCGAGACTCAGGAGAATGCGGAGATCCCTTTCCACCGCTTCCTCCTATATCGGCCCCTTCAAAAAGTCGCTTATTAATTTCATGTTTTTTTTTAAGGAAAATTGGACGATAGGATTTTACTATGTAGGCGCTTACATGATTTTTATTTTTGGCGGACAATATCTGATGCAAAACAGACCTAAGTTTGAGATCCGAGGGATTTTATGCCTGTGGGATACCCTGCTTGCGACGTTTAGTATTATAGGTAGGTAATTCTGTCCCAATGTTGTTTTTAAATTTAAGAGAATTTTAATTTAAAACAAAAAGTATAACAGTTTTTCGCCATTTATTTAAGCCAAACAGAGTTTCTGTATAATGAAAATTTTAGAAAAAATAATATATATTTATAATTTAATAGTATAATTTTAAATTAAAAATTATTATTCTTATTATTGAAACCAACATTAAAATCTTTTATGTGGCCCTTTTTAAGGGGGAGTTAGTCTTAAAATGACCTGGACACGCTCAAAAAGTTTGGATACACCCACGAAAAGCCTGGTTTAAAATGTGGTATATTACAATTTTTTTTTTAATAATTATTTTTAAGTATAAGCTTTTTTCTCAAGGTGCCTGCCGAACAGTGCCAGAGTTTCTTCACACACTCACCCATCACGGACTATATCATTCGGTATGTGTGCCGTCTTTTATTGAACAGGACAAAGTTTCCGGTTTTTGGACATGGATGTTTGTTCTCAGTAAGGTATGTTTGAACATGTATTCGGTCTCCGTAGCGCAGTAGGTGGCGTATCGGCCTGCCGCACGGAAGGTCTCGAGTTCGAATCCCGGCTAGGTGTATGGATATTTTGTGTCTGTCTTTAAATTTGCAAAAAACTTGGCTGAAACTAGGATTTGATCCTATAATGGATGGAAAGTCCCAGTATATATATCCTCCTGGGGCTGTTCTGTTGGTTTTATATTTACGTGGTTTAGACCCTGCATCCACTACAATGGACACCTCAGTGCTGCCACCTGACCCGATTCTGCGCTGCTTATTCGCGCAACAAGTGGGTGAATCAGTTGTTTGTTTACTATTGCGATGCCGCCCACACGTCCAAGGTTGACGGTATGTATTCTGTTTTTTACACTTTTGGCCGATTTTTTGATGTAAACATAAAATCTAGGCAGCATTATCGAATTAAATTTTTTAAATTAGGTTTCTATCAGCCCAAATTTTATGCGTCTATCTAAATGGACATTGGGCCTAGCTCATGAATATTTTAAAGTCATTTTGGAAATTTGTTCCAGCAATTTTTGCCAACAGAAGAGTGCTTCGGCCAGGAGATGATAATGAAAGCATGGTATGTTCTAAAATCTGTACTTTTGGCATCTACTGGTCTAGGAACTCAACCATCTGGCGAGTGTGAAAGATGGTCTATAAAAAAGAATCCAGATACATTCAGATCCCAAGACCCTATATTGTTGCTAAATACAAGTGATTGTATGTGATAAATTGACTTGATAGACCGAATGATCAGGTATTATAGAATTCAGGCCAGATTAAAGAAATGGACTGTTAGAGTCATACTCCACTTTTTTTATTTTGCAATGGCAAACCTTAGATTAAAAAGAGACAAGACACCTGACACTTACGGAGACTTTGGTTATATTATTGTATGGAACAATGTTTACCTTTCTGTTTACAATAAACACAGAAGTGGCGTATCTACTTAAAAATAAATTTACACATGGATTATATTATTAAAATGTTACTATTTGAAATCTGCAAAATAATTTAAAAAACATGCAAAAAATAATTCTGCCAATTTGAGTTTTGAAAGCTCTTAACAATAAATGTTTGTGGTATATTTTATTATTTATTTATTGCAATTTCAATTTTCAACACAATAAAATTATGCCAAACATTAAAAAAAGAAACACAGTTCACAGCACCTGGAACATCAAGAAAAAAAAGAATATAATATTACCTACTAGCTAAACATTATGTTATTCTGTTTGTTAATTTTGTTATTTTTTCTGGTCATTAGCAAAAACTTACTTATAGTGACTTCTTCAGTATACAATAAAGTCAATAATGCTTAGGGTATATAGAGACATCTAGGACAGACAAAAAGATTCAAATATCAATTTGAAGGGCGAGCGCATATGGCAACGGCGGCAGTATAAATCAACCTTAATATTCTGATAAGAGGTAGGAATTTAATATTCTTACAAACCTGAACACATGTGAATTAACTTTTATTGTTGTTTGCAAGTTTGTTTAAGGACTTTACCTACCTTTATTTTATAGTCTTTATAAAAAAAAATATCTCATTGATCATTAAAAAGTATGCTTTGTATCGTGTATCGTCTTTACAAAAAAAACCTTATAAAAACGTTCGAAAATATATCATTTGACGCATTGGACATTAACTACTTCATCAAAAGTATTTTAAATTTTGAAAATTAAAAAAAAACGTGTTTGTTGATATGTTAATCTAAGGATCTACTAATTTAAGTATATTTCATAAACTTTTATTTTCTGTGTACCTACCGGCATGTACCGCCACTGACTGATTTCGTTTGCTCTCCCTTTGTTTTCAAAACATTGGACGGTTTATTCCAAATTATCACTTTAAATGCACTGAAATATTTTCCTACTGGTAAAAAACACACTATAAACGTTTTTTGACAAAATATAATTTTAAAACAACTTAGAAACTGCTTAAAACATCCTGAAATTTTAAAATAAATAACACGAAAAAGCTTCAATAATTGCCGACTTTCCCCGCCCACAAGCCAATCACGACCTAAAGTGGTTGATAAAGAATTCTCTGTCCCCATCGTTCTAAATTATCGATATTTCTCACCTTTGTTTAGTTGTGATTTTATTTGTGAATAAACGGTGGTTATTATTTGCCAAGGAGTTTTCGTTGGACCAGATATCTTGTCTCTTTTTAATCTAAGTGGCAAACTTCGGGATTTTCTAATGAAGGGATAAAAATTGAAGTAGGTACACATCTTTTACAAAACAACTCCAACATCTTGGAAGAAAATGTAAGAAGTGTAAAAACCAGAGGAAATCCAGTGGGTAATATTATTTCCGAATCACCCTCTGGATGCGAAAGAAAGGAAAAACAACATTTTCCAGAAATTGCTAATGACTTGAAAAACTCACAAAACAAAATTGTGTAAAAAACAAAGTTTTTTGCACTTCATGCAAAACATTCTTATGTATAACTGGCGACAGAAACTGTTTTATGTAGTTTCACAACAAATAAGTTTTAAAATACGTTTAAGTTCTATTTTTTCATAATTGGAATGTTTTAGTTTTAACATATATTCCAGCTTTTAAACTGTATTTTTTGTATGGCTAGAGATCCGAAGTCCATTTTGATGGACATTATGTATCTTAGAAACTAAGCACAAAAAAACTGTTACTAGTAAACAATGTTTGTTTATGTATTTTTTATAATGTTTCAAAGTTTCATGACTCACATTTACAAAAAACATGTCTGGGCCCCAGGAGGATATAAAAAAAAATGTATTCGTAATATGAAAAACTAGGTGCGTGGTTGGTTAGGACGGTGGACCAGAGAGCAACACAAAACCAAACGAGGTATGTTAGCTAATTTTTATTTTTGATTATATATCAATTCTGAATGTGAAAACCACATTTTAGTAACCGTATAACTCGGTTTGTGTTGAAAATCGATTTAAATAAAAGAAATGATCCATACAATTTTATTTTTAACAAATAATTTTTGTGTGATATTATTAAATACAAATAAAATGAGAATTTAACAAAGTTTTATAACGTCTTATTAAGAAAAAAAAGGGTGGATACGGCTTTCTCAAATGGGAGAATTCAAACAATTTTACCGACACTTATCTAGCCGAAAATTTAAAAAAATATTGTGGAAAACGCAATAGTCTATTCGCTCCGTGTTTTTAGCGTTTATGCGTTATTGCAACTCCAAAGATTGAAAGCCCTTATATTTTTTCATTTTTCAACCGTTTTTTTTTAAACTAATTTTATTACGTTTGAATCATAGCGCACTTGTAGCGAAACTCAACCACTTGCATTCGTTTTTTTTTTGACGTGTTTTTTTTTATAGAGCAACTGTCGATTCTACAAAAAACTCACAGGGCACAAAAAAGATGTGTATTAACAAGTTGTATCCATGTACCATTTTTAACATAGGTTAAAAGGTTCCAAAAATTCACTTTCTTATGAAAGTTTTAAAATCGGAAAAAAGCTATTAAAATTCGATACCGTTTCTAATAATCTATATATAAACTGGTTTTTAATAAAACGAAGTCAATATTGTGTCAAATATGGTGATCTTACGCTTATTTGTTCCCGACTATTTTTTGCAACTTAGGGCAACCTCTAGGACCCTGAATGGCCCATCGATGGAGAGGAAATTTCATGCTCTACAAAAACCTACTTAGCCATTTTGCTCATAAAGTTTTCGTAAAAAAAAAATAAAACTATCATTAGGGTATGTCGGAAAAAAACGCTTTTTGACATTTCCTTAAATACCGAGATGGCGGGCTTGTTTAGTAGTGTAGAAAGATCTTTTTGTGCTAGCGCTAGTAGAAAAAATAGTTTTAAATGTTTATGTAGACCAGTATTTGCCTGCAAATATGTACTTTTTTGAATAGCTATTTTTGGAAATTAAACAATGTTAATAAGCTTGAACTTTTTGAAAAGCACAGACTTTAGAACCAGTGTCAAAACTGACATTTAACTTAAAATTTTTGCAGGCAAATTCATTTATTTCATAATTGAATTTTTTAAGTAATAAATTAAAATGCTTGAAAGAAATGTAACTGTGTAACTGATGTTTGGGACTAAATATGCACAAAAAGATTTTTCTAGGGGGTTAAAAATGCCTATTTTTTAAAATAAGTCCACCATCTTTGATTTTAGGAAAATGTGAAATTTGACATCGGATATGCAAATTTGGATGCCTTGGCTTTCCAAAGGCTTAATATTATTCAAATTGGACAGTTTCTTGCTTAGTTATAATCATTTAAAAAATGTGTTTTTTTCGGTTCACAATTAATGATAAAATGGTTTTTATTCTTTTTACGAAAACTGTACACCTTATGAGAAAAATGGTTAAGTGGATTTTTGTAGAGCATGAAATTTCCTCTCCATCGGTGTACCTTTCTTTTAGGTATCTAGAGATTGTTGCAAAAATGATCCGAAACACATAGGTGCAAAATCGCGTGTCGAGCATATATAAGTAAGTCGTCATATTTGACACAATATCTACATTTTATTAAAAACTAGTTTAGATTATTAGAAATGTTGTCAGCTTTAAATTTTAGAAGTTTTTTTCTAGATTTTAAAACTTTCATCAAAAAGTAATTTTTGGTGTCTAGGGTGTCTAGGTCAAAGTCGCAATTTTTTAAGCATAACTCCGGAACCTTTTAACTTTTAAATCGACAGTTACTTTATAAAAAGACACGTCAAAAAAACATTATGTTGCATTTTTTTTCTGTCACAAAAACATAAAAAAATGCAAGTGGCTGGTAGTTTGAGTACTATTAGTTTCAAAAAAATAGGTTGACAAAGGAAAAAGTTGTGAATTTTCCAAAAATGTCCTATTTTTCATGTTTGAGCTGCCATCTTGTATGTGTCATGCGTTTGACAGTTGTCCAATAAGTGGTGTAAGGGCGTTTAACATCTACAGTCAAATTTGCATTAACACGCAAAAACCACGGAAGCCTCTAAGCCCTGTGCACACCAACGCGTGCCCACGCAGGGTTTTTTGACGCAAGGGGTTTTTTGAAGCGCGCGTGTCGACGTTAAAGATGAAGGGTGAAAAATTGCATACCTTTTCTGTTCACACCTATGCATCTTTTTTACACAGAATAAGAGAGAGAATTTACCTTTTATTGACCGCAGCTACTATGGCTATTTGGTCAGAATTTGCCATCCGGCAATAATTTTTTAGACTGATACTGAATGTACCCACTCAACAGACCGGTCTGATGAGCACCCCCTAGGAAGGTAGTTTTCTTTTCCTAGAACGATCTCCACTATCAATATATGCATCACACGGGACCGTCCTCTTAACGTCCTCTCCTAGGACGGTATGGAATCGAATTAGCCTGCCTTCTAGCTAACTCGGCCTACTCCGCTTCATACTGCGTTTTACCTTAATCTTATAAAATTCTGTAATTTTATAAGAAAAAGTCCAAGTAGACTATCTGCAAGACCCGGGGCTTTTTACACAGAATAATAATAGGTTAAATCTGGTGACTTTTCTGGTTCCAAATATTGATCGAGTCTTGGGGTCTCAACTAAAATTGTCGCTAGATGGCGCCAGATTGCATTTTACCAAAAATGTGAATATTAAAATTTTATAATTATTATTAATATGAAATATTATATTTTGTTCTTTAGTTTTTTAAATATTGTAATAAAAAAACTACCTAAAATAAGACACAAAAATTTTTATATTTATTTTTTAGTCGCTATAATTTAATTTTTACTATAATATCTATACGTAATAATTTAAACCTGTTGTAAATGATTAAATTTAAATGAAACACTATATTATTCATGAAAGTAGTTATATTAAAGTCCTAAAAAAAATGGCAAGGCACTATAATTATATTCTTTATACCTAAGTGCCAAAATGTATAATAAAGACTTGTGTGACTCGCTTAACTGGCAACTTGTTGATTGTGGTATCTGAAATAAATAAAAAACAAATAACAGAAAAAATATTTTTGATATAAAATGCTGGCCTATTTAGTATTCAAACCCAGGCAATAACCCAATAAGTTCTTATGAAAGTTGGTGAGTTTTTGTATTGTTTTATATCTGTAAAAACTGATATAGAAACAACAAAATTTACGAAATTTGTCTTAGTTTTTGTACAAGTATATAAAACCTGATACTGGTTTATGGAAATATATATAGGTATATTGTTGTTACATCATAATTTAAATAATCTAAAAATGGATAAAGTCAGCTGCTGATGAATACTACATCTTCACAACAGTACAGTTGTTCACTTTCCGTACTTCCTGGCTTTTAAGTTGATACATGCATGATGACATTGTAAGACGGTTCATTTACAGAATTATTTTCAAGTGGGTTTATTGTGATGGCAGGAACCAACACACAATTGTAGTTCTTGACCTAAAAATAAAAATAAAGTTACAGATCAAGCAGAAAAACTCGTAGTGTCAGTACCCAGAGAGTATGTGAGGATATTTTTGGGCAATTAGAATAATTTACATTATTTGGCGATATGTAGATACACAAGATTTGTCTGTTGTTACCACCTTGGTGAAATAATTTTTTCTTTTTGAAACTATAAATCTGAAGGTTTTTTATACCTATATGTGCTATAATATTAAATAGCTTAAACTGTCATTTTAGTTAGTGCCAGAGGCTAATTAATGATATATATTTTCTATGTTGTGTGTTGTTCAATCTCACACTACAACAAGAGCAGCCATTAAGAGTGTTTCCAATCTATAAACTTAAATTAACTATAAGCTTTGGCTTAAGTACGACAGTCACCTCCACCTTCGTATTTAGGAGGGGGGGGAGAAAGGGCTTAGTGTCCCAAGTCCCCGACAAGAGCCATTCAATATCACCTCCTAAAGATTGAATTTTTTCCCAAAATCAAGAAAAAAATGGTGTTCTGTAGACTATGCTGTTGTTCAAGCCCCCCCCCCAGAAACAATGTCTGCATATGCCACTGGTCTTTTCAATTTTCACAAGAAAACCAACAAAATTGACTGACCTAATCGAAAGCCAATACTAAAAAGCTCTAACCAAAGCCACCCAACCACATAAACGGTGAATTGTCATAACTTGTCACAGCCTTAATTAGCTTATAAATTAATTAAGTACTTACTATAATCTTGGATCCACATAATTTATTTCTTGTTGAAGCTCTCTCAATCACAAAAACTTGCAAAACATAAACCAAAAAATGGAAATTTGAGAAGAGAATGTCATTCTGGAAATAATTTTTGACATTAAAAAATGTCCCTAGAATTCCCCAGACATGCATACGATTCTAGTGGAAAAATATAACATGTTCTATTTTTAATGTGCGCATTCCCGCGTGCATCTAAAAATGTATTTTTAATTTTTAACACGTTTTCTCATGATAATTCTGAAAAAATATTTTAGGTTATCTTAAACTTCAAAAGGATGCACGAGACACGCACGAGGTGTTGCCAACATAGGTATTTCTAGAAAATTTGGGCAAAAACGCATGCAACTTCATGTATTTTTAATGAGTCTCGTGGAAACGCGCCGCGCCGGTGCGTGTGAATAGGAAACGCCGAGTGCCCACCCCGCTTCAAAGCACCCTGCATGGGCACGCGTTGGTGGGCATAGGGCTTAACTGAATAGACTACAATGTTTATTTTAAGGATCGTTATCGCTTATAAAACAAACCGTTTAGTTAACTGCCAGTTAATGACCGTTTAGGCAAAATTTTGCCAAAATCTATATTTTTTGTACTCATTACTATTACTATACATTTGTCTTAATTAAACAGAAATTTGTACTTTAAAATAATACACCACCATAATAGCTATTTTTTTTTAAATAAAAGCATTTACATTGCAGTCCGCCGTTTTGGTTTTATTTTTATTTATATATTTTCTTTTATCTAATTTTTATTGCTTACACGCTTCCTTGTCATAACCATAAAAGTAGTAGTAGTAGTAGTAGAGAAGGGGCGGCGCGAAGTCTGGCAAGTAGGCCTCCCTGGGCCCTTTCTGCCTTACCCCGAGCCTGCCCCTAATCCGCCGCCTGCACCACTGGTCTGGCAGTCTGCTCATCTGGTTTTACTTGTCTTTTTGCAAAG
This sequence comes from Oxystoma pomonae, assembly GCA_963921995.1. NCBI lineage: Eukaryota > Metazoa > Arthropoda > Insecta > Coleoptera > Brentidae > Oxystoma > Oxystoma pomonae. The sequence goes on from OY998164.1 coordinate 39,993,027, forward strand.
TCCAGTATTTTATCCCATTTGAGCGTGTGCAGGTCCTCCTCATCCAGGGTCGGTGGTTCGCTATAACATGTCGAGATGTCTCTTCTGCCCGGCCGCAGGCCCGGCAGGTCGAGTCATTTTCCACCGCGATCGGGGTCATGTGCTTCCTTAATCGGTTGTGACCTGTTACAATTCTTGTCAGCAGACCAGCGTTCCTTCGTGATCTCCCCAGAAGCCATTTTTGTCTGGCTACATCCGGGCCCTTCATGAAGCGGTCGCCATGGCATCGTTGGCCCATTTATTAAGTCGACATTGCAATTACCTCTTGGTTGTTCCTAGGAGTGGTTCCGGCCCTACATACTGGGTGCTTGCCCCGATCCTGGCGAGCTCGTCGGCCTTCTCGTTCCCCGGCACCCCCATATGTCCCGGTACCCACATAAGTGTCACTTGTTTACCCTCTCCCAAGGATTCTAGTGGATCCGCACATTCCTCCACCAGGGTGATGTTGATCTTGGGCGCCCTTAGTGCCTTTAGGGCCGATTAGCTGTCGGAGTATATATAAACATGCTCCTCCGTACCGTTCTTTATTTCCTCCATGGTTGCAGCCATTATTATGGCATACACCTCTGCCTGAAAGACCGTGGCTTGCTCTCCGCGCGGGTAGCTCTTTCGAACCTCCTGGTCTTCTACGTAAACCCCCGATCCTGTGGTTTGCTTCTCCGACAGTTTGGACCCGTCGGTGTAGCAAATCACGGCGTTCAGTTCCCTGTCGGGGATTTTTTGGTCTTTGTGTTTTGATCGCTGCCATTGGAGTTTCTCTCTCGGCGATTTGGGCAATCCTAAGATGCCCCGCAGCTTTCCTTCTTCCTCTCCATTGACCTGTATCTCTCAGCCCCATAAAAGTAAGGCAAAAATAATTAAAAAAAAATTATAACAATCTTTAAAAATACACGAAAACATTTAACCTTAACAAATTATGGGACCGGAAAAATTTGGGAAATATGTATTTTTTTGAAACACACTGAAAATTCAGTTCCTTGCTTTTCAAAATACATGACCTATACAAAAAAAAATTTTAAAACTTTTTTAAGTACCCATTTAACTAAATTATTTAAATTTTTGTATATATTGAAAACTTTAAAAAAATAAATAAAAATATGGGTCATTTTATTTAACAAATTTATTGCTATGAAGATATTGGGATAGCCCATATAACTATGAGATAATATAATGGCCCAAGTGTCGCAAAATGTGAAGAAGAAGAAAATTCAAAATCGCGGTTGGCTTTGGCACTGCCAAAGGCGAAAAATCTACTGCGCATGCACTAACAAAGCCATGCCAGATAATACAAAAAATATCAACGTTGCCCAATGTACTATGAAAAATAAATTGAAAGTTCAACTACAATATAACTCCATTTTAGAGCTTTTTAAACGCATAAATGTGCAAGCACATGGCCTCTTTTTGCATCTTAGACATCCCTCCTAAAATATACTAGGTACGTATTAATTAGCCTTAACCCACAAAATGTCTCACTTATAAAGTCTATGGGCCACGGAATGCCTACAAGATCACTTGTATGCCCAACTTTTATGCAAAAATTTCAGGAATATAGTCCAATAATACTCACGAATTAAGCCTCAAAGATCCTGGTTTTTGTTTTCTAATCTTGTTTTGTCCATGTTTAAATCTACAGGAATCCAATTTTCAATTTATTGGAAATTACGGGAAGTGACCACTCTATTAATAAATTTTCCAAAAACAAAAAAAATATTAAATAAAACCTAAGTTTTCGCTGTGAGATGGTTGTCAGTTGCTTTTGCTACTGACGCAATCGACGCGCCTGCCCGGTAGACTCTTGACCTCTGGTTATTGCCAGGCTAATTTGATTGGGAGAGTTATTATCGATACGCATTTTTTTTTCGGGAAATGCAAGGATAGGGCCGTTATATTAGACACCTAAAGTAAATATTTCAACGCATCCGTATTGGTATACGTAACGCGTTCGAAACAAAGTCAAAATGCTTCTTTGACGGGTGTGATGACAGAATCTCGTTGCGTACGGAAGGGTGTATGTATCGTTACGCAACCACGAACATACGCAACGATTTCAATCAGCAGTTCTGTCATCGCAACCTTCAAGAAAGTGGGCATCGTTCGAAACATCGCATAAAAAGTCAAAAATGTAGTGTATTTTGACTTTGTTTCGAACGCGTTACGTATACCGATACCGATGCGTTGAAATATTTACTTTAAGTGTCTATTATCTCATAGTTATATGGGATAGCCCTTGAGAGCAGGAATGAATTAGGAATTAGATTTCAAAAAAACTTTGTGTAGGTAAAATTCTAAAATAATATTTTTTCCATCAAAAAATAGAAACATTATAAACTTAATCTTAAGAAATGATCTAACTTTAGTAGGTATAGTAGTTATGAAGCATACATAACATATTTATATTGCAATAAAAGTATATATTGAAGAAAGTGGGAAAAGCTACGCGCTGGCAGAGGTACTGCCTTAGTAGCAATCTCTTGCTACTTTATTCATATTCCTTAAATTTTTATTTAACCAGATTTTATAATAATTGTAATTATTTTTTAGTGTGGATTCAATCCTATTGTTTTTATCCAAATGTTTTAGGTCATAATTGAAAATATTTTGCAGGTACCCGAACTGGGCGACACAATCTTCATAGTGCTGCGCAAGCAACCGCTCATCTTCCTGCATTGGTACCACCACATCACGGTACTGCTCTACTCGTGGTTCAGCTACACGGAGTACACGGCCAGCGCCAGATGGTTTATCGTCATGAACTACTGTGTTCACTCGATCATGTACTCTTATTATGCGTTAAGGGCTATGGGGTACAGCCCGCCTAGACAGATTGGTAAGTGTAGGTAGGCCCTCGGGTAGGCCGAATCCCGAGAGTTAAATGGTTTGCTCCACTGAGAAAACGCACGACTGTATTCCAAGCCGAACTACTTACATTCCATATAATATGGTGTAAAATTGTATCTCAATACGATCTTGTCGTGTGTTACTTTGTTTATACGGGCCTCTTAAAGCGCTTTTATATAAGGACGGCTTGAAAATTGTGTCGTATAAAAACCAATAAAACCGTTTTGGGCACTAAACCAAGAGGTTTTTGCTTAAAAACCGATTTTAAGGTCGGTATAAACACTTTATAAACATTTTAGCGCATTACTTCCAACTTAAAGGAATACTCAACTCTGGTTTTACCGAAAAATATGTTGTTAACTTGTGTGTTGTTTTATTTGTTTTCTTTTTAAAATGAAATTTAATGAAGGACGTATAAACCCTCGGAGAAAGTGATTTTATTTAAAACCGTCCTTATATAAAACTGGTTTTAGGCCCGTATAACCGTAGTAAGCGTTGACAGTGTTTACAGGAAAGTAGTAGTAGTAAGGGCGGCCCGCAGGCCTGGCAATTCTCTCTCTTCGGGCCTTCCTGCCTTCCTTACGAAGGTCAGCACGTCAGCCCATCTTAGAGAGCTCCTCCTCTTCTATTGTGGGGGCACCCCACGTCTGCTGCCTCACTCTGGCGTACCCGTCCCACTCTCCTATCAGGTTAATGCTCTTGCCCTGTCAGCATTCCTACTAACAATCCAATATCCTTGCGAGTTCTTCTCCTCCACTAGGCTACTGACAATTTTTGGTGAACTAAGAGCCTTGAGGGCAGCCTGGCTGTCGGAACATATGCAAATGTTGCCATTCCTGACCGGCGGCAACCCTACCAGAGGAAAGACCGTAGTGTTCTCGCCCAGCGGGTAGCTTTCTTGAACCTCTTCCGCATACACTCCTGCGCCTGTTGTCTGCCTGGCTGACAGTTTTGATCAGTCAGTGTAGCAGACCGTCGCGTCTCTGCTTAATTCGTTTCGGAATTCTTCTCTTTGCCACTAATCCCGTTCAGGTATTGTGACTTTGTACTTTTTGTCAAACCTCCATGGTTTCGAAGGAGTCCCTACTGGCATCTTTAGAAGAGGCAACCCTTTTGTTACCAGTTCCTCGATTGCCAGATGACCCACTTTTTCCCCTCTGCCCTTCCATAGGCCCTTGTCTCTCAGTCATAGGTGCGTCACCATCGCTTCCTTCTTAATCCATGTTGGAAGCGAGGGGAGACTCTAAGATAGTTTCTAGGGCTCTAATAGGGGTAGTCCTCATTGCGCCTGTTATTCCCCTGCAGAAGAGCCCCTGCAGGCTCATGAGCTTTCTGGAAGTGGTTTAAACGGATATGACAAATAAAGGGAAATTAAAATCTCGTGAAGGGGCATGTGTAAGTGCGTGGGATTTTAAATGAAGGAGTTTTGTGACTATGTGGGATTGATAGCTCTTTAGTAAGACAATCGAGTTTTACCGGATGTTTTGTTCGCATCCGTGTAGAGAGGCCAAAAATCATAAAAAATACAACTTTCGGAACCGGGGGGATTATACTCGATTCCATATAACTCGAGAACGAGGATTGCAAAAAATTTACTTTCAAGGTCATCCGACCTTAAATGATTTGCAAAAAAACAAGATTTTTGCCACTTTATTTAAAAAAAATCTTAATAATTCGAGGTTTTGTTAGTCCAACTTTAAATCTACCTTAAACTATTAGGCATGTATGCCAAATTCGATCCCTAGAGTTTGATGCAGTTTGAAGCTTCATTACCTTGAAAAATACCCCAGTAAAGTTAACATATTGCAAAAATAACATACTAAAGGGCGCTATTCATCAACTATTAAAGTGGTAAGAAAGATAAGAAGGTCAAGTCCAACAATATTGTTTAAAAAAAATTGGTTCATATATCAAAATGACGACCCACAACCACATTTTATTTTATCCAATTTCGTAAAAAAGCAAAAACGGCAAGGTGGCTATTAATTCTTGTTGACTTGTCGCCGCTTACTATGAAAAAAAGCTTACTTGATGCATGACCTTGATTGACCTTGAAAATAACATGTACAAGTGAAAAACCAGCTTTTTGTGATGTTTTTTTTTTTAATTTACCACTACGCAAAAGCTTTAAGTGTCGGAGATGAAATTAACATCTTAGCCATAAATAAACACTTAATTTTAAACCTCCCTACCATTTTTTTTATATGCCGTCTCAGATGTGTATGCTATATCCCGATAAAAATTATCTATATGCCTGTCGTTTTTATTAAGTTTCGGAACTATGAATTTTATGTTCTACTCACTCGTCTAGCCAACAAAGTCGTTTAAATAACCTATTAGAGAGTTAGCAAAAGTTAGAGTAGGGCATGCCTACACTTGTTTATTAACATTCATAATAAAATTCAAGCATGAGGATTTAGCACATTCATGTGCCACCGCATCCCTGTAGAACTTCCGAAACTTAATAAAAACGGCAGGCATATAGGTCATTTTTACCAGGGTATAGCATAAACATCTGGGACGCCATATCAAAAAAAATGGTAGGGGGGTTTAAAATGAAGTGTTTGTTTATGGCTAAAATGTTAATTTCATCTCCCGCGCTTAAAGTTTTTGCGTAGTGGTAAATAGGAAAAAACATCACAAAAAGCTGGTTTTTTACTTGGCCACCTTGTCATTTTTGCTTTTTTACGAAATTGGATAAAATAAAAGTTGGTTATAGGTCACCATTTTGATATATCAGCCGCCAACACGTCATTGCTGAACCAAATTTTTTTGAACAATATTGTTGGACTGACCCTTCTTTTCTGTTTTACCAAATTTGGTCTTCTTCGCTTTAATAGTTGATGAATAGCGCGCTTTAGTATGTTGTTTTTACAATGTGTTAATTTTACTGGGGTATTTTTCAAGGTCATAAATCTTTAAAGTGCTCCAAACTTTGAGGATCGAATTTGGCGTATATGCCTAATAGTTTGAGGCACATTTGAAGTTGGACTGACAAAACTTCGTATTATTAAGATTTTTTGAAGGGAAAATGGCAAAAATCTTGTTTTTTGCGATTTTCAAGGTCATTTAATGTCAGATGACCTTAAAAGTGAATTTTTTGGAATTCCCGTTCTCGAGTTATATGAAAATGTGTATAATCATGTCCCGATTGCGAAAGTTGTATCTTTTATGATTTTGGCCGCCATCTTGAAAAATGACGTCATATCAACTTCTTCTACACGGATGCGAACAAAACACCCGGTATACTTGACTGTGTGACTAAAGAGTTATCTCAAAACTCTCATTCAGAATCCCACGGGATAGAAATTGTCGACATATGCCCCTACCCTAATCGTGATGATAAATGATTATGACGACGTTTTGTATAAACCGCCGTTTCGACGAGATGAGCGTTCTGACATTCAACGATTCTAATTTTGCGCTTTCTGATAAATCATAGAAACTCGTAGCATGATGAGTATTTCGTTGTTAGGAATGGTCATCACGTCCCTGCAACTTCTGCAAATGGTGATCGGTTGTGCGATAAATCTGTGGGCAAAGCAGTTGCTACAAAATCAGGCCGAGTGTCACATCACGCCGTTCAACATTAAGCTGTCCCTGGCCATGTACTTCAGCTACTTTGTCCTGTTCGCCAGGTTCTTCTACAAAGCTCACATGTCGCCGAACAGGAAGCTGACAAAACCGAAAAGAAGTTTGGTGACGCCAGAGTATCCGCCCGTTAAGTCTAAGGTTCACTAAGAAGGTAGGTAATTATTTTTGCGAGGGTCATTTGAAATAAATGCGAAGCATTCCAAAAGTGTTACCGGTTATTTTTCGTGGGTCTCATTATACAGGATTCTACGAGTACCTATAGTTCCTTTAGTGTCCCAATTGCACTGAAGGTTTAAGAGGCGACTTATTCAAGTCAGACAGATAGAGTCGGAATTGTTTGTCCTTGTTTAATATATTTTAAACAGCCGTGACAACAAATTTTTAGGAAAAATTGGTGTCTGATCATCGTTCATTTTTTTGGGAGATTTTTGAACAATATGCGTTTTACAATTTGGCCTAGAGATATAAAATTAATATGGTATTTTTCTTATGGAATAATCTACTTTTTATTTGATTTTTAAAATCAGCGTGAAATTGTCTTTAAAACGATGTATCGCACTTATAATGTTATTTTTTTATTTTCTTAAACCTATTTTTGTTTTTTTTTTAATTTTTGTGTTTCATTTTATTGCCGTTTTGTGTATGCAATAAAAGTAAATAGGTAAATAATTAAAAAAAAAAACAAATAAAAATAGCTCTATTAAAAAAAAACAACAAATTAAATATGATGTGCGGTACACCATTCTAAAGGAAATTTTATGATGATTCCATAAGAAAAATACCATCTTAGCCTTATATCTCAATAGCTAATTGTTACAGATAAAATCCAGTTTGACCCCATAGCTCAAAATCGAGCCCGCTATCTTCCTTAGAAATTTGATGCGTTTGTAAAAAAAAAATCAAGTGGAAATTTTTGACTTTAAAAACATTGAACTTTGTTCGACAAGAAAAAATAGACACATGATTTTTGTTCAACAGCATTAAAACACTTTCGATACTTTGTAGTTTAATTAAGTGACATTATTATTAAATTGCTAAAAAAAATAATACTTTCTTTTTTTCCAGCTCAAACGATTTAAATATGATGATACTAGTTTGTGTTATAATGTTTTCTTTATAACACTCGAATCTCGTATACTTTTTGTTTTTCTGAGATCGTAACAATTCATAACATGCAAAGGTTCAAAAATTAAGACGTCACTCAAGCAAATGTGTTGCTAATATAATGTAAAAATAATGCCCAAATCAAAATTTTTTATAATGGTTTTGTAGTAATGGTTGCTTATTGAAATTTTCTGCATAAGAAATAAAAAGAAAACGACAGCGTTTTGGCACAGATCACCTACCAACTCTGTGGTTTTGGTACATTTGAGCGAATTTTCAACAGGTTACATTCTTATCGTCGACTTAAGTAAGTAGCGCCTTAAATATTTGGTGCAATTGGACATAAACAAATATGCCCCACAAAAAATTCCCTAAGAAACAAAAACCTTTTCTATATTAATTTTTCGTTAGTCCATAAACGAATATTTTTACTCACTTTATACAATGGGATCCATAAAATATTATTTTGAGACGTAGATGAGTCCAGCACCGGAAAATATTTTAACCCTCTGCCTTAAAATTTTGTGCTCTAAAAGTTACCAGTTATGCAGTAGGGTTTTGGATCCATTTCAAGCAAGGCTTTTAAAATTAGTATTTTACCTATATTTATTTATTACTATACCAGTGTTATAACCAAACCAGTTTCTTTTGCCATATTTATTTAAAAAAAAAAATAACTTATTAGTTAACCTAAAAAATAGCAATAATATACAATTGTAAGATAGTGCTGCCGATTTTAGTGTCTTTTTCCAGTTTGTACGCAATTTTTTATCAATAGCACCGTTACAGTAGATGAACTTCTGACGATTTTCTTATTAAATTTTGCCACAAAATATTAGAGATACCCTCTCTTACAGAAAACCCAAATTTAACCCCTTGAGATTTATAGAGTAACCGAGGGGGGGGGGAACAGCAAACTCAAAATTTGTAAACCTACTGTCACCAACAGAAATATTTTAAAGACTGCAAAAATGACTATGGGATTGTTAAATAAGGCTGACTCCGCTATTTCTATCCCTTGCGCACTTATAGTACTTTAGATATTGTGATCTCCCTTAAATCAATCAGATCTCTAGTAACAATCTGGATAGAGAAGGCGCTATCTACAATAGTTAACAGCAATTTTCCAGCTTCATTTTCAATATTTCTCGAATATTTCGCAAAAAGTGTATTTTTCAATACAGGATCAATACTTAAAACAGTACCATTTTTAAAACCAGATCGGTTCTCGTTTTTGTAAAATTGACGTTTTCGTTAACATTTCGCCTTGTGGGAAAACGGTTTGTTTGCCCAACAAGCAAAATGAACGCCGGCCTAGTCACGTGACCTAAAATGACTAATAGAGCCAAAACGTCTACCCACATATTTTCTGGGGGAATCTCCGGTCGTTTGTTGATTTTGCTCTCGATTTTACTGCTCGGCATTTTCCAACTTTTGATTTCGATTTTTGAGAAAAAATGGCGATAAGGTGGCATTCAAATATTGCTAGTATGAAAAAGATTTTGTATTACTGATCAGGTAATATAATTTTATTATCTATTTTTTGATTTTCTGTGAAAAAAACTACATAATACCGGCATTGCGAAAAGGAGCCTCTACTTATTCCACACTGCATACTCTTCTATTATATATATTCAATAAAAAATAGTGAGCATATCTTATTTAATTATACAATTTATCAAACTTACCTTTTTCTCAAAGAAAATCTCAATTAACAGAACACACTTCCCAATAATGTTCAGACATAAGCTCTAAAGCAAATAAAATTCCAAGAAATCACTATATATTGCATGGTATTGCAAGGGACTGTATGAGATTCTAAAACTGTATCTGTACGGAGGTGTTGACCCCTCGAGAGTAACGAATAGTTACAGATTTTAGTCAACTTTTCCTGACAGTCTGCCACTGGAATACTTTTTAGTATATTATCGATATTTTCCTCCCTCAAAAATCTGCGAAGATGATTAAAAGCGCTCTAAAATTTGCGTGGTTTTGTTCTCTCAAATGTGTATATTTTATTGAAGATTGTGAGAAGATGAAACAACTGTAATTTTAAACTTATTGTTTTTTGTGCCAAATATTTGTGCAGCGTTTGGGTTCTGCAAAAGTGGAAGTAGAGACAAAAAGAAGTTTGAGTGGCAGATGGTTTCCGGGTACATAACCTCAAAACACTCATTCGAAGTTAGCTACAAAAAAAATGATTTCTAACCGGTTTCCACCGGTTTGAACCACAAGACTATTAGTCAATTTTCTTGTAGAATTTAAAATCCCTGCCATACGGAAAGTGCTGTACCCACAAGCGGGTTTTTTATTGGCCAATGTAATAGATTTAAAAAGTTTTTAAAATGGCAGTGGTTAGGAAATATTAACTAAAATCTGTCGTAACTTCGCGCCACATAAAAACCGAACAGAGGTTCAAAATGCCAAGTTACTTCGTGCGAAATTTCCTCTGAAATACGGCAAAGTCACGTGAATAACATAACCTTCTTGTACCACTTTTTTGTTTGCTCGGGTGTCCACCCAAAAATTTGGTTTCTGACATTTGCGAATTGTAGGTTAATACTTTTTGACACCCTAAACTATTTTGTTTCTCAGTTGGTTCGATCAACTCACTGTTGATTCGCAATAAAGATGAACCAGGTCTGTAATAATAAACTTTCCTTCAACTAAAAAATGATAATTTTTTGCGAAAATCACAAAATTGTATGAAAAACCTCAAACATGTCTAAACTGGTCGCTCTACTTATAAGAATATATAAACTTTTTTTCTTGTTTTCTCTATCGCCCCTTCATGCAGTTGGATCATTTTAACTCGTGTTTCAATAATGAAAATGTTGCAGGGGTGTACTAAGAGTCAAATACTTTTGGGATGACCTGTAAATTGAAAAATCACGTCAAACCTGCTGATAAGAAGTTTTTTGATCAGACTGTTATGTGGTGTTTTTTGACTGATTCATGAAATTCCGGAAGGACTTTCCATTGATTTATTTCGTTATTCTTCTGTAACGATGCTATTGATTTGTGAATAAATAAGTAAACAACGCAGTATAGTTAATTAAAAATAGAATTTTTAAAATGTTAAGAAGACTCACGGTCTTCCTCCTTTAAACATACAAAAACCGTTTTTAAAATTGTTGAATATTTAGAATTCCGTAGGCAAAAGTTTGCCTTTGACGTAGTGCTTGTTAGCACATTAAAATTAAAAATTAGAAGTTCAAGATTAACTAAGATTTAAACTATTTTTAGGTTTATTATTGTGAAAGGTTTTAAACATACAAGGAATTCAACTTCTGTCTTTTCGATTCATAGTTAAGATTGTTTTCATGGGAATCAATAGCTGTTATTGATGTAGAATTTCGTATCGTACATTTTTGGGGGTTGCGTTCCTTTCAGTAGAGATAGAAAAAACTGACGCAACAAAATTTCCAAAAATTTTGGTTTATTAGTTTTAGAGAAGTTTAATTTCTTTATTAATCACATATGCTTTGCCCATTTTTTCGGCATTGACATTTTTCATTGTACTGTATTATTTAATAGGAGTCATTTTTCAAATATCAGACTTTTATTTAGGAAATATCTAATCTATAGTTTAAGAAAATAACACTAGTTTTCAAGAGTTTTGCAACCGAGGAACGCCTTATATTTTTTTATAAGAAAATATGATTTGGCTTCAGGGTTAGCATTTCATCCAGGATACGATGCTCTGGTTTCAATCGTGAACTAAAACTTTTTTTTAGAGTAGTGTAATATTTTCTTTTAAATCCAGAAATCATTTTAAAATAATTTAAAGCAAAAGCATACTATCACTGAAGGAATGGCGATAGCCTACTATGCGAATAAATAAAAAATATTTTTGCAACTACTTTTAACCGAATTTCATATCTGGTGCATCATTTTAGCCCAAGCAGTATTTTAAATAAAAATTGATTACCCAGGATATTTGGATGCGGTTTAAGTATGTTGTAGAGAACCCTGGATATATATGACCATGAACCAAAATGAGTCTAAATGTGGCTGATTTTTATGAAATAGGTGTATAAAATAACAGCACCATCGTTTTTAGTTTTTTTTTTATATATATTTTGTAACTTTCTTTTTTTATTTTAAACTTTTACTTTTAACCTAAGTATTGTAAAACAGTATTTCAATAATTTAGAAAAAAATCAGGGCCTCATTTGTTGTAATTAAAAAAAAAAGATAATCCAATTTTAGGTTTTTCCCACAGAAGTAGCTTATTTGCGATAAATACCAGAACAATGTTTTTACGTGACGGATTTTAACATGCTTTTTATGCCAATCTAAATTTGAGTATGTCAGAAAATTGAAAGAAGTTTCAACCGAAAAAAGCGTTTTTTTTTTATTTTTAAAAGAGGTGTTGTGAGTAACCAATTTCTAAATGAATATTTTGAGATTGAAACTTGACAGTAACATGTGATTAGCTGTACACATTTTTTTAAATATTTAATAATTTAATGTAACAGGGTTAATTAGGTATCTCTTAATCTAAAAATCGTATTAAATATTAAAAAATTTTCATTAAAATTTTTACATTTCTTTAAAAATTCTTCGAGGGGGATTTCACTCTTGGCAATATATGTACAAAATCATGCCAGAATAATGCGCAGTTTTTGGATTTTTTTGGCATTACTTGGAATTTTTAGGCATTATTTGGAATTTTTTGGCATTGTTTGAAATTTTTCGGAATTATTGCAAATAATGCGCAATATATGTACAAAAAATGGCCAGTGAAATCCCCCTCTAAGTTCTTACCACCAATTCGAAATACTCAAACATTTGAATTGGTTTGGTAGCCTTAGAAAGACACTGGCTTATTCGGCAAAAAATCAAAAAATTCCTCCGAGCCGTGTCTTAGTTTTTACAAAATGTCCCTTCTATTCAAAGTCCAGCTAATTCTGATGATTATTTGACTCCAAAAAGTATGGATATACATGACCCCTTTTTGAACATCACTTCGACATTTCCTGAGCTAAGGTCACTGACCGAAAAAAAAGAATCTCTTAAGGCATTCCCTACAACATAATTAAACCGCACCAGATTAAAATTGTCCCTAAACAATGTCTATTTTCCAAAATTGGCACACTTATTTATGCATAAAATCAAGTGCGCCAAAACGCAAACGATACTTAAGTGTATTCCTTGTATGTTTGTTACTCGATTAATTTAAATTGCCATTTTTGACTTGTTTAAAAAAAATTGCCAACCGTTTTTAAATACTCTTTTGAACAGTATTTTATAGGTACTTAAATAAATTTTGATTTGGCGAATTTTAAAATTACTGAAAGATAATACGAATGTAAAATTTTTAGGTATTACGTTTGTGGCAAATTGTATGTTTTTTTTTGAGGTACGTATTAGTATCTTCGCCACACTCCGTATAGCTTTTAGCAATGTTAATTAAGTATTTAGGTTTCAAAAAATATTTGACAGAAATAGGTATAAGGTTTAAAGTTTTTAAATATTAATAAATAGATATTCTCGATTTTCATTATGATTTTACAGATTTCGCAAATGTTTGTCGTTTTTTTTTGGTTGTTAGGGTTCAGTTTTTTTTTTGTTTATTAACTATATTTAATGCCAGTATATCTAGATTCGCAGTTTACTTTTCATCGCTTAAACAATAAAAATTATTTTTTTTATACCTTTATTAAGTCTGACTTAAATTAAGACAAACCAATGCGATAGTAATTTTTTTACTGCAGATCTGTCGAAGCGAAAACAGTATATTTTTATAAAAATTTTTATAATTTTTAGTTTCAACTTAACAAGGTTTATAGGGCACGCCGATGGTCTAAAATAAAATATTTTGTAGGTACACTCTTGACTGATAGGGGCATTTTTTTACTCGCTTAACAGTCGTATTTTCACCGATCCCCTAATAAAAAAACGCTCTATTGTTCGCACGCCTTGTAAACTATTATTTTTAAATCGGTGTTCTAAAAAGGTATTTATGAGTTATGTAGAGTGATGAAAAGTAAACTATGCACTAGTGATTTTTAATTATTTCTATTATATGATAGAGGGTGATTCAGTACCTACTTACTTAAAAAAAAGATATTGGTTTGGAAGACCACAGTCAGGGTGTTTCGACAAAAAGGTAACAAGGACTTTTGAGGCATTTCTTTACAAATTAAAAAAAAAATCGGACACGTTGACGGCCAAGAGTTGTAGAAAGTTGTACATTTTGCTTAGTTTATTTTAAAAATAAAAAAAAAATATTTATTGATATTTATACTTCTTTTTGGGAATTTTCAAGTCTTATACTTAGGTAAAATTTTGTACCTAACTCATGCCCTTGACGGCTTGACCTTGCCCCGCTTCGCGTCGTTCAGGAAACAGCCGTTGCGTTCGGTAAATAACTTACAACCATCGATTTCCTTACTCATTATAGCATTTACTGTAATTTAAAAAAAAAATGATTTCGATCTTTTTTATTTGAGTTTGAAATCACCAGGAAGTAACAAAAAATGTACTTTTTACCTCCTTTGTCGGACATCAAACAATCCGGGGGCGAAAAATAATACTTTCCTCCCTTTGCATGTGTCTTAAAACTACAATTATAAATGGATTAATAGACTATCATTGATTTACCCTAACAAAAGTAATAGTTTAAAATAGAATATCTTATTCACTTACAGTTTTTTATTTCTGGAGGCGCCTCTAATATTTCCATATTCATTCCAAAGTTTCTGTCTTTGCTTTTTTGGTGCGTTAAAATACAGATTTTTTGTATACCTCAAAAAACCCTGGATACCTTTCGTTGATATACCCTGTGTGTAAAGCATTTTTTAATTAATGTGTTCCAAGCAAGAAAAATTGGGTAGTTTAATTTTCCCAAAGTAAAAAGTTTTTCTCACTTGAAAACAAATGTAGCAAATATCAGTTTTGATGTGTAATCAACATTTATTATTAAGTATTAAATATTATGGAATCACCCTGTATAAACTTGTTAGATAGGTATGTACTAACGACTTTTATTTAGTGCCGTTTGTTTTACTATATTCTCAATTTCTTATTTATTTCTTACTTTTGATGGATAAACGAGCTTTTTTCTCTTGATATTAATATACGGCAACATTTTTATAAAAACTTCTTGGTATCGAAAAATAGCATACCAAACTAGTCAGTTTTTGTTGTTGTTGTTCAATTTTTCTGTATTTAGCTAATAATAAAAATATTATTTTTGGAAATAGTTTTAGTAGTATTATTATAATTTCGAGTTTTTTATCCCCCAAAACCTAACTTTTTTTCAAGAAATTTTGGTCTTGTTTGAAAGATAAAACTTAATTAAAGGAGAGCAAGGCGCCTATACTGACAAGTGAGCTCTTCATTTGACTGTCCGCCATAATGAAACGTCACATGGGTCCTATAAACAGTTTTTTATTAGAAAAATGGTAGCGTCATTTTAGTTTTTTTTTATAAATGTAAATAAATTTAAAATCGGTACCCACTTGACGTCATAACGCCATATTGAAAATGTAGGGCTCACCTGTCAGTATGGGCGCCTTGACTATAGAGAACCTTTTTTAATGCTTTATCTTTTGATTACTATTTTTAAAACTTTCCTTTGTAATTCGTGCTTATTTCCGCTTGCAATTTTGTAATGGAATAATGAGTCATATCAAAATTTTCAGAAAAATTAACAGAACACAAAATCCAATAGTGGGGTTCTGGAATATGCTTTTTTTAAAAAAGAAAACGACATTATTTTTGTAAAGTATAAAATAACCGCTTTACCCCGTTGGTAGCCCCCAAATGTGGTTAAAAATGTGCATTGTTAATATATTTTTAATGGACTTCAGAAAAAGATGGGGTTTTATTTTCAACATAACTTCCAAACGGCTCAACCTATTTTCATAATAAAACAAAATTATGATTGTTTTCCACAAACCAAAACTACACTTTTTTGCACTCGACGCGCGTTTCGCTAACAATGTTAGCATCATCAGGAGACGATAAACAATTGTTTATCGTCTCCTGATGATGCTAAACGCGCGTCGAGTGCAAAAAAGTGTAGTTTTGGTTTTCCAAATTCCCAACATAGTATTTTCATAATACTTTTTTATTCGATTTAGCAGTGGTTTTATTTTAATAAGATATATATTTTCCTCACCATTTTTATGAAAAATTTTCCAAAAAAAATTCATGACACTCCTGGAGTCTCACCATTTTTACGACAAAATAAAAAAAAAACATAGAAAAGCATAAAAGTCGTTACTTTGGGCGTAAACGCGCAATATAATAAAAAAGACAAGATGAATTTAATGCTTGAAGCCTTTAATTCAATTATTCGATTTATGGGAGCTCCAATTTGGTCCGGTTTTTTTTTTTTAAAAAACATACTTTTCTCGCCACTTTACTTTTAACAAAAAATTGAATCAACTTCAAAAAAGTACACTAAAAAATAATTTTTATTTGTACCTTTAAGATTTAACTTTTTTGAAATCGTCGCTCATAAGTCTACTCTAGTTTAATATGTACCGCCAAATTCTATAGGGACTAATATAAGCATAGTCCACTAAATTGAATTTAGAAAGGTACAAATACAAATTATTTTATTATTTTTAACGTAGCTTATTGAAGTCTGTTTAAGATTTTGTTAAAGTTTTGATTATATTTTTTAGTTTTTAGCTTTTTTACGACGTACGGGTTAGAGAATATGATTTTTTTAAATTTGATGTAAAGCTCAACTTCCTTGCTTTCTAGGGCAGCTTTAATTTGGAATTTTTGCAAAAATCGATGTGTGTCATATAAAATTCAGTTTTTCTCAAAAACACAGGGAGATCCTAAAAAAGTTATTGGAAGGAAATTTATAAGCATTAATATTAATTTAATAATAAATATAAAACTATATAAAAATTACACGTTTTTAAACATTTTGAGCCCTACCGAGCCACCCCGCCCCCCCCCCCCCCCAAGTGGGTAAAGTGGTCGAAATTTATTTATATTGTACAAAAATAATGTAGATAAAAACAATTTTTCTTCAGGTCGCAATTTTAAAAAATGACCAGTCCCATCTCCTAAAAAAACGGTGGGGGTTGGCTCTACATCATTTTCAGAACTCCATCATCGCATTTCGAATTCTGCTTATTTTTCTGAAAATTTTCACTCATTATTCTATCACAAAATTGCAAGCGGCTCAGGAAAATCGAATGTTTCCAAACTGACTATTGCACGTTGCAATTCGGTATCTGTGAAAAACTGGAAAAAGGCTGACGTCAGAGACGACAGGTATAGCTAACGTAAAAGCCAGACGTAATATGCAGTTTTAAGTTTTTCATGACACGTACGAGAGGTGCAGGGATGGAAGCTAGGTCAGTATGTCAGTATTTTCGCGATGGTCAGTATTTATTCAGTATTCGGATAAATTGGGCAGTAAAGTCAGCATTAGAAGTTTCCAGTTTAGAGAATGGAGCTCTTGCATAAAGAAGAAATATTCTTTTTTTCATCTGTTTTATTTTAAGATTGCTAAAATTACTAAAAAGCTTTCTTAGAAGTTTTTTTTACACTACTTTACTCTTTTGCTTCAAACGTGAGGCCTTTGAAGAAAATTCCTTTGGGCATTGAGACATCACACTGTTCATACTTGTTTTTTTAAAGTATACTTGTCAAATTGAATAAAATGTCCTTAATGCAAAACTGACTCAAATACGCGGTCAGAAAAAGTAAGTATGGTCAAGCGCCAAGAATCACAGTCAAGTGGACAAGGGCGGATAAAGGCGACCCCCCCCCCCTTATAGCTGATCCAACTTACATTTTCTTAAAAAAATGTCAAAAACCATGAAGTTTTAAAAAAAATTGCCAGCGGCGGTACACGTCGTTGATTGGTACGATTTAAGTTAAATTTCTGGGATAATTTTGGAAACAAATTAGAATTAAGTCTAGTTCTGCCGAAAGTTTGCGCCTTTTCTTTTAAATAAAAATAAATTTTTGTTTCGTACACACTGATCCAACCCTGTATACGATTTTTGACAGTTATTGTTTTACCAGAGGTGAACAACTGGATTTGACAGTTGTTAGGGAAATGTTTAAAAACAAATTGTGTGTTTCAACAAACAGGAAAGAGATTACAAGACCAAAACCAGGCAAATGCATTCCTTACAATCCCATACGTTAAATTCGAAGAGTAGCGAAAAACTTTAATATTAAAACAGCTTTTAAATCTAGTAATACAATTCGAAGCCTTCTTAGTAAAACAAAACCGGAGAACAAACAAAATAAGGAATGCATTTAGCAAGTTCCTTGTGAGTGTGGTGAATCATACATAGACGAAACTAAAAGACCACTATCTGTTAGGCTTAAGGAACATCAGACGAATACCCAAAAAGGTGAAACCACGAAATCAGGAATTGCCGAACATGCATGGTCAAAACAACACCGAATGAAGTGGGCAGAAGCAAAGGTTTTTCACAAGGAGTCACACTGGAAGAAACGAAAATTCCTTGAAGCTGCCTTTATTGGGCAGAATCAGGGTATTTTCAGTAAACCAAGTGTTGAAATCCCAAATATTTGGAAGCCCCTCCTTGGGCGGAGCCAACTTCTTAAACTTCAAGGTTGAGTGATTTCTGACAGTATATAAGTACGTAGCCTTAGGAATTGATTGTAGTTTGCACCTGAAGACGATCAGAGATTGTACTCATCGAAACGTCGTGTATAAATAAAATATAGACAATGGAAGTCCGAAACAAGAGTTAATTTAAGTCAAAACTTGTTCGCGAATGACAAAACATTTTGTGATGAATAGCGTTTAAGCAGGTGATGTTTTTAAGCCATTAGTTTTGGGGATACAAGAATATTTGAAATTATTACAAATTGGTGCAAATGTTTGCAACGAAGTACTAATTTGACCAAAAATATCTGAATGTTCTACATATAGATACCTAATTTTTTTCTCTGATTTTTTTCGCTGATGGCTTTTCAATCAAAAAATCATTTATGCAACTTGTCGATTTTATTTGCCCAGTATTTTACCTACAATGTGAATCAAATTAAAGTTCCACTTTTTATGGTTAATAACTTTTGATGTGACTTGATTTATTTTTGGCAGGTGGGTAAGTGTATGTTCTTCAAAAATTTTATTGTTGTTTTTATTATCTACTTACATGGGATTCTTCAAACTTCCCTTACATTTTGATGTAAAATTGGTAACTTTTTTTAAATACATTTCTGCATATCTATTTTTTTATGACCCTGTACATTACATCTGTAATATTTCTAGTTTTAGACTTTTCAGGAGATGCAAAACTTTTTATGAAGAATAGCTTTTTTGTTATCGGGCCTATAACCTTAAAAAATGGTTTCAAAATTTGAACCTTTTAGATTTCTGGTCACTTAAACCTTATATATTAAAGCATATTCGCACCGTAATCTTGGATCGTCTCAAAGAAAACCTACATCGAAAAGACCTATTGCGAACAATGCTATTTATACAATTTTTTATAGCGGCCTAAACATCCCTGCTGATGGCAGAATATTTAAATCTTACATGGCCGGTCTCATTCCTTAGACTTATTGCTCAGATTAGGGTTTCTACAAAATTCGTTTGCCACTTTTCTTATAAAGGAATTTGCTACCGAATAAACCAAGACGAGCTGTGTAGTGTTTGTAACATGCTCACAGATGAGACTCTTTCATGTGCTCTTTATTTGCCCATTATATAGGCATCTTAGACCTTTAGAATTGGAACGATCCTGGAAATTTTGCCATTACCTGGGATAGTTTAACGCCTAGCGACGTCAAGCAGATATGCAAAGCCCTTTTAAATATACTCAAATTACGTGCCTTACTCGGTAATTTATTTTTTTTTTTGGTTTTTGTAGGCGTATAGTTACAGTATACCTACCTACTTATGTATTAATTTTTGGGCTTGTTTTTATTTAGAAGTTATTTTTTTCATGATACCCTATAAAACAATGTAATTAAAGTGGAAAATAACTTTTAGTATTATTTAGGTAAATTTTGGCTTTTATTGTAGCATTAGTCGGACTCTATTGTAATGAAAATGTTATATTTTTCGAAAACAATAAAAGTTCAGTTCAGTTCAGACTTTTCAGGATTATGCAAATTTTTTTATGAAGAATAGCTTTTTTGCTAGTCCATAATGTGGTGCATTATTTTCGCACACGCTGTATAACATCGTTATATAAACTTTGGACTAGCTTCAAATATATTTTAAAAATTACTAATGTAGGTTGTTTTAAGCGTTTTATAACAGAAAAAAATACATAAAACCTAAATTAACACTTTTTCCACATTTTAAGAGGTTTGTGGCCCTCAGTGCGGCAGTTAAAAAAGCATGGAAAAAGTAAAACGGGGGAAAATTTAAAAAAAAAAAAAATATCTTAGTTTTAATATTTTTATTTATAACACATTCACACATACATGAAATTATTTTGTATGCACTTAGTTTACCTAGTTAAAAATTATTTTAGACACAGCCATTGTGATAAATCGGCCGAAATACAAAATATTTTAGGATTAATTGCCGCAATTTTTTTTCGACGCTAGTTTTACAGCGTAGGTAATTGATATAAAATTTAGTCAATTTAACCTGAAATTTTGCATATACGATCAATATAAAATGACGAAATATCAAACAGCTGTGAATTTAATGCAAGGGTTTACTAGTTCAAAATTTGATTTTTTTTTTCAAATAAAATTTCTAAGATGTATGGAAATAAACTTTAAATTATTATAAAAATTTTTCGTTGCAATTTTGTACAAAAAATCAAAACATTAAAACCAGCTGTACATAATTAGAAAGCCCGAAATTGCAAGAAAATAATTTTGCTGTTTTTTTTACATTGGTTGTAGAAACTGCTTTAGTTTATATAAAAATCGTAGATATTAACTAATAAGCTGCCTAAAAAGTGTTTACATATTAAGATGAGTATGTTTACAAATATTAGGGTGATTTAGGTCAGGTTTTTGGACAGTCTGTGACCCTTACCTTTATTCTGAGCAGGCGCAGTAGCGCTCTGTCAGGCTGTTACCATTATTGAAGGTAACCAGAGGCGCTAAATAGCGCCGAATAGCGACTACCTTTAACTTTAAAAAACCAAACTTGGTTTGATTTTGTGGTGAGAGATTTTAAGGTTAGAAAGTTGGTTTTGTTTGACAAAATTTTTTTATTTTTGATTTGCACTTTTTATAAATATAAAGAAAAAAAACCAACGAAAAAGGTGTTTGTTGTAACATTTTACATGTTTACCGCCAACCGTTCAAAAGCACTATTTTTAACCTCTTGAAATTACCTATATTTATGGTAAAGGTAACCATAAGAGCAACGAAATCCAAAATCACCCTATTAGGGACATGGACCATCTAAAATAACAGCAAAAATAACGTAAAATTGAAGTTTGAAGATTGTAGTATTTTTAGTTTTTCAAAACGTTTCGAATGCTCATGTGTCTGCAATCGTCATCAGTATTCATCTGATGACGATTGGTGATACATAAGCATTCGAAACGCTGATTAGTAATTAGAAATGGCGAAAAATATGCGTTTTGACGAAAAGAAACGTACGAATCAACCAGCCATTTTTTATTTTGTGATAAAGATAACCACAATAGTAGTTATTCCTGTTTGGTATAAATAAAGTCCTTCGTTATTCTTCCCCTCTTTTCCCTTTCTGCGTAGTGGCACAAATAACGATAGCCATAAAATTTTTTTATTTTAAGTGCTCCAAGATGTTCCTAATAAGTTAATCAACTTTTTCTTAAATAGCAAAAGTGGTATTTTTTATCTGTTAGGCCTAAACAGCACCTTGTTCTCGATTAGTGTAAAATTTTCAAAAATGTTTGTACAAGACAAAATTGACCACAATTGTTAACATTCATTTTTAGACAGCCGATTTCTTTCCTACCCTACACTTTTACAGATAGATAGATAAATTATATATAGGTCTTTATTCTTTACAAAAAAAAATTAGCAATTCAAAAACGCAAGTTAAAGTATAATATGTCTTAATTAAATTTGCAACAAAGCCTATCTATGCCAGCAATATAATAACCAAAATATAATTTTTCGATCTCAAACAAAAAATTATCTTTTATTACGAAATAAAATAATGTGTGTGTATGTAGTAGAATAATAAAAAACATTTAATTACAAAAAACGCATATTACGAGAATGACCAACGAAACTTGAAAAAAAAACGGACTAAACATTAAGATTAAAAGCTCATTCTAAAAATTACTTAGTAATAAAACTAACCTCTAACTGTTATTATATTATAATACAAATTGTATATGATAAAAAAAAGTCGATAATTTTTTTTCGACAATATATTATAAAAATTGTCCCAAAAATCACTAAAAGAGCTACATAAAATATAAAACATTTATAAAAGGGAGTATTAAAAATTCTCAACTATGATATCTTTAATATTTTTTTGGGCTTTGGACAAATGTAATAAGTATACTACTTTTTCTAAAATTTAATATGGCAGTTCCGAGATTTTCTGAAGTTCTTGTTTTCTGTTCGATAGCCACTGCCTCGAGGAATGACCCCTCATTTTCTTTTGATATTAAAAGATTGATAAAAAAACTTTAAAACGACGATATACTTAGGTAGAATTTATTACTCTTCGACTGCTACAGTGCCCTGAAAGAAAAAATGAATTATTTTATTTTGCCAACATTCGGTAACAAAACAAAACTCTGCATGACATATTGGAGCACCCGAAAATGGCGTATTTTTTCTCTTATTTTTTTTAAAAATGTCAATCTGGCAAAGCTTTTTTGGCCTGGAACTCGAAAATGGGGCACCCCTGGGGACACCCATCGACTTAATAATTTTGAGTGTTTTATTTTTAACCGAGTTTTTAACTAATTACCAGACAGTAAAGCGATTTTGACTTCAAAGAGGCTGCGATCAGGAAAGCTGACTCTTGAATTTTGTAGGAAAGGTCGCACGGTCACCTCCCTGTGCCCTTCTTTTCGAACTGATAGAAATTCTGCTCCCAGGGAGTCAAATTCTCTCGCTATGCTTCTCACTGGTCCAAATCTTCGGCTTAAATCGGTGTCTCTCACTTTTGCCCGATATTGATAAAAACTAATTCTAATATAAGTCTTAACTAAGAGAATTACTTTCGATCAATATCGGGCAAAAGTGAGACCAACTGATTTAAACCGAAGATTTGGACCAATGAGATGCATAGTAGCGAGATAATTTGACTTCCTGGGAACAGAATTTTTATCATTTGAAGAATAGGGGCCCTGATATCGACCAATAATAGGCTTTAAAGCTTCACCAGTTATCCGAAACGTATCCGACCACGGCAGATCATCACCCGATTGCCTTGTATCGGAGGAACCTTCCTACACTTTCATAGCCCTGCCTGAGCAGGTGAATAGACGCTTTTGAAAAAAGATAATGAAGCCAGCATTGCGCGTACAAAGCTTGGCAGCTTCTAAGCTTTCTTATTGGTCTAATTGAAGGATGTGAACGTTCCCAGGAGACCATTCTCTAGAAATACAAAAATCAGCCCTCAGGACGGCTAAAGTCAAATCAAAATCGGCAAAATCCTCTCAGAAAGCAAAAATTTACTCTCATAATCCGCCGTTAATACATATTTCTAAATGAGCAGGTTTTAGCAATTACCCTTAATAACGTGGATATTAAAAAATTATATTTACTGTCAAATGAAACTCAAATTAATTCGTCTGTGTAAAGTTCATCCCTTGTAGTGTATCATAAAAGGAAAAGTTTAATGATGATGTACTACTTAACAAAAACAAAATTGACGATCTACTTTTTAATGAAGGGGCATGTGTAAGTCCGTGGGATTTTTAATTTAAAGTTTTGTGACTATGTGGGAATGATAGCTCTTTAGTCACACAATCAAGTGTTACCGGGTTTTTTGTTCGCATCCGTGTAGAAGGGGTTGATATGACGTCATCTTTCAAGATGGCGGCCAAAAATCATAGAAAATACAACTTTCGCAACCAGGCCATGATTATACTCGATTCCATATAACTCGAGAACGAGGATTCCAAAAAAATTTACTTTTAAGGTCATTCGACATTAAATGACCTTGAAAATCGCAAAAAACAAGATTTTTGCCATTTTTTCTTCAAAAAATCTTAATAATTCCACGTTTTGTCAGACCAACTTCAAATGAACCTCAAACTATTAGGCATGTATGCCAAATTCAATCCTTAGAGTTTGATGCAGTTTGAAGCTTCATGACCTTGAAAAATATCCCAGTAAAATTAAAAAATTGCAAAAACAACATACTAGAGGGCGCTATTCATCAACTATTCAAGCGAAAAGAACCAAATTTGGCAAGTACAACAATTTTGTTTAAAAAATTTTGTTCAGCTATGACGTGTTTCAGTAAGGCGGCTGATATATCAAAATGGCAACCTATAACCACATTTTATTTTATCCAATTTCGTAAAAGAGACTTATCTCCGCTTACTTGAAAAAAAAAGTTTAGTTGATGCATAACCCCGATTGACCTTGAAAATACCATGTAAAATTGAAAAACTCGCTTTTTGTAATGTTTTTTCCAATTTACCACTACGCAAAAACTTTAAGTGCCGGAGATGAAATTAACATCTTAGCCATAAAAAAACACTTCATTTTGATCTGGCGTTTGAGATGTTGGTGTAACAAAACGTTAAATTATGGACATTTTTTTAAATAGAAAATGGCAACAATCGTGTTTTTTTAGTATTTCCAAGGTCATTTGCGGTCGGATGACCTCAAAAGTGATTTTTTTTGGAATTCTCGTCCTCGATTTATATGATATCGAGTATAATCATGCACCGGTTACAAAAATTGTATTTTTTATGATTTTTCAACCGCCATTTTGGAAAATGGCATCCAAAACACCTGGTCCAGAATATGGTGATGTATATCTAACTTGTGCTAACTTTTTTATAGGCAATTTAAATCACTTTGTTGGCTAGACCAACACCTGCTTAACTAAAAAGCCAGTTAACTCTTTCGATTTAGTATCCTTTAGCCTTCTTTAGCGGTCATAATGACACACAACTGACAGAAAATCCATGTTTTACCTGTCAATTTGGTTATAGAAATGGCGGCACTCTTTTGCTAAAGGGCACTGAAGAGATAAGAGTTAACTTGCTTTTTAGTTGAGAACGGTGTTGGCTAGACAGCTAAGTAGAACATAAAATTCACAGTTTTGAAACTAAAAACAACAGGCATATAGGTCATTTTTACCGTGGTATAGCATAAACATCTGGGACAGCAGATCAAAAAAAATGGTAGAGAGGTTTAAAATGAAGTGTTTATTTGTGGTCAATATGTTAATTTCATCTCCGGTACTTAAAGTTTTTGCGTAGTTGTAAATTGTAAAAAAAACACTACAAAGCTAGTTTTTCAATTTTACATGGTATTTTCAAGGTCAATCAAGGTCATGCATCAACTAATTTTTTTCATATTAAGCAGAGATAACTCAACAAGAATTGATGGCCACCTTGTTATTTTTACTTTTTTTACGTAATTGGATAAAATAAATTGTGGTTATAGGTCTCTATTTTGAGATATCACCCGCCATATTGAAACGCGTCATAGCTGAACAAATTTTTTTTTTACAAAATGTTGGACTTGACCTTCTTATCTTTGTTACCCAATTTGGTTCTATTGGCTTTAATAATTAATAAATAGTGCCCTTTGTTATTTTTGCAATTTGTTAATTTTGCTGGGGCATTTCTCAAGGTCATGAAGCTTCAAACTGCGTTAAACTCTAAGGACCCAATTTGGCATACATGGCTTAGTTTGAGGTACATTTGAAGTTGGTCTGACAAAACGTCGAATTATTTCGTCGAAAATTTTTTTGAAGAGAAAATGGCAAAAATATTGTTTTTCGTGATTTTCATGGTGATTTAAGGTCGGATGACCTTGAATGTAAATTTTTTGGAATCCTCGCCCTCGAATTATATCGAATCGAGTATAATCATTTCCCGGTTGCGAAAGTTGTGTTTTTTATAATTTTTGGTCGCCATCTTGAGAGATGTCTTCATATCAACCCCTTCTACACGGATGCGAACAAAACACCCGGTAACATTTGATTGTGTGACTAAAGAGCTATCAATCCCACATAGTCCTTCATAAAAAATCCCACGGGATAGAAATTATCCTCATATGCCCCTACACTATTTATTATTTACTTTTAGGGAATTGGTGGGAGGCAGGTCTTAAAAATTCAAATAAACCAAATAGAGTTCCAGCAAATACTCAAAAAGCGGACTGTTTCTTTTAAAATAAATACCCCGTACAAGAAAATTACTTAAAAACTTTCTCTATATAAAACTTTTGCTTTTGGACTTGGGAAAATGATTTAGAAAGCAATTAATAGTCTGTTGCTGTCAAATTTGACATTTATAGCTTGCGCCAACACTACTTATGTGTGTTGGTCCAAAAGGGTTTTTCTTTAATAATATCACAAGGCATGGTAGTACAGTAAAATTATCATAAATAAGGAGAGTACCTCGGTCTAAAAGTAAGATCCGCAAGTTTGTGTTTCTTCCACTCCTCGGGAACCATCCGCCATTTTTTAGAAACTTTGTAAATTACTTTTTTTCATTTCTATTGGTCGCAATTAAAAAAGTGTTAACTTTCTGTAGTTAGTTTCCAAAGTTAGATGGCGCCGAAGTTACAAAAAAATCAGTTTTAACGTATTTTGAACAACAAAGTGATTTTTTTAAAAAACTTAAATTAAAAAGTTGTAGATCTCGTAAGTCCTATAAAAATATGTATATATATTGTTTATAATTAATTAAGCAGTGTCTGAGCTACAGCGACTGAAAGTCGATAAAATTCTGAGAACCGCTTTCTGGGCATGCATGAAGTCGCGTGTTGTGAATGATATGTTGATCCGTAAGGGGCGGCCGCAGGCCTGGCAATTAGGCCTCTTCATGGGCCCTTTCTGCCATACCCCATCTCGCACCCTTATCCTCCCACTCCCTCTACAAATCCTGCCTTTCTCTCTGCGGGCCTTCCTGCCTTCCTTACAAAGGTCAGCACGTCAGCCCATCTCAGAGAGTGTACCTCCTTCTCTTCTATTGTGGGGGCACCCCACATCTGCTGCCTCAATCTGGTGTATCCGTCACACTCTCCTATCAGGTGCACCGCTGATGCTGGGTAGGCGGAGTCGTCCAACACTCTGATGCATGTCAAGTGCTTACGCAGCCGATTATGACCTGTCAGCATTCCTACTAACAGTCCAATGTCGTTTCGAGTTTTTCCCAGGAGTCATTTAGTTCTGACTGCGTCTGGTCCACTCACGAACAGTTTGGACTTTCTGCACAATCGCTCTTCCCTCCAGGACGACTTCAGTTGATCGCTCGCCCATTTATTGAGTTCGCTCTGCACCTGTTTTCTTGTGATTCCCAAGAGCGGTTTCGGTCCAATATATTGGGTTTCGATACCAGCTTTGGCAAGTACGTCCGTTTTCTCGTTCCCTGGTATTCCCTCGTGGCCTGGGACCCACATCAGTGTCACCCTCTTCTCTTCAGCCAATGTCTGTAGCGCGTTAACGCACTCCTCCACTAGGCTGACAATTTTTGGTGAACTAAGAGCCTTGAGGGCAGCCTGGCTGTCGGAACATATGCAAATGTCTGACAGTTTTGATCCGTCAGTGTAGCAAACCGTTGCATCTCTGCTTAATTCGTTTCGGAATTCTTCTCTCTACCACCAACCCCGTTCAGGTATTGTGACTTTGTATTTTTTGTCAAACCTCCATCGTTTTGAAGGAGTCCCTACTGGCATCTTTAGAAGAGGCAACTCTTATGTTATCAGTTCCTCGATTGCCAGATGACTCATTTTTTCCCGTCTGCCCTTCCATAGGCCCTTGTCCCTCAGTCGTAGGTGCGTCACCATCGCGTCCTTCTTGATCCAAGTTGGAAGCGAGGGGAGACCTAAGATGGAAGAAGGGGGTAGTCTTCATTGCGCCTGTTATTCCCCTGCAGAAGAGCCCCTGCAGACTCATGAGCTTTTTGGAAGTGGTCAGTTTTTAAACTACAGGCCACCAGACCACTGACCCATATTGGATTGTCGGTCTTATGATGGCCATGTACAGGGTTCCTAAGCAAATCCTTAGGGGGGCCAAGCAGCCGTGTATAAGACGCAGACAAACGGAAAAGCACATTAGGCAGAAAAGGATGGCCATGGGGCGATGTTGTCACTACATCTTACACGTAGTAAATCCATTCCAGGTTGTTGTTTTCTAATGTTTTCCATTTTCATACCTTTAGGACTGGAATAAAAATTGTTTTTGCTCGACTTTAATACCAAACTGATGAAAGATATCGTAAAAAAAATATTTTTCGGCTTTTCATTTTGTAACCATTGTCCTTACGCACTGTTTACAGGTTCATACACGGCCGGAGAAATCGACTGAGATATTTTCGTAGAAACTTTATCAAGCAAATAGGACGGGTTGACGCCTTCGAACGTCCAACCCGGGTTTTGCACTTTGATTCGAAATCAAAAAGGAGGAACAGTCAGATGTGTAGCCGTGCAAAAATTACGTAACGGTGATTTTACCAATTTTTGACCCCCTCCCTATGTAATGTTTTGTAACGGTTTGGCACGCCACTCCCCTAATATTACGTAACGATTTCAAGACCACTACCCCCCCCCCAAAAAAAAAAAAAACTTTTCACATATTTTCATTCCAAATTTTCTTAGTTTCACACAAATGCAAACGCTGTCGAAAACCCCCCTCCCCCCTACGTAATGTTTTGTAACCCCCCTCCCCCCTATGACCATTACGTAATTTGTGCACGGCCCCTGTAGTCCCAGTGGAGGAGGGCGAGAAGATTGATTTCTTAAAAATTATACTCTTTAGACCTATTTCTTTGCGTTCCCGAAATTACGTAATTTTTGAAAAAAAAATGTAAGCGGCGCCATTTTTATTTCGTGCTTTGTTTTTCTAACATTTTTGCGTTCGGCTAATTTAATTGAAAAATTTTTGCCTGCGGCGCCCTTTATCTTCTCACTCGAAACCAAGATCCCCCGTTTTAGGAAAACTGATCCCGTCTCTGTTTCTAAATTTTTTCGAATAAAAGTAGAGTATGACCATGGGCGAAATAATTTTTTTCTACGGTATGACGAAAATTTCGAGAAAGTTGAAGAAAAAAATAAAAAAAGTGGCAGAGCTCATGTTTTTCGTAAAAAAACGTTTTTTGTAAAGAAACAGAGCAAAATAAATCTTTTCACCCCTTTTTGGGTGTTACAAATATTGGCAGCCCCTTATTTTTCGCTTTTACCCTCCCGCTAGTTTTGAAGAATTGGTTCGCTACATGTTTCGAGATCATATCAGAAAACACCTCGAAAATATCAAATGTAGTGTAGGGCCAGCTTTATTTGAAATCAATAATATCGCAAGCAAAAAGCTCTGCAGGAAAAACAGCGCCGTTTATTGATTTCTTTGGCTGCTAGTGCTAGTGCTAGATATTTCTTTCTAATGTTAACAACCTCACGAGTTTATCGCTCAGTATCGTAAATAATGGACCCTGCCGCCTCCTTTAAGCAAGAAAAAGTTGTGGTTTGGACCTGAAAACATCTAATTTTTAATTAGATTAGATGTTCAAATCTGTCCCCTTCTTGAGCCTCACAATATCCCAATCTATTGTAAAACTCTTGGCGCGTAGCAGCCAACATTTCAGGGGTGATAGAGTTGCCCGCCTCCAAAATTTTCGCCCTCAACTCCTGTATAGTCGTAAGCCGTAAGTGAGGGTGTTGGAAAATTTTGTCGTGCCAACAACCCCATAGGAAATCATCATCTCATGGTGTGGCCGCCATCTAGCGAAATTTGCAGACATCTTGTCAACGGTTATTATTGCAACTATGATTTATGCTCACAATGAAAGAGTGGCGACAATTTTTTCTCATGAAAGCAGTCCGGAGATAATAACAAACTGGCACCATTGCTCAATATACCTGTTTCTTTTGTGCGCGCAGAACTTTCGATGCCATTTCTGTTTGATTTATTGAAATCCTATCCCTAAGGAAAATCTTAGGAACCCTGTATAACCAGTATAGGTTCCTGGGGGTTATCCCCCAGGTTTAACCGACCACTCGGCGCAACTGCCACATTGTTGCCTGGACTTTTTTGGCAACATGCTGCCTCCACGTTAGTCCCTTGCCCAGTATGTCCCCTAGATACTTATAGGCTCTTAATCTCTATATATTAATATTTATAGTAACAGCAGTACAAATGAGATATCAAATTAAAGCTTATGACGTGCGCTACACAAATGACCCGATCTGTCGGAATGAAAATTGCCGAAAGGATCTGACAGACTGGCATTTAGTTGTTTAACTGAATGTTCGTAACTTCAACGCCCTCTATCTATTTAAAAACTAACTAGAGAGTTGAACCTGTAAGAAAAAATATTGCAAATTTTATGGCAAAGATACTTTCGGCAATTTTTATGCAGACAGACTGGGTTATTTTTGTAGCTGCTCTTACTATAAATAATAATATATAGTCCACAACACGCGACTTCATGCTTTTTGTTGGTCAAAATACGTTAAAACTGATTTTTTGTAACTTCGACAACCTCTATCTTTTTGGAAACTATCTACAGAAAGTTGAGCACTTGGAGAAAAATACTGCAAATTTTTTGCCGAATATTTTTGTTTCCACCAAAAACTGCTTGAGTGCATTTTTGTTTTCTGGATGTTAGTCGGAAAGAAATAAAAAACGCGTAAACATATTTTACCATCCCGAGAGGTAATTATTTTCTATATTATTTATCTAATAAACTGACGAAAAATAAGACAGACAGCTTCAAAAAAAAAAAAACAAAAAAGTATGACAATGACATATCGATTGTTATCGGAGGGCGATTATCAGTTTTAGCAAGGTAAATTATCACCTTCTGAGCGGGCCATTTTGGCTTATTAATCAGGTAAAAATCAACCATAAATAAATCATGAGATACTATAATGGCCCAAGGGGTGCAAAAAGTGCAACGAAAATAACTTTCCAAAACAACAAAAAAAATTCAAAATCGCGGTGGGCTTTGCGTCTGTTTGGGCCAGGCCAAAGGCGAAAAATCTACTGCACATGCACCAGCCATAACACACAATATCATATCAACGTTGCCCGATGAACCATAAAAACTAAATTGAAATCTTATGTTACTTTAAATGTACTTTAACTACAACATAATTTCCCTTTTAGAGCTTTTTAAACGCATTGGGGTCGTTTAAAAGTAAAATTTATTCGATTTGATGAAGAAACTAGTAGAAAAATGCGCAAACACAACATCAACATTTTTTGCTCTGGGAATTTTTGCACAACTCGGCATCGTCGAAAACTTTCGCCATTTGGTTTATGTTATTATGGTGTTTTCGTGCTTTAAAATTTTGTGGCGTTATTGTCAGTGATTAGTACACAGCTTCCTAAGCTTAGGATTTCAAGAAAAAAAATATACATTCTCCAAATTTGCGTTTTTTATAATCTTCACAATAGCCTTGATCAACCAAACTTGTTTTCGAAATCGTCTATGTGGAATTGACTGTACAGTCGGCTGATCAATAATGACTAAACAAAAAATTGTATTTTCTTATTGATTTGTAATAAAAATCGTAAATTTGGAGAATGCATATTTTTTTCTTGAAACCCTAAGTTTAGAAAGCTGTGAGTAGTCTGTGCGTTATTTAAAATAAACTACTCATTAATTGGCCCTCAACCCACAAAATGTTTCACTTACAAAGTCCAGGGCACAGAATGCCCACAAGGGCACTTGTATGCCCGACTTTTATGCAAAAATTTTAAAATGAAAGTCCAATAATAACTAGGAAGTGGGTTTTTTATGGAGGACATAGATTGACCTAAACTCTATAATTATTATACTCAATTAAGCCTCAAGATCCTGGTTTTTATTTTCTAATCTTGTTTTGTCCATGTTTAAATCTAGAAAAATTCAATTTTCTATTGATACGAAATTACGGGAAACACTAGTCAATACTTACATTTTTTTTACGATAGTCTTCACTCTAAACTTTTCAAAAGAAAACAAAAATATTAAACATAACCTAAATGTTCGCTATCAGATGGTTGTCAGTTGCTTTCTCTACTGTGACCATAATTTTTTAAGCGCAAAAGTTACCTATACCCTCCCCTCTAGCATGATTCAAGGGCGGTTACAGCTTTTTTTTTAAAGGGGGGGGGGCACTTAATTCTAGATTTGATTCCAAAATCATGTGTCTTAAATACGCCGCAGGCGAAAATTTTGAGAAAATTATCCTAAAAATATCATTTTTTACGCGTTTAGAATGTTGCGTTGATAAAAATTGCTTAAGATAAAACTAATATTGTATTAAGTATTTTGATCTCTTTATTAAGTTTTATGTAAAAACCGGCTGGGTGCTGCCATGGTGTGAGATATTCGTATAGTCTTAAATACACATTTGTTACCAAAATCATATCATAAATACGCCGCAGGCAAAATTTTTTACAAAATTAAATTAAAAATGCTATTTTTTACAAGTTTATAAATGCTGTTGACAAAAATAGGTTGTAGCGCCCCACGCGAAAATTTGAGCAACTTTTGAAAATTAAGCCAAACATTTTAAGATTGTTTAAGTTTTCGTAAAATTTTTAAAAAAAGATGGGTTGGGTTGACTGCAAAAACGGGAGGGCGAGCGCCATTCTTCCCCTTGCACGATAATACTTGCTTTGAATGGAGGCTCAAAATATGACGTAATTGATTTTTTTTTTTAAACCTTAACAAATTAAGGAAAAGTGGTTATAAATTAGAGACATTTGTAACTCATCGCGGTATACGTATCCGCATCTAGCGAAAACCAAGCACATTGATTGGTCAGAAACTTGTAGCACGTTCGAAAAGAGCAGATATATGCCAATTTAACGTGTTTCTGAACGCAATAGGTGCTGAGATACGATACGTGTGCCGAAACGATACGTGATAAGTAACGCATCTCAACACCTATCGCGTTCAATAACACCTTAGATTAGCATATATCTGCTCTTTTCGAACGTAGTACAAGTTTCTGACCAATTAATGTGCTTGGTTCTCGCTAGATACTGATACCTATACCGCGAATTTTTTTTTAAATGTTACTTTTAGACTTGATATTTCATTGATATTAGTTTGGTTGGCTGTTTATTTGGTTTGACAATAATAACAATAATAAAAAGAAAATGGTTGTTACTGAATATTGTTGTGATATGGGGAAAAAGAGTACAGTTCTAATTTAATAGAGTAAAGAGTACAAAGCTTTAAAAAAAGAGTTCTGTACTATCAAAATGAGTATAAATGGTCACACTAGCTTTAAGTACTGACGCAATGGATGCGCCTGCCCGGTAGACTCTTCGCCTCTGGATTATTTCCAGGCTAACTTGATTGATTTTTCTCTTGAAATGCAAGGGCACGGCCGTTATATTATCTTATTAAAGGGACTGAGGCGGTATAAGTTAACTGCTTTTTATTTGAGACTGTGTTGGCCTCTGCTGCCTTAGTGTATACACTAATGGAAAGAATTTTGTGAGATAGGAAAAAAAACATGTATGCGTTTTTTTATTAAATTAAGTCGCAGTGAAAATTCTAAAATCGTAGCTTACTTCTTTGGTAGTATATTCGCAATAAGAAAGTTGATAAACGATCATCTTGACGGAAACTGGGAAAACTTACCGAAATTTCACTAGGTTTATCTCCTGAATCATTGGTAATCTCGCACTCTTTAACCGCGTCGGACAAAATCTGAAAATAAAGTTTGTTAAAAAAAAATCACAAAAAAAAATCTTTTTTTACAAATCATTTTGGTGAATTATACAGGGTGCTCTATAATTCGTGTCATATATTATTATTATAAGTAGAAAACTTTGTGCGCCTGGATACGCTATTTAATAAAATACGCGGCCGGAAAAAGTAACTAAGGCTAAGTACAAAACATGGTCAAGTAAGTCGACCTTCAGAGCTCAAATAAACAATTTTGAATAAAATTCACTCTAAAGCTATTTTCTTGACCAATCGCTAGTTTCTTTGCCAAAAGAAAAAACACAAATTAATTTTTTAAGTACCTACTCCAAATATGATGTTACTGAAAAACCTGCAAGAACCAAGACTATAAGAAAAAATCCTACGGTTTGAAAAAAATTTAATTTTATGAAATGGGAAATGCAGTCATAGAAGTCCGAAGATTTTTTTACTTTATAATTCTGCAGTAAAACAGTATCTTTTTATAGTCCATCATACCAATATGGTATGGTATAAATGAGTTACTAAGGTTCCAAAACATCTTAAGTAATCTGACGAAAAAAAACACGATACGATAACTCAAGAACTCCTTAATCGATTTTAACGAAATTTGGTACAAAAATCCTCTATCGGCTGACCATGAATTGATTAACTTTTGGGTGGGCGGTGGGGGGTTGAAGAGGGGAAAAGGGGGATAAATATTTAAAAAATTTTTAACTTTGGAACAAAAGCAAGTAGCCATATACGGTTTTCAAATTTAAGTTTCCATGAATATGGACTACAAATTTTGTTATAAAGTCCAAATTCGCGGAAGCTTTAGTTTCCGAGTTATTTGAAAATACGTTAAAATATTTTTAAAAAAATCAAAACTTTAGAACTAAAGCAGGTATTGATATGCGGTTTTCAGATTTTATCTTTATGAATCATTTTGTTTTAATTTTAAGTTAATAATTTGTTTTATATATTAGACAGCAAATGTCTCATTCTTCTGGCGTAGTCCCAAAGCAAACATTATAAACTTGTATTAAAAACTTGATAAATTATGGATGGATCAAACGTAATTTAAGCTGGTTTTAAAAAGGCAAATAAAAATAAAAACTAAAATAATAAATAAAATAAAAATAAAAGTTGAGCTTATAAGAAACAGTGTAGACATTTATACAGCAGAAACAAAAATTAAAATAAAAAGATGGGAACTTTTAACTTTTATTTTTATCTGAAAACGGATTTGCGCATGCACGAACATAACCTCACTTTTATTTGTTGTTGTGATTTAAATGGGTGTTTTTCAGGTTTTTTACATTTTTTGCTCTATTTTCGGGCCAGTTTATCAAAAGCGAGTTAGGCATTTAATTCTCGAGTTAAAGAGAAAGAAAGGCACCGATTCAAATCTTTCAATATTTTAAAGGACGCCCACGGTTTATCAGACTGTGCAAAATCAAACCCGTTAAATACAATAAACTTCAATTATAAAATCATTCACTATAGGAACAGCAATTCGTTAAACCAATTTTTTATCCGAAACTTATTTTATCAAACCTATTCAATAACAAATTCGAAATTTATAAGACCCGTTTTTAATCAAACCATTGTTCATCAAACTCATTCAATATCAAACCTGGAATTCGTAAAACCCGTAATTTATCACAACATTTTTAGTAAAATAATTGCGCTTTCGCCAATACCACATGAACCGGAGGCGCACACGCAGGTGGCGCAGCGGCGCGGCGTCTTGATGCATTTGTCGCTGTTACGCGCGTATACTTACAGGTTGTGTTCAATAGTTTGTATCTAGATGTCACTTGCATTCACCCCTCTTTTTTTCTGATAAATCACGGGTTTCACGAATTCCGGGTTTGATGAACAATGGTTCGATTAAAAATGGGTCTGTTAAATTTCGAATTTGTTATTGAATGGGTTTGATGAAATAAGGTTCGGATAAAAAATTGGTTTGACGAATTGCAGTTTCTATGGTGAATCGTTCTTACGATGAATTCTTTTATTAAATACGGTGTGATAAATTCCTGGTTTATACGCGTTCATTTTGAATTGGTCGCCTTAGCAGAAAGAAATTTTAGCTTTTTTTTAGAAAATGTGCTTTCTATTCAAAGTTCAGCCAATTCTGATGTTTATTTGACTCCAAAAAGTGTGGACATCACGTGACCCGTTTCGAACGTCACTTCGACATTTCCTCAACTAAGGTTACCGACAGAAAAAAAATAATCTATAGCTACTCTTAATTTCAAATAAACGGCGACGCAAGCGAAAGTTTTTGGAAAGGCAACGTGTCAATTTAGAAATTTCATAGATTTTTTGGAGGAGTCGCCGCAGTGAGGAAACGATTGGACGGACTCACTCTCAAGCTTCAAATAATAGGTCACCAAAATCCTTAAAATGTTGCACAGTTTTGTTCAACATTTTAAAAAATTTAGCGAGTAAGAAATCTGCAAGAAATCAAAATTAAAAAGACACGATAAATAAACATAATATACGACACGATGAAAATAACCCCTGTATATTTATAAATCGAAACATAAGATGATAAAAATGAAATAATTGAATATACTAAAATTACCATAGAAAATTCGTGACCGCTTTTTTAAACAAACCACTATGTTTTTCTGATAACCGTTAGCTAGGTTTAGAGACCCTGCATACAATTTTTGACAGTTATTGTTTTACCTAAGCCCGTATTCTTCAATTTCGGGGAAACAAAAACGCACCTGATTGGTCGAAATCTCACTATTCTGTTTGTTTTGGCACTACTGACATTATTCGTGAGCGGTTTTGCTGCCAGTTTGCTCCCTAGTATAAGGTAGGAGGGTAAAATCGCTCACAACTAATGCGATTACTGCCAAAAACATTTTTGATTAATAAACGTAAATCAAATTTTAAATTTGATTATTTACATGCTGGTAAAGCCATGATGACCCTTAAAATAATTTAGTTAAATAACTGTTAAATGATTTTTAGATGTGCTTAAATACACCTAAGTAGGACACGTTTTCTGGTAAATTTAAAGATTGAAAAGAACTTTGATTGAAAGAAATTAATACCACCTTATGTATCTGTAAAGCCATGATGACCCTTAAAATAATTTAGTTAAATAACTGTTAAATGATTTTTAGATGTGCTTAAATACACCTAAGTAGGACACGTTTTCTGGTAAATTTAAAGATTGAAAAGAACTTTGATTGAAAGAAATTAATACCACCTTATGTATCTGTAAAGCCATGATGACCCTTAAAATAATTTAGTTAAATAACTGTTAAATGATTTTTAGATGTGCTTAAATACACCTAAGTAGGACACGTTTTCTGGTAAATTTAAAGACTGTAAAGAACTTTGATTGAAAGAAATTAATACCACCTTATGTATCACACACTTTATGCTTTGAAAAATTACAATTTTTGCTGTTTTTTGTATAAAAATGGAAAAATAAAAAGGATTTGCACGAATCTACTCAAGATGACAGACAGATAACATAACAGAAATTTTTTTTAACCCTTAAATTATTTTCGTCTTTCTCTAAAATACTTTTTTATAGCCTGCTGCTCTTCAACAACCTGAAATATTTTTGCACTTCACTAAATTATCTATCCATCTACATCTAAAATTCTGCCCTCTCTCTCTCTCTAAATATTTTTCATTTTAATGGAGAAAAATGTTTTTGGCAGTACTTTTTTTAAACGCTAAAAAACAGCGAAAAATTTGAGTGTTTTATTCTAGAAATCGAAAGTTTGT
Source organism: Oxystoma pomonae (assembly GCA_963921995.1). Lineage (NCBI taxonomy): Eukaryota > Metazoa > Arthropoda > Insecta > Coleoptera > Brentidae > Oxystoma > Oxystoma pomonae. The sequence continues at coordinate 40,030,073 of OY998164.1, forward strand.
AAAGAAAGCTTTAAAATGTGAGCAAAATCATGGCATAAAAATGTGAAAAACATAGTAAAAATTACTTAAACAAAAACGTTACCCATTAAATTATGCTAAAATATTTTAAGCCTTAAATTACCATCATGGCTTTACCTTGCGATTTAATTGCGGTATAAGAAACTGTAAAAATACATACGCCTATGACTTTGTAGTTTTCCATTGTCCAGTGAAAAAAGAAACACAAGAAAAATGGAAAGAGATCATGCATTTGCCAAACTGGAAAATTAATAAAAATAGTCGAGTTTGCGAGGTAAGTAAGATTAGTTATAGTAAAATTATACTTATATTAGTATTAGTTTAAGAAAAAGAGCAACAAAAAGTTATATCAATAAGATTTTTTATATTTTTCTTATTACGAATAAGAAGAAAGTTTTAAGAGGAAGGAACTGGTCGGCGAATGAAAGACATTGGCTTGACCAAAGTCAGCAAGTGGTTAACCCATTTGCCATAGCACTGGGTCCAAAAAGCCAAAATACGGACGGATTCGCTCTAGGTTGAGATGTCACGTTGCAGGTAAAAAGTTAAAACAAAGTAAAGAAAAGCATAATGGTGGACTGGTTTCGTCCATAACAAGCTTGCAGTTATTTTGCTGTTGAACAAGTTTTCTTTTTATTCATTGGTATAGTAACCTTAAAACTAAAATAGTCCAAATACTATCAGTTCCCTTATGATATTATATTAATGTTGTCAAAAAATACAACCTAAAATTGGAAAATTTTAAAGTCAGTTACAATAAGAACCGCAATTAGCAAAATTTAAATACATCAAACCTGCAGCTAACTTCTGCTGTACGCCTTTTATGTGGCGCCTAGTGTATCTGCAAATATAAAAAAAAAATAGAAAGAGAAAGCAATATGAGTTGCCCACCTCTAGTAAAACAAAAACTGTCAAATGTATAGAGGGCCTCTAGCTAGCTTAAGGAATGGTAGCATATTTGTTTTTAATAAGCCAAGTCAACAATAGTTTTTTGGGAAAGCTAAAACAATTAAACCTACATTCCAAATGCAATCGGACCAGTTTTTTGACAATGACAGTCCGTTTAAATGTTAGCCGCCATATTAAAATTGAATAAATGGAGTGACGTCATTTTCTTGGATCTCTATTTAATGCATTTACTACGTTTTCACGTGGAACTGAGTACGCTTTCAATACGGTTTTTATGAAGCGATTTGAACGCGTTTTGAACACGAAGCTTTTGACATTTGTCTGATGTATTTTGCTTTTTTAAAGCCAATAAGTTTACAGCACAATAATATAATTAAAATAAAGGTATATACCTACTAACAGCTTATTATTGTGTCATCAGTCAGTTCGATACAATACCCGTTTTCATGCAGTTAGATCCCGATAAGATTCCAAAAAAGCGGTAAGGAACTTGAGCAGAGCCAACGAAAAAAAAGTTCGATTCGCCGCGTTTTCATGGGAGGTTTGAAAGTAAATCGTATTGAAAACGTATTCAGTTCCACGTAAAAACGTAGTAATTGTTTTAGACAGTTGACTGTTTTACTGTTACTTCAACCTTTCCTTTATACTATTGTCAAAATTTTCAAGTTGTCATTTTTACAATGTAAACATTTCCAAAAAAGGAAGGGAAACGACTTAGTGGGCAAAATTATTTAATAATGTTAAATTTATAGTGGTAAAGCCATGGTAATTTAAGGCTTAAAATATTTTAGAATAATTTAAGGGATACCGTTTTTCATTAAGCAATTTTTAACTATGTTTTTCATATTTTTATGCCATGATTTTGCTCACATTTTAAAGCTTTCTTTCCAAACTTTCGATTTCTAAACCAAAACACTCTTTTTCAAGTTTTTAGCGTTCAAAAAAAGTACTGCCAAAAAACATTATTTCTTCTTATTTGAGTTTGAAAAAGGCAAATAGAGGTGAGTATCCAACTGGATACTGGAAATATAACAATAACAAGTATTTGTTGAGGAAACTAGAAGAAAAAGAATAGTTCACCTTTTTTTTCTATTTATTATAAAAGAGGAATTTTGTCATATTTAAGGTATGTACTATTTATAAGTTAAAGGTACTTCTATCGATAAACAATTACTACGATTATACGCGCCTAAAATCGGTTTTATATAAGGACAGCTTTAAATAAAACCACCTTCTCCGAGGGTTTACATGTCCTTTATATGTTTAAAAAGAAAACAAATAACAAGGAAGTTAACAACAGATTTTTTTGGTAAAGCCAGGGTTGAGTATTTCTTTACTAAAGTGATGTTAATGGTGTTTTTATACCAAATTTTTAGACCGTCCTTACATAAAAGCGCTTTAGAAGGCCCGTATAAACAAAGTAAGTGGTTATCTTAATAAGAACCCTTTGTTTTTAATTTTATTAATTTCTTTTAAATAAAAATGCTTCTATTAGTACCCTTAATTTATCAAGAAATCAAGATTAAACAAAGACCAGTGTCCTTTTCAATTCACGACAGATTTTAAAATAACATCAACAAATAATTTGGTATGCTCATTGCTGACTAAAAAGAAATGACTGCACACATCGAAAAATCTGACTATATGATTTTCCATTAATGACGTCATCAGGGTCCGTGATGTATAGTCAGATTTTTCGATAAGTGGAGTGACGTCATATTTGCCTCTAAAAACGTATTTCTTTTTTGTCAACAATTAGCATACCAAATTGTTTGTTGTTGTTATTTTGAAATCTGTCATGAATTGAAAAGGACACTGGTCTTTATTTAAAATCTATATTTGTTGATAAGTTAAGGATAAATTAATAAAGTTAAAAACAAAGGGTCCTCATTAAATTAACCATTGTTTATCGATATTCTTTTAACTTATAAATAGTACCTACCTTAAAACTGCCAAAATGTCACTTTTATAATAAATAAAAAAAAGATTTAAGAACTATTCTTCTTCTTTTAATTTCCTCAGCAAATACTTGTTATTCTCATATTTCCAATATCCAGGGATAATCCCGCAGCTAATTGTCTTTTTTAAACTAAAAGAACGCTAATAAATTTAACATTAGACACTTAAAGTTAACTTTCGGGTTTATCGGCATTCGTATCCTTATCTCTATCGGGTCGACCTATCGAGCAGGTGTACTTTTAAACTAATGGCGAATACTCTCTCTCTCTTTTTTTATTGGCTCTATCTCTTAGTGAGATAATATGCCAGCTCAAGACTGGTCCGATGAGCACCCCCTAGGAAGGCAGTTTTCTTTTCCTAGAAAGATTTAATTTAGACCTAAACACCTTTGTCGAGGCTAGGGATCTTTAACGTGCTCTACTATCAATATATGGATCACATGGGACCGTCCTCTTAACGTCCTCTCCGAGGGACGGTATGGAAACGCATTAGCCTGCCTTCTAGCTAACTCGGCCTACTCCGATTCATACTGCGTTTTTCCTTAATCTTACAAAATTCTGTAATTTTATAAGAAAAAGTCCAAGTAGACTAACTGCAAGATCCGAGACTTGAACCTGGCATCTCCTGCTTGAAAGTCGCGGCGTTAACCCCGACACCAAGCAGGCAGCTTTAATGGCGAATACGTGACAGCTCCAGCTGATCAAATGCGTCCAAACATCGTTTCGTATGCAGGGACGGTCGTACCATTACGACTCCCTTATCGCAACTAACGAGGTTTTCATGCGTTTAATCAGCTGGAGCTGTCACGCAGTCGCCATGCTTTTAAAAGTGCTCCTGCTTGATTGGTCGACTCGATAAAGATAAGGATACGAATGCTGATAAAACTTAAAATTAACTTCGCTTTCATTTTTGGAAATGTTTACATTTAAAAATGACAACTTCAAAATTTTGACAATAATGTAATAAAAATTTTGAAGTAAAAGTTAAGACCATCAACGACATGCCTTTTTTTGGTTGTCGCTTTCTGAAACAATGTATCAAACAGAGATCCAAGGAAATGACGTCACTCCGCTCATCGAAAAATCCGACTATACTGTTTAGTATATTCGCTTTACACGTGGTCGGCCCGGGTTCGATTACCGGCTGGTGATTGGGAGTTGTCAATGTACTTTTTCTATAAAAAAGACATTAACTTGGCATTGGTTTTAAATTGGTTCGAAAAATCTCAGTATAATTTAAAAAATTTTTTTTTCCATTAATGGTTTCCATTAAAAAGGTGTTCTTGAAAAATATGTTGTTCTCTTGTTTTGCTTGAGAGAATAAGAGCTTTACAGATTTGTGAATTCGGTCTGAAAATTCGGTCGGTATTGAGGATTTTAGACCCTTCAATCAATTCTGGTTAAATTTTTAGCATAAGTACAATGAAAAATGAGAAATGCGCGATTTATTTTGATACGGTGAACTGTAAATCATTTTACAGTTCACTGTTTTTATAGAAAATATACTGAGTAAAAAAAATGACAGTAAATAAATTTAAAAAATCCAGATTTTTCCAGTGGTTAAAATCCGCTGTTGCCTTGGATTTTTTCCCCAAGAGATATTCTCAACCAAAAAAAATCAACCTTAACATTAAAGTAGATAAATAGTGATTAGTAAAGGAAAAAACATGTTAGTAGGACATTCAGTGATTAAATTCCACATATCTATTTTTTATGATGCGACTACTTTCAATAAAATAAGGGGTGAGTCCAAAAATCTTAGGTAACTGTTTTTGCTTCCAAGTAACTTTTGTTTTAAAACCGATTTTTGTATGTTTGGGTTTTTTTTAAAGGTAAGGGCCTCGGTAAGGGCGAAGAAAAAAGATTAAACTTATTATTGTCTACAAAAAAATGTCAATTAAAAATCCAAGATAGAGGAATAAACTAAAAACTAGTCGATAAAAATGAATTGAAACTTTTTATACCACCTTGTAGTGTTCCTAATAAGCATAAAAGATACATGATATTCTACGTAAAGTGACCAACTACTCATAAAAATTGGTTCATTTATAAGAAAATTAAACACGGTTAAAGTAACACCTCTATAAAAAGCCCAAGCTTGCAGATATCGGAAAAGCAACAAAAACTTTTAGTGAAAAAAGATTTTTGAACACAACCTAAACAAACAAATTGTAATAACAAATCGAAAACTAGGGTTAGCACAAGTACTGAAACTCGAACACAAAAATCGCAGAGGAAAAGCCACAGGATTAAAACTTCAAACTGATGTTATTTTTACTAAACACGATAAATTTATTTCAGGACTTTTTACATACACCAGGCAAAATTTTGAAATTAAACCGTTTATGAATTCTCAAAGTAAAATGTGATATTTGCATAGTTTTAATTATTTAAAATTTAAATGAAGGGCTCCCAGAAAAGGAAATTTAGTATTTCTTTTTTTTTTTTAAACGCTACTCTGTCACACAGTACTCACAAAGCTTCTTTACAGGGTGTTTTTAAAAAATATTTTTTTTAGCCTCCAACAAGGAGTATGAGCATTTATTTTTATTCTGGTCATACCCTCTATATTATTTGATTGAATGCACAAAGCGCGAGCTCTAATTTAAATTAAATAAAACATGCAGGTTTCAAATAAGTCGCACAATTTGGGACTGAAAAAAAAACATTGTTCTAATTTTTCTTATTGACATTTTGTACGAAATTTGTGTGGATAAATCGCAGTTTTTCTAGTCGACTATTATATCACATGCTTTAACTTATTTGATATGCAAGAAGTTTTCCAAAAAGGGCGCGATTTTTTTTTCGACTTAAGTAATATGACTATTTTTATTTAATATTAAAATAATAAGTTCCCAAGGTAACAAGAACATATTCTTGCATTTTTCTAAATGTTATTGTTTTTTTTTACTTACACTCAGCAAAAAAAGTATCACATCACTTAAAACTGTTGGGATAATTTTGATTGAGGTAGATTTGCTCTAATTTTGTATACACCCTGTAAATTACAAATGTATTCTGCAAAGTAAGCGAATAAAGAATTAATTTCTTTTGCTTTTTTTTGTTACCATTCACAAAAAAGTAAAAATATGCAACATCCTTTTATCAATTTATTGTCGTATCGAGAAAAATTCGTTGAATTCATTCAGTTTATACATATTTTTGAAAAAATTATGAACTTGAATAGAGAACAAGTTGCACAAATTGTTGCGTTGGTTCAGGATGGCCGGTCACAACGATACGTAGCGAATATGTTAAACATAAACCAATAGACGGTTTCTCGGACAATGGTGTGATTCTGAGAGAGAGAGAATTTTGGCAGAAGGCTAAGGCATACAAATGCAGCTGATGATCGATTTTTGAGACTGCAGGCTCTTCGTATTAGGCATTTGACGGCAAGAGGGCTCCAAGTTGACTTCTAACTGTGTGTAACACCCGAATTTCCACACAAACTGTTAGAAACAGGCTCAGAGAAGCTGGAATCAGAGCAAGAGTTGCAGCACGAGCGCCTCCTTTGACTCCAGCTCAACGTAGAAATCGACTAAGATTTGCACAAGAACATGCTATTTGGGTTGTCGACAACTGAGCAAATATTCTAGCTCAGACAGACGAATGCCTGTCTACCGAACAGATGGCGAGATATGCCCAGGCTTGTTTTGGGCCTCATCATAGTTTTGGAGGAGGGTCTGTTATGGTCTGGGGTGGTATTTATTTGAGGGGCCGCACGGACTTGATAGTGGAGGAACAATGACTGCTCAGAGGTATAGCTATTGCACCTCAGATTGGGGACAATTTTGTTTTAATGCACGATAATGCCCGCCCTCACATTGCCCGGGTGGTAACACACTACCTTGTTATGTTATGTATTGGCCATCTGGAAGTCCTGACATAAATGCAATAGAACATGTTTGGGATGATATTGCTAGACGTTTGGGACAGCAGGAAAACCCTCCAGTTAATTTGAATGAAGTTGCTCAAGCTGTGTATGAAGAATGGTTGAACTTAGACCAGGATTACATTCGGAAATTGAGAGCATGGTATGCAGGCAGTCATTAGAGCTAGAGGAGGCAACACAAGGTTTTAGAACAATCAAAGATTTATTTTTATTGTTTTCTTTATTTCAGAATTATTGTTTATTTTGTTTCTTTTTTCAATAAATTGATATTGACTTATTCTGTGCTTGTTTTAATTGAAAAAATTTTCAAAACTGTCTTTTTTTAATGAATTTTCATAAACACAACATTCCATACAAATGTGAACATATTTAAATTTTTCAGACTGCATATTGGGTGTGATGCGATACTTTTTTTTACCTACTCGCGTGCAGTAAAGTTCACTTTATCGAACTCATTTGCGTGCAAAAAGTAATACTTTACCGCACTCAGTGCGGTAAAGTTAACTTTATGGCATTTTACTGCACTCAGTGCGATAAAGTGACTACGTTTATTTCAGAAAATTAAAATACAGATATTTATATTTCTTTTTTGAGAATTTTTGAGGCTTGTCGTCGCGTGCGATAAAATATCACTTTCCGCACTTGTTAGGTAAATAACTATTTTCACTTACTGCCGAGGATTTTTTTGCCAACCTGTAACCCCTTAACCTGTAATGTATTCTAAAAACTGAATAGGATATTATTAGATCACAATTAATTGAAAAGTCACTTTCCCCAACTCCTCGATCTTAATTTGAAAACAAAAAACTTTTGATAAAATCCATTCAACCATTAAACGAATTTACACCACACATTTACACCCTGTAAACGTAATGGAGAAACGCGTATTGGAGTAAAAGCCTTAACTTTAGAGACGCGTTAGTTTTTGGGATTGCTTTTGGTTATAAAGTTTCTTGGCCTCAAGATCCCATGCAATATTTTAAACGAGACTTCTCTTGTGCAAGCTAACTTTGCCCTGATTTAAAGAACATTCCACCTGGCATAGTATAAAAAAAAGCCTGTCTCTATAATGCACTCATTACTATTATTAACAACATTCTAAAATTCTGGCTCAATCAGAAATCTAACTATTCCACGACGGGCAATCGTCTCTAATCACCTGCTTAGCTGGTCCGCTGGGTAGAATTTCGGGCACAACGGGCGACGTGAGTTCGTCGTCTTCGTCTGGCGAGTGATGTCCATTCGTGGTACCGTTCAACCCGTTGGTCGTTGTGCCGTTGGTCAGCGGGGTATGGTCGTTTTCGACGACGGAATCGGATTCCAAGGGAGCAATAGGCTCGGGAACCGAGTCCACGGGCGGCAAAGACATTGGCTCTGGTAAGCTCTCCGAGACCGGCTCGGGTAAACTCGGCAAAGACTCGGTCGAGATGTCGGGTAACGAATCGGCTGGATTCAAATCCGAACTAGTAACCACGCTAGGCAACTCGACTGGGGCTTTTTCGCAGCTCACAGCAGGGGTCGGTGGCGGAGTGGATGGGGCGTTCTCGTAGCAATTCGGGTGGGGTTCGGAAGGAGGGACTTCAGTCTTGGGAGATTCTACATTTGGCACCGATTCCAGTTCGCTCGGTGGGGTGGGTAATACGCATTCCGAAAGGTTTAAGGACTCTTCTACTGGGGAGGGTATATCTTTAGGGGGAACAGAACAATCTTTCTCTTCAGTGGGAGACGACAATTCTTTGGAAGGAAGGTTTAAGGAATCTTCTACTGGGGAGGATATATCTTTAGGAGAATTGGGCCTGTCTTGCTCTTCAGTGGGAGACGATGATTCTTTGACAGTAAAGGGACAAGATTCAACAGATTCGTTTTCTTCTACGATTGGGAGACATTCTTCTTTGGGAGGAAGAGGACAAGATTCTTTAACAGGAGACGATTCTTTTGGTGGAATGGGACATGATTCTACTACTTCAATTTGTTGCTTTACGGTTACAACTTCTGGTTGTGCTATGCTTATTTCAGGGATTATATCCGGAGGTGGGATAACTGATGGTTCAGAGTTCGATGCCTCGGTTTCTTTTTCAGAGACCCTTTCTACCTCGGCGACCGAGTCATCGAGAGTTACCTGACCGCTGGAGGACAGCAGAGCGTTCTCGGCTTTCGTGGACTCGGCAAATGCCGTCACCGAGGATGGGGGGTTGGATGAGGGAAGGGGAGGAGGGACTTCCTCGGTACGCACCTCTTTGGTTGGCTCCTCCGCGGGAGATTCCTTCTCTGGGCTCGTTGTTTCGCCGTTTACTTTGGGTTCCTCGGCTGTGGGTTCTTCAGCTTTTGGTTCTTCAACAGCGGATGGCGCTGATTCTTCGACTTTAGCTTCGGATTTAGCGACGGGCTCTTCCACTGCTACAGGTGTTGGTTCCTCCTTAGGCGATTCCTCGTTTTTGTCTACTTCTTTTTTGGGTTCTTCTACGGATGTTTTAGATTCGTTGGTTTCTTCAGGAATGGCCTCGGGGGTTGAATCGTTTTCGGCCTTAGGAGCGTCTTCGGTTTTAGGAGATTCTGGGGTCTTGGCCTCTGCGTTCTATAAAAAAAGAAAACCTTTATTAGTTTTAAGTTTACAATAAAATAAGGACTATTTCTGACGATGCATCTTTACAAAAAATACTAATCTCGCCACTCTTTAAACATGCACAGAGAAAATAACGCATATGATTGTCAAAATAGTTTCAAAAGGATAATAGAATTCACTAAAGGCGAAACAAAACGTCACGTCTAAGTCTTGACTTTGATTTGGGATAAAACTATATTAAAAATGCCAAAGCTGTATCGTTTCCTATCTGTATGCAAATCTGCATTAACCTTGCGAGGGGGCACCATTATAAGATAAAACTGCAAAATTGCACCAATTACACGGGTCATTTCCGATTTATTAAACTGTATAGCTTCGATATTGGACGAACTTCTGTTTCAACGATCAATTCAATTGTTTGCTCGTTATAGTAAGTAAATCGAGTAAATTGATCTTGAAATTGGCAAGTAATCGGGGTGAATTATCGCGCGAGGTGGGCGTTATCAATATGGCTGGATCCAATAGACACTTAAAGTAAATATTTCAATGCATCGGTATTGTTATACGTATCGTGTTCGAAATAAAGCCAAAATACACTACTTTTTTGACTTGCTCATGCCATGTTTCGAACGATGCCCGCTTTTTTGACGGGTGCGATGACACAAAAGCTGACAGAAATCGATGCGTACGCACGCATCGATTGCTGTTAGCAGTTCTGTCATTGCACCTTTCAAAAAATCGGGCATCGTTCGAAACATCGCATAAACAAGTCAAAAATGTAGCGTATTTCGGCTTTATTTCGAACGCGATACGTATACCGATACCGATGCGTTGAAATATTTACTTTAAGTGTCTAATGTCTCCATCTAATAGTAGTAGACTATATAAAAAGAGGCCCGTACTCTAATTATTGTACTTTTTGAATAGGGGGGGGTGCTCTATCCCACATTTAAACCTGTCTTCACTAAAATCTCAGCTGATTCTCTTTTTGATTTTTTTAAACATAGTTTTAAATAAAAAATCATGTTAAAATTTTGACAAAATCAACATGGCAAAAATCCACAACTTTTTGTTCAGAGTAGAACTTTCGATATGTGCAGGGTGACTTAGAAATCGTAATTAAAGTTTTAAAAAAACGGTATTCTGACGCCTCAAAAGCAAGGGGTGGCTCGGTCGTCATTTTGTGTACACCAAAAGGCATTTTTTTTCAGATTTTGCCTCGAAATATGCTTAAATTGCCTCGAATTGCGACGAAATGCCATCGGCTTGTACACCAAAGTGCATTACCGAGCCACACCTCGCTCAAAAGTTTTTGGATCGTAATTACTTTTGAGTATGGTAGGCAAGTAACCAAGGTCAGTGCTGGCAGTTTCGCCCTCAGTGCAAACCCCTGCTCTAAGAAAATTACACCCAATAAATTTTTCATAAGTATTCAAATGAATATAACTTTATTTTCTCCTTAAAATAACTAATTTTGTTTACTTGCCTAACAACATCCATTGGCGTAATTCTGCGAATTAAATGAAAAAATATATTTAAAAATTTTACGTGACCACTCTATAATTTACACCCAGTCGTCTCGTTGATGATTTTGTTTTACATCTCAACTGATTGCAATCTGCCTGCAAGTTTTCTATTAATAGATTCTAGAGTACAATACACTTTGAACTTCAACGAATGCCGACTTAAAATATCAGGTAAATCTCAAGCAATAAGACGCTTGAAGTTGGCAAAATATTTTTTATTGTAATAGATTTTCTAAATTCTTGAGATTATAATTTTCTAAATGCCGCTTCCAAAATCTTCAAATGTCATGCACGTTTAGTCAAATAAACTAATTTTTATAGTTGGCTAACGAAGAAAGTTTGTTTCCTATAATATGATTAAATTTAACACAAAAGTTATTTTTATTTTAACTATAAATGGGCCATTCCACGGTCACGTACAGGATATTTTTTCGGCATTTTTTTCAACTTTTTGTGTTTTTTAAAGTTTTTTTTTTGTCCAGAAAAGTATCATATAAAATATTTTTCATATAGTTTCATGTGTTGGGAAAATAATAAAATGGACCGAAACCCTGCAGGTTTAATGGTAATTTAGTAACAAAATCTTGAGAGCTCGTCACGTACAGAACACTTTTGGAAAATGAGAATGTCCTGTACGTGACGCGCCTTTTAGATGTTGTTACTAAGTTACCATTAAAGCTGCAGGGTTTCGGTTCATTTTATTATTTTCCCAACACATGAAACTACATGAAAAATATTTTATATACTGCTTTTCCGCACATCAAGTATTTTAAAAAACACAAAAAGTAGAAAAAAATGCCGAAAAAATGTACCGTACGTGAACGTGGAATGGCCCAAAACAGGAAATTAATTAGATTTAAATCATCCTGATCAAAATTTGAAAAACTTATTTTCACGTCTGGAGTCATTGGATGGCAAGGATTTTTTAATCCTTTATTAAGCCCGCTTGACATGGAGCAATAAAATGAGAATTGCATGCAAGTCGACTCTCCTTATCTTGGTTTAGTAAAATCATTAGAGAAATGGAAAGAGAACAGTTGCATGCAATTATTGTTTTGTTGCTCCATGTCAAGCAGCCTTTAGGCGAGGCAAGCTCAACATTTAACATACTTCTACAGGGTGTCCTAAAAATTGCTAACTATTAATTTTGACCTATTATTAACATTGATGTTTTAAGATTGAGCTTGACTTGCATAATAACATGCTAAAAATATTTGCAATTTAATTGGCTGAGACGTCAAAGTATTATATTTTTTAAATACCGGATTTCTTGCTCACTCTGTAAATATACAAATGTCAACCCTGAATAAAAACTTGCGTAATTTGGCCACACAATAATATACTGAAAATTTGGTAATATGGTAAAATTGAATAATTTACATAAAATTGTGCACAAAATAAGCTAAGATGATGAAAAAACAGTTTTACTTACGACCAACCCATAATAGACACTAGAAACTTAAAGTAAATATTTCAACGCATCCGTATCGGTATACGTAACGTTAAAATACGCTACATTTTTGACTTGTTTATGCGATGTTTCGAACGATGCCCACTTTTTTGAAGGGTGCGATGACAGGACTGCTGATTGAAATCGTTGCGTACGTTTGTGGGTGCCTAACGATACCTACATCCTCCGTACGCAACGAGATTCTGTCATCACACCCGTCAAAGAAGCAGGCATCGTTCGAAACATGCCATGAGCAAGTCAAAATGTAGCGTATTTTGACTTTGTTTCGAACGCGGTACGTATACCGATACGGAAGCGTTGAAATATTAGAGACATAAAGCTATTTGTAACTCATCGCGGTATACGTATCCGCATCTAGCGAGAACCAAGCACATTAATTGGTCAGAAACTTGTACTACGTTCGAAAAGAGCAGAAATATGCTAATATAAGGTTTTCTTGAACGCGATAGGTGTTGAGATGCGTTAGGTATCACGTATCGTTACGGCACATGTATCGTATCTCAGCACCTATTGCCTTCAGAAACACCTTAAATTAGCATATATCTGCTCTTTTCGAACGTGCTACAAGTTTCTGACCAATCAATGTGCTTGGTTCTCGCTAGATGCGGATACGTATACCGCGATAAGTTACAGATAGCTTTATGTCTCTATTTACTTTAGGTGTCTACTTAAAGTAAATAACGCGTTCGAAACAAAGTCAAAATACACCACCTGCTTGCTTCTTTGACGGGTATGATGACAGAATCTCGTTGCGTACGGAAGGATGTACGTATCGTTACGGACCCACGAACATACTCAACGATTTCAATCAGCAGTTCTCTCATATCACCCTTGAAAAAAGCGGGCATCGTTCGACACATCGCATAAACAAGTCAAAAATATGTGTATTTTGGCTTTATTTCGAACGCGTTACGTATACCGATACCAATGCGTTGAAATATTTACTTTAAGTGTCTACTAGTTTAACGAGAGTCCTAACACGACTGGACCATAGACGTAAATCGTAAGAGGGCGCAACACGCGCTGAAACATTCTTTCATAAGGACACTGATTGACGCAAAAATCTAAATTATTTTTCTATATTTTTAATATAATAAAATAAATTTTCAAAAATTCTCAACATTAAAAAAAAATAAAAATTTTTCAAAAATTAAAACATTTTCAAAAATCCAAAAAAGTGAAAAATTTTCAAAATTCAAATATTTTAAAATTCCAAAGTTTTATGAAATTTTGAAAAACTTGAAGTCACAACTTAGAAACAGTAACTTTGCATAAATTATACCAAGTATGTACTTAGGAGTGTTTAGATGTGGTATTTTTAATCATTTTTTATATTTATAATGACATTTTCATTGATCGTAGGTAAAGTATAGTACACTAACTCGCATTTTATAGACATTACACGCTCAGATGAATCAAGACACTCGCCTGCGGCTCGCGTCTCAAATTAATGCCGCGGGTCCGTACCTATCAAACACGTGCAATTCATTTTGGTCGCATTTATATGTAACCAATATCTTACCGACTTAAAAATCGTAACTTCGATAGGAGATTTATTAATTTAATTTTTCTACGTTCAAGAAATTAGTACAAAAAAACATATAATTTAAACAATATTTGTGGCCTTCTATCTCGTAATTAAGGGACAAAATAAAAACGATTACCAGACAATCATGTTGAGTTGCGGACCAATTTTATGATGTCCACTAAAGATCGAAAGATTATTATGTTTTCTTAAAGAATATAAGACCCTAGTAGGTAAAATTTTGTACCTAACACATGCGTAAAGTACCTTTACTGCCCTTGACTCTTCGCGTTTCGTCGTTCGTGCAAATGCCGTCGCGTGCGGTAAAGTATCACATTCCGCACTTGTTAGCTAAATAACTATTACAATTGTGCATACAAATAAAAAAAGAAAATAAATTAAATCGATTTAAAAGCACAGTGTATTGCCAAATTATTTTGAAATATCTTACTGTCAGAATTGTGAGAATGACGGATTTTTGAAAAATGCTTTTAAAAGTTTTTGTGTTATTGTCGATACTTTTGCTTTGCTTTTCATGTGGCTATTACATCAGTTATCTAGCAGAATTTGAAAGAAGCATGTAACTCTAAACAATTATTTTCTAAATTTGGTTTTGATCTGGGGTAAAACAAAATTACCAAAATTTTCATCAGCTCATTTTTGATCACAGCAGATGTTTTGTCAAAGTGGTTCGGAGAACTTTAGAATCGAGTGTCAAAATTAAATCGAATTTAACTTAACCTTCGATGCCAGTCAGTTAAACTGGAATTCCCAAAGAAACAAGGATTTCTTTGTTTTCTAGACGCTTTGATTTATCTAACACTACTCCTCCTGCATCTAAATTTAATCTTGTTTGAAGTTTTACTCGGTTCAAAAGATAAATTTCCATCTTGACCCTGCCATCCACTTCAAGTTCAAGTACCAGTTGTAAAATCAGTAGTTTGGATTTATATTTTCTATTACCACTATGTTTGATGTATTTTCAAGTAGTTTTTCTAGCCGTTTATTTATAGTGTTGTTTAAAGTGTTTATCTTGTTAACAGTGGCATTAGCTTTGCTGTGAGCGCTCTAAAGATAACTTTTTAAATTTACGACCTACCACAGAGTTTTACTAAATAGATCGGCCATATAATAAAGCGAAAGCGTATTAAAACCCGTAGAAAAAAAAATGGGTCTTGCAAGTGAAATTCCGTCAATAGAGAAAATAAAAAATTGTTGCTAGAAAGCACGGATAGTCCACCATACAATCAATTATTTTATGTTGAAACAACATTTTTGGGTTTGACGTGTTCCATATTATTTGTAAAGTAATCTACGGAAGATAAAGATTTATTGTATTGTATTGTATTGTATATTTACAAAATCTGAAGACCGTTTTTATATATTTTAAAGTTTTTTCAAATAACTCGGAAACTAAAGCTCCCACGAATTTGGACTTTATAACAAAATTTGTAGTCCATATTCATGGAAACTTAAATCTGAAAACCGTATATCGCTACTTGCTTTTGTTCCAAAGTTACAATTTTTTAAATTATTTTATCTCTTTTTTCCCTCCTTCAACCCACCACCACCCTACCCAAAAGTTAATCAGTTCATGGTCAGCCGATAGAGGATTTTCATACCAAATTTCGTTAAAATCGATTAAG
This sequence comes from Oxystoma pomonae, assembly GCA_963921995.1. Classification (NCBI taxonomy): domain Eukaryota; kingdom Metazoa; phylum Arthropoda; class Insecta; order Coleoptera; family Brentidae; genus Oxystoma; species Oxystoma pomonae. The sequence goes on from OY998164.1 coordinate 40,045,584, forward strand.
GCGTCATTGAGTTATCGTATATACAGACAGACAACAGACAACTTTTTTTTTTCATCGATTAAGGTGTTTTGGAACCTTAATAAATCATTTTTGATAAAATTAAGAAAAGTCAAAATTTCACGATTTTAATAGTTCCTCATACCATATTGGTATGGTGGGCTAAAAAGGACAAATTTTAATTTTAAAATATCCTACCTATAGGTATGTATATTACAGTAAGAAATGCCCTGTTGTACAAACATGCAAATTACAAAAGAAGATTAAAAAAGCAAAACATTCCAAAAGGCAGAATTCCGTTATTTTCAAAGTATATTTCAAGTCAACTCAACATTCAAAAAGAGCCCCAAATGCCTTTGTAGCTGTGTCTTTAACAAAATACCCCATAATATAGAGAAATAACATCCATTAAAGAATAAAAAAAAACTTTGCAAAGTTATCTTGTTCAAAAGTGTTTTTATTCTTTAGAAGGATTTATGTTGTCGGCATTGTTTTTAGGTAGCTTTAAATGTTATTGGTTATGAAATTTATACTGACAATTTTAAGGAAAGTCCTGTACTATAAATAAATAAATAAAAAAGAAATAAATAAATAAAAGTATACGGACAGCAAAATTTTCGCCCCAAATTTGCTTTGTTTAAATTTAAAAACACCACTTTTAAATTTTTCTTCGTCACCCAAGAAAAAATAAAATCGTTTAAAATGCCCAGAGTAATAAAAAAGAAATATCCTAAGTTCTTATTATTATTTTTATATATATAAGGTTTGCCAAAAAACCGCACTTTTTTAAATGATTATGACTAAGCAACAAACTGCCCGATTTCAATAATATTAATCTTTTTAGAAAGTCAAGGCATAGAAATTTATGAATCCGATGTCAAATTTGACATTTCCTGAAAATCCAAGATGGCGGACGTATTTATTAAAAAGGTATTTTTGACCCTCCTAGATATTTTTTTCGGTGCGACACTGTTAGATCTCAAAAATCGGTTCAAAAAGTGCAGTTTTTTTTGCCAAACCCTATATTACAATATTTTAATTTACGTAGTTAGTAACTGAATTTCCATCTTCATGTTAATTAATAAAGGGTGACCAGATTTTTTCAGTCTAATACAGGGTTCGTACAGAAAAACCTTTCCTCACTTTATTTACACCATACAATTTGAAACCGCATATCAATAGCTGCTTTACTTCTAAAGTTATGATTTCTTTTATATATTTCAACGCTTTCTCAAATAACGCGGAAACTAAAGCTCCCACGAATTTGGGCTTTTTAACAAAATTTGTAGTCTATATTCATGAAAACTTAAATCCGAAAACCGTATATCGCTACTTGCTTTCGTTCCAAAATTGCAATTTTTTTAAATATTTTATCCCCCTTTCCCCCCCCCCCTTCAACCCCTCACCACCCTACCCAAAAGTTAATCAGTTCATGGTCAGCAGATAGAGGATTTTTATAAAAATTTCGTTAAATTCGATTAAGGCGTTCTTGAGTTATCGTGTATACAGACAGACAACAGAAAACTTTTTTTTTTTGTCGATTAAGTTGTTTTGGAACCTTAGTAACTCATTTTTGATAAAATTAAGAAAAGTCAAAATTTCACGATTTTAATAGTCCCCCATATTGGTATGGTGATTTCGCATCATTTTGCTGGTTTTTTTTTTCAAATTCTCTGACTTTTCCAGACTTTTGCAAAGATTTTTCCCGGTTTACCAGTTCCATACGAACTCTGTAGGGTAGTTTTAATTCGTTAAACTCTATTTTGAGATATTTTAAATACGTAAGGAAAACTAAAAAAAGTGGATGCATATGATTATAAGAAATTAAAAAGTTTCGTCCAATATGTTTCGAGTATGGACGATGAAGTCTGTCGCCAATGGGTCCTCCTGAGTAGCTAAAAAAGGGCCTTGCAAAACATCACACATTAAAACACACACAAAAAATCAAAAAAAAAAAAATAGTATGGTACCCTGGAAAAGAAGCGTTGGACGGACGGGCGACAAAGCTTGGCTAAAACGGCCAGGGCCAGGCAGACCGAGCAGCACTGGGCCGTCAACTGGGCCGCGTCCCAATAAGCACTTACACCAGCCTCCCCCGCTAAGTTGGTGGTTACCTGAGGGGTGCTGCCGGCGGGATCCATGTATTATAGGCGTATAACTTTTTACGAACCACAAAAGCGCTAGAAACTTCCCTCCTAGAAAAGCGACTAGTTTCTGCTTTTCAAATTTTGATTTTTAAATTTTTGGGTAGCTGGAAAAACGAATGTAAAAGAAAAAGTTTTTCACCTCGTATGGAACTTGGATTAAGAGAGAATCTGAACGCTTAAACAAGTTGAGCGGCTAAATCGTACATCAAAAATTAAGAAAAAAATGCACATCAGCGAAGACTTTTATTCCCCCTGATTTGATGTGAAAAAAGTCAAAACTGTGTAAAACCCATAAAACGATCCAAATTACTGTTTTAAAATTTTCGCTGTACAAAATTTAGCACAAATTTGATTGATTAACTCATTGACAAAGCACATTTTGGATGTCGAAATATAATATAGAACAAACATAAAAAACTTCCAACAATTGAAGGACTACAAAAAGTAACTAAAAAAATAACTTATTTGCAATCGTTTTTCTAACTTAACCCAATTCCGTATTAACTACACTCGCGTTCTCAAAAATAGCACTTCAATTTTCGGTTGGATATTTAAAGGTAGTTTTATAGAAATTAAATGTTGGCGAAATTAACCACGCTCTCAGACTGAATGGGCGACGATTGCCGGTAGGTGTATTTATAGACAGTTCTTAGGCTTGGTCCGACTCCCCGTGTGTGGCTCTGTTTCAGGCCGCTGCCTCCGTAAGTTTTTCTCTGCCTCCAAGTCATATGCATATTATACGATGTATCTTATCTACAAGGTGTTCGCAAAAAAACCAACAAAAATTTTGCAGGGTCTCAGCAAACACATCTGTTACATTAACATAGTATTTACGTAAATCTAGAGTCAAAAATTTTTCATAAAATTTACGTAATATTTACATAACTTATGTTTCTTTAATAACATTATATTTATGTAATAAAAAGGGAGGACACGGAAGTTACTTTTTACCTTGTTGTGACATTAGAAGTACTAATAAATTTTACATTCCAATACGTAATATTTATGTAATAAATTTATATAGTAGTGACATAAAGAGTACGTTATTTATGTGACGTCAAGTTTACCTTAATGTTAGTTGGAAGAGATATAAATATTATGTAAAAAAATTTACCCCAATTTTACCTTTCGATTTACTTTCTAGTTGCTAGTTAATCGATATCTGCCGTTTCCCTATTTTTTGTTTCCACGTATTATTTACGTTATTTTCATTACATATTATTTACGTAAAAACTTTGTGCATGGCATTATGCAGAACCTGGAGGTTACTTTTTACCTTGTTGTGACTTCCATTTTACCTAAAATTTATGTAACAAAGTAATCATGTGTTGTAACTTTTACGTAATATTTACGTAACGTTGTTGACTGGCAACAATTTGAAAGCAATTTTGGGTGACTTAGTTCGCATGTAGCACTGTCTGGTAACGGCTGTCCCTCAATATCAAATGAACAAACGAAGATACTACAAAGATATTTTTTTATACCTTCATCAAAAAGATGATTTTAGTAACTGTCTGCAGATAACTAAAGCATGACTTTTTAGGTTACCGATGCAAACAAAACTTTTTTTTGATCACGAGTGCAAAAAAAAGATTTCTCTCCGTTTTTTACTCAAAATTAAAGAGAAATAGCGGAAAATAGTATTATTAAAAAAATCTAATTATTCTTGCCTAATAGTTTTCACCAAGTATTTACGAAAAAATCATTTAAAAACATCGTAAAAATATCAAACAGTCAAAGATTAGAATGTCGCAGCAATGCAGGTCGCCGAGTAAAAAGGCACATCGCTATGGCAATCATTGTGTGTTTCGCGAGAAGTGCTCTTCGTTCAAGATTTTTAAAAGTAATTTCCTGTTTTTCTTGGATTTTTTGATAAAGGTATTTAAAAAAATAGTGTTCACAACTCGTGGCTTTTTTTTACTCGCGTTTTTAAATACCTCGCTGCGCTCGTTATTTAAACCAACGCTTGTAAGCCACTATTTGTGAAAACTACTATTTTCCATTCTTACAATTGAGAAAAAGATCAGATAAAAACGCAGAACAACAAAAATACCAGGAAAAAAATTTAAAATATTTGGAAGGTCGGTTTTCTCTTCCCATAAAATTAGACATCAATTTTCATCTGCATATTTATTTTCCCCTTACTATTGACCTAAATAATGCTATTTTTATGGAATTGGAGATTTACATTTTTTTAAATGTTTCAAGATCAAGTCACTCGACAGTTTAACGGCATCAATAAAATTTTGCCCTAGATTTTTTTTAGAAAAAAAATGTGTCACACTTTAAAAAAAAAAAAATCCTTTGAAAATTACGTAATCTTATATTTTTGGGACACTTTTTTTATTTATTTACATTTTTTAGACAAGATAATTATTACTAGTAGGATTTAAATTACAAAACCTCAGAATTTGATCCAATATTGACATTTTTTGTCTGCTTGTTTCTCCAATTTCAAAACAAAGTTAGTGATACTTATCAACTTATTAATGTCGATGTGGTTTAGTTATAGGTTTCAGTAACTTCAAGATAATAAGAGAGATTTTGGTCCGTTTTTTTGCTACTTTGTTTCCTTTGCAGTAACCACCACTTCTCTTCTCTCAATCGATCGATGACATACTACAAAACCCCAAATGGTCACCACATATTATCTAGCATAATGTTAGCAAAATCTTGTAGGTTTAATATTTCATTACAAAAATCAGTATAAAAGAAAACTTAGTAGGTCTCAGAAAATCTTTGTATTATTGTAACGAATATTGCTCTCCGTTTTTGTTTATTTTAATATTTGAGCCTACAGCTGTTATTGAAAAACTAGATAAATATGGATGGTGAGGCAAATCCTTCCGATGTAAAACGCCCTAAATTGCGCTTCAGGAATGACAAAAAGCTCACGGATTCGGAGCTAGAACTTCTGCTATATTGTAGTGATAGTGACGAAATTGAACCATTTCAAGATAGCGGGAGTAATTGGTCTGAAGACGATAGTGATGCAGATGAATTACATACACAGTATAAAAACGACTCGGATAATTTAGACAGAGGTAAGTTTGTAAGAAACATTTGACTATGTTGTATTAAAAATTAATATTTTCAGATGAATCCACGGACCCAAATGATACCGGTACGCCAACTTTACCGCCACCTGCACCTTCACCAGTGTGGCAAGACCAGCCTACGGGTATGAAAAATATCGCATTTCTGAAACGTAATGAACTGTTGGTTGATTTACCTGGCAGTGAGCCGATTGATTACTTTTTGCTTTTGCTCGATGGAACTATTTTGGACAAGATAGTAGAGTACACGAATCATTATGCTCTGGAAGTCCTTTTCACCTCGGAAAAAACAAATTCGAGAATTTTCCAATGGAAAGATCTTAGTGTTCCTGAGCTCCTGAAGTTTATTGGGTTAATTCTACACAAGATTACTGGAAAAAGGACAGGCTCTTTAACTTGTTTTTCCAAGTATATGAGTCGGGACCGTTTCCTACTTATCTTGCGTTGCTTACACTTTGTCAAAAATCCATCGCCTACTGACCCAAAGCCTGAAGACCGTATTTATAAAATACTTGGACTTAAAGACTATTTCAATAAGTTCCTTTATTTCAACAGAATTTGAGAACAATCAACTAAAAATAACTAACAAAAGAGGAGAAGATAAATTGAAACCTCTACCAATACTCGAATACAATAAGTTTATGAGCGGATTTGACCGGCAAGACCAAATGTTATCGTACTATCCAAATACACATAAACCATTAGATGGTATAAGAAATTGGCATTTCACGTTTTTCAAATAGCTTTACTAAATTCGCATCTCCTGTACAACAAGTACTCTGGAAATAAACTTAATTTTTATGACTACAGATTAAAAGTCATAGGAGATTTGCTTCCACAGGAAACTGATCCACCTCGTCTTGGGTCAAGTAAATCAGCTGTAGAACATTTTCCTACTAAAATAACTTCTACTGCAAAAATAAAAAGAAAAAGATGCAAAATGTGCCATAAGAACAAAATTAGGAAAGATACACTCTATCAATGCGAGACTTGTCCAGATAGTCCTGGCTTATGCTTAACGGATTGTTTTTTAGGCTATCACAATAGTTTATCTTAAGTTTTTGATATATTTCACTAGTTTATTATAATTTTGAGTTATTTTTTCTGTGTTACACTATTTGAGTTTTTTTAAATAACTTTGTGTATATCTTTTTCTTTAATATAAAAATTTTGTAGTAGCTGCAGAAATTATTCTCAGAGCGAATAAAAATTTGTCGCCGATAGGCGACATCAGCATTGACAAACCAAAAAGAGCTTCTGGTGCTGATGTCGCCCATGGGCGACATGTCAAAAATGACAGGTATAAATAAAGTAATTAGTAGTAACTTTCCTGATTATAATTTGATGTCAGTTAATAAACTCAGTAAAGAGTAAAGAAGTTTTCAGCATCTGGGTGCTAAACCTGTTATAAAACCGCAGCGAACGTGTTAAGGGCTAATTTTACAACTAAAGGTAAAACTCCAGATTAAACCATAGTTTAAACTTCAGTTTAATCTTTGGATTAATTCATCGGTAAACAAGTTGCTCAATTTTATAAGTTGGAGTTAAACCACGGCCATGAAGAAAGACCACATTTTCTCTACATATATAGGGTTGATTATTTTAACCAAAATGGCACCAACTAGAACCAAACTAGATAAAAATCAGTCAAGTAGTTTTTGAGATATCAGCGTTGGTTACAGACAGACATACAGCCAGACGACACAACAAAAATGTTCAGATTTGTTAGAAAGATATAAAGTATATATATACGTGTGAGCTCGGTTTGAGAATAAATCTTGCTGGTCTGTGGGATGTTCCAACTCTGCTCAATTTTATAAGTTGGAGTTAAACCACGGCCATGAAGAAAGACTACATTTTCTTTACATATATAGGGTTGATTATTTTAACCAAAATGGCACCAACTAGAACCAAACTAGATAAAAATCAGTCAAGTAGTTTTTGAGATATCAGCGTTGGTTACAGACAGACATACAGCCAGACGATACAACAAAAATGTTCAGATTTGTTAGAAAGATATAAAGTATATATACGTGTGAGCTCGGTGTGAGAATACATCTTATGGAATTTCCTTGTGCACAATTTCGCATATCTCTAGATAATTCTATACTCTTTTTAAAATCTACATATCGTCGGACTCCTCCAAAGGATTTGTTCTAGGACAGATAATATCTGGTCTTCGTGCTTCGACATGTCAATAATTTCGTCATTCTTTATCGAGTTGATCAAAAATAAATTCTAAGTCATTCATCACAGCGATTTCACCAAAAACAAATTTTTAATAACTTTTTTGAGGTTAGAATCTTTCTGTAACTATTAAACTAAGTTTAACAAACACCCAGACCGCCGGTAACGGTTAAATCGAAGTTTGTTGGTAAACTGCATCTATAAAACGTAAAAAAGTCGACATCTGTGGTTTAAACTGAGGTTTGACGTTTAACTATGAGTTGTAAAATTGCGCATAAAACAATATCAAAAAGGATTTAGTGATTTTGTTTTTTTTTCTTGTATTATATTTTAGGACCCTAAAATTACTTAGTTTGTTTACGACAATTTTTTCCTCTACTTTACTCTGGATGAAGTAGTTACTACGTTTTGATGTAGAACTGAACATGTTTTTAATATGATTCGCTTTCAAACCTTCCAACGCGTCGAATCGACCTTATTTTTGTTGGTTCTGCCCAAGTTCAATATCGCTTTTATTTGGGATCGTATTGGGATCCAACTGCATGAAAACGATCTGACTGATGACACCAACAATAAGCTGTTAGAAATTCCAATAATACTGCAAAAAGTAGGTATATAGCTTTATTTTATTGTGCTGGAAATTTATTTGCTTTTAAAAAACAAAAAAGAAGTAAAATTGGCAAAATCTAAACTCAACATGCATCAGGCAAATGTCAAAAACTCAAATCTTGTTCAAAACGCATCTAAATTGCTTCATGAAAACCGAAAAGTGAATCGTATTTGAACACTTATTCATTTCCACGTGAAAACGTGGTAAATGACTCAAACAAGCAATATTCAAAAATGATGGATAATTTTCCCCAAACCAAGAATCGTTGTTCTTGATTTTCCAGCACACTTTTGTAACTCTCAACAGACAACAAAAAAGTCGCAAATCATTATTCACTCGGTTCGACTCCGCTAGGCGTAAAGAAAATTCATCCATTACCTTACACCTACTTTATATTATTCACAGCAAAAACACGGGACTGCACTTTGGCCCCAGTACTTACATAAACTTTTTTCACATTTTATACCTTTTATTGGATTTTACGATTTCTGTCAGGTAAATCCTTTAGTACAGTGTATTCTAAAGATCAAGAATAATTCCTCATTGGTTCCCATTGGTCGATTCCGCTGATTTCTCTCACAAATGACACTAATGACATAGGATTTGGTGTCTTACTTCTCTCGTTAAACACCAGTAGAAACAAATTTCATCAAAAGTCAAGTCATTAGTGACATTTTCGGAGAAATTGACGGAGTCGAGCGATAGGATATGTGCTTTTCAAGGCAACTATTTTTTCCTCCCTGATTTCAAGAACAGCTACACAGGATCACTTTAATAGTACATCCTACTAGCGTATAAGAATTAGAGCTGGGCGATGTTTTTGAAACTTCGATGTTAGAGCGGTCGATGTTCGATGTTTTGCCATCGATGTTAATTTTTTTTATGCAGCCCATCCCATACGGTATGCTTGTAGCAAATAAAGCGTAATAAATGTAAAAATTTAACTTTTTTCTATTTTAAATGTTCCATGCTTGATTTTGTTACCATTAGGTATGTTTTTATATTTTATTAGTAGGATATGTTAAATATTAAAATAGTTTTAATTAAGTCGTATTTATCTAAAACAATAAATATTTGTAGGTTTTTATCTTTTTTAACGTTTATTACATACTAAAAAAAAAACGATTACACATTTTTCAAATAATAAACATTGATATATACACTTATTTTTTGTGATGCCCACTTAGGGAATTTTCCCTAGTTCTAGGGATTTTTTGGTGCAATAGGGAATTTCACCTAATATCTAGGGAATTTTGAACTGCTTTACCGTTTTTCGGCAAAATATTGTGTTTTGATTTTGACGTAGGTAGGTAGGTATATCTAAATTTAAATATTCACCACGAAGGTGAGTTGTTGGTTGGTGTTTGACGTCACAAGTTTAAGATCGTCGCCCGTCTGCTTAGAAAGGTAGCCCTTATTCAATGTAATTTTGACCTAGGGCATTCTAGGGATTTTTCCACAAAAAAATTGGGAATTTTCGGCGAACCCAGTTGGCAACACTGGTCGATGTTAACAACTAATAAAAATCAGCTCTTTAAGAGCTGTAATTTTAGCTGGCAGCTTTCCTTGTCTTACTCATTCAAAATTTTGCTTTCAAAGGTATGTTTGCCTTGTTGTCCTCAAAAAAAAAAAAAAAATTGCTGTTTTTGTTTACACTCTTTATGCACCCAATATAAAATACGCTGATTTCTCTCTATACATGAAAATACAGGGTGTCCCAAATTGGGCACTTTTGGGGGGTTTAAGGTACTTCCAGGCGAGATAGAACAAAACTGACCCCCACTTGCGAGGCTCGATTTTCAAGAGAAGATCGAAAGCGAAAACTGCATCTTCATATGTCAAGACATTTACAAGCTACGGGGGGGTTTTGAAAAGTCTGCATTTTGGGAGAGAGTCTGTAACTTCGTTATTACTGAAAATTTTATTTTGATGTAAAGAGTTTTTTTATAGACTTTTTGACAAAGAATTTACCTGTCTTTTCAGATTTTTTCCACCGTCTTTAGTTTCCAAGATATAAGCCAAATTTAGTATTTTTCTTATGGAACACTCCATATTTTATTTAATTTTTGAATTTGTGATGAAATTTCCTTTTAAACAATATAGCATATGTGATAGTTTGGTTGGGCCGTTTTTGAGATATTTAATATTTTCCATATCTGTCTAGTGTGCTGTGACTTTATTTTGATAGCTTTACAGTGTGTTAGTAATTTATGTCATCAAAGTTCTTCAAATAGGCCACAATATGAGAAAAGTCAAAATTTCTTTCTGTCATGGCCTTTTTAAAACCACAAAGCTTTCATTTGAATCTCACTTTATTATTGTAGAAGCACGTTTCAAGTTATAGGTAATAACTTTTAAAAAAAGTAGATATTTGGTTTATCACCTTTATAAGAAATAAATCATTGAACCATTTTTGTTAGTTGTTATGTTCTCTGTTCTGAGAAAGAGCGTTATATATAAAAGAACAAGATGCTTGATTTTCGATACGTATTAAGTACGGTGGGAATATTACAGTAGGCCATGGCAGCAATCCAATAAGTCATTGTCAGAATGGTTTCACTATGCCATGACATACTAGACAGAAATACAAAATATTAAATATCTCAAAAACGGCTTTACCAAACTATCACATATGCTATATTGATGAAAAGGAAATTTCATCACAAATTCTAAAATTAAATAAAATATGGGGTGTTCCATAAGAAAAATACTAACTTTGGTTTATATCTTGGAAACTAAAGACGATGGAAAAAATATGGAAAGACAGTTTAATTTCTATGTCAAAAAGTCTAGCAAAAAACTTTTTACATCAAAATTAAATTTTCAGTAAAACGAATAGACCCTTTCCCAAAATGCAAACATTTCAACCCCCCCCCCCCCCGTAGCTAGTAAACGGCTTGACATATCAAAATGCGGTTTTCACCGTCGAACTCTTGAAAATCGAGCCTCGCAAGTGTGGGTCAGATTTTTTCTATCACACCCTATAAAAAACAGTAGTTATGCGGTTGTACCTATTATAATCATAATTGACTTTGAGCAGAGTTGCCAGTGACAAAACGACTGTCACCGTCACCATAACTTGAAATTCGCGCGGAAGATCTACTAACGGAAGGCTAGCCTTACAATGGATTATGAATCACTTCGAATAATTGTTTCCTGTTTAGCAAACCATTATTTTTGTGCAATCTTCATAAAAATATAATTTAATATTTTCATTGTAAACTGATCTACTCATAGTAAAAAGTCACAGTTGTTATGATCCCATTTCTCTCTGTAGAGTGTAGAGTCGATCAAGTATATAGTAAAATTAAGTCAATAGAGACTATAGAGACTTGATTAAAAAAATTTCAACTATTTTTAAGTTTTTTTATTTCCACTAAAAATAAGTTATTTGGGGGCCAAAAAAGACCTAAATACAAAATTTTCTCATGGTGTCTGTCTTTCTCTGGCACCAGGCGGTGAGCTGATTAGTTTTTGGTGGGGGTGGGGGGTTGCGAAGGGGGTAGAAATGGGGGTTAAACTTTTTAAAATATCGTAACTCGCAAACCGTAGTAGTTAGCAACATGCGGTTTTCACGTTAAGATGGATAATTATATTTCGTATAAAAACTATTTTAGACCCGCAGTTTTTGAGATATTTAATAAAAACAAAAATATATTTATGAAGCAGCTAGGGCACACGGTTTTAATATTTAGACGGATAATTACATTTTTAACAAAAACTATATCAATGTTGTCAGATTCGTAGTTTTTGAGATATCTAAGAAAAAATAAAAACATACTTATAAAAACTTAACTCACGAACCGTAGCAGCTAGCGATACGCATTTTTCACATAAGATAAATAATTGCATTTTCAACCAAAAAAAAAATTTAATTTAATTTGAAGAAAATAAAAAAAAAATAATTTTGAAAGCTTTTTGACCTTGTGCCGTGTGTGTTTTGTGGTGGTGAAATCCTCAAATCGAAGAAGTCTGTTTTTACTCTGTAATATATAATAAATAATAACTGCGCTGTGCGCATGTTTTGGAACAGCCATTGTGAGTAGGCCAGTTCGATAGTTAATTTCGTGCCGACTTTCCACCGAATTGACCGAATTCATTCTGAAGGAGAAAAGACGTGTAAAAGTAAAAAGCTTTAGGTGTTTCGGGTATCGGCTTCCTACATACAGTTATTCAAAAAAATGACCAATTACTTTGTACCCAAAGGGATAGGCCATAAATAAATGCTTATAATCTAGCAGACAATACAAATTGCATGTAGACAGGGTGGTCCAATAAGACTGGCCACGGAATTTATTCGGGAAACTATGAGCGCTACAAACTTTGGAAGTAGTTACTTATCTAGCAAGTGCGGAAAGTGATACCTTTCTGCACGCGACGACAGTTGCCCGAACTCCGCTCCGAATCGTTCGTGCAACTGCCGTCGCGTGCAGAAAATTATCACTTTCCACACTTGTTAGGTAAATAACTATTCTTACACAAACTAGGACTATTAAAAATATTTTTAAGCGACTCAGCCTTCCCAAAGCCTAGTTATAAGAGCTCCAAAACTTTTCTAAAACTAAATTCGGAGATTCTTATTAGACCACCACCTGTATATATACGTACTAGTTAGGTACCGACGACGCAACGTATTAGAGTTAGCAATTAATTCACATAACTAGTCCCTTATCTGCATTATGTAAAAATGCTTACAGACATTTTACTTTATAAGAATACCCGATGCTTATGGAGCTCCAACCATCTCTGCGAAAGGGTAACACTGCAGATGTCTCCGTCCCCTTCGCTCTCTAACTATGCGGTTTTGAATATGTAGATATTTGGGATCCGAGGAAAATCTTGTAATGATTTAACAACAAATACACCAAAATTTATCTCCTAGGTGCGTGATAGGGTTGCGAGATCCAAAAATTGAAAAAAGTGAGAAATTAAAAAAATATATAGGTTTGACATTAAAAACAACGCATTTTTTTTGCTTGAGGATCTCTTAATGGGAAAACACGTTTTTTTTTTAACTATTTATTTACAACATTTAGTTTTTATTAAAAAATAAAAACAATTTAAGATATTAATCGGGGTCCTCCCAACTGCACTCAATTTTATTATCAATTTTGAAATTTTTGGTCAAAATAGTACTCAAATTACAATAACCGTTAAACCAGCTATTCAGCTACATACGTGTAATATGTAGCTGTTTATTAAGTCTAAAAACGTTCAGCATTTTCTAAAAATGGTTTTTGAAAAAAGAGATTATAGAATTTCCTGATGAAGTTCTTATGGGCTCAAAATGATCCCATGATGAGCTTCCGAAAATACGAATAAATTGAAATTCTTTTATAAAAGTCGAACTTTAATACAAAAAAGTATAAAAATAATTAAACAGGGTTTACTTAATAAATATAATACTCCGTCGCCCGATCTTTTTTTTATATAAGTATGTGTAACGTAACATCTAACATGGTCATCCAAGATAAGTATTTTTGTTACTTTTTTGTATTAGAGTTTACTTTTTGTATCCTTTATATTAAAGTTTAGCTTTTATATTTTTCCACAGTTCCTGGACTTCCCAACAAAAATAAAAGTTTACCTTTATTAAAAGAATTTCAATTAATTTGTATATTCGGGGAGCGCCATACCGGCCAATGTGTAAACAAGTCATAGGATCGTTTTTTCATCAAATTCAGAAATCCTTTCGTAATCCCATTTAAAGGTGCCCTGAACCTCTTTCCTTTTTGCTTTTTTTAGTATTTGACATCCATTTAAAGCTACTTTTAAAAAAACTTTAAAAATACCCTTAAACTGAACATTTTGTTTTAACATTTTAGACTAATCATATTTTCAGATGTTTTACAAAAATAACTGTAAGACCTGTGTAACTGTTTTATGTCTTGTTTTTTGCCAAATTTTACAGGCTATTAAAGTTATCCTATGATTTTTTTTGTAGCACTAGTCGTTTCTCGCAAATCTCACCAGAAAGAAAATAATTATAATTCGTTTGAACGTACTTCAGCATTTTCTTTCGACATTTTCTGAGCTAAGGTCACTGACAGAAAAAAAAGAATGTCTACTCTTATACTACAAATATATAACAAAAATCAAGTCAAATAAATATCTGAGAATCCTAATAAAATACAAAATAATATCAATTCATCGTAGGTATGCAGAATGTTATAATCGAAGGCTAGACAGAGCACTTGGGTGGAAAAGTCACAGGTTCCCACAATGCTAAATCGCAAACACTTCTTGGCTTATTGGTCGCAACAATACTGAAATATAAAACTTCATCGCTGAAATTTTATACAGAGAGAGACCAATATTATCATTAAATACAAATTTTTTAAGCCTATAATTTCTATTTTTGTTATATTTTTTGTCCGAATCTATACAAAAAAGGAATTTAATATTATTATTGGAAACTGATATGCAGAGCAAGCACTCTTTTTCATTGGATTGTAAATAAATTGTGGTAGCAATGCAGTGTGAAGTTTTTTAAACAATTAATTACTTCGTTTTCACGTGGAACTGAATACGTTGTTAGGGAACGATTTGAACGCGTTTTGAACGCAATTTGGGTTTTTGACACGCTTTTTTTTCGTATTGTAGTTTTTTTTTTAATTTTCAAAAAAAAACAAACATAAAAGTTTGGTTATCTCACCCACGGAACAAACTGTCAAATTAAGTCTGGTTAAACCTTTCATTTCTGTTCAAAATGGTCCGCGTTTTCACGACAGAAAGATTCCGATACGATCCTGAGAAAGGCGTAACGAACTGAGGCAGGCCAACGAAAAAAAAATTATGGTATGTTGTAGATGTTGAGGTACGATTAGTTTCGAAGATACAGGGGTTTATTTGATAGTGATTAGCACAAAAATTGGTTTTGGCTGCAATATTGTTTTCCACAAGAGTTTATGCAACTAAATAAAAACTAAGAGGGCCATAAGAGCCCCAAAAAGTCAATTGGTATACCGGGGACCCTTGAAAAGTACCAAAAAGTTATTAGTAAAGTATTAATTGTTTTTTATTTTTTGTAATGGTATGAAATAAGAAGAAAATTTCAAAATTCAAGGAAAAATAATATTTGTGGTACACCATAAGAATTAAATCAATCAGAACTTTATTTCATGCTAGTACTTCTTAAGTGTCCCTGTTTCTTTTAATTTAGTCACATAAACTCTTCTCGCCAGCAATATTGCCACAAGAACCAATAAACCGTCATCGTCATAAAAATCTTAAGATGCGGAACTAATAGTATTATTTATTAGTTTTTGACATTTTCCCTTACATTTTTTCCTATTTTGTAATGTATTAATAAGTTTTAGTACTTCTTGAGTTTCCCCGGTTTATAAACTGACACTGTTAATTTTTATTTATTAACATAAGCTCATCTGACCACCAATATTGCCACAAGAAACCTTTTTTAGTGCAAATATTAAAATTCTGATTGATTTATGTACTTCTTACAATAACCTCGTAATAAAAAAAATCTTATGGTGTACCACAAATTTCATTTTTCATTGAATTTTGTTATTTTATCTTTGTACCATACAAAAAAAAACCAAATTAATACTTTACTAATTACTTTTTGTTACTTCTCAAGGCTCCCTGGTATATCAAATGACTTTTTGGTGCATCAGTTATTGCCCTCTTAATTTTTATTTAGTCGCATAAACTCTCGTGGAAAGCAATATTACAGCAAAAACCAATTTTTTCTGCTAATATTTACATTGTTTATTTATTAGCATTAATAAATAAACCCCTGTATCTTGGAAACTAGTCGTACGATTTTTTTTGGTCAATTAAAGTGTGATCAGGACCTCAACATCTACAACATACCAACATTTGGTTCAATTCATGTGCCAAACAAAGTCCCATGTTAAGTGTGCCCCCTCCTTTGAAACTGCTAAATATCATAAATGTCGTTGTTAAATCACCGCGTCGCAATCGACAATTTTGAGACAATTAGTTAAAATCAAATAACAAATTTTAATTGGTAATGTTACAGCACCGCATTCTCTATTTTTTGTCTATATAAAGACGTATATTGTTTAGACTAATAAATAACATCCCCGTAGAACGGCAGCTAAGGGTTTTGCTATCAATCGAATACGTGGGCTAACTGTTCCCAAGAAAATAGCCTTCATTTCTTGACAGAAACTAAGATGCAGAGTTATGCACAAAATACCTACAAAGGTAGAGTACTCTGACGCTACGACTAAGGTACTTATTTTAAACAGCTCTGTTTCATTGATTTTATTTGTGCGTGGTTGTCAATGGGAAAATTCTATCGATCGAGCGAGAAAGTTAAGGATGAATTTGAATAAAAAATGCGCTTCTTCCAATTAGTTAATCTAAAAAATTGTTAATCAAATCAAATTTTGTACGGTGAAAGCTTAAAGAATTATCCCGGAAGCATTCACGTGATTTTGCATAATTTTAAGTTTTTTACACAATTTTACGTATCCTAAATTTAAAATTATCGATTATTTTAAAAAACTAAATAAAAACAAGATACATATATTTTTTTGAAAAACCATGCGAATGGTCTGTGGGGGATACCAGAAGCATTCTACCTTTCACTTCATGTCAATCGAATGAAGCTGATGTCTCAAAAACTTTACACACTTTTTTGATAACAAAAGTTTAATTGCTTTTTTCTACTAGCTTTTCCGCACTGTTTTGCATGCACTAGTGCGGAAAAGTTAACTCTATGTTACTTTTTTGCATTCAAGCAAAAATAAATAATTAATATATGGCTATATTTAAAAAAAAATATTTTTTGTGTTAGGTAAACATTTTACTCACGATAAATAAAGAGTAACATTTTTTAAATTCCTTTTATTGGCTTAAATGAATACGTAAAGTGACTTTTCCGCACTTAATTGCTGGCCGAACTCCGCTAACGCGCCATCTGCAATCGCGCGCGGAAAAGTGGCATTTTCCCAACTAGTTAGGTAAACTACTATATAAGAATATGTAACATCTTGTACAGTATGTAGGTATGTCTATAAGTCCTACGCACTCGTCTGTACCCGTAGTGAATTTTCATTTTTAATTCCTTTCTTGTTTTCAGAATAAATCCATAAATGCATAAACCATATACCCACATCAGAAGGCAAAGCAGACTATTGACAATGCGTAGTAGTACATAATGTATTATATGGTACTACTACGTTTAGTATTTTAAAAAAGTGCCTCCGTGCTTTATCAACGCGATCATTTTTGACAATCCACCAATAAAGTTCTTAAATTTTCGATGGATTCCACCGATCCAACAAACGTTTCGAAAAGTCCCACTTAATTAGCTGTTTTATTTTAGTTTCATACAGGGTTGGTATAACGGCATAATGGAGTGGTAACAAGATTCCATCAGCTCCTGCCAGTAAGTGTGTACAAATCGTTGAGAATACATTAACAATATTTGGCAATATTCGAAATATTTGACAATGCTTAACATATCATACAATACTAGTAGACTATTAGACTAGTTAACAATAGCGGACAATACTGAACAATATTTGAAAATACTTAAAAATACCAAACAATCATTGACAATACAATTCCGAACAATAGTTGACAATACTTACCGGACAATACTCGACAATACTTATACTGAAAAATACTTACCAACGTGCACCGGACAATACTTGACAATACTCAACAATACCAGACAATACTCGAAAATGTTTCAGTTCTTGACAGGCCAATTTTTTGCACACGTGTTGACTCCTCAGTAGGCTCAGTTGGTAAGCATGTTGGCTTTAAAAAGAACAAAGTTCAAGTGAAGACTCGACAGTGGGCTTTGACGAAGACGTCTTAGATTGGCGATATAAACATTTAACAATGAACGTTTGTCGTTTCATGAATCATCAGCCAATTCTGAACCTACCTCTTAGATAAACCCTACAGACAGGCTTATAGTAAAATCTATTTAAAATAAAACCAAAAACTCATGGAAAAGCCAAGAATGGAGAGGCGAGCCGGTAGGATAAAATTGGAAATAAAATAAAAAAAACGTTGTTTGCGACGACATCTTCCAATGCCGTCCATAGAATCGATCTTATTTAATAAAAAAAAACGAATAAAATAAGTATCTTGCGTGTGCAGTCTTCCCAACTACATCAACAACATTAAAAGAAAAGCATAGAAAATTTAAGGAACAAAGTGAAATCTACATTTTAATTACAATTTATTTTGTTATAGTTAATTTTTATTAAGGCAGAGTGTACCCCATCCAATCATATTTTTCTTCTGTAGGCGAAACGGCAAGAAGAACTATAATCCTGAAATTTTGGGGCTCAACTTTTTGAGCCGAATGGCGCTGACTTCTTGGATGTTGGCAAATATAGGTTTTGATTTTTTTTTAATTACTTACGTCTTTAAAAAAGTATAAATTTTCGGGATCTATGGTTTAGGCTCCGAAAGAAAAATTCAGTTTTATAGATTTTGTACAATATTGCAACCTTTGCCAAAGGTCACGGATAAAACATGTTCATTTTTTGTTGTTTTTTGTTTAATCGGTAGCTTTATTTGTCAGCGACCTTTCAAGTTTCTGTTAATCAGTGTCAAACAATTTTTATGCTAAATTGAGATCATTCACAGGTAACAAAGGTTCACAAGACATTGAAAATGATATGTCAAAAATGCCAATTAGTGGACTCATGTTATCGGCTTGTGGAAAATGCCTGAAAAACGAGTTCAGTGATAAAGCCCTTACGGAAAGTGCTAGACACAAATTTTGAAATTGGCACCAAAATTCGGAGAATGAAAATTAAAATGTCAAATTTGACAGTTGACAAAAATGAATAAAATTCCACTATTATTTAATCAATTTTGAATAAGTGTCCAAAATTTCATGTCTGTAGCACACTCTTTTTGAACTCGTTTTACAAGCGCTCCTTCCCTCTTATACAGCGTGTGATTTGAAAACTGCAAAAAATTATACTATTATATGAGTATTTCTTTAGGTTAAAGCGTTTTTAAAGTGTTTATAACGATCCTAAAATGGGTCTTAAAGCAATAAACCACTTTCCTAAATCGCTTTAAAATAAAGTCGATTTAGTGCCTAAAACGATTTTAGTGGTGTGACAACATTTTTAAACCGTCCTTATATAAAAGCGCTTTAAGAGGCTCGTATAAACAAATTAAATGCGACCGCCACCGGCGCCGCGGCGGCGGCGCTTGGCGGGAGACTGATATTTGCCGCGAGGCGAAACACGACCGTGGAAAAAATCTAAAGGCATTGATACATGCCTTTAGATTTTTTCCACGGTTTGTGACGGTTTTATATAAAATATAAAATTAAAAAAAAATATGAATAAGAAAAAAGAATTTTGAGAAGAATTTATACAGGAATATAGAAATAACCTCGAAAATAATCCATTTTTTTTCCTCGCTTTTTTCTGTTTTTATTAAAAAATTAATACATTATACCTATGTAATGCCATTTTATTCCAATTCAACCTCAAAAAACTCGCGAAAGCCTGATACTGATATTTATGATAATGTATCAAGGTGTACGGGATACCGTTAAAACATACACATGGGAAGTGTGACGCAACAATGCCAAACGGAAGTTATTTCAAAGGCCTCAAGTTTGAAGCAAAAAGAGTGAGGTGGAAAAAAAATGTTTTAAGAAAATCTAGGGACCTAAAAATATAAATTAAGAAAAAAAGATTTTATAACTAGCATTACTACAAAAAAACGTTATTCTAGTAGATTTAAAATAGAATAGCGTGGGCTATAAGTGTGGACCTGCCCCAACAAATGTCTTTTTGATCCATACAAGCTCCAGAGATTTTTTATTTACTTTCTAACGAGTCGAAATGACAAAATAAAGTGTGCTAATTTAACTAAACAACATCAATTCAAAATATTTACAAGAATAAAAGTAACTAGTAAAAATGACGAAATTTTCCTTCAAATTGAAGGTACATCTGCCGATTCTGCAACTTGACAGATGGTTATCTTTTACATGAATCCTGTGTCATATTTTTTCTTCTTCATTTCATCTCCTAATTCCTAGCACCGTACTGATGAGCACCACAAGTGCGAAATCCGGATCTACGGTTATCACCTTTTTTGAGGGAAAGCTCGCTATTCATTCATTTTATTATTTATTCACCCTCACTAAATCCCTTTTTAAAAGAAATAATGTTTCGCCAACTTTAAATTCTTCTCTGGTAGCTTTAATTAGGTCGGCGGAACAGAATATTTTAAGTAAAAGCTGGGAAAATTGCGTAGCTCATGTCCACAAAATAGAAAAATCATATGTAAATATAGATCTGCTACCCAGAGAAAAAATTATCATAGACGGTAATGACGACAGGGACAGTGAAACTGACTTAAGTTAAAATTTGTTAATTATTATCCCGTATTTTTTTTGTACTATATATGTATGTACCTGTTAAACTCAATTTTATAAGTTTAACTTATGTTTGTGTTTTTGATTCTATGAGCAAATATATTTTGTAGGTGTAGGATGTGTCTATTATGTTAAAATAATTCTTTCATTTAAAAAAAAATTGGTAAACCGAACCGTCAATAAAACATATTATCTTCTTCACCTTTAAGGTGATCCGTGGTAGAAATTCACTGATCTATCACAACACTAAGTGCGTCCCTGCTTCCATTCGAACACCCGCTGAGTCGCAATAAATGCTTATCGGCCATGAATGATAATGAGTCTCCTAGATCGATGGGCAGTCTATACTTTTAGCAGGAATATTGTAAGTGCCTAACAGTTTATTATTGATGTCATTAGTCAGTTCAATACGAGACCAGTTTTCATGCGGTTGGATCCCGATACGATCCCAAAAAAAGCGGTATTGAACTTCGGCAGGTCCAGCGAAAAAAAATTCGATTCGCCGCGGTTTCATGGAAAGTTTGAAAGTGAATAAATCGTATTGAAAACTTTAGTTACCGAATCTATACGGTAAAAAATTAATCACTAGGGAACAAATTCCAACTTTTTTTTTGGTTATGAACAAAAACTATTTTTTTGGGTTTAACTAAACCTAAGTAACGAAAAAAATACCAATTAAAGGTTTAACTTGGCTCGCAAAACTGTATTATTTGTTACAAAATTTACAGGCATAAAGTGAATATACAAAATACATATAACCATATATTTTTAATTTAACAAAAGGAATTAAATAGCACTTTTTTATTATTGAATCTCGAGTTTAAAATATCTTGGTGAAACCGTAGGTATGTTCTTTGTGGTGAAACCTCTCATCGTGCTCGTCACTTACAGCACCACAATTTTTCGGAAAGTAATCCAGATGAGAATCCAAGAAATAAATTTTTAACGACATGTTACATCCTTGGTTTTGGTAACACAAAAGAAGTTGGACAACCAGGTCTTTAATAGTTTTCTGCTCTAGTGTTTCCCAAAAAATTTGTTGCAACGATTTTAAATGCATTCCAAGCGTCTTTTTCCTTGCCTTGACGTATGAAATCGATTTGCGCATCTCCGAAAAGTTTTCTAATCTGGGGAATCACAAATATTCCCTCTTTAATTTTAGCGTCAACTAAAAGCATGGCCTTCTTTGTCCATGGCCTCCACAAAATTTTTCGTAAGTCCTAATTTTATATGAAATGCTGGTAGCAAAATCTTTCCTGGGGAAAGTAATGGCGCGCTGGTTACATTTTTTTCCCCTCCCCGACTTGGTTTACTAAAATTCAAACACACCCACAGAATTCACTCTCTCAGACTAATGCCTAACAATATTATAAAAAAAATGTAACTAAAAATTATTTAGGATTTATGATATAAGAATTTAAATAACTTATAAGTATAATAGGCATAATAAATGAAGGTACCATTTAATGGTCGATTTTTTCCATACATTAAGCAGTGGCGTAACCAGAAATCGACTCGGGGGGAGGAGGGGGGTTTCATCATTTAATAAAAACTATCTACCTATGGCAAATTTTTAACAATTAGGTAGGTGCCTATTACTTGAGCTCTTGAACTGAAGGGAGGGAAAAGGGGCGGTTCGATAAGTGTTGAGATAGTGTATATGTTAGGATCAAACACCGATTTCGGCCAATGGACGAAAAATATGACCAAAACGCGTTCTGGCAAAAGGTCCAGAACGCGTTCTGGTCTATATGCTGGTGACCAGGACGCTTTTTGGTCATATTTTTTCGTCCATTGCCCGAAATCGGTGTTTGATCCTAACATATATACGGAACAAAAATACTTACATACTTTAAAAAAAAGTCTCATCTAGTCTCATTTGCACATTTTTTTCAAAATTAATCCTTAAATGCGCCGTAGGCAAAGATTTTGAAAAAATTACACTAAAATGCTATTTTTTACGCGTTTCAAATGTTGTTGAAAAATAAATTGATTAAAGTTAAACAAAATTGTAACAATATTTAATATTGATATAGCGCCGTAGGCTAAAATTTTGACAAAAGAAAAACAAGATTCTTTAAAAATTTTGATCTCTTAGGTTTTTTGTAAAATATTTTTGAAAAAGTAGATTGGATTTTATGCCAATAAGGGGTGGGTTGCGCTGGTATACCAGCTGTCCCAAGGTGAGTAAACTATTAGAATATTTTGAAAACTATACAATGGAAACTTTTTAAACTTTCTATTTCTATGGCAGTGTTGCCATTTGCTGAAAAACTTGGCCACAACTTTCTTATTTTAAATTGAACACCCTGTATATTTTTGCATTTTTGGATTCTACAAAATATTTTAGGTAAATTTTATGTATAATGTCCTATAACTATGTTCAATTGTTTTTAAAATATTGGCAGGTGAAAATTGACAGCCTGTAACATCGAAACGGTTAAGGATAGAGCAAAACAGTTTTTACATTCCTATCTTGTTTTTTCACAAGCCATCGTTTTATATCTAAACCCAGGGTTAATATATCCCAAAGTTAGTTTAACCCTGGGTTAAAAATAGTATGAACTTATGTTAGAATAGAAAGTTTAAAAAGTTTCCATTGTATAGTTTCCAAAATATTCTAATAGGTTACTCACCTTGGGACACCCGGTATATAGATTTGTTGCCAAATCATACATGAGCGCAGATAAAAATTTTACGAAAAATTATACTAAGAATGTCATTTATTACACGTTTTGAATGCTGGTGATAAAAATTTCTTAGAATTAAACTAAAATTGTGACTATTAATGACGACATAGCATCGCAGGCAAAGTTTTTAAAATTTAACAACACATCAAACAAACGTCACAAACCGGATTATAAAAAGTAGAAGAGCTATAGCTCTCCCTGGGGCCCTTGATCATGATTAATTTATTGTAGATTGGGTTGGGCCACCTGGGGAGTTCAACCCCCAAAAACCCCTCTGGCTACGCCACTGCATTAAGGGCAGATAGGTAATTATGATAATCATCATGGATCTAGAAAACCGGAACTAACTGAGACTGCTGCAAGACAGATTAAAAAATAACTAAGATTTTGCTATTTTGGTCTAGGAAACATTTTTGCTGTTCCACAGTGTATAATTTCTCAATTATTTCATAAATAAACAATCCCTTTGTTAACCACGTTTTTTTTTTTCAAGCCCTGCATTGAATACACGTTTATTTCCTTTTATTATCTTTGTGCAGTACTTTTTTTCTTAAACCTGCTAAAGTTGTAAAATTAACATACTTAATTTCAAACCAGACATATGCGTGGGTTATACTTTGTGGAATGTCTGAGTGTGCGAGTATATATATTCTCTTAATTTTTGTCTTGTTTTGGAAGTTATACAGGGTTCGAAAATTAAAGCCACTTGTCAGATTTTTTGCGAATGCCATCATTTTCTGATATTTGAAATGTTCAAATCTATAATATTTTGTTCGGTTACCAGAGAAACAAAAGCCATATACAGTAGAAATCGCTTATAATGACGATCAAATTTTGAGGTCCCGCCTAATTTCCATAAAAACCTATGAATTGAAAAACCGTCTATAACGACGACGTTTATAACAACATATCGGTTATAACGATGAAAATGTGCTGAGTTTTGGGGAAAAATATCTATATATATATACTTATGACAACGTTACGGAGTGAAACTGCTGGAAGGCTGTAGCTGCCTGCTCTTTATTATCTTGATATCAAATTTACTTTAAATTTAGCCATCATGTAACGTTAAAATTTCTACGATTTCGCGTTTCCTCTCAGTTTAAGAAAGTTTGTTATCTTTGATCAAGATTTAGGCACCGATCAAAACCTGGTCAAAAGCCATTTTGAGAAAAATACCAGAAAAATGGAGAAGAAATATAAATTCAAATGCAAGAAACAGAAGAAAATAACAGATTCGTCCAATCGTCTGTCTAACACTTAGTAACGTTTTTGTTGTACACTAAAAGACTTGCCTGTGTTTTGTTTTCATACTTATATCTCAACTTATTCCCATGTTGTTTTAGATAATACATTTATCATATTTATTATTATATAGGTAGCAGTACCGCACCGAAGTCAATTTATGGGTGCGCTACTGAGGTAGGTATGCTAATACAGATAATATTTTTTGATATTTATAACAATAATAAATTGATATTTTTTTACTGGTTTTGGGATTTTTTTTTTGATGAGGTTAGGAAGAGAGGTGTATTTGAATGTAAAAATGGAAAATCTACCCTCATTTTGATGCTTTCAATATTTTATTTTAAAAAATACAGCCCCAATCTCATTCTCCTGGCATGTCCCCAGCTCACTTTCTTCCGGGTAAGTTTTTTTTCCCCATAAAATGTTCCCATAGATTAGAAGTTTGATTTAGTTTAGATTCATATTGATCCCATCTGCACCTGGCAAAAACAGTAGAATATAATAATAA
Source organism: Oxystoma pomonae (assembly GCA_963921995.1). Lineage (NCBI taxonomy): Eukaryota > Metazoa > Arthropoda > Insecta > Coleoptera > Brentidae > Oxystoma > Oxystoma pomonae. Next base: position 40,070,388 of record OY998164.1, read on the forward strand.
TATAATAATAATAAAAATAGAAAATAAAAAACTCAAAATAACATTAAATTTCTCTTGCCTTTCGATTTGCCTTTTGTAACAAATTAAAGTTTGCCAAAATAAAATAGGAAGTGAAAAATCATAAAATAGTATATTTATTATTTTCATTCTCCTGGATCATTTTTTACCAAAACGAAGTTTTATTTAAAACACGCTTGTATGTCTTAAATAAGGTAATGTGTTATTTTTTCTAGTAGTGTAAACCAGTTATCCTAATTTTTCTATTTTATCATTATCCTGGCATTTTCATTCTCCTGGCTACTTTGCTCCCAGGAGAATGAAATAAATGAGCTGTTATTCTCTAATTATTATTTTTTTTATTTATTTATTTCTTATTTATTTAATTAACGACTATCGTATACAGGGTGTTCCAAATTCGATGCTCACCATGGGGTGATCTCCTAAACGGTAGGAGATACGAAAAGGTTTAAATTAGGGCAAAGTTGCGCAATTTGACGCTATGCTCAAAACCAAAAAAAAAGTTTACAAATTCCGGATAGTTCCGGAGATGGGCGAAAAAAACCGAAATACTTATATTTGGTTTTTATTTGTCTGCGCCCTTATTCTTAAAGCTCTCAAAAACGCTTAAAACTTTTTACAGGCACTTTTTTTAACTGCCGTTTGGTTCATAAAGGATGACAGATATTTTACAACCTCATTTTGACAAGTACCTGACGTTTTAAGTTAATTGACCATCATCAGCACAAATTCAAAGATTAAAACACAAAGAAAAAAACGTATTTTTAAAATATTAGGTAAAGTTATTTTGTCAAAATGTCAAAAAAATTGCCATTTTTAAAATGTTAAAAAAGTACTGCAATCGGGTTTCCAAAATATCTTGAGTAAGTTAAAAGCAAAAATTAAATTTGGGCTGATGATGGTGAATAAACCCAAAACGTCAGGTGACTTCACAAAATAAAGTTGCAAAATGTTATCTGTCATCCTTTGTGTGTGTCCCTAAGAAAAAATGAACTTGACAGGGCTCCTGTAACACTGAAATGTCAAGTCTCGAAAACGGACCTCTCACTAGGTAGATCTTAAAAAAGTGCCTGTAGAAAGTTTTAAGCGTTTTTTGACAGCTTTAAGAATAAGTTCGCAGAAAAATAAAAACTAAAAATTAAGGTTTCGGTTTTTTCCGCCTATCTCCGGACCTATCCGGAATTTGTATTTTTTAGTTTTGAGCAAAGCATCAAATTGCGCAACTTTGCCCTAATTTAAACCTTTTCGTATCTCGCACCCTTTAGGAGATCCCCATGGTGAGCATCGAATTTGAAACACCCTGTATATATAAAACGACGAAAATTTACCCCTAATACGGTCGTTATAAACGATTTCCACTGTACGGGAAATTTTTAATTTTTTTTCTGGAATATTAATTAACATTTTTAACCATAAAACAATCGAACCTTATTCTTCTGTTTTGCGAAAACAGTAACAATTTGTTTTTGAGTGCCACTGTATGTTTAATTTCCAAATAAGTTGAGATATAATTAGAATCATTATGACTAAACAAGAGGAATGCACTACACATAAACACAAATTATACATATAGTTAAATGATCACCACCAGAAAATCACTTTTTAAAAAACTTTATTTATTACTACGGCTTACAACTATGTAGCTCTTGCTACTTCTAAACCTAAGAACAGACTGACTGGTATATCTATACGACTATGCTGAAAGAAAAAGTGCGTTTGTTTTTATATTAAGATGTTTACATTAGAAAGGTTAATGCTTAATGTTAAAATAATGATTAGAACGTTTACTTTCAAAAACATATCAGTGAATGTGTAATTATCTACTTATGGGTAAAGAATGTGGAGACGTAACATCTCCCTCCTTAGAAAAGTTCATGTCCTCATGAACATATTTCTTAACTTTTTCAAAAGTTACAAAATTTTCTACATGTTGTGAAAGTTTTGTATAAATTCTTTTCCTAATTAGAAAAATAGCACATATTATACAAAGGCTTATTATGCTTAAAATAATAACTGTAACCAAATAGGAGGAATGATGTGCAAACCTATTTTCAAGAAAAATGGGTTCACTTAGATCCCGTGAAATAAGTTCTGGGCTTTTTATGTGTTCAAGTTTTAAATTAATTGTAGAGTTGATTGGCAAAATGCTAGTATTAAGTGTTGTGCTAAAATCAATTAAATTATCTTTTGTAAGAAATTTTTGATTTTTATAGATAATTTCGCAATTGCTATTTAGTAAAGCGCATTTGGGAATTTTGAATTTCTTAAATTGTTGACAATTCTCAAAAACTTCATGAGTTTGTTTAGAGCATAATAAAAGATTATTTTGGAAAGTTAAAAGAGAAATTTCAAAATTGTTTTGAACTTGTACTGATGTGCAATTTTTAAGTGTGCAGTTTGACTGTATATTTGAATAGCAAATCCATTTTCTTGAAATTTCAATACAATTTGAATACCAAGAGGAACAATAGTATTTGCTAGGTATAATTAACAATTGATTTTGCTCGTTTGGCAGAGGATAAATAAATTCTAGATTACATTTTTGGTTAGTGAATATAGGTATCTTAAGAACTAATACAATCATATCGTCGTAAAATACAATTCCTGACTTACATACTAAGGTTAGTTCCGAAAGATGCTGCAAGGACCATAAGGTTTTATCGTCATAATGGTGTTGCAAAAATGACCAAAGTTCAGTAATTTGTTGAGTTGAAAATAATTCGAGATTAACAGTTTCTAAATGGGCAAAAGAAATAGTTCGCAATATTTTTTCCAAATAATTATGCAAATTTTCCAATTGTGTTTGTTGATTAAGAAGGCTAAATAATAGTTGAATCTCTGTGTTCACTATCTCAAATTCGTTGTGTATTTGTAAGGTGTTAACATTAATTGATTGAATAGCACGGCTAAGTGTGTGAGTAATATTTCCTGCATATGAAGAGAAATCATTAATTTTTTGAATTATTTTGTATTCGTTGCTTTTTAAAATGTTCATGTTTTTGTTTATTAGTTCTAGATCTTCGTTATCTAAGTTGCCTGTGATAAATTTTACGCCTGAACCAAGAAAGTTAAAAAGTCCTCTTTTGTATCTTTCGTTTTTGTTAACTGACGTAATACGCGAGTATATGTCATAGCTGTCATATAAAAGGTTGTTAAGATGATTTAGTTTGTTATGAAAAATAGTATTGTTTAATTTTTGAGATATGATTGATTTTAATATTACTTCGTTTGTAACTGTTAGTTGGGCTATAGTAAACTTAATTTGTGTAAGATTAAAATAAATAAATGTCTTATGATTATGATCAAAAACTAAGGCTTGATCGATTTTTTCATTGTAATACCCTGTAGTAGGAACTTCATGTACTTGAAGGGCCTGGTTGAGGGTTGTCAGAAGGGTCAGGAGGCTCCTGTAATGAAACATCTTTTTTAGGTTTCTTTCTTATTCTTTTAATATTTCTGACATGAATTTTCGCTTTTTGCCTGTTTGGTGTTTTTCCAGTTAAAGTGTTATTTTTTATTTTAGTAATTTTTAAGGGAATGTATTTGGGGTTAATTTTACTTGGTTTCGTTTGTTTTTTATAAACAATTTGTTCTTGAGCCAATTCTAATGTCTCATTAGGTTTATTATTTCTTTTCTCTGTATTTTCTTGTTGTTTTCGAAGGGTATTTTGGTACACTTCGTTTATAAAGGGTAAAACTTCGTTTTTCCGTTTTTCATTATATTGCTCGTAAAGAGTTAAGTCATGGTTAATTATGGGTTCATTCATATAGAGTCCATAAATTAGATTAAAAGGTGTAAAACCAGTGGTTGAATGTTTGCTTTGATTGTATATCAAGATGGCTGATGTCATTAAGTTTGGTATTGGTTCGTGAGGGTTTTGCAATTTTAATATTCTTAATTTTTCAACAAGAGTAGAATGTAGTCTTTCAACTAAGCTGTTTGAGGTAGGGTTGTAGGGGGTAGTAAAATGTATCTCAATGTTAAAAAGTTTACAATATTCTTGTACTGTCTTATTTTTGAATTCTAAACCAGAATCAGCTACTATTTTTTCTGGAGTATTATGGTGCGAAAAATAATGTCTAAGTTTATTTAAGACAGAAATTCCATTTTTGTCTTGAATGTGATAAGCCTGAGCATATTTTGAAAATGAGTCAATTATTGTTAAAAAGTTGCAGCTTTGAGTGGAAAAGGTATCTAGGAAAATAGTTTTAAATGGTTTTTCGCTTAGTAGGGGTCCTTGGTAAGATATGTGGTAGGGATTTCTTTCGTATTTTGATTGTAAACAAATATCACATTGATTTATGTATTCCTGAATAGTATCTCGCATTTTTGGCCAGTAATATTTTTCTTTAAGTGTTTGATAAGTTTCATTTATGCCATTATGATTTTTAGTGTGATAATTTTCAATTTTTTGTTTTTGTTGTTCTGTGTTAATGATGTCTTCAAGGTATTTAGTGGCAAAAATTAATTTAGCTGTAGGGTTTAACTGACAATTTACGATATCTTGAAACTTTTGTTTTAGATCTTCTTTGGGGATAAATACTACGAAGGTAGTGTCGGGTCGTATAATTTCTAATAAAATTTTGTTTAAGTGCTCTAGTTCCTTTTCTTTTTGGACACGACAAGAATAATGATTTTTATTAAAGGGTTTAGAGTGGTAACAATAATAATTTTTTCCATAATCGATAACTAAGCGATTTTGTGCAAAATTTAAAGGACTTTCAGAAATCGGTAAATATTTTCCGGTGTTGTCTTGATTTGAATGGACAGTTATGTCTGATTGGTTATCTTCGTTTAATTCAGGAAGTATAAAATCATCGGGATTGGCAACATCGTCACCTATGTTGGGAGCAATTGATTCGGTTTCGTCATTGTTTATTTCGATTCTAGAAAGCGCGTCAGCAACAAGATTTTCTTTTCCCTTTTTATATTTTATTTCAAAATTAAATTCTTCTAATTTTAATTTCCATCTAATTAAACGCGAATTTGGTTCTTTTATTTTCGAGAGCCAAACAAGGGGGCTATGATCAGTTTCAACAATAAATTTTTGTCCGTAGAGATAGGGTCTAAAATGTTTGGTTGAATCGATAATGGCTAAGAGCTCTTTTTCAATTGTGGAATAATTGCGTTCGGCGGTGTTAAGTGTTCGAGAATAGTAAGCAATCGGTTTTTCATTTTGAGATAAGACGCTACCTATGGCAACGTTGGAAGCATCGGTCGTTAATTTAAAAGGTTTTGAATAGTCAGGGTACTGGAGTACGGGAGAGTTCGTAATTAGTTCTTTGCATTTTTCGAAAGCTTCTAGGTATTGGGGATCATTAAGGTTTATTTTCGTATCTTTTCGTAGACATTTTGTAAATGGTATTGTTATTTTTGCAAAATTTCTAATAAATTTTCGGTAATAACCAATTAATCCGAGAAAAGATTTAATTTCGGTTCTTGTTTTGGGCAATGGATATTTGGTTATAGCTTCGATTTTATTGGGGTTTGGTTTAATTCCTTCGGGTGTGATTATGTGTCCTAAAAATTGAACTTCTTGTTGCAAAAATTCAGATTTATCAAGTTGTACCTTAAGATTTACGTCACGGAATTTTTGAAATATTTTTCTTAAGTGAACTAAATGTTCTTCAAGGGATTTTGAAAATATAACGACGTCATCCATGTAAACAAAACAAAATTTGTAAAGGTAATCGCGTAAAATCTCATCCATCATGCGTTGAAATGTAGCCGGGGCATTTTTTAAACCAAAAGGCATTCTTAAGTATTCAAAATGACCATGATTAACAGTAAAAGCAGTTTTTTCTATTGATTGGGGATCAACTTCAATTTGATGGAATCCTTGGGCTAAATCAAGGGTTGTAAAATATCTGCATTTGCCTAAATTATCCAAGATTTCGTCAATTCGGGGTAAAGGATATTTGTCTTCAACTGTTTGTGTATTTAATTGTCGATAGTCTATGACCATTCGATATTTTTTTATGCCAGATGCGTCAGTTTTTTTTGGTACAATCCATACAGGGGCTGAATAAGGGGAAATAGAGGGTCGTATTATTTTATTATCGAGTAATTTTTGTATTTGTTTCTGTATTTCTATATTCATTGTAGGTGGGTGTCTAAAAGATTTTACGTAAATAGGGCGATCGTTGGTGGTCCTAATAAAATGTTTAATCTGATTTGTAAATGTTAGATCAGAATTTTCTGAATACATGACATCATAAAATTCTTTGCACAATTTGGTGATATGGATTTTTTCTAGTTCTGACAAATGATTTAATCTTAACTGTTGGATTACTTCCTTTTTTTGGAAAGATTTTGGCGGATTTTTAAGTTCAAAATGTTCTTGGGGAATTACATGCATTCGTTCAAGAAAATTTACTTCAATTTCTGAATGGGGTTTTGGTAAATGGCAAAGGCCATTTTGCACTTTGATTAGAGTGTCGGGAATTATATAATCTCCGATTTGAAAAGATGGGAGAATTGCATCGCCATTATAATAGTCAACAGGAATAGTTAATAAATTATTGTAGTTTCTTATAGATTTTTCAAGGGGTTGATTATACATATTAGCAAAGGGGATTTTTATATTATTTATTATTAAGTTTTTTTCTTGGTAATTTACTATGGCTTTTAAGTCTTCTAAATCGCTAGTTCCTATAAGGGCGTCAAAATGTTTATGCCAATCCAAGATTCTCATTTTAAAATTTTTCTTTATTCCAAAGTCAGATAAGAGTTGCAAATTTAGATTTTTGTTTGCTTCGAATTTTTGTTGGCATGCTATTACTTGAAAGGGTTCTTCAAAAATTTGATTTTGATAAAGGCTTGCAATTTTTGGAGTTATTATTGAGTCGGATGCTCCAGAGTCTATTAAAACTGTAATTTGTTTTTGCGGTAAATAAAGATAAGGAAGTTCTGTTTTTAAACAAATGTTATTTAAGTCAATGGTGGATCGTGAGGCAGGTTGGAAAAATTTTGTATTTCGTCTGATTGAGGTTCGTTTTGGATTTCGTAAAAATTTGGGTCTAATTCATTTTGTGTTGAGAAACTGTCTTCTAAATTTTCTTGTGAAAAGTTTTGGTTTTCGTACTGGTAATTTTCAAAATTTTCACATGTAGGGAAGGAAAGATTATTATCTTGTACTTCAATATTATGCATTTGACGTTGTCGATTTGTTAGAATAGTGGATGTGGACATAGGTTGTGGGGTGTCTCTCGCTGGAATTGCATTTCTGGGGTGAAAAACATTTTGGGGTTTGCCGAAAACTTGTGCATTAGTAGGGAATTGTCTGGGAGGTAATTGTCGGGGTTGAATTGGTATTGGTTGAGATTTCCATACATTATTGTTATTATTTTGTTGCGGAAACTGTTGGGGTCTAACATTTGGGTTTAGTTGTTGTGCAAATGTAGGTCTGGGTAAGAATTGTGAAAATGATGGTTGCTGGAAAAATGATGGTTGGTTTTGCTGAAATCTGTGTGGTACATTAAGTTTTGCAGGTTGTATAACGTTTTGATTGTGGTTTTTAATTAATGGGGTGTGTTGAGTTGTAAATCTAAGTTGTGATTCGAGTAAATTAAATTCGGTTAAGAGTGTGTACACCGAATCGAGAGTAGTTGGTTTTTGTTGAATAAGAATATTTTGTAAATTTGGTGGTACATTTGCCATAAAAGTTATTACTGCTTGATAACTTGTTTGAGAAATAAAAGCTGTTTTAATGTTTTCGTCGCTAACTTCAGCATGGATTTTTAAATGAACTCGGTTTAAAAATGATTTTAGTCTACCGAAAAAGTCCATGTTATTTTCGTTTTTAAGTTTAGAAAAATAATTTATTTCCTGCATGAGAACTTGATAAGAGATGGGATCTCCGTATTTTTCTCTGAGAGCAGTTTTAATTGTTGGCCAGGTGGTCAGGTCTGGTCGTGAAAGTAAAAAGTCTTGCGCATCTTTTACAATTCGCGAGCCTATGCAATATTCTGTTAATTCTGAGTGTTGTACTTTAAACTTATTATAAAACCTATCTATTTTTAAAATAAAAGACTCTAAATGTTCCGGTTTTCCGTCAAATGTTGGGAGGTATGAGGCTAATAATTTAAATTCTTCCATTTTTGTACTCTTACAAACTACTTGATTATTATTTGAAGGGGTTTCTAGTTTTAATTGAGTTAGAAAACTTGCTAAATTTTCAATATTTTCATCAGTCATGAAAAATTGTTTTCTTAATAACTACCTAATCTAAGAAGTTTTTTAACGAATAATCAGCAAAAAACTTACAGGAAGAGCAACGGGCTTCCGATAAAGATCTTCATGTGGTTTTCTCCGCAAAAGGTAAGCGTAGGCTGTATTCTTCGTGTCTTCTGGTGCGTCGGGTTCGTTGAGGAAAATTGGCCTATTTTTCCTCTGGAAAATGGGAAACAGCGTGGGATCCGTCACAATGGTTGCCCAATAAAGGAGGATCGTTTTCACTACTGCGGTCTCTTGATGAACCAGTTCCCGTAGGATAGCTACTAAAGGCTTGAGAACCACACTCTTGCAATGGTATCCCAATAAAGAAGAGCTGTAGCTATCCTGTTCGCAGCGCCAGTTAAATGATCACCACCAGAAAATCACTTTTTAAAAAACTTTATTTATTACTACGGCTTACAACTATGTAGCTCTTGCTACTTCTAAACCTAAGAACAGACTGACTGGTATATCTATACGACTATGCTGAAAGAAAAAGTGCGTTTGTTTTTATATTAAGATGTTTACATTAGAAAGGTTAATGCTTAATGTTAAAATAATGATTAGAACGTTTACTTTCAAAAACATATCAGTGAATGTGTAATTATCTACTTATGGGTAAAGAATGTGGAGACGTAACAATATACTTCTAGAGAAACGGGATTAATAAAAAATAATAATGCGCTGCGTCGGTCTAGGCGCCGGAATTATCACTCATCAAATTAGAATGTGAAACATGTCAAGAACGATAAATTAACTAATTGTTTTTCAAGAACCTTAACAACTTAAAAACATTAATATTTATCATTAGCATTTCTAATATAATGCTGACCTAGTATTACCCATGTGGACCAAAATAATGTCATTAACCTAAAATTTTAATATTGTGTTTTAATGTCAAAGTTGGTAACTTTTACAAATGTAACTGCACAGAAAAAAAAGGAAAACCAACAGAAGTGTAACCTATCTGCTGCTCAAAAAGAGTAAAAAAGGACCAAAGCTGTTTTTTTTTAGAAATTCCACTGCTTTAGGTCGACCAGGGTACCGATTCTGGAAGTCATAGGAAGTGATCGTTCGCCTGAGAGAAGAAAAGTAAATTCAACCAATAAACGCGCTTAAAAGCAGTGACGAGACGATCGAATAATCACCAAACTATTATGGGCACGCGCAGACCTGCCTTGAATAATGCGCATGCTACGACAAACTTGACCATCTTTTATAGTAGGACTCGCACAGTGGTGGATTTTTTTAAAAACGCGGAAATTAAAAAAAACTTCCACATTGTAATTTAATCGTACAAAATATTTAGTTTTAATAAACAGACAGGATGATCGTGTGAATTTTCACATTTATCTTAAGACATTTTTAAGAGGAAAAAGATATATATTTATTAATTAGCTAAATTAAAGTAAAAATGTTAGTTTAGAAAAAGAAAAAGAAAATATATTAAAAAGAATGCCAACCGAAACTTACAAATGAAACATCCAGTATATTATTGCATTTTATTTTTAAATTCTAAGCATTTTTATATAACGTACCCTATGTCGATCTTCAACTGTTTTCGAGATATTAACAGTTGAATACTGTCATACTCTGGGTCTTCTATTTGAAATTTGATGTCGATACTGATGCGTAATGTTAAACTCGTAAAAAGCATAGTTTATTCTTTGGACAACTATTCGCCTAGTATCTTGACAACCATATAGGGGCAAATTTAGAACATTTTGAATTTTTTAATTTTTACATTTATGTCCGCGTTTTCCGGAAAATCGACCACCGTGCGTCGTTCGAATGACTTTTGTGCGATCGGCCGAATACCGAATTTTGGATTTTAATAGAAGTGGTCACTTCTCAGGGAATGATCGTTCTATTACGCCCAGAATCGAGCCCCAGGGGGAAAAATTAGATGCACTATCAAGTAAAGTGAAAAGAAAGTGGGATCAGTGGCATAGTAACGAGAGGGGAAGGGATTGGGGACAACCCCCCCCCCCGAAACTTATTACTAACTTTTGAGATTAAATTTTTAGAATACATTTTTATACCTATCCCCCCCACCCCCGAAAATTTTTCTTATTACGCCACTGGCTAAGCAAAATATTTTTTGAATTTGCTTAAATCACTTCATTAAGTAAGAATATTTTTCTTACAAGAATCTAGGAAAAATACTCTCGCAAAAAACCCCGGAAAAAAAATCCGGAAAAAAACCCAAGAAAAAATCATTATAACTAACCCAAACCCAACCCAACTCAAGCTGGACCCGTCCAACGCAACCCAAAACAATATTTTTTTATTTTTACGTATTTTAAGTTGTAACAAACAATTTTTCTCTTTTTTTTCGGCTTTTTATTCCTGGTTTTTTTTCCGGTTTTTTTTTCCGTTTACCCCACTCAGTGATGAATATTCACTACAATTTATTTAAAAGAATACAACGAAGAAAAAATAAAATCCTTATGATCTTTGCACAATAACTTTACAAAAAATTTAGAAGTAAATCAAAATAAACAAACAACATAACCTCATAACGGCAAAATGCCGCTTTATTGTAAAAAGATCTAAAAAGATGAATCAGGGCACTGGAATTTAAAAAATAACGAATTTTCTGCTACCCGCCAGCCAACTTGTATATATAATCTGAATAAGAATCATATGGAAATTATATGATGCCTTAAGGAAAGTCTGTTAGTTTTTTCTCGGTTTAGATTTTCCTCCTATCTCCCTCTTTCTCTCTTTCTTGGCCCTGACAATTCTATCTTTATACTATCTCAAAAACAAAAGTTTGACAAACTTATCAAAAACATTCTTACTAAAGAACCTTACGGTATTGATTCGGGCTAAAAATAGGTCAAAACAATAATTTTTATTTTGAAGCCTGAAACACGACTCACACACTTTTTAAACACGCCTTAATTAAACGTCCTCTAATTGCCTCTTGCTTTCCTCTGAGGTGACAAACAAAAGACGCTCGTCTAAAGCTCTAATAACCCTCTAACAAAAGAGGCGCGTTTAATTAACATAGAGCCAGTTTTAGAGCGTTAACCGCAGTATCAGAAGTTCTATAAGTTCTAAAGAGTGAGCAATCCCAAACAACACCAAAAATGGATCGAGGTTAACAAATTTTCCCCTGGTTAATCCTGAAGACCGGCATATATTTAACAACATTCTTTAGTATTTTTAAATAATAGGATGCGGGTCACTTACCTAGAATGAAAATTCGGAGTAACCGTAATTTTTTTCTGACCTAAAATATATGTTTGCAAGCTAAAAGTGTCAATCTTCCAAATTAATCTAGTAACTTAATATAAATTTTTAAATACCTACATTGTCACCTATGCTACCCGTCACCCTAAGCATATTCCAAATTTAAGGATATCCCTTAAAAAAATACATGTTTGTCTACAGAGATTTCCTCCTTTGTAAAAAAATAATGTCCTTTAGACAACAGCGGCTGTATTCTTGACACCCGTGCCCGTGAGTGTGAACAAATTTATTACTTCTCACCTTTTCTAAATCACGTGAAAAGTGAGAGAGGCAAATATTCAGCAGTGCGTACTCACCTCACAGGCCGTCAAGAATACGGGCCCAGTTTGGTGGTGGGAGTGACTCCCTGATTGAAAGGTAACGGGTTATAGTGAAGGGGTATGTGTAAGTGCGTGGGATTTAGAATGAAGGAGTTTTGTGACTATGTGGGATTGATAGCTCTCTAGTCACACAATCGAGTGTTACCGTGTGTTTTGTTCGCATCCGTGGAGAAGGGTTGATATGACGTCATCTTGCAAGATGGCGGCCAAAAATTATAAAAAATACAACTTTCGCAACCGGGGCATGATTATACTCGATTCCATATAATTCAAGAACGAGGATTTCATAAAAATTAACTTTCAAGGTCATCAGGCCTTAAATGACCTTGAAAACAGCAAAAAAAATATTTTTTCCATTTTCTCTTCAAAAAATCTTAATAATTCGAGGTTTTGTCAGTACAACTTCAAATCTACCTTAAACTATTAGGCAAATTCGGTTCTTAGAGTTTGATGCAGTTTGAAGCTTCATGACCTTGAAAAATACCCCAGTAAAATTAACATATTGCAAAAATAACCTACTAAAGGGCGCTATTTATCAACTATTAAAGCGAAGAGGACCAAATTTGGTAAGAAAGATAAGAAGGTCAAGTACAACAATATTGTTAAAAAACGTTTGGTTCAGCTATGACGCGTTTCAATATGGCGGCTGATATATCAAAATGACGACCTATAACCACATTTTATTTTATCCAATTTCGTAAAAAAGCAAAAACGACAAGGCTGGCCATTAATTCTCATTAAATTATTGCCGCTTACTATGAAAAAAAAGTTTAGTTGATGCATGACCTTCATTGACCTTGAAAATAACATGTGCAAATGAAAAATCAGCTTTTTGTAATGTTTTTTCCAATTTTCCACTACGCAAAAACTTGTCCAGAGATGAAATTAACATCTTAGCCATAAATAAACACTTCATTTTAAACCTCTCTACCATTTTTTTTGACATGGCGTCCCAGATGTTTATGCTATACCCCGATAAAAATGGTCTGTCGTTTTTATTAAGTTTCGGAAGTGTGAATTTTATGTTCTACTCACTTGTCTAGCCAACAAAGTCATTTAAATAACCCATAAGAGAGTTAGCAGAAGTTAGATGATATACATTACCATATACTGAACCAGTGGTTTTAGATGCCATTTTCGAAAATGACGATCGAAAAAGCATAAACAATTCTAATTATGCCAGTAGGGCATGACTACACTTCTTTATTAACATTCATAATAAAATTCATGGATTTGGAGGATTTAACAGCTATTCATGTGCCATCGCATCCCTGCAGAAGTTCCGAAACTTAATAAAAACGACAGGCATATAGGTCATTTTTACCGGGGTATATATATATATAGGTTTAAAATGAAGTTTTTGTTTATAACTAAGATGTCAATTTCATCTTCGGCGCTTAAAGTTTTTGCGTAGTGGTAAATTGGAAAAAACATCACAAAAAGCTGTTTTTTTTACTTGTATATGGAATTTTTAAAGTCAATCAAGGTCATGCATCTACTAAACTTTTGTTTCATAGTTAGCGGCGACAATTCAACAAGAATTGATGGCCACCTTGTCGTTTTTGCTTTTTTACGAAATTGGATAAAATAAAATGTGGTTAAAGGTCGCCATTTTGATATATCAGCCGCCATATTAAAACGCGTCATAGCTGAACCAAATGTACTTGCCCTTTCTGTCTTAGCAAATTTGCTCTTCTTCGCTTTAATAGTTGATGAATAGCGCCCTTTAGTATGTTATTTTTGAAATGTGTTAATTTTACTGGGGTATTTTTAAAGCTCATAAAGCTTTAAACTGAATCAAACTCTAAGGATCGAATTTGGCATATATGCCTAACAGTTTGAGGTACATTTGAAGTGGTACTGACAAAACCTCGAATTGATAAGATTTTTTGAAGAGAGAAAATTGCGAAAGTTTATGATTTTTGGCGGCCATCTTGAATGATCATGTCATATCAACTTCTTCTACACGCATGCGAACAAAACACCTGGCAACACTTGATTGTCCGATTAAAGATTATTAATCCCACATAGTCACAAAACTCCTCCATTCAAAATCCCACAGGATATAAATTATCGACATATGCCCCTACACTATTAGCAGCAGCGAGCGGTGAAATTTCAAGTAACCGCAATTTTTTTAATGTAATTCGATTCTTAGATCACTTTTTGCAAATTCCTCAATTACGTCATCATAAAAACGTGGATGCTCTGACAAGCTCTACTGACCTGTTGAATTTCTCTCAATAAAAGGCCTAGAAAATAAAAATATGCGCGGCTTTCACTGTTATAATAGAACCTACAATACCTGAAAAACTAGACTAGCTAAAATATCTCCAGTAGTATTTTATTTTCATGAATTTCGCCCCCCAGTATTTTCATTCTAAACAAGAAACCGAATATTCTTTTTCATGCAACACTCATTGTAAAAAGTAATTTAAAAAATATCAATGGACCGCTTACTTTTTTACGAAACGATATACTTACATACCTCTAGGCTGCTCTTTTTACTTTTAATAGGAGCATTTTTTTACAGAGGAACTTTTAATTAGGCACCCTAATGAAAGGTTTAGTGAGCATTTATGAGTTCATTGCAAAAAAATAAACTTAAAATATTTTCGCTGCCAAAAAATTGGCGATTAGGCTTAATCTCCACTGCCTGGGAAGTTAACATCACAGTACAGAACAACACCATCTCAGCCTTACAAAGGTGGAGGGGATCTTGGGTCGCGATACGTAACGCTTCATAAATTATGGTGGCGTACCCAGAAACTGGACCTGGGAGGGGTGTTGAGCTGTTGGAGAGGATATTTTTAGGGCACTGTTCTGAAGAGTCACTGTTGGTTTTAGTTCTCTGGAGGAAGATTAAAAGGAAGGGAAGAGCATAAAGCTAATTTTATCAGTGCTATCCGTATCCTACCTATCGAGTCATCCAAACAAAAACCTCTTAGAAGGCCTTTTTGTTCCTATTATTTAAAACATTAAAAGAACAAATATTTTATAATATTGATGTGCTTACTTTTGTGGGTGGTTTAATATTTAATTTTTTCCTTTGATAAATATATTAGAAAAGTTTAAAAAATGGGAAGCAAATAAGGATAATCAAAGTCAGTATATAAAGGAATAGATCCAAGGCTCGGTCTAAGGTCACAGTATATATGTAATTTAGGAACAGCTTCCAGTGGGTCTATTCTTGAATCGAGAGAAAATTTGCTCCCAGGGAGACAATTCTCTCGCAACTATGCATCTCATTGGTCCAAATCTTCGGTATAAATCGGTTTATCTCACTTTTGCCTGATATTGATTGAAAGTAATTCTCTTAGTCAAGACCAATAGAATTATAGAAGGTTTTTAGAATATTTTCCAAAAATAGCCCCCCAGAAAAAGGCGACATATGGGTATTTACTTTTTACGGTAAATAGTAGTTGGCGATGTATCAAAAACAAAAATCTATGTTTTAAAGATTACATATTTTTTTTAATTAAAACCCCTCTCTAGACCAACTGTGGTAAACAAACCTTTTGAAACAAATTTAAAAAAGATTTTTTAGAAGCGTCAAAACTGCCAAAAAAAAGCTAAAATCTGTCAACAAGAAGTCACAACCAACTTGGCCAAAAATGAGACCGAAAAAACGATCAAGGGACCGGAAAATTGAACAAAAAGGCCCTTTCTTGAGAGTGGAAATTTCAAAAGAACTTGTAATGCATAACTTTCCGTATGAAAAATCGTACGGAAAGGGGCTATTTTCCAGTTGTTTGAAAAAAAAAAGATTAAAATCGTAGTGCAGCGCCTGGATCGACTAGTGACATGAATATGCGGCCAGAAAAGGCAATTAAGGCCAAGTCAAGTCGGTTCGCAACCCCTTCAGAGCATAAATCAAAACTTTTAAACTTTTTGAATGAGGTTGAGCTTGAAACGCGATATTATCAACTAACCGTTACTTTCGCAAAAAGAAAAAACTATTTTGTTCTTTTGTTATGTGAATTCTTTTGTCATCCTCTATTAGGATAAAACGGACATTCTTTATAAAAATGTCATCGACAACACAATAATGACGTACGGATACGTGTTTTGCAAGCTAGGCCAAAGAACTCGTGACCTTCTCCTTGTAAATAAATTTAGTCCGCACATGCATTCAATATCGTTTAAAATGTTTACCTTATGAATTTTTAAATCTGGTCTTATTGCAAAATTTCAATTCAAAAGTGGATATGGTACAGATGTACACACATTTTTCAACGTGCTAAAATTTACGAGCTAAAATTGCACATTTTTACGAGACCAATAAATTCTTGTCGGTTTTCCACTCCATCTCAAAAGTTTGCATTATGAATTAACTACTTTTTTTCTTTTTACGTGACTTGTCGCTGCCTTAAGGATTTTCTTCACAAACTGAGATGTTTAAACCCCGATGTTTCCAATCGAAAAAATCCCCATGCCAATGAAATTTATCCGGATTTTGCTTTTTTTTATTGTCTCGTAAAGGCTTTAAATGTTTCGGTAAACATTAGTCAGGGTTTCGTTTGCTTATAGGGAGTGGATTCTAAATTTATCTGTAGCATGTTTTATAAAAAAAATTACTTTTTTGGTTGCTTTACACCTTCGTCAAAAAAAGAATGCTGTACAGGGTGTTTGTTTATAACTGGAACACTCAGTATCTTTTTTATTAATGAAAATAAAGGATAGGTTTGAATTTAAAAATTTCTTGGCTAATTGGAACGAACTTCAGCGCTATAACAACTTTTTTTATTTATATTGTTAAAATAAAGAAATACATTCATGGCCCACTTGGGCATGATCAGTTGGTCTTTTCCAATATATTTTCATTTTGACAATTATTAAAACTTAAACGCAAATATCTCAGGAACTACAAAAGATATTGAAATAGTGTTTGATATTTTTGTAAAGCTAATTTTTTCTTTAAATTCAAAAATGCAAAAATATACAGGGTGTTCTATTTATCTATCTAATAAAAAAATTGTCTTTATTGCCACACACTGTATACCAAGGCGAAAAAAAAAAGTTGTTATAGCGCTTAAGTTCGTTGCAATTTGCCAAGAAATTTTTGAATTAGAACTACACTTTATTTTCAATAATAAAAAAGATACTGAGTGTTCCAGTTACAAACAAACACAACTCTTTCTACTCCCTCCCGTAAAACGGTGCATCACTTTTTTAAATCGGTCAGGTAAAACTCCTTCTTACCCCAGTGTAGCTATTCTTGAAATCAGGGAGAAAACAATTATTTTCCTGCAACGCGCAGATACTATTGGTCGACGTCGCAAATTCCCCCGAAAATGACACTAAGGACATGACCAATGGGAAACTCACATTTGTGAAGAATAGCTACACAAGTCGTCTATTTATTAATTTGGCTATAAGTGTTAAACGTTATCCGAATTTAACAACTTAGGGTTATATTTTGTAAAAATTCAAAATGGCGGACCTAATTTTCAAAATGTCCATCTGGGATTTTTCAGAAATATCAATTTTGACATTGAATTTTTAAGATCTAGAATATCTTCTTTTCATATACAGGGTGGATTCTTTAAACGGAACGATGCTTCTAGCGGGTCAGAATTTGGTTGAATAAAAAAAATCCAAAAACACGTCAACTGAGGTTTTTAGTTTCCTTTAATCGTGCCATCTTGGATTTTGTCTATGTCATTTAGTTTACGAGGTATGGCAAAAAAAAATATTTTTTAAATAGGACACCCTGTATATTTTGCAATTTTTGAAATATGCAAACAATTCTCTCTTCAGCAATACCACACAGTAGGATCTATCTTTTACGATAATCAAGATGATTTTATCTAATATCTGTATATCTGTATTCAAGTATCCCCCGTAAAAGTTTAAGTTTAAATGCCTCTCTATCTTGGAAACCATAAGAGATAGAGTATTAGTGTGTGGTATTGTCAAAAAGATAATTTTTTCTAGAATTAAAAAATTTCAAACTATACAGGATGTCCTATTTTTTAAAAAAATATTTTTTTGCCATACCTCGTAAACAAAACGACATAAAAAAATCCAAGATAGCACGATTAAAGAAAATTTAAAGTCTCAGTTGACGTGTTTTTGGATTTTTTTATAAAACCAAATTCTAACCCGCTAGAAGCACCGTTTCGTTTAAAGAATCCACCTTGTATATAACCCATATAACTATGAGATACTATAATGGCCCTGCCCTTGCATTTTGCGAAAAAAACCGTAGCGATAATAAATCTCCCAATCAACTTAGCCAACCCTGATTTTTAAATTTTTTTCACTGTTTTTCAAAGTTATTATTGTCCCGGTTTGGCCGGGACAGTTCCGATTTTTAACCATTTGTCCCGGGGAAAAAATCCGACACAGCAATTAAAAAAGCGGATGTTCTCTGCGATCTATAAATTTGAATTGAAACCTTACTTAAATTATTTTTTCTTTAATAAGTATTTCGGAAAATACATCTTAATATTATTAGGGGTGCATATAAGAAAAAATACATGATATACAATACATTGAATGGCCGGAGTGTCCCGGTTTTGCCCCTTTAGGAGTTGGTCACCTTAGTTAAGTACATATTTTGCGACACTTGAGCCGTTATATTATCTCATAGTTATATGAAGTAACCCAAAGTGGCTGATTTTTTATTTGTAACCGATTTTACAAAGTAATTCTAACGAAAATTATTTTTTTTAATTGTCGGCCACACAGAAAATTGAGTTATTGGCGAAATTATGTTAATAGGAATGTTATGTTAATAGCGTGGTTAGAATTCTAGCATCCTCCGACCCTCTCCCTACACCTCACTACGTCCCTCTCTCCACGCCTTAAACCCTTTAATCGAGTCGAATACCAGTTTTTCCTGTGGTTCCTTCCCCCATTTTTTGGCTTTAAACTTAGATTAAAAAGAGACAAGACACCCGATGCTTACGGAGACTTTGGTTATATTATTATCTGATAAATCTTGGGACCTAATTTTCGAAGCCGCGAGAGGAATCGATCACTCAACAGCCAAAGCACATCAAATGCATGCTGACAGTTTAAGAATGACCGCAGCAAAACCGACGCTCGCTCTGCCATTTCTGCCATTCATTTAGGCTTGTTTTCGCCACTGCGTCACACCCTACATATCTCCTTCGCTTTCCCTCTCTAACGTTTAGAATGATATGGAATTTATTCCAATTCATTGTTTTGGTTTTGTCGGGTGATGGCAAATTTTGTAAATAAACAGTGGTTATTATTTGCCAAATCTTGTATCTTTTTAATCTAAGGCTTTAAATGATCACTCTTGTGTCTAAGTTCTGCCCAGGACTACAAGGAATCCAGAACTCCCATTAAAATCTGTTCAGTAGTTTTCGCGTAATGCTGGTACAGACAGACAAAAACTGTAAAAAATAAATATATAGTTTGGTTAGAAGCCCACATCCAAAATTTTAAAAAAATATTCAATGCAAAATATTTATGGGGGATGTGTTTCGGTTATAATTGTAATATATCTTATAGAGGGGGTCCCAGTGAGCAATTTTCGTCATAGGCACTTTCCCCAATATGTACAGGGTGAGCTAGAAATTAACAAAAAATTTAACCTTCGTTTACGACAAAACTAAAGATAGGATACTAATGGTCTGTGCAGATCTGATTAATACATAATGACCTACATTTTTGATATTAGTACTAATGTTCGTATGTGTATAGGGTAAGTCAAAATCCCTTATTTTAAAAGCACATGTGACGCTTGTAGGACCAGCGAAAAAAAAATTGCTCTTGATACCTTAAAAAAAATAATTCCGTTGCTTAGCTAGTGATTTTCTTGGAAGATATAGTTAAAATTAAAAAGGCGTATTTCGCGAGAGCTTATCCACTTTTTGGCCTACTCTGTATACATTCAAAAATTTGTAGCTAACAAAACTATTTTTTCAAAATCCTGAATGACTCGATGGACCTTCTTGGTTGAATGTCTTTGTTTAGAACTAAGCGATTTCGAGCAATTTCAAAAGTAGCTAAGTAAGAATAACATAACAAATAAATAAGTGTTGCCTGATTGTTAGTGTCTTGTAAGGACAATTTGAAAAGGTTAAAAAGCATATTTCGTATGTTTTGACGTACTCTGTACATATTTAAAAATATTTAACCGAAACACATTCCCCCTAAGGAAATGGCAGCTTTTTTGGAAGAGATAGGAAAATAAGTATCATAGTATATCATAGTATATTTGACTGAGCCTTTAGATAACCTCAATGTTTTATTTTCAGTTTGCAAATAAATTAATATAGTTGTTTTGAGTTTTTTTTGTTTGATATATTTTTCGTGCATAATCAGTGACCTTGACTTATGTTTGTTTTGCCTCGTAGTGCCCTCATAAATATATTTTTTCTCCTGAAAACGGGTTCAGAATATCGCGTTTTTCTGGACAAAAAAGGAGGTGTTTTATTGGTTAACGAACAACTCGGGATTTTAAATAAGGTAAATTAATCCTTGTAAAAACCGTTACTTAGGGAAATTATAAACGAACTTATTACCAAATGCCACAAAACAATCCTTTTTGGGGGCTATAAATTTAAATCTCACTGTATGTGTTTTAGGATTTTATTTTTGGGACATCCTGGGGCTGTGTTGTATATTTTTTGAAATCGTTTTTTTACCTAAAATGATCCTATATAAAAAAAATTTGAAAAAACCATAGTTCTCTCAAAAAATCCATTATTTCAGACTTTTGGCACACAGTGTATGCATACTGTAACGGTTATGAAAAAAAAAATGTTTTTTCATTTGTTTATTAATTATGTATGTATTTGTTTGGGTTAAAAAAATCTGGTCACTTTACCAAACTTCCCCTTAAAACGCGGTACCGTAATAATGGAATCCGACCCTCCTTTAAACACTGAGGTAACACGATCCCCGTTAAGGGTTTCCGTTCGATTAATTTTCGTTAATTTCCCCTCGGCTGATCGGCGTGGAAAATCGAGAAAGTGTGGAAAATAAAAGGCGATAATCAGAAATAGGCCCCGGTTGATGTCGCCGTTAGAATTGAACGCCGCAATCTATTTTGTACCCGATTACCGACAAAGTAAAATACAAATTTCATGATTATTATCGAAAATAACACATTCCATTGTTATCTAAAATAGCTTTTTAGGGTAGAATAACTAATAGCGGATACAGAGGACCCAACTCACAATTTTCCCTACGGCGCTAAAACACCATTTGTTACAATTTTAGTTTAATTTTAAGCAACTTTTGTCAACGGCATTTAAACGTGTAAAAATTTATAGTATATATTTTTTTTTTTAATTTTCGACTGAGAATTGAGAAGATCCCAACTAATTTTTTAAAAATATTTCATTAAAAAACACGAAAAAGATTAAAATCTGCCTGACATCGATCATCGGTACAACTTTGAGAAAACCACATACGTGTTAAAAATTTAAGACATAGCTTTGATAACAAATATCTGAAATTTTTCCCCTACTAAAATGCCCACCTCCCCTTGAAATCGACTCTATTCGCCCCTGTAGAACGATATCTATGCAAGATAAACAGCAAGGAGTAACTTCTGTGCTTGCTAAAGACACTGATAACGAAGTCCTAATCAGGTTAAGAGAAGAGATTATTTTTTTTCTGTTAGTGACCTGAGCTCAGGAAATATCGAACTGACGATGACCTTCAAACCTTATGATAACCGTACTTTTTGGAGTCAAATAAACATCAGAATTAGCTGAACTTTGAATAGAAGGCACATTTTATAAAAACTAAGACACGGCTCGGAGCACTTTTTTGATTTTTTGCCGCATAAGATAAAATTTCTTTTTAAAGTCATCAATAGAAAGACCTGTTTCTTTCTTCAGCCTTGTTCAATTAAGTTATTTTTGTTAAAAATGTCTTGATTAACTGGCTAATCAACAAATAGTTAATTATAAAAAACGTGTAAAATGGTGCAAATAGGCATAAATTTAAAACGGTTTACCACTTTACCAAAACTTTTACCCAATTTAAATCCTGTCCTGAAGATGCAACAACACAATTAGAGGGTTTAAAATTTATTATTTATGCAAACGGTTATAGTCGCCTTAGTAGGTAGGAATCCAATTTCTTTTTAAGATTTTCCTGTTGTCTAAATTTTATTCAAAAAATTTAAATTGGTAGGTAATTTTGAGACCAATAAATAGAAGAAAACCATTATGAGAGAAAAGAAAAAATATATGGGCTTTAAAATTTAAGAATGTTTTGATTTTCTAATAACTTTTTTGTTACTAAACCAATTTTTATAAATGTTAGCTTTTTGGTAAGTTAACTAAACAAATTTTATAATTTTTTAACAAAAACCGTCATGTCAAAAATCGAAGAAGGCGGAAAAAAATTAAAATCACATTTTTAAAAAAAAATTTGTTAAATAACTTTCAAATTTTTTATCGGATTTTTATATTTGCAACAAAAATTATTCGCAAAAAATATTGCTTTATACTATTTCCGCCATCTTGGACTTTTGACCTTTTGACATTTTTTATATAAAAATCGTCAATTTTGAACAATAATATAACAAAAGACTTACTCTATAAAAATCCGATACAAAATTAGAAAGTTATTTTAAAAAAAACATTTTTTGGTATTTAGAATCTTAGAACATTGAACTACTAGAAGGAGCTTTTTTTCAGACCTAGGGCAGGGTGTTTGAGTTCAACATCTTCATCCCATTGTTGTCATGTTAACCTAATACGTTTTCCCCTGTTTTTAACATTATTTAAAATACCTTCAATAATTTTTAGTTCCGGTTAATTAAATGGTCTAGATAAAGTAATAAAAATCTCTGTTTCTATAAAAAAAAAAACCTAAAAATGTATTCAAGTAGGATGTACAAATATAAAAATAAGAAAAAGGTGCTATGGAAATCCCTATTCACACTGAAATTAATGACAAGCCGGCAATACAGATTTCCTGCCTTTTTTTAATAATATTTAGTTAATATTTTAATTTAACGTACCTCTGAAACGAACTACTGCGGTCCCCCGGCTTCTGTTTCAACTTGCATATAATAATACACTTCGGAACCATTTTTCGCCACAAACTTTTCACAAAAATATCAAAAAAACACTATTGACCTTAGAACATTGAACTACTAGAAAAAGCTTTTTTTCAGACCTAGGGCAAAGTGTTTGAGTTCAACATCTTCATCCCATTGTTGTAATGTTAACCTAATACGTTTTCTCCTGTTTTTAATATTATTTAAAATACCTTCAATGGAAATTCTTAATCATACTGAAATTAATGACAAGCCGGCAACACAGATTTCCTGCCGTTGTTTACCAAGAATGGCCAAATATAAAATAAATATCCTAATATTTAGTTAATATTTTAATTTAACGTACCTGTGAAACGAAATACTGCGGTCCCCCGGCTTCTGTTTCACAAAAATATTAAAAAAACACTATTGACAAGTGCTGAAACTTTCACTTTCAAAACAATAATGACATTCCAGGAAAAATCGAGAAACCGCAACAAACAATCAATGTTGCCACGTTGACTACAAAAGAAGATGTTTAAGGAAAACACATGTTAAATTTTCAAAAAACGTCGAAAGTTTTAAATAGGTTGTGAGTATTATATATTTCTACATTAGCTTTTTTAACATATATCTTAAACCTCATTAATTAATTAATTAATAAGTTGCAGCTCTTTTTTAAAATAAGTGATTTTTATTTTTCTCCGCCATCTTGGATTTTTGACATATGACGGTTTTTGTTAAAAAATTATAAAATTTGTTTAGTTACCTTTCAAAAAAGCTAAAACATTTATAAAAATCGCTTAAGGAGAAAAAAAGTTATTAGAAAATCAAAACAGTTCAAAATTTTAAATCCCACCCTATACATTTTTATTTTTTAGCATTATAAGCCCGTTTACAAGCCTCCCTGCCTATGTTACTGTTTTATTTTTTGATATCTTATTATTTTTATAATTCCTGAATTTGCTTTCAGAAAATGGCTTAAGGTTACAATTTTGTGCTTTTCTGTCTTTCTTAACAATTTGGTATTTAATTTAGGACCAATTTTTTTAAACGTGAGTTTAAACGCGTACTAAAAAGTTGTTATAAATGCGGCGCTGCGCATGAATTGGAATACACGTTGCCAAACGAACAGACAAAGTGGGGGACTGTATATTGGGTAGTGAAATCGGGTTAAATTTCATCCCCGTGTACGGAGTGGTTGAAATAGCCAATATATACCGGCCAGCACATCCCTACCACAGGTCCAATCCAATTTATTTGCGGTTGTGACACGCAAATACTGTAAACCGTGTAAAGGACCGTTTTCAACTCGGATTAACAAGGGATAAAACTAATTACGAAGTTGAGTCATCTATAGCTATATACAAATTAGACAATGATACAAGTTAAATTTGGAGGCAAATAAAAAATAAAGTTGCAGAAATGTAAATTTTTTTTTGTTAAGTAAAAATTTATGGGTTCCAAGCACATAAACATGAGATACTATAATGGCCCAAAGCTCACAAAATGTGTAAAAATAATAACGTTGAAAAACAAAAAAAATGATGATGGTGGAGTTCTTGCGTTAGAGGACTGGACAAAAAGAAACTACCAGATGTGTGACAACGTTTGGTTGTATTTCTATTTCTAGGGCTTGAAAAAGGTTTAATATAAACCGAAACGTTGCTACACATCTGGTAGTTTCTTTTTGTCCAGTCCTCTAACCCACGAACTCCACCATCATCTAAACTAAGGACACCAAATGACTATTGAAAAAAAAATATGTAAAAATTAGGGTTAGCTCTGCGCAAGGCCAAAGGCGAAAAATTTACTGCGCATGCCTAAAGCAGTCTGCTCACGCCTACAGGTTTTTGGCTCTGCATTTTTTCCAGGCTAACTTGATTGAAAGAGTTATTATCGCTACGGCTTCTTATTTAGAAAATACAAGGGCAGGGCCATTGTAGTATCTCATAGATATATGGTTCGAAGTTACTCACACTGTAAACAAGGCGCAATTTAAACCGAGTTGATACGAACGGGTTTAAAACTAAATTTGTCAAATACCCAAAAGAGATTACATTTCTTTGTTAGTAGATGGTAAGTAATCACAGGTTTGATAAATGCGTTTCCAATTTATTGTTATTTGTTTTTCGGAGGCGAGAGATATAGATCTGCATAGCTATTTTATCAAAATTTTACACTTTTAGATTCTAAACCACACATTTAGTGCTTTTGGGGTAAAAATAGTTTTAGTAAGTAAAATCAAACACCCTGCCCTAATATCTCAAAGTAGAATATTTTCTGGGAGTTTAATAGTATTATTTTTCTATAACGCCCTTGAAATTGAACTGAAATGACGTACAGATATTTTTAAAATTATATTATTATATTTTTCAATTTCTAAACGAGTTATTAACAAATAAAAAATGGGATAAACGATCTACTTTGACAGTGGCGGTCCCAGGGGGGGGGGCGAAAAAAAGTAGATAACAAAGATGCTGGTGGTAACCTTGAAGTCTTTGGAGACAAAACGAGAAATTGCAGATCGTTCCTTTAAAGCAGGGTTGGAAAAACCCGGGTTTTTTATATAAAACCCAACCCACTGAGCTTTTTTGGGTTTTATAAATGGGTTTATTGGGTTTTTTATGGTTTTCTTTTTAAATTATATACAGAATATAGTTCTTCTTTAAAATTCGGACTTATTCTCGCGATAGTTTATCAACTATAAAATACAAATAGGTGGAATACAGAAATCGACAGTTTGTTTCTTTGTTAATAAATCAAAGCAGTTTTGGTTTAGTTTGACCAGCGCTTTATGCGGATGCGATGTTCGTATCATATTTTCTTAATGTAAACAAACCTAAAGAAAATTATTTTTGGAGTTTATGTATTTACTACACTGTAAGTACCTACTTACTTTTTTCAAAGTTATTAAATCTAAACCTTTTTTTTTGAAACCGAAAATGCCTAAGAGTAGCGATAGAAAGAGTGCTTCAGAATGGACTGAGGTTTTAGAATCCAGTAATAAAAGTAGAGTTTGCAAATACTGAACCAGAATCAGTTTTTTTTTATAATTTCCATTGTTGCCCAGCAAGTGCAGCATCCATTGAAATACATTTGAAGTTACGGTGTTATTTGGAATAATAAAATAAGAAATTGTTTGGGATTAGAAAAAGCTTTGCAACTGGTCAAAGTTTATGGAATCTTACGATCAGATTAAAACGACTGGTAATAATATACGTTTTTTACGTCTATTAATTTTATTAATAATGAAAAACCCACTTTTAAAAAAGCCCAACATGTTTTTTTTGGTGGGTTTTATCCAAAAAACCCAGTGGGCTTTTTGGGTTATCCACTGGGCAGCCAACCCTGCTTTAAAGACATTCTATCTAGAATCCCTCCACAAATTCAAGAATAAACAAACGCATGAAGTAGTTACCGCGAAAACCACGATATTGGAAATACAGAGTTTATAGTTTCTATTTATAAACAAGTTTTAGACAAAATTATTTCGAACATAAACAAGTATTTTTGACCTGAACATATTGATACCAAGTTTTATACAATGTAAAGCCAAAATCGAGGGAAAATTAACTAAAGTCGTTTCCCAAATACTATAAACTGTTTGATTAATCCAAAACACAAATTCTGAACTTTTATTGGGACAAGTCAGTATTTGGAAACAATATTGTTCAGAAGTAAGCAAAAGCTTAAGTCAAAATATACCTGATAACATTTTCGAGGCAGTGAAAAAGTATGGCGAAATTAAAAGTGACATTGAAATGTATGAAATAAACAACTTAAAATCTGAGTAACCCCCTCCCCTAGATTTAAGGCCAAATCCACGCTTGTAGTTACTAAGATTTGTTTCCGTATATTGATATGTTCCTCATAAAAGCTATGCTTTGATCATAGACCTATTAGGGAATTATTGAAATACGGCCGCACTTTTAGTGCCTACTTATCGCCGACCTTAATGTCTAATTTCACCGCAAATTGCTTAAAACTAGATTTGGCTAAATCCTGATTTAATTTTGAATCCGGATTTAAGAAAAATTTTTTGCACTAGGCCAGATTTAACTTTAAGACGCAGACACTCTGGCAACACTGGATGCTGCTGTGAATGCATGAATATCCGCCTCAACTGAAAGACCATTTATGGTGCAAGAAATTTGAGTTATTTTAGCAGAATTCTTGTATTTTTTCATTTACATTGCAATAACCGACTTTTCGTATTATATTTCTTTCTTACAAATCTTTAAAAAAGGAAAAAAAAAACAATAAAAACAAAACACAGGTCATTGACCTTCGCGAAAACATCTTGTTATACTCTCTTCCAAAAATCAGCAAACAAACTGCTTTTATCCACTTTCCAAAACGAACAAACTACAATAAAAAAGCATTTTCACCAATAGGAAAATCACTTTAAATCATACCGTAGCTAAAACTACGACGTTCGCGAAACACCAGTTTTTTACATTTTGACAAGAAAACTATCCCCACCCAACACAACACAACCCCAGTAAACCCTACGCAACACAGAAAAAAAAACTCTTTACTACTGCCTCGAAATTAACGTTGCGTCATTTGGAAAATCGTTTGTTTGCCCTCCACAACACATGATCGTGACAGATCGTTGGGCCCTTCTGTTTTAAAATTAATTGTCTTCACCAACGCACTCAACAAATACGAAAACAACACAAGAGCTGTTTGAATTTGACCATCTTTGGACATTTTTAGTCAAAAATCTGACTAATAGGAAACAAGTTTTATGCTAAATCTTGATTTAAGAATTTTTAGGCCCTAAATCCGGTTTTAAAATACGGTGCAAATGAAAATGGTCGTCTTAAATTTAAATCTGGTTTTAACTCTGCGGTGCAAATGGACATAACACACGCCGTGCCTGGCCCTAAAAGGTGCAAATTATAGAATTATTGAACGCACCTCTGGCGAAACGGTGACGACACGACTTTATTTCTAACCTAAAAATATATGCTGCATGTTTTGGAAATTCTGTGTTGTTTTTTTTAACATTTTCATATTTAAAATTATTAGTGATTAAAAGCATGGAAGATCAGTTGGAAGCAGTGGTGTTGGTGGAGGGTGGAGATGAGGTCCTGGAATTTGTGATTGTAAATAATATTTGGGGTTCAGAGGGGAGTTTGTTGAACTACTTCTCGTAGCAAATAAATATTGCCTTCATCGGTAAAACAAAGTCTTTGGCCTTGTTTTTTTTTTCATTTTCTTCCGCCATGTCATACGATTTTATAAAAAAAAGGTCGATTCATGGAAGGTTTGAAGTTGAATGGTATTGAAAACGTATTCAGTTCCACGTGAAAACATAGTAACTTTGAACTTTGTGAAAGTTGAACTCTAAACGTACGGTCATGCTCTAGGACCTTCTACTACCGTGGAGGCAATTGGGTTTTTCTTCCTTGGTTTTAGCCAATTAAAATATGGCGCGTTCGATTTGTTTGGCAGATTTTGTTAATTGTACAAATAAATAACACCTGGTATAGATACAGGATCGATCACGCAAGAGAAGTTTCAGTGCTTTTTTTTTTTGTCGAGCACGGTTATTAAAAATAATAACCTGTTCCATGTTAACGTTTTTTCAGTACACGATTTTACTAGTATTCTTTTTAAACATCATGCAGCTTGATATTAAACAAAGTATTCCAATCTATATTGCAAAAAAAACCCATCAAAAAAGCTTATGGCACGACCCACGTTGAGTATTTGTAGGGTATCCGTCAGTGATCCATCTTAATTTTATTGTCAGTTAAAAATACAGCACATAAATGCCCCTTTTACCACCTGGCGACCATACATTGTTGTTGTCTACTTTCAATCAAATTCAGAAACTGGCTACAACATTTATGGACTTTTGAACACCCTCAAATTTATACCCCGCATGCTACCTTCTGCTATTTTATCTTTTTTTTTTAAGAGTGCCCATTATAAGTTTTAAAAAGCGCACCAAATACGTAAATTTTTAAAAAGTTGTGAACAGCGGCGTATTTTTCTGTTACAATACATTTTTGTAGATGTATTTTTGTAGGTGGGTTGCAAAATTAATTGAAATAACCAGAGTTGTTTCTTTGTTTTCTTTCGTGTCATGTTTTTCTGCGATAAAGACATTCAATGAAGTTTGTTTTTAAGTTAATAGGTTTTTTATAGAGGGAGATATAGCGATAAACACATCAGTTGGCGTGCTAATAATCCCTTAAGTAGTTGGCAACCCCTTTTTTTCGATGACTGCTGGCATATTTTTCCTTTTTTCACACCCTCTTTAGCTTACTAACCATAGATAAGGAATGACAGAAACATATGTTTTTGTTTTCTTAGCAAATATTTGTTAAAAAGGCTGATCTAAATGAGTATAAGATGAAAGTGGGAAAAATCCATACGAATGAAATTTGATTACATTAACATAGAGCGCCCCCAAATACTCTCACTTCCTTCACATTTTTTAATAACTATTAGGGCATCCAAAACTTTTTGGAGATTATTCTATTCACTTTTGTAACAGTGCTTACTTGACTAAAAAAGAGTGATGTAGTGAAAAAAAGTTATCATAATTTCCTTTGCACGAGGAATATTCGGCGGACTATTTCCTCAAGAAAATATTGTATGCTTTGTTATCATATTTATATTCCTAATCTTTACAACTTGCGTTTTACTAAGCTGTTTTGTTCAGTTACCATAAACAATACCTCTACATGTCTTAAAATGGGTTTTTATTAAAGGCGATAATTTGCACTAGTGCAAATTATCACTGTAATTCCAAATCTGCCAACCACATCAAAAAAAATATATTTTTTTATATCTTCATCAAAAACATGATTTTAGTAACTGTCTGCAGATAACTAAAGCATGACTTTTCTGGTTACCGATGCAAAAAAAACCTTTTTTTATCACGGGTGCAAAAAAATATTTCTGTCCGTTTTTTACCCAAAATTAAAGAGAAATAGCTGAAAATAGTAATATTGAAATAATTATTCTTGCCTAGAAATTAAGCTATATCCGCCAGTTTTTGCCAAGTATTTACGAAATAACCATTTAAAAACATTGTCAAAATATCAAACTGTCAAAGATTAAAATGTCACAAAAATGAACGTCATCGAGTAAAAAGGCACATCGCTATGGAAACCATTGTTATTTCGAAAACGGATTTAGGGAGTGCGAATAAATAAAAAAATCAATGAATAGTGAGCTTTCCCTCAAAAAAGGTAATGGTAACCGTAGATCCGGATTTCGCACTTGTGGTGCTCATCAGTACGGTGCTAGGAATTAGGAGATGAAATGATGATGAAAAAATTCTGACACAGGATTCATATAGAAGACAACCATTTGTCAAATTGCAGAATAGGCAGATGTATCTTCAATTTGAAGGAAAATTAAACGTCTCACGGAGACAGATATAATTATCTTTACAGATATCCCAAACTCTGGAGTCGATAAATTCAAAAAGGGATTTAGTGAGGGTGAATAAATAACAAAATCAATGAATATAGCGTCCGTCGGGTCACGCTTAAGTTTTTTTTTATCCTTAATTGTTTTTGTTCTTTGTTGTTGTTTTGGTGCAAATATTTAATTAATTAAAGTAAGGAGCAGCACTTTCTCCTGATTGGAAAAGTTGTGCATTTCTACCTCTTCCATTAAACTGGCTTGATTTTGAAAAACAGGGGAAAATGTTTTATTTTCTCGAATTTTTATTTATTTTTCTTAACTCATTAGTCCGATGTGTTTGGGTCCCCGAAATTTATCAGAATCCGCAAAATCATTACACTAACGCGCAGATCTGCGTTTTAAAAATTCGCTATTTTAATTTTAGGTGACATGAATCCGATGGTCACGTGATCTATAAGGGTTTGAAGCTTAACTTCACTATTCAACGTCTCCTAAATCTAGGGGATGATAATGAGTATTTTTTTACGGTTTTTGTCATTTTTCTTGTGGTTTTTGTTTGCTTGTAATCGAATGTAAAGTGTTTTGAACTTATAATAGTTTCAGAAGTTTTTTAGTTGTTGTTTTAAGTGCACGACAAGGTAAAATAGGGGTGAGTAAAAATATTACCTACGAACGCTGCACAAAATAGCGCGTAACAAAAGAGCGGTAACGAAAAAGCGCGGACCAAAAGAGCACTGTGACAAAAAAGCGCGTAACATTACAGAGCGTTTTAATTATAGTAAGCATAAATATTTGCACTCATCATCAACCTAACCAAGTAAATTTAACTAAATAAAATAATTACAAAACATCAAACATCTATTAAAGATTTGCGTTGGGACTTTCCAATTTCTGCCATTTTTACTCTACTGAAATAAGCTGTCGAGTGACTAACTTACAGCGTCACTGTCATAGTTGATGATTTCTTTTAGTATAGTAATCGAACAGTGTTTTTGTTTTGTGACAGCGCTCTTTTGATACAGCACTCTTTTGATACAGCGCTCTTTTGTTACGAGCGCCGTTTTGTTACAGCGCTGCATAGTTACGCGCTATTTTGTTACCCGCTGTTTTGTTATAACGCTCTTTTTTAACACGCTCTTTTGTAAAGCGTCATTTTTTGCAGCGCTCCTTCATTACAAAGCCGATTTAAACACCAAAAAAAAAATAGTGGCTAGGAATCCGCCATGAAATGTTTGGAGATTTTGTTAAATGCTGCAGGCGAAAAAAAAATCATGTTTCTCATACTTTAAAGCTGGGTTTATACAGCAATTAAAAATACAATTGATTGGATGATCGTAAACCAAAACCATAAAACAACCCGACAGCTTTCACGAGCCTTAACGTGTTTAGCCAACCGGGATGTCGTTAAGAATATCAAACAAAATCCGTTTTAAAATTAATAAAATCTACTTTTTTTAAAGGTATTTATTATGGACATTTTTAATCCGAAGGGCTCGAAAGGGTTGGCTGCCTATCGATTGTTTTTCGCTTGTTTTTATAATGCTAGACGGGCACCATAACACGCCCTTAATTAATAATAATGTCACGTCAACTTATCGGTTTACCAATTGCTATTTGTAACCATGGGTTTAGCTAGTTCTATTCAGAGAAGAGAGAGGGTGGGTAGAAAGTGGACGGGGTTGGGTTTGATCTAGATCGATATAAAACTATACGTCACTGGGATAGAAAACCTATTAGCTTAAATATACGCCTTACCTAGGTCAAACTTGTAAGCAATATCTATAATCTAGCCAGCCATGGAAATAACAAAACAAAAGCTTAGCTTAGCTTCGACCTTTTGCACATGCGCCAAAATTTATCTTTAATCAAGGGGATACCATTTTTCTTGTTTATTTGTTTTGATTCCATGTTTTCATTTAGGAGCCCGTATTTTTCACTGTTAAAAATTAGAAACAAGTAATTTAAAAAATGCCGATGCCTAAAAGACATGCTCTGTTTATAGAGAACATCAGACAACGAAAAAGGAGCTATCCATCGGAGTTAACTATGTTGGGAAGTTGGAACCTTTGGTTGCACTTGTCAAACGAGTAGAAAGCGACATCAGAACAACAGTCTATCGTAAACCCACTCACACAGGACAATATTTAAATCAAGGTTCAAATCATTCTGCTACAACCAAACGAGGTATAATAAGAACTTTGTATAACAGAGCCGTTCAAATTTGTAAAAATTCTCATGACTTGGAAATCGAAATAAGAAACATTAAGAAGGATCTGCAGCAGAAAAGTTGATTTAGTAAAAATAGGGCCTAACTTAATTATTTTTAACGTTTTTACTTCACCACCGATTTTTTTAAGTGACACATTTTTATGTTTGTATTGGATGAAGTTTCAGGAAAAAAAATAGCTTTTGAGCCAATAACAGAAAAAGTTTCGTGGGAGGTCACGTTTTTTATAAAGACGTCAAGAAAACAAAGAGTTTGCATTAAAAAAATTTACCAATAAGTTTTTTTATTTAAATCAAATGGAAGAAAGCAGTTAGACTTTAATGAAAATGGCATGTCCCTCATAACATTATATATTTTTACTTTTTTTTGCTTTTGAATCCACACGAAAAATAGTAAAAAAAATAATTTTCTAATAAAAAAAAATTTGGGATTTGGTTTTCTCATACATTTATTAGCTTAAATACACGGTCTTCCAATAATTTCAGACTCCCAAAATAAAAAAAGTCTTGAAAAAAAAAGAAAAGAAAAATGCCAAATTTGAAGTTGAATTGTTAATGTCTAATGTAACGGTTTTTTTAAATGCCTAAGTTCATTAAAATCGGTTTAGGCTCTGTCAAATTATAGCCAAAGTAAAGACCTTTACTTAATTTAGCACAATATGGCAAAAATACACCAAGAGCAAAGACCTCTTGCATTGTTAATTAATTATTTACCGATTTTCGCAGGTGATACATTTTTGTGTTCGGGAAAACACACAAAAAAAGTTTCTCCACCATTTTGAATTTTTAAGAAATGTAATTTTTGACACTTGTTCTCAAAAATATGAAGTATGTTCTTTCCAGTTATGTAAATCTTCTTGAATCGGCCCATTGGTTTCAAAGTCATATAAGCAATTGAAAGTCGCATATTTTGTGGCCCACCCTATAATATATGAAATATAGAACCACTGGCGCACCGAGTTAAACTCCCCCCCCCCCTCCACGAGAAGTCTGGTTATACAAAAACCTAAAATTTATTTTTAACAAAAATCTTTAAAAAATCATAAATTGCAAAATTTTTCGCCTGCGGCGCTATAACACTTTTCATTTTTACGATTTCGTTCGTTCATGACCGCTATAAAAATGTTTCCTTGTGTCAATTATGGTCACACATTACCCCCCACCCCCCGAAGCCAATTCCTGGTTGCGCCACTGATAGAACTATACAATCTGAACTTATTCTACCTACCGTCTCATAGATCCCTACTCACAATTGATTTAGCTCAATGATTAGTTATCATTAGTGGGAATGGAATAATTGAACTCTATAAATCTATCACTTATCAGTTTGGAAGTTATTTGATTAACTCGTTGCTAGTTTTACTCGTCGGAAGCTGGAAAATTGTTTAGGTTTGTAATTTTAATATACAGGTTGGCCATTTAAAAGGGTTCACCTGGATTTTTTCAAAAACTGTAAAGAATTGGAGAAAATGCTGAAAAACGTCGATTTTGTTTGTAAGGGGGAGACTTTTTGGCTCTTGAAATTTTTATAGCGCCCATCCCCTTTGAGGGGTAAACATTACCCCTATATTTTGAATGGGGCAAGTGGGTCGAATGATACCTTGTTTTGAAGGTCTCGCGATTGTCTTGACAATCGTGTAAAAATTTCGAAAATCTATCGATTAGTTTTTGAGATATTCACTCTCACAGTTGCATTGACAAATGCAAAAAAAGATTTTTTTTTTAGAAATCCTGGGACACGTCGACTTTGTTTTTGTTCAGAGTACATTTTATCATTGCATTTTTTTAAAAAGTAGATATCTCAAAAACTAATTGATAGATTTTCGAAATTTTGATACCATTGTCAAAACATTCACGATACCTTCAAAATACCTACTTTCCCTATTCAAAATATAGGGGTAAAGTTTTCCACTCAAAGGGGATGCGCGCTATAAAAATTTCAAGTTTCTCCCTTAACAAACAAAATCGACGTGTTTCAGCATTTTCTCCAATTCTTTACAGTTTTTGAAAAAATCCAGGTGAACCCTTTTAAATGACCAACCCTGTATAACACTGTGCTTTTTTGCGGAACATTTAAAGGCAGATTAATATATTCAGGAAATTTTAATCAAAAACTTATTTTCTCAAAAAGAAACTGGTTTTTTCCGAGGTTTTTCTCACTCTAAATCCCCCTATTTTGACCTTCTATCGGCACGCCCCTGATGGTCCTTGTAAAACTAAACGTGTCATTCGATATGTGGGGGCCAGCTGCCGCGGTTTTGCTCAAATGGAATTCCTTTCATCCTCTTATTGTCCACGGCATATGGCACGTGTCAAAAATAAAGTGAACAAGAGGCTTTCCTTTTTGAAGAATATTTTATTATTTTTATTTTTTAATAATATTCATTGTAAATTTTCGAACGTGTGTCTACCGCTCCTTAAATACTAAAAAAAAGTTTATTAAGTTAAAGGGATACACAGCACCGTTCGTTAATCTGATAACCGCTGGAATTTTGGACCGTTTTTATTTGTTTTCTTTTTCGAGTTTTTGTATTCAACAAAGCATTTCAAAAAATGTATGTGAAAAACTCAAATTATTGCCCCAGATTTTAAAGAAAAAAAATTACAACTAGCAACACCTTTTTCCATATATTTTTTATATCTTTGCCAGGGTCCCAAAGAAAACTACACAAGAGGTTTCAAACAAACTAAGTGCGGTTTAGAACAAACCCGATTGAAAAAAAAATGTTATTTTCTAAGCGTTTCTTTTTCATTGAATTTAATACAGAAATCCGTAGTTTAAGGCGGAAGGGTTAGGCCAGTCAAATTAGTATATTTTGAGGAATTAATTCCCAGCGAGCTGGAAATCATGTTAATACCTTTATTTGGTCCTAAATGCGTGTAATCTGAGTTTGCACCATCCCAGGTGCTGAACTTCACTTGTAGTAGCCAAAAAACCGCCAAATTTTTGCACTTTTTTTGGTTTTTTGATTGTATCTAGAAAACGGTGCATCGGACGGAACATGTCATTCTATTCAATAATGCAGAGGACTAAATTCTGCGTCGAATGACATCCAAAACTTTAAATTCGTTTTAGTGGTATAGTCGAAATCGAATGTTGAAAACAGGGAAAATTTTTCAAAGAGACCCAAATATTTCAACGCTACATTTTCTAGCTATTTTGTTACGGTTAAATTAATTTTGTAGCTGCAGCAATTTTCGAGAAAACGCGACCCCCCCCCTAGCTTAACCGTTAAGCTGAGGAGCCACCCTATAACTTTAGTCCTGTCAAAGATCAAATAAACACTACATGTTGTAACTAGGCTTGTTTCACGGAATCACATATAAAGTTTTCAAAATAATTCTAGATTTTTTTTATTAATTACAAAATAGCTACCCCCCCCCTCCAGGTTAACCGACGTAATTTTGCGGCTTTCTACGACCACATATCCTTAAAACACGTTTTTTCCAGAAAACGGCTGCAGCTGCAATATTAATTAATAGAAAAAATCCCGAAATATTTTGAAAATGTTTTAATGTGATTCCGTCAGAAAAGCCTAGCTACAACACTTGCGGTGGGATTTACTAAAAGGGTTTAGTCTATTTTAGAAAGTGAAATTTTTGGTTTTAAGCCTTTTAAACTAACCCTCCTTGAGTTTTGGAAATAGTTTGATTTATAAGAAGAATTTTAATAAATTTGTTTACTGAATAATCATCTTAACACAATCTTTTGCTGGATTTAAGAAGAAAGCTTCAATTTAGAAAATCAAAAAATTTAAACCCACGCGGGGTTTAAATAGTAAACACTCAAATTAAATTTGGGGTTATATGTCACTCTAATTAAAACTTACCCTTGTTAATTAATTTTTCCAATTAATACCTGATGTCACACAACGATTTAGATGGGTAATAAGACAATAAGGAGTAGATTAATGTTGTATTTATTTAAAAGGTGTTTTTATTTATTAAGTTTTGTTTACATTTCTGTCACTGTCAAAATGTCAGTTTCAAAACAATAGGGAGATTTTGGTCAGGTTTTTTGTCTGTTACTCTTACCTTTATTCTGGGCAGGCGCAGTAGCGCTCTGACAGGTTGGCGCTAATTAACGTCGAATAGCGACTACCTGTACCGTTAAAAAGACAACCAACCAACCTTGATGTGATTCTGTGGTGGAAGATTTTTGAGGTTATAAAATTTTGTTTTCTTTTACAAAAATTTTGTGTATTTGGATTTTATTTTTTGTTAACCGTTTTTATAGTAGTGGGGTGCCTTTTTTACTGTTTTTTTTTTTTGCTAAACAGGTAAGTAAGTACAAATAATAAGTTTGCAGAGGCTCGTTTTCTTCTATTACTGCACCACAAGATATCTTGCAAAATCATTTGACTGACTAAATTTATGTTGGGGTGTTCATCTCCCAGCCCTATCACTAAATTAATATTTAGAAAAGTAAATAGAAAAAGACTTGAGAAAAAAACAACAAAAGCCAATAAAAAAGTAAGGTTATGTTTACCGCCAAACGATTGACTACGTTCAAAAGCCCTATTTTTAACCTCTTGAAGTTACCTTTATTTACGATAACTGTAACCATAAGAGTAACGAAATTTGCCGTTAAACTGCCTGACCAAAATCTCCCTATTATCTGCATTAAAATCCAAAACACCGAGTTCGGATTTCTTACCTCTGGCTTGGCTTGCACTAACCTCTACTGATAAAAGCTACAGCTTTAAAAATGAGTTGGCTTTGCGTAAGGAAAGATTTCTTGACTGAGCTTTTAGATAACCTCAATGCTTTAATTTCAGTTTGTAAATAAATTAATATAGTTGTTTTGGGTTTTGTTGTTTGGTACCTTAACTTAAGTGTATGTTTGTTTTGCCTCGTAGTGTACTCAAAAATATATTTTTTGTGCTGAAAACGGGTTCAAAATATGGCGGTTTTCTGGACAAAATTAGAGGTGTTTTATTGATTAATGAACAACTTGGGATATTAAATAAGGTAAATTAATCCTTGTAAAAACGGTTACTTAGGGATATTATGAACGAACTTATTACCAATTGCCACAAAACAATCCTTTCTGGGGGCTATAATTTTAAATCACCCCCCAGAGGTGGTCTAAAAAATCACCAACTTTATAATAACCTCAAACACAGATAATGAAGCTATTATTAAATTAGTTTTAGGATATTTTCTCCTAAAATATGGTATATTTTGAGAAAAAAAAGCAGTTTTTTTAATACCTTCATCAAAAACGAGATTTTACTCACTGTCCACCCATAGCAAAAACATGACTTTTTTGGTTACCGATACAGAACATTTTTTTATTGCCCAAGGGCGTAAAAAACATATTTTTACCATTTTTTTGCACAGAAATAATGAAAAAAAATTAAATGGCCAACAGAAGGATATTTTGCGAAATTTGAAAACCAAGTAGCAGTATGCTTTTGTGTTTTAGTTTTCTGTATGTTTTTTAAGTTTTTCGATTTTTTTGATGAAAGTAATTACAAAAAAATAGTGTTTACAACTAAACTAAAGCTAAACTGTGCTTTTTTATCAACTACTTGTAAAAACTACTATTTTCAGTCAGTATTTTGAAATAAAAATACAAAATAATCATGAAATTTGTGTTTTGTTCTGTATGAGTAAGTGTACAAAATTGGTTTTAAAATTTAGTACCTCCCACAATATTTAGACCTGAGGGGGGGGGGTACTATTTTAGATCTTAGTAAATCCCACTGGTAGTGTTTATTTGATCTTCCTAGCTTTGACAGAGGTAAATTTATAGTGTGGGCCCTCAGCTTAACAGTTTAGCTAGAGGGGTCGCGTTTTCTCAAAAACGTCTGCATCTACAAAATTAATTTAAACGTAACAAAATAGCTACAAAAAGGCTACAAAATGTAGCGTTGAAAATATTTGGGGCCCTTATAATGGTCCCCCAGGTTAACCGACGTCGCAAAATGTAATTTTGGACAGAAATGAAAAATTTTCCGTTTTCAAAATTCGGGTATATCACTAAACTTAATTTAAAGTTTTCGAAGTCATTCGACGTAGAATTTATTTCTCTGCATTATTGTTTTCCAGCTACAAGCACAAAACTAAAAAAAGTGCAAAATACCAAAAGTTAGGCTCATCAACTGGGATGATGCAAACTCAGATTACACATACTTAAGTCGACCTAATTTGACTGGCCTAATATTTTTCTTCTGTAGTCGAAACCGCAAGAGCTATTTATTATGTTGAAGCTTTGCACATCCCCTAAACTTTTTGTGCCAAACGGCGCTGACTCTTATAATGACCTTTATAATGTCCATTTGTCAGTGATCTTTAAGTTTCTGTCACATTGCCAAACAATTTCTGACATGGAAATAACCTATCTTTTCTTTGTTTGTCAGTGGTACGTCATGGAAGTACCTGTGTTATCAGATTGTTCATCAGTCATTTGGCGGATTATTTATCTGCGGCTAAAAAAAACTATTTCCCCAGATGGTTACTATATACCCTTTATCGAGAAAATTTCTCGCGATTGACTAGACTTTGTGGTCTACTTATTCCCAAATATTGTGCTTAAAAATACAATGACAAAAATGTCCACAATAACATCACACCTTACAATAACACAAAATTGGACCTCGCTATTCGGTCTGCCGCACAGAATGGCTTCCGTTCGTTGGAGGGACACAATATGGGGGCAATCAGATTAAAACATTTTGATTCACGTATATTCGTTCATTATAGTCCTTAAATAATAAGGTCCAAATTTCAACGTCCCTGAATCTAGCAGAGCAAAGTGAGCAGAACAATTTTTTATCGTAATCAAAAGTATCATAGTGCATAATAAAGTGCTAATTAAGTGCCCCCATTTAAAAATTTAGTGCTCCTTTTTTAAAAAAAAAATACAGCATGTTCTGCTAGCTTCTGATGAACTCAGCAGAGCAATGCATTAAAAATCAAAATTATCATAGTGCATAATAAAGGGCTAATTTATTTATAAGTGGGGCACTTAATTAGCACCTAATTATGCGCTACAAAAAAAGTTGTTCTGCTCACCCTGCTCTGCTAGCTTCAGGGACATTTTCATGCGCCCCGAATTTTTACATCAATACCAACCCTATTTTCATACATTTTCGTTTTCTGAGTGTTTTTAGTTTCGCCCGTTTTATTTTCGGCAATATTATGGATCGGCGAAATTATGATTCGGGACCCGAAATATTTTCATTTTGTTTTCTCCGAAAAGTATATAAAGAAATAATTCGCAGATGGGAAATAGTGTCTAATTGTTCAAGAGTATACCCAAGCTATATCTAAACCAAAGAGATCACACTCGTCAACCCCCCCCCTGCTGCAGAAACGACGCCATCTTGATTTTAGGGTATTGTTCCCCCACAAAAAAATTTAACACTCCA
Source organism: Oxystoma pomonae (assembly GCA_963921995.1). Lineage (NCBI taxonomy): Eukaryota > Metazoa > Arthropoda > Insecta > Coleoptera > Brentidae > Oxystoma > Oxystoma pomonae. The sequence goes on from OY998164.1 coordinate 40,110,174, forward strand.
TTTTGCAGGGTATCGATTTTTTTACAACATTGATTCTATAGGGTGTTCTGGATGTCCAATAAAAAAAGTGGTTTAACAAAAATTGTAAAGAATTAAATTCTCTAAATTTTAATGGAAGTAGGTTTTTTCTGCAACAAACAATTTTACTGTGCTCACAGTAAATAATTAAATTTTCTTAAAATTTAAGTAACTATTATTATGGTATACTCCGTTATAACAATTCCAGAAGAATGAGTACCAGAGGAATGAGTTTTTTAATGATTTTCCAGCGGCGCACAGTGGTTCAGCGCCTATAGGTCAGAATGAGAAAAAAGTTAGTTTTGTTCTTTAATAAAACTTTTTAGTTTACTTTAAATCACCAAAAAATCTAAAAATATTATTTTTATCTATTTTTTATTTAAACTTATTTTTAATGTAACTGTTGTTTTAATTTTTCAGTGGCGTACCCACTAGTTATTTGATATTTGCTAAATAATAAAATTTACTAAAATTACTTATGAGTCTTTGAATCATGAATGTTTTTGCTCTGTTAAGCACTTTTCCCGAAAAACTGTTAATTGGCTCAAATATTTTTGCCTGGGGGGGGGGGGGCTACGCGTCCGATTTCAAAAATAAAGTTTTTTGGGAGTTTTAAATACGAGGCTTTTTCGTTCATGCTACAAATTTGTGATTTCTCAAAAATTTTAAAGTGTGCCAATGAGTCTCTTCAGAAAAAAATGCTAAACGGAGGCAAAACATTTATAATTTTTTGACATTTAAACTGAATTTGTGTGGACACCATTGACACAATGTTTGAACTTGTCAATGTCATAAAATTTTCACACAATCCTAAGTTACCTTACACCCGGTTCCCACCTACGACTTTTTCGTGAGTGTTCACTCAGTTCACACAGTTTACTGTGTAGAAAACAATTTTACCACTCTTATGACAATTCTTCGGAAAAAATATGAAAGTGTTATTGAATCGATTCGAAAAATATAAACATATTCTTTTTTAGATAGGGCCCTAGGACATTCTATCTGATGATTATATTAGACTGTGAACTTAGGTTGTGGCTAAAACTCCAATATGTGGCTTTAAAATAGATCTTAGATTAGAGAAAGAATTGAATAAAACAAACCATGAGTTGAACGGATGACCCCTAGAAATCATGCCCAAAAACTTGAAATTAATACTTTAACTGTACAAAAATTAGTAGAAATTAGCTGAATACCCGCAACTTTACCTGCTTTTAAATGGATATAACTTCATTTAAAAGTTTAAAAATAACTCGGAACGTGTCCCTTGGTAACAATTTCTTAAATGGTCACATATTTTAAATATGTGTATGTGTAACTATTGCGTACTGTAACGTAACGGTACGGCACCGTAACCATTTTTAAATTTTGATTAAAACGCGAGTCCCATTGTTTTAAAAATTTATGAGTTTACACTTCTGTGGCTCTTCCTGTGTTAATAAAAAATTAAAGACGAGTATTTCGCATGACTTAAAAACAAAATATGAGGGGTACTTGCACATATATTTCAATTCAAAACGTCCTAAAAGCAAGAAAAATAGTTATCTAGGTCAAGTACAGCTTTAACGATGAGCATGTTTTCACTTATAATCTCCCTAGAGCTTGAATTATTTCCGAAAATTTTTTCGAGGTGCGAATTTTCTTATAAAAATTCGCAACAGAGAAAAAATTTACGGAGAATTCAAGCTTGCGGGAGATTCGGTACGAAAATTTCATACCAACACTTATTTTTCAAAAAATACAAATTTTAACAATTTGGCAAGCGTTTATTTTGCTTTGAGGTTTGGTGTTTTAATATAAGGTGGCTATTTAATTACTTTTTTGACACTTTGAATGTCTGTCTTACCTATTATTTTTACAATTCCCTGGTATTCTAGTAAAATAAGGTTTGCATCTTTGTATCAGGTTGATTATATTCTATTTAAATCACACAATATCATAGTACTAGAGGATAGGGAAAAATGGTGTATAGGCACATACATGTGTTATATTGGACGCTAGGTGTTTTGTATTTCAAATAGCTTGAATTTTCATTTTCACTTTCCCTTTGCCATAGTAAAAACAACGATTCTCAAAATCCCGAAATAAACACATTTCTTCATACTCTAATAATCTTACACTACTAGAGAGAAGGGAAAATTAATTATTCTTTTGCAAAGTCGATGACAATTTACCGCGGTAAGTATGAGGTTAGGAAACATAAAATCTGCAAAGTTGGCTGTGACTGCTGCAGCGCATTGGTGGAATGACGTTTTACTAATATCTTTTTGTTTTGTTTATTAATTATTATTCGTCATATTAAATTTTGTTGTCGTAAAGAAAATATCATAAAACCAATAGAAAATTGTACCTACGCCTCTGTTGTTATTCTGACATCTGCACGTGACAGCTGTCAAGCCATGGAAATTATCACTTATTAATTTTTCAACTAGGTCACGTGACCGAAAAATTCGGGTTGTTGCCATAGCAACCTGTCAAAAACCAGGCATCTGATTGGCTTAAAACAACATTTTCATTTTAATTTTAATTATTGAAAATTACTTCAAAATATAAACTGAACAAGTCACTTAAAACAACAACAAACAATTGCATAAAAGGCACCCTGGAGCGTTAAAGTACTACTTCACACTTGAAAATGCAATAAACAACAATATATGGGTGAATATCAAAAAATTACCTCTCTAGTTGTCCCTACCATTTTACTTTGCAATTACGAGGGATTTGTAAATTTTTTTTTGATGTGGTTAGGAAGAGAGATGTATTTGATTGTAAAAATGGAAAATCTACCTTCATTTTTATGTTTTCAATATTTTATTTTAAAAAATACAGCCCCAATCTCATTCTCCTGCCATGTCCCCAGCTCACTTTCTTCCGGGTAAGTTTTTTTTTCCCCATAAAATGTTCCCATAGATTAGAAGTTTGATTTAGTTTAGATTCATATTGATCCCATCTGCACCTGGCAAAAACAGTAGAATATAATGTTAAAAAATATGCGCACTGGAATAACTTAAAAATTGTCCCCCACTTTTATTCTCATTCTCCTGGCTGTATTAAGCACTATAAAACTACCTGCTTTTGCATCCAACCCATAACTTCTTCGTTCTAAAAAACCTAAAATAACATTAAATTTCTCTTTTTTCGATTTGCCTTTTGTATCAAATTAAAGTTTGTCCAAAATAAAATAAGGAAGTGAAAAATCATAAAATAGTATATTTATTATTTTCATTCTCCTGGATCATTTTTTACCAAAACGAAGTTTTACTTAAATCACGCTTGTATATCTTAAATGAGGTAATGTGTTATTTTTCCTAGCAGTGTAAACCAGTTATCCTAATTTTGCGGTTTACCTACAAAAAAAATATTTATGATGTATTTTATCATTTTCCTGGCATATCATTCTCCTGGCGTTTTCATTCTCCTGGCTACTTTGTTCCCAGGAAAATGAAATAGATGATCTGTTATTGTGTAATTATTCTTTTCTTTATTTATTTATCTTTTATTTATTATTCTGTTATTATGATTGTTACGTTATTATTCTGGCACGAAAATATAAACGTCACTTGACAGCAAGATCTTTAAGAAAACTAGATTGCCACTATATTTTTTAAAAACCCAACTAAATTACCAACACATTCAATTACTTCTTTTATTTCTTAGCCATTTTAAGTTTTTTGCAAAATTCATCAATAAAAAGAGGTAACTTTTTGATATTCTCCCATATATTAGAAGTTAAATGCCTGTCAAAAAAATTACCCAACATTAGTGTCCTCCCTCGTCTCCTTTTTTTTCTCTTATTAAAAATTCAGGCATTCTTTATTTTAATATCTTAGGAGAAAATATGAGCGCCAAAAAAATTACCAGCCATTTTTTAGTTACTCAATGTCAAGTCAGAAGGGTCCTGGCCCTAGCTAAATTTGTTATTTGTCAGGATAAGTTAGAGAGTTCATCACGCAAAGAAGGAAAGACAAACTGCTGTATGAATATTGACTGAAAATCTAGGTCATTTGCAACACCGGCATCGTAAAAAAAAATAGAAAACCCACATATTCCACAATGGCAATTGTTGTTTTTTTTTAACGAACATAAAAACAATGATTATTTTGTCTTAAAGTGTATAATTATAGTTTTATGGAATTACACGCACAGCCCAGATTTAAAATTTATTAGGGACTTATCGTTACATAAAGTCGGCATATCCCGACTTTAATACAACGGCACTATCTTGGAGGGCCACACTAAACAACTACTGAAGCACTTTTTTCGTGTGAATCCCCCTTCCCCCTCTTTAACTCTTTATAACACTTCCAGCTACCCCTCTCTCCCCACCTTGTTCGTTACTTATTTTATCCCCCAAAAAAACTATGGCCGAACGTAAGTTTCGGAGAGCTCCGGAAACCAAGTCTCAATTTTGTCGTAATTATTGGTCCTGATAAGAATAACTGTGTTTTCTTCTTTAAACTTGGATAAGAGCACTTAAACCAGTGTTGGAAAAAAACCCGGGTTTTTTTATATAAAACCAACCCCACTGGGCTTTTTTGGGTTTTATAAACGGGTTTTATTGGGTTCTTAATGTAAACAAACGTAAAAAAAAATATTTTTGGAGTTTGTGTATTTATCACACTGTAATCGCCTGCTTACTTAGTATGATATGATAGTATACGATTCGTTTTCGTTTTTTTTTTCGAGGTTATAATATTAACTCGAAACCATTTTTTTAAAAGGAAAATGCCTAAGAGTAGCGGTAGAAAGAGTGCTTCAGAATGGACTGAAGATTTAAGCCGCATTTACACAGAGCGAATAGGTTCGTCCAAAAATTCGGGCCAAATCTGGCGAACCTTTTTCGACGAACGTTTGCCCGAACACTCAAACATTTTCAACGCACATTTGCAGCGAACATTTGTCACGAACATTCGGGCAAATTTTCGCAAGATTTTTTGGTACATTTGAAGTTGGTCAAAATGGCAAAAATCTTGTTTTTTTGCGATTTTTAAGGTCATTTAAGGTCGGATGACCTTGAAAGTAATTTGATTGGAATCCTCGTCCTCAAATTAAATGGAATCGAGTATAATCATGCCCCGGTTGCGAAAGTTGTATTTTTTATGATTTTTGACCGCCATCTTGAAAGATGTCATGTCATATCAACCCCTTCTACACGAATGCGAACACATAGTCAAAAAACTCCTTCATAAAAAATCCCACGGACTTACACATGCCCCTTCACTATTTATTTTTCCATTAAATAGTAAAAGCCGACGGAAAGCGAAAAATTATTATTTGGTGGGTGGTAGGATGTGAAGTTGGTAGATATCTACTAAATAAGGTTGTACCTAATTGTTGCTATTATGCTTTATCACTTTTTTGGTTTTCCTAAATTAAGTGTAAATTCATCAAACCCCACCACGAAGCCCCATCACCAAACCCCACCACCAAACCCCATCACCAAACCCCACCACCAAACCCCACCACCAAAACCCCACAAAATGAAATAAAGTCCTCATTATTTTTTATCAAGTGCGTCAAATCGTTTTTCCGTCTGAAAGGTTTTAAAATTTAATTTTTATATTACAATTCAGTTCAATGATTTCCGGTAAATAATTTTTTTAATTTTTATTTTATTCTAAATATTTCTTTCAGCAAATTTTGTCCGAATACCACGAACCTTTTTACCCGAACCTCGAAACTTTTGGCCCGAACCTTTTGCGTGAATCTTTAAATAAATAATTCGCGCGAATGTTTGTCGGCATTTCGAAGATAAAGGAATATTCGCCTGTGTAAATGCTACTTTATAATCCAGTAATAAAAGTAGAGTTTGCAAATACTGAACCAGAATCGTTTTTAGTACACCATACCAATATGGTATGGGGGACTATTAAAATCGTGAAATTTTGACTTTTCTTAATTTTATCAAAAATGAGTTACTAAGGTTCCAAAACACATTAATCGACGAAAAAAAAAATTATATAGTCCAATTTTTTGATGAGCGGACTGACGTCATTTTTGTCTCTGAAAACGTATTTCTTTGTTGTCAACAGTTCCCATGTCAAATAGTTGGTTGTTGTCAATTTGAAGTAACAGTTGAAACAATCAACGACATTACTTTTTTCTACACATTTATTGTCGCTGTCTAAAACAATGTATCAAACAAAGATCCAAAAAAATGACGTCAGTCCGCTGATTAAAAAATTGCACTATATATGTGTTTGTTGTCTGTTTGTGAACACGATAACTCAAGAACGCCTTAATCGATTTTAACGAAATTTGGTAGAAAAATCCTCTATCGACTGACGATGACCAACTTTTGGGTAGGGTGGTGGGGGGTTAAAGGGGGGAAATGGTTGACAAAATATTTAAAAAAATTGTAACTTTAGAACAAAAGCAAGTAGCGATATACGATTTTTAGATTTAAATTTTTCCGGGAATATGGACTACAAATTTTGTTAAAAGTCCTAATTCATGGGAGCTTTAGTTTCAGAGTTAAATTTTAACTTTAGAAGTAAAGCAGCTATAGATATGCGGTTTTCAGATTTTGTTTTTCGTAAATATTACCCAAAAATTTTGTTAGACACTAAAAAAAATATCGTACATAGGATTTATAACAGCGTATATTAATTTTTTATCGATGTTTGTACATCAATAACACGTAACTGTTACAAAAATCGGACGAATGTTATAAAAATTGTCAAATATATTAATGATATTAATAAACGGAAGTTAGAAATATTAATAGTATGTACAGGTTATGGAGATAATAAAAGAGCATATGAAATAAATAAAACATGTTAACAATTTTAATCAATGCCCTAAATAAATTTAATAAATGGCGATCATTGACTGTCGTTTAAAAGTTGTTATGGAATGTATGGACAGGTTTATGAAAATTATAAACTGGGTGTACAAAATACATAAACAAGGTTATGAAATTTATGTACGTAACAGTCTTTTACTAAATTCATTCTTAGGTGTAACTAAAAGCTATGAAAACATGTCTCTTAATCCTTGATTTCATAATAACCTTCATAAAAATCAATCTTAAACACTCTTTATATTGTAACAACTTTGGCTATAAAATGTATGTAAAGTTGATTATGATATTAATAAAACTTTACATCGTAGCAAAAATCATATACAAAATACATTAGCTCAATGTATTTTTTTTTAGAATACGGTGCCTTTTTTGGTTCAGTGTAAGGTTCAAATCTTTCAAAGTTACAGTTTTCGAGATATTTTCATTTCCTTCAAAATAAAATAATTGATTGTATGGTGGACTATCCGTGCCTTCTAGCACCATTTTTTTAAAATAATTTGCATTGTTGCCCAGCTATAGTGCAGCATCCATTGAAAGCTATTTTTTAACGTATGTTCTTTTTTGGAATAATAAAATAAGAAATCGTTTGGGAGTAGAAAAAGCTTTGCAACTGGTCAAAGTTTATCGAATCTTACAATCAAATTCAAACGACTGATACACCTTTTTTACGTTTATTTATTTTATTAATAATTAAAAAAACCACTTTTAAAAAAACCCAGTGGGCTTTTTTGGGTTACCCAATGGGCAGCCAACCCTGACTTAAACGTGAAAATTTAAGTCAAATTATCCTGAAAAATGCGAGGATTTGTTCCAGTCAGTTCACAACAGATGGGTAAGTGCCTAAAAATATGTAGTAGTTGTTTAATTTTCATGCGAAAACGTCAAAAATAGCGTCAACTTTATTAAAGTGAGGCTATGCCAACTGCATGTAGCGATAAGTCCCTAATATTTAAATATTCTTGTTGTTAATTTTTTTCTCGCGATGGATGAAGTTCCTATGAATTAAAAATTGCAATTTACACGTGCCGATTTGTTAAAAGATTAACATTTATTACAATAAATTAGCACACTATAAATACTAATTTTACGTTATTAATATTAAAAATTAATGTAATTAAGAATGTTAAAGAGCCATTTCATTATAACGGAGGTTCCATTTTGTACAATTTAAAACAAGACACATATTATGTATACATATAATAAATCTCTAGATGGATCATTTTTGTACATTGAATATATTTTTAAAATTTGGTGTTGGGTTCTAACCAAACCATATACAGGGTGGATTCTTTAAACGGAACGGTGCTTCTAGCGGGTTAGAATTTGGTTGAATAAAAAAATCCAGAAACACGCCAACTGAGATTTTTAATTTCCTTTAATCGTGCTATCTTAGACTTTGTCAATGTCATTTATTTTACGAGGTATGCCAAATTTTATTTTTTTTAAAAAATAGGACACCCTGTATATTTTGCAATTGTTTAAATCTGAAAAAAATTCTCTCTTCAGCAATACCACACAGTAGGATCTATCTTTTACGATAATCAAGATATTTTTATCTAAATCTGTATGGAAAACTTCGATATTCATTCATTCATTCATTCGTAAAACAGGGCATAGACAACAATTCCATGTAAGTTTAAGCCTCTTGGAAACCACAAGAGGTAGAATATTAGTGTGTGATATTGTCAAAAAGATAATTTTTATTTAATTCAAAAATGTCAAACTATACAGTGTCCTATTTAAAAAATATATTTTTTTTTGCCATACCTCGTAAACAAAACGACATAAAAAAAATCCAAGATAGCACGATTAAAGAAAATTAAAAATCTCAGTTGACGTGTTTTTGGATTTTTTTATAAAACCAAATTCTAACCCTCTAGAAGCACCGTTTCCGTTTAAAGAATCCACCCTATATATATATACACCGAAAATCCAATTTTTAGAATTTTTGTTCGTTTGTTCCAGTATGGCGCAAAAACTACTAAATCGATTTTGATGGAGGATTCCTTGGAGACCTGGGCAGAACATAGGCTTTACTTCATTAAAATCGGTTCACGGGAACAAAAGTTATGATTATTTAGGGCAAAAAAAAAACAGGAAAAACCAGGCAAAGCTGTGGGGTCTTCAGCTAACACTTAATATACATAATCCAGCGGAGTTTTTACCCACTCGCGTTCGGCAAAGTTAACGTTGCTTAAATGCTTTTTGCTTGGCTTTTTCGCTAAGTACAAAATAAAATGGAGTAGCAATTAAGTTGGCAGTAAAAGTATTATAAGCAATTTAAGTAAAGACTCATAATACGCCGGCCTCCGTAGCGCAGTGGGTAGCGTATCTGCCTGCCGCACGGAAGGCCTCGTGTTCGAATGTAAATACTCGAGATTGGCCCTTGATAAAGAGCTTGAGGTACATAGAGGTATACTAGTTTAGGTCAAAAGTATTACTCCAAGAGCCCTCGAACAAAAGGTAAGAGTTTTGGAAAGCTTTTATTTTAAGGATGGAGTACCAACCTACCTCGACAATATAAAAGGACTGTCGAGTCAGCCAGATATATTGGGACACCTTGCCGCAGTAGGTAGCGCACTCTTAGCGCAGTAGGTAGCGTATCGGCCTGCTGCACAGAAGGTCTCGGGCTCGAATCCCGGCTAGGTGCATGGATATACAAGGTGTCCCAAAAGTTCGAGTCCGCCCTAATATCCCAAAACCAAAAGAGGCAGAGAAGTAAAATTTTACATAATTAAAAGGTTTAGAAAAAAAGTATCTTTTTGGGTGCTAATCATCGCACCCGTGATTAAGGGGACGGAGCTAGGGCGGCGACGATACTTTTTTTAAATGAGATACTCTGTATATTTTGGAAAATTTAAATAGAGCTTTTCTTTCTTTTTCCAAAAACACCTATATATGCAAATAAAACTTAGTAACTACAAGCGAGGATTTGGTCTCAAATCTAGGGGGGGTAATCAGATTTGAAGTCGTTTATTTCATTTTAAGAAAATTTTTGAGAAAATTACATTAAACCTGTAATTTTTGAATCGAAATAAACTAAAATCGTAAATATCAACGGTATTATAGCGCCGCAGGCGAAAATTTTGAAGAAAATTGCTCTAAAAAATTCATTTTTTGCTTTGAAATTAAACTAAAATTGTAAATATATCAATGGTTTCAAAGCGCAGCAGGCGAAATTTTTTAAGATGACACTAGATACAAATGCCATTTTTAACACAAAATTAAACTAATACCGTAAATATCAAAGGTGTTATAGCGCCGCAATTTATGCCCTACTTTTGATTTTCTTAATGTTTTAATACAAAATTTAAAGCCAGGGTAGGGGGGGGGGGAACTACCCCCCTATCCTCCTGAAATCCGCGCTTGAGTAACTACGTATAATTTTTTCAGTTATAAAAAACACAGATAACAAACAAACCACAAACAAAACCTAGCTAAATACTTTTTTTTGAGGTCTAAAAAGCTTTTTGTTGAAACATTACCTTTTATATCGCATATCTCAAACATAAGTTGCCCATCTCAAAAAAAAAATCATTTCCAGTTTTTTTGGGTAAACCGGTCAATTACTCGCTCAATGTCAATTTCAATATGTCTGTTGATATGCAGCAACGCTAAACTCGTCAGACGAATTTCCCTCATAGTGTTTTTAAGTACTTATATTTTCAATCTTCTGAGGCCTGAGAAGCTTCTTTCTGACGAGGCATTACTTACTGGCAAACATCGAAGAATGTTCTAATCAACAGAAAAATATTGCCACACTTCTCCGTTGCCTCGAAAACGTTATCAGGTATGTTTTGATTTAAGCTTTTGCCTATTTCTGACCAATATTGTTTCCAAATACTGACTTCTCCCCATAAAAGTTCAAGAATTTGTGTTTTGGATTAATAAAACAGTTTATAGTATTTAGAAACGACTTAAGTTAATTTTGCCTTGATTTTGGCTTCATGTTAAACTTGGTATGAATATGTTCAGGTCAAAAATACTTTTTTATGTCCGAATTGATTTTGTCTAAAACTTGTTTATAAATAGAAACTCTATAATACTGTTCTGTATTTTCAATGGTTTTCGCAGTAAGTTCGTCATGCGTTTGTATATTCTTGGTCTGACGGATTAAAGGTCAAACTGTCCCAAAATATTGTGGAGGGATTCTAGAATGTATTTAAAGGAACTTTGTGAAATTTCTCGTTTTTTCTTCTTTAGGGTTATTACCACCAGCATCTTTGTTTTTGTTGTCTACTTTTTTCTGGAGCAAAGGAGGGAGGCGATCCCCCCCTTGGGACCGCCACTGCAAATACCGAATTATTTCTGTCAAACAACAACCATCGGCTGCTTTCGTGGCTTCGGGTCTTAGCCGATGACGCTGGCGCATGTGCAGAACAGAGTTAATAAGCGGAACGAGATAATAGAGAGAGAAAGGGAGACAAGAAAATTAAGGGACATCTAGAGCATTGGAAAGGCGTATATGTCCCTCTTGACAAGGAATATATGATAAGTATGACGTTAGCACTAAATAGGGAAACCAAAATTATTACACAGAACACAAGTCAAAATTAAGGATGGTACAACAGACACAATAAAACCAAAGAGAAAAGGGGTAACAACCATGCGTTTATCGAGTGCTCTATTATAACGAAAATGTCTGGGAAACTCAAGGAAAATGCATGACGTGCATTATTATTACTGGAGTTCGCGCTACAACGAAAATGATCATGATATAATGGAAAATATAGTTATACGTAAATAGGGGCGAATGCCCAACTAGTACAATCATATTCAGAGAAATCTAATTATAAAAAGAGAACATTGGTAGAACCTGCTTCTGGTTTTTATGTGGTTTTACTTCCTTTGATAAAGAATCATTTATTAGCACACTAACCAACCCTTTTAAATTATTTGAGAAGTCAAAATCGCGGCCTCTTGCTACAAATCAAAAGGCAATTCATCCACCTTTTCATGTCTTATATGATCATTTTACATCCAATTTCAATATTTAAAAAAAAAATTATTACTTTAAAAAAATTTAGCACCAAAATGGGATTTTTCAATCAACAAGAAATTTAAGAACCTAAAATTACTGAAAGTTTCCTTTTAGTTTCTATGCAGTAGTTTCTTTCTTTAAATTTGGGCCTTAAAAAATAATCATACTGTCCTAAAAGTGTTTTGCGCCTGTACGTACTAATGCAATGGCTCGAATATGTAGTCAGAAAAATTAAGAATAATTGTTACTTTTTGCAAAAAGAAAAAAACAGGCAAGAAGGTTATGCTAAAGCAATATCAAAAACGAGTAGGCAGTAATACATTTATTCATGGCAAATTACCAGATTATTGTGCACCATCCAGAGGCCCATTTCAATGATTCTCGAATAAAACACGTCGTAAAATGCGGATTTGGCCAACCCTCATGATTCCCCCCAACTGGCCACGATTTTACCCTAAGGCAGACTATTTCAATTCGTATACCGCGTTTCACTACCTGCACTGGTGCGAATTTCATCCGAATTTTCGTGCACGTCATTTCCGCGCGACTCAGTTGAATGCATCTGCTGCGGGTGTTTCACAGCTCGAGAACCACCAATGGGATTTTCCCACATTTTTGGGAAGCAGCGGAATTATGTACCTTCGAGAGTTATCCAATACGTATTTTTTATTTTTTCAGAAAACCTCTTGATTTTGTAGAAAAACTTTTTTAAAGTTGGACTTCTTTAACAACGCTCAAAAAATATTTCAGCAACCAACTTTACAAGGAAAGTAGTTATGTAGTGGCCTTACACCTATTCCTAACCTCAGTTTATCATAGCTGTCAGTGTCACATATGTTTTGTAAACAAATATTTTTTAATTCTTCAAAAACGAATATTATATACAGGGTGTTTCAAATTCGATGCTCACCATGGGGATCTCCTAAACGGTAGGAGATACGAAAAGGTTTAAATCAGGACAAAGTTGCGCAATTTGATGCTTTGCTCAAAATTTAAAAAAAAGTTTACAAATTCCGGATAGTTCCGTTTTTTTCGTTTTTTGACAGCTTTAAAAATAAGGGCGCAGAAAAATAAAAACTAAAAATAAAGATTTTCGGGTTTTTTCGCCTCCGTAACTATCCGGAATTTGTAAACTTCTTTTTGTTTTTAACAAAGCGTCAAATTGCGCAACTTTGCCCTTATTTTAACCTTTTCGTATCTCCTACCGTTTAGAAGATACCCATGGTGAGCTTCGAATTTGGAACACCCTGTATAAAATAGTGCATCAACCCATAGGTTTATTTCATGACGCCAACGGTGTCGGCGGACTCAAAAGTCAACGTAAGTTTACAAATCAAATCAGCAGTAAACACCATTGTATCTCATTATCAGAATAATTTTTGGACTTAAATATGGGGAATCATGTAGGGGCACCTTTAAATCAGATCAAATATTGACAGTAACAAATATTTACATTTTGAGCTGTGCTGTGCTTGTTTTGTTTTGACGCACACACATTATACCAGAAATCGAAATCAAGTTCATGTAGAAAAACACACAACAACGAGGTTTACGAAGTCACTCTTATACACTGGAAGCCTGATATTTATCAAGTTACCTTATGATTTAAAACAGTCAAAGAACATAAATATATTTTTAAAAAATCTAAAATACATTCTTGATAAAAATTCGTTTTATTGCTTGGACGAACTTTTCGAATGTAACGAGTTGCATGCTTGAGATCTTTTCTTTTGTTTTGCGTTAACGTGTTTTTATCAATTTTTTCTTTTTTATAATATACCCTTATACTTTTTATCATTTTTGTATATCTGTTTATTATATCTTGTATTTGTGTAATATGTATTTATTTTTGGGACATTAATTGTACTGTTTAATCATTTGGAGGTCCCAGGTATTTGTTATTAATAAGTTTTGTAAATTTTTTGTATATTGGTATTTTTCTTGTATTGTTTGATTGCTAATTTATTTTCAAAAAGAAAAAAATGTGACGAAACCGAGGCTGTAAAGCTGTTCTATGGTAAATAAGTCTTTTATCTTAAAATTAAGCACAAATTGACCTTTTTTCGAGTTTGACAGGCTGGCTAGCAAAAGGGTTTGCTACTAAAAACTAATCTAAAATGACCAACAAAAAAAAATACAAAATTGACAAGTAAATTTTGGTGGGAACTCTGATTTTCGACATTTATAAACAAATTTTTTGTTTATAATTTGCGAAAATAAACAAACTAGCACTTCAGTGAATATAAGTTAAAATTTACATAAAAACTATATATAATAAAATCTATATGTCATAAAATCCCTGCGGGGTTACTTCTTACTTTACGGAACTCTGACTGCTCCTTTAAATTTTTAATTTACATGAGCATACTAACATTGGAAAGAGCATTTCCACATATTGAACTGCTGCATATCTCGAGGCATATTTGTAACTGGCTGTAATCCATTTGTAAGTAGGTGGTTATAGAAGCCAAATCTTTACAACTCGTTTTTGAACATGTTTTGGAGCATGAGCTGATCTTTAAACCAGATTTTCATGGTTCCCACTCTGCAGCAGTAACCACGCGTGGATTTTATTACACTATAAGGTATTAGTTTTTATGTACATTTTAACTTAAATTCACTGAAGTGCCCGTTTGTTTATTTTCGTAAATTAAAGGGTTCCTACCAAAATTTACCTGTCAATTTTTTATTTTTTCTGTTAGTCAATTTGTTTTAGTCTGGTGGCAAACCTTTTTGCTACCCAGCCTGTCAAACTCGGAAAATGATCAATTCGCGAAGACACGAATGGGTAAACCAATTAAACAAGAACCGTCATGCTGCAACCAGTATTCCAAGTAAATACTTTATTATACAATCGACCAAGCGTCTCATGATTGGCATTCATTGTCACGTCAATTCTATTTGTTATGGAAATTGCTAAGGCCGCTGAATCGATAGTTTAAAATATTTTTTTTATACCTTCATCAAAAACATGATTTTAGTAACTGTCTGCAGATAACTAAAGCATGGCTTTTTTGGTTACCGATGCAAAAAAACTTTTTTTTTGACCACGGGTGCCTGTTTTTTTTACAAGCGTTGGTTTAAATATCGAGCACCGCGAGACGTTTAAAAAAGCGAATAAAACACAGTTTAGCCGCGAGTTGTTAGCACTATTTTTTTAATATCTTTATCAAAAAAATCAAGAAAAACAAGAAAATACTTTTAAAAATCTCGAACGAAGAGAACTTCTCGCAACACACCATCTTTACACTATAAATCAAGGCGGCTGGTAAATGAAATAACAATCGTTTCCATAGCGATGTATCTTTTTACTCGGTGACGTTCATTGTTGCGACATTTTAATCTTTGACAATTTGATATTTTGACGATTGGGATTGTTTTGTGGCATTTGGTAATAAGTTCGTTTATAATTTCCCCAAGTAACGCATTGATTGAACGCAGCGCTAATATTTTTAAACTGACATTCCGACAGTGACAGAAATGTAAAAAAACTTGCATTTAAGTTTTTTAGTACATTTCATAAATATAATGAATAAAACACCTTTTAAATAAATACAAAATTAATCTACTCCTTATTTTGTTATTACCTATCTAAATCGTTGTGTAACATTAAGTACTAATTGGAAAAATTAATTATCAAGGGTAAGTTTTCATTAGAGTGTCACATAACCCCAATTTTAATTTGTTGTACAGAGTGTTTACTATTTAAACCCCGCGTGGGTTTAAATTTTTTAATTTTCTTTTCTTCTAAATTGAAACTTTCTTCTTAAATCCAACAAAAGATTGTGTTAAGATGATTATTCAACAAACAAATTTATTAAAACTCTTTTTATAAATCAAACTATGCCCAAAAGTCAAGGAGGTTTGGTTTAAAATGCTTAAAACCAAAAATTTCACTTAACCCTAGGACCGTTCTAAAATAGACTAAACCTCTTTAGTAAATCCCTCCGTTTGTGTTTTAGTTGTCTCACTTGAATCCAGAGATTTTAAGCTGCCAGACGCATTAATTAGCCACTCAATTTTCCTGGAGACCCCACGTTCTTCTCAATGTCTCACTGTTGTGAAAGTGCATCTAAATCTCTAAAGCAGTAGAAAAATACTGTTGTGAAAGAGAATAAAATGCCCGTAAGACACAAATGCAGTGTCCCTCCCCAAACATATATATAGTTTCACATTTTTGCCCATTCGATGCGCGGCAGCATGAGGGCGAGCTAAAGCTAATTTAACTTTGAATTAGAGCTGTAGAAATTCGAGCCGGGTGCAGTATAGTGGAATGCGCTATAATTTATCATATGGCCTTTTGAAATTCGGGAATTTTTGTATCAACTGGCTTCCAGTTACGTAACTGAATTATTTATTGATAGCTGCTTTATTCTTTTCAAAAACAGTCAGAGCACATAAGTTAGTGATCCTACTATCTATGTTTTTCCTTCTTGCATTAAAAAATGAAATAAAAGGACGCTAGCGGGATATGCTGTGAACTATTTTGTTCTGACATTTTTTATTCAAAATTGGCTACAGGAACGTCCAGACATAAAAATAAAGATTAAAAAATAATTTTTTTATAATATTAGACACTAATCATTACATGAATCCGGATACGCATACCTAACGTGTCAAAGATAAAACAAAACAGCTACATTTTTCTGGCACGTTTTGAACGAGGCCCCCTTTTATGGTGGATGCGATGACCGAACGGCGGTCTGCAAACGTTGCGTACGTTGCTGTGCCCTCAACGTTACGTCCATTCCTAGGTACAGGATAAATCAAATTGTGCACTTTTATATGGTACGGGTACTTCTAGCGGAGGTAGAGAAAAACCAACCCCCCGCATATTTTGATATGTCCACTCATCTTTGAGCTACGGGGGCTTTTTGAAAAGTCTGCATTTTGAGATAGGGCCTGTAACTTTTTTATTTATGGAAATTTCTTTTTGGTATAAATTTCCTTTTTGTAGATCTTTTAAAGTAGAATCCAAATCTCAAACTGGATTTTATCCGCCACTTTTAGTTTTCAAGATATAACGCAAAGTTACCTTTTTTCTTATCGAACACCCTTTTTTTTATTTTATTTTTGTGTTCAGAATTAAATTCTAATGAAAATGATGTATCATATGTGAAGTTAGTAGTTTTTGAGATATTCAACATTTTCTTTTCACAACATGGTGGCCATGGCCGGATATAGATATGATAAAAATTGAGTCGGTTATGCACCAAAGACATGAACTTATAAGGTCATGTCAAATATGTCATGGCTTACTACATTTTTCATTTTGAACAAGGCTTCTACGAATTTCAATTTAAAGTTTATATTTATATTTTCTTATATTTTGAAATATTTATATTATTCGAGTATTAACCTTTATATTCTAATTAATATCACAGCTAAAAAGATTAAAAAATTCTTGACTCTAATTAATCTCAAATAACTAATAACAATAATACTACTCCATTTGAAATAACCTAATCTCAAAAAAATTAAAAACAAGACTATAAAAGGTGCTCAAAATGTCCGCCATTTTGTCCAATACATAAGCGGGGGCACTTATAGCGGCATTAAGAAGTTCTAAATTTCTTAAAGCATTAACGCAATCCATAAAATGATTTTCCAGGTCTTGTTTGTTGTCAGGTCACCCATCTTTTTTTATCCGTTAATATGCCCCATAAGTAATAGTCGCAGAGAGTTATGTCCGGATACTACCTAACTAACTAGTTAATTAATTTCAAACCATTAGAGTTTCTTATGAAGAAGCCTCAAATATTTAAAAGAATTAGTCTTTGACATCATATTATGCCAGTCGTCAGCTCTTTAGTGCCTAATTTATTTTTATTGTCAAAACCATATCCGGCCATAGCCACCTTGTTGTGAATAGAAAATGTTGAATATCTCAAAAACTACTTAACTAAAATATCACATATGATACATCATTTTGATTAGAATTTAATTCTGAACTAAAAAATAAAATACAACGTAGGGTGTTCCATAAGAAAAAAGGTAGCTTTGCGTTATATCTTGAAAACTAAGTCGCGGGTGAAATCCATTTTAAGATCTGGATTCTGCTTTAAAAGATCTAGAAAAAAGCAATTTACACCAATAATAAATTTTCATAAATAAAAAAGTAACAGGCCCTATCCTAAAATGCTGACTTCAAAGTATGTGTGGACTTATCAAAAATCTTGTCTTGAAATTTGAGCCTCGCAAAGGGTGGTCGGTTTTTCTTTATCCCTGCTAGAAGTATCTGTACCCGTACCGTAGGAATTTTGGGGAAAAGTTCTTTCTAACAATACTACTCACTATTCATCCGTTTATGAGATATTTGCAGTCAATTACTACGTTTATACGCGCCTAAAAACGTCCTTCATTAAATGTCGGTTTAAAAAGAAAACAAATAAAACAACTAAGCTAACATCCGACTTTTTAAAAGTGATTATACCTACACTAAAATCGGTTTTAGAGCGATAAACCGCTTTAAAATAAAATCGATTTAGTGCTTAAAGGGATTTTAGTGGTGTTTATACGACAACATTTTTAAACTGTCCTTATATAAGGACGGCGCCGAGAGAAAAGTACCTGTCAGTTGTCAAAATGGTTTCTTTCTCAGGTATTTTTCTCTCGCCACAAGAAGAGCAAAATTGTTAATTGATGTCTTTAACATTAACTGCAAATATCTCATAAACGGATGAATTAAACCCCTTGGTGAGTAAGTGAGCCTTCTATTTTAAAATAAGGACTGGAGGGACTTAGTCTGTACACTATAAACGTCATATTTGACAATTGTTAGACTTAAAGTAGAAAAATATCTTGAATGCTTTTTGTTTAAACTTCCTAGAACCATAAAGTAACTTACTTTATGCTAGAACCAATAGTAAAAAAAAACTTTTCCTCAGAGAAGGTTTATAATGGATGACCCTGTACGACGCAACAACTGCAGTTAGCTGTTCCGGCATTGCATCCACCATTAAATGGGGGGGGGGATCGTTCAAAACATGGCATAAATATTACTTTGAATGAAAATTGAAATAAAATATTATGCGCTCTTCCTCTGTTGCCATATTATTTTTGGTCCAAATTTGATTTAATCGGTAAAGTTGTTTTCTAAAAAGTTTCAAAAATTGAGCAAAAATTTAAAAAATTGGGCCGGTCTCCGTAGCGCAGTAGGTAGCGCATCGGCCTGACGCACGGAAGGTCTCGGGTTCGAATCCCGGTTAGGTGCATGGATATTTTATGTTTGTCTTTAACTTTGCAAAATCTTGGCTAAGAACTGGGCAATGATCCTATAATGGATGGAGAGTCCCAGTATAAAAAAACAAAAACAAAAAAAAATTGGTACTTTTTTTTCGAAATATTTTGATTGCAAATTAAAAAATTAACAAGTAAAAAATGTCTCTCACACACCCAGACAGAAACTAAAACGAAGTTTTTAAAGCAATTTAAACTGAAAACCGTCCAGACAAACTGAAACTTTTGTTTATCATTTAAACTAAGACTACATTTTCTAAGCTATGCCTTTCAACCTTCCAGGCACCGCTTAATTAAAAAATTGGCAGTTTTTTGAAATATTTTGATTGCAGACCCAGACAGAAACTAAAACGAATTTAAAGCAATTTAAACTGAAAACCGTCAAGACCAAAGACCAACTGAAACTTTTATTTGTCTTTTAAACTAAGACTATATTTCCTAAGCGAGGCTTTTCAACCTTTCAGGCACCGCTTAATTAAAAAATTGGCAATTTTTTCTGAAATATTTTTATTGCAGAGTGTACAAAAAGTCAGAAATGTCTCTCATATACCCAGACAGAAAATAAAACGAAGTTATTAAAGCAATTTAAACTGGAAACCATCAAGACAAACTGAAACTTTTATTTATCTTTTAAACTAAGACTACATTTCCTAAGCGACGCCTTTCAAACTTTCAGGCACAGAAACTTATCTCTTATTTTCCGCACAGCTCGTCTAAGCGAACGTGACAGCTTAGCTATATAAGCCAGCATCCGGCGACAGCTCTAGTAGCTGTAGCTAGCAACAATCATCTAATTAGCTGTCGCCATGGCCAGCTGTTTTACAACTGCGGATTCTGGAAAAGGCTGTACATACAGAGTTTTAATTTGAAGGCGTTAAACAACCATATTAGAGGACTTCTAATAGTTTTACTATTTTTGGGGGGCATTTCCAAAGACAAACTTTCTTTTGATATTAAAATTTTGACAAATTTATTCAGACTTGTATGGCAAAAAGTCTGTCGAAAAGTTCGAGCAAAAGTTTGTGGAAAAATCTGTGCAAAAGTTTGTGAGAAACTTCGCCGAAAATAGCTTTGGAGAAACATTTGGTATAAAAATTTTATAAATAATAAAAAAAATCATCGTTGTTGAAAATCATTCAACTTAACTAAAAATAGAAAAATAAAAAATTATAAATATTCAAGATATTGAATAATTATTATCAACAAAAATTAAAGCAAAAACGGTGGTTAGGTTGAGATGTGGCTAAGGTCAAATAAGTTTTTTTTTTCAATTTACTATACTCATCCAATTTTCACGATTGATTTTTGGTTTTTATGCCATTAGAAGAGGTTTGTATGGAATGACCCCCCCACAAAGATACTTGAAAACCGTGGACACATGGCAACCCTACATATAGGTACCAAACATATTATCTATTATTTTTTTATCTTTGGTTTTCCATTCTTCTTAAATCACCATACTCGAGGAAAATTTCGTTGAAACGTCTGTTCAAGTTTGTCGAAAACTTCGAGCAAAATTTTTTGGAAAAGTTTCGCAAAAGCTTGCCGAAAAACTATCGCAAGTATTTTCGCAAACTTTTGGACGAACCAGAACCGTGTAATTGCACCTTTAAACTTGTACAAAAAGGAAGACGCCTCTAATAGGTACTAACAAGGGTAGTTTTTACTAGAGGCCCTGTATACGATTTTTGACAGTTAGTTTTACCAGAGGTGAGCAACTGGATTTGACAGTTGCTAGGGAAATGTTTAAAAACAAATTGTGTGTTGGCAATCATAGTTGGTAACCCTTGACAATAAATAATTTTGTCACTGTCACATTTTTGATTAAGAAACGTCCGGTTTAAAAATGGAATTTTGCTGTATCAAAAACTGTAAAAACACGTGCCTCTACGAATTTGTATTGTTCCGTTGTCCAACGGAGAAAGAAACTTAAGAAAAGTGGAAAGAAACATGCATTTACTAAACTGGAAAATTAAGAAAAATAGCCGAGTTTGGGAGGTAAGTGAGATAAGCAGTAGGTACAAACATACACATTTAGCATGTACTTTGTTAGTAAATAACACATGTTTCCGTGTTTTATTGTACGAAAAAGAGTAACAAAAATATAGATCAATAGGAGTCTTTATAGAGGGCCTCTAGTTTTTACTAGAGGCCCTCTATACATTTGACAGTTATTGTTTTACCAGAGGTGGGCAACCCACATTGCCCTCTCTTTCTAGTTTTTTTCATATTTGCATGTAAAAGCGATTTTATGAAATGGACTGATGTTTTGTTGTTTAAGTATGTTATATAGGACACACTAAGAAATATTTTTACCATGGGCACAACCTTGGATCTATGACAGGGGAGCCGAAAATAGCTGTCAAAGTTTGACATGCAATATCCAAAAGCAGGCAAACCATGGCCGATTTTAATTAACAAGGTGTCAATTCCTACTAAGTTGAGCAAGCTGGATCCAAAAATGCTAACCATTTTGACAGCTGTCAATTAGTGAAAATCTATTTACAAATTACAGATTTTGACATCTGTCAATGCCTGTCAAAATGACAGCACCCATTTTTTTAATTTTTGATATTTTGCAACATGTCATATGACATTTTATACTTTTGTCGGAACCCTGGGTCCAAAAATTGAAAAAAAAGTGACAGCCGTGGGGACTTGTCATTTGTTTTAATTAAAAAGTGTCCAATTTAGCTTTTTTTTAATTTAAAAGCAGTTTATTAATAACTAATACAAGTAAAAATCAATTTACAAGTGGCCTTTTTTGAAAGATGTCGAAATCTGCCACTTTTAAATAGATTGTTACTCGTATTAGTTATTAATAAACTGTTTTAAAATTAAATAAAAGCTAAATTGGACACTTTTTTTTGGTTAAAACAAATGACAGGCTCCTACAGCTGTCACAAAATATAAAAAACTAAAATAATGGGTGCTGTCATTTTGACAGGCATTGACAGATGTTAAAATCTGTTACTTGTAAATAGATTTTCACTTCTATTTATTGCCGATAAACTATTTGATTATCAAATAAAAGATTGGACACTTTTTTTTTAGTTAAAACAAATGACAGGTCCTCACAGCTGTCACTTTTATTTCAATTTTTGGAGTCAGGGTTCCGACAAAAGTATGAAAGGTTATATCACATGTCACAAAATATCAAAAAAACTAAAAAAAATAGGTGCCGTCATTTTGATAGGAATTGGCAGCTGTTTACTTAGTAGGAATTGACACCTTGTTAATCAAAATCGGCCATGGTTTGCCTGATTTTGGATATTACATGTAAAACTTTGACATTGCTCCCCTGTCATAGATCCAAGATTGTGCCCATGGTAAAAAATGTTTCTTAGTGTGTCCTATATGGGTCGTTCTTGAAAAAAGGTAACATTTCATATGGTAATTTAAAAAAAAACAAATTAGTGTTCTTTGAATTTTGGTAATTATTAAATGTTGCTGTAGTTGGTTGGACTAAAATGTGCTATATGGCCGAGATAACAATTCATTGGTTCTTGAGTTATTTCTGAGTTTGTGAATTCATCTGCTAACACAGGTGATAGCCCGCTGACACCAATTATACCTATTTTACCAAAATCAAGAATCTTTATAGCTGGGTTGTTCTTGAAAAATGGTAACATTTGGTGTAATAATAAAAAAAATATATATATTTACCACTTTTTAAGTAAATATAATATGCCTCTATATATATATAATATACCCTTACTTGATTTCTTCTTTTCCCTCTTTTTTTCTATTTCCCTTTTGGTTTCTGGTGCTTTTGCCAAAGACTTTCTAGTTTTGGCCATTTTTATTTCAAAAAATTATTGACTTTTTTTAATAACAAGCTAAAAATTTCGCAGGTGTTATCAATAAAATATTCTGAAAGATCACATCAGTGACGTTCACACTAGTGGCATATTTAGTAAAATATCTAAATAGCAAAAAAATAAAAAAGTTACTACTTTTGTATTTTAATGTTAATAAAATGCCTACTTTTTATACTTAAATCACATTTTTGAAAGTAAATATCTTACCATTTACTCCTTATATATATAGAAACACGTGTGACATTTATGTCGGCCAAAACAATAATAGTTTTAAAACCACCAAAAATTCACAGAAACTGAATTATGTAACACATTTTAGGTTACACTCTTAAACTGTGTCTTCCGTGCTTCTCCATTTTCAGGTAAATGTGTTGGGTGTTGTATGCAGTGATGCCAGATTAAAAAAAAAATCTGTGACTGCATGTGATTACACGAGTGACACCAAAATCAATTACACGTGTTTTTTTTTTGTTTTTTGATGAAGACAAAAAACTCATATTAATGTATTTTTTTTTAATTTAAATTTTTAAATTTTTTTATGATCCTAAAGTGTATTTTTGTTATATCTGAATCTATTAACTTTGAAAATTACAGATCACACCACGTGACATGTAACATGGTGTGACCAACTTTTCTTCCATGGAGACATTTCTTGGAGAGTTTATTACTGCTGGATAATGTTAGCCTTTGAGTACACTAACGATCCTACTACTTTGTTTTCAAAAGGATAAGTGGTTTTAAATTTACAAACCAATCACATGCAATGTTACCCTTTTTCAAGAACGACCCATATAACATACTTAAACGGCATCCAAATATCACGGGGAACAATTTTCCATTTAAATACTGCGTGGTTCTTTAACCGTGAACGATTGAATTTTAGCTGGTGAGTTAAAGGTTTACTTAAAGATGACGTTAGTTAATGTGCGTACATATATGGACACTATCTTTTATTTTTATTCGAAAAATATACTAGATTTCGGTTCATTCTAAAGATGATTATATTTAATAGAATTATCAGTTTTTGGGTTGGTGTCATCCAGAAAAAGAAAAATACTCCAAGAACCCGTCAAAAAATTTTGTTAGATAAAAAAACGTTTTGGGAGATCAAAGCATCCAATTTTAAGTAAAAAATGTTAAGTTATTTGTTGGCACATAGCTTTTTTAACATAAAAACTAAAAATTAATTATTTTAAGCTTTAAAAAAAAATGGGCAGTAGTGTCTCTTTTTAATCTAAGGGCACTAGTACATGAATTTAAAGGGTGACTTTCAAAATGTTCCTCAATTAGTTGAATTGCTTCGCCCAAATTTAGTAATAAATATAAATTAACTTTAAAGCGCCCAATTTCGAAACGCACCTCACAGCAGTTGTATAACACGAGGCGGTGTAGTTGTGATGTTTAGCTCGAATTACATTAAAATACAGAAATATACGTATCTCCTGCCAGCACGCGGGTGCTGGAAAAAGACGGAAGGGAAGCAAGCTCACCCTGGTGATTTAACTCAACGCGAAACGAAGGCACTTTTAGAGCATCGATTTAGCAGAAGGATGCTATGCAGCCAGCAAGCATGGAAATCGTGGAAAGAACATTAGCAGTTTCCATGGAAACGTTTTGCCGGCAATTCGGCCATCTTTGTCCCGCACATTTGTCATAATTACGAATGCAATCGTCTGTCTCTGTCTAGTGGGGCTTGTTTTAATATTATTAGAGTCGGTTGTTGGATCGTTTTTGAATGCAGGCAAAATTGGTGACAAAAAAGCTTCGTAGGATTAAAGGGTTTTTTTTAGTAAAAAAAATTAAAGACTTTTTTTTCAATTTGAACTGACCATGACTTTTATTTTAAATATAGGGTGTTTTATAAAAAAAACCGCACATTTTTGATTATTGCCTATAACCTAACCAAAACCTCTCCAATTTTACATTAAAAAAATTGGTGCTAGAAAGCATGGATAGTCCACCATACAATTATTTTATGTTGAAAGGAAATGAAACACAACATTTTTGGGTAATATTTACGAAAACCAAAATCTGGAAACCCCATATCAATAGCTGCTTTCCTTCTAAAGTTATGATTTTTTAAAATATATTTTAACGTTTCTTTTAAATAACTCGGAAACTAAAGTTCCCACGAATTTGGACTTTGTACCAAATTTGTAGTCCATATTCATGGAAACTTAAATATGAAAACCGTATATCGCTACTTGCTTTTGTTCCAAAGTTACAATTTTTTTAAATATTTTATCCCCCTTTCCCCTTTCAACCCCCCACCAGCCTACCCAAAAGTTAATCAGAGGATTTTTGTACCAAATTTCGTTAAAATCAATTATAGCGTTCTTGAGTTATAGTGAGTGTATACAGACAGACAACTTTTTTTTTCGTCGATTAAGGTGTTTTGGAACCTTACTAACTCATTTTTGATAAAATTAAGAAAAGTCAAAATTTCACGATTTTAATAGTCCCCCATACCCATAGCAAAAACAACATTTTTAACCTATTTTCTTATTTCTAATTTTAACGTCAGATCCTGCCTTAAGCTTATCCAAACTTTTTATTAATAAAATTTATACTACAAGTCGTTTAACAAAATTTTTTGTTTTTAAGGGTAATAATAAAAGATATTTTTGTTTACTGTAGGAAAACATAACTTGAAAAAACCTACTTTTGAATCGTTATATGTGGGAAGGAAGTGGCTCTTTACTTATTAACAACAACGGGGTGAAAAATACCTTTTTTTAGGGTGTCCGGCTACTCTTTTTTGAAGTTTTAATTTTGACAATTAATATAAAATTTGAGGTTTCCCCATTTCAACAATATCAAAATTTTTCATCCTTGGTGCTTAGTGTCCCAGCCAACACCGTTACGTAAAAGCTACAATACATGATTACTTTGTTACATAAATTCTAGGTAAACTGAAACTCACAACAAGGTAAAAATGAACTTCCATGTTCTGCATAACGCCACACACAAAGTTCCCTACTTTTTACGTAAATAATATGTAATTAAAATAACGTAAATAATACATTGCAACAAAAAATTGGGAAACGGCAGATATCTATTAACTAGTAACTAGAAAGTAAATCGATAGGTAAAATTGGGGTAAATTTTTTTACATAATATTTGTATCTCTTACAAGTAATATCAAGGTAAACTTGACGTCACGTAAATAACGTACTCTTTATGTCACTACTATACAAGGAGCTTCAGGCTACTGCCGTACGACCGAGGTGGGGTCGAAGCACGCTGCAGTGTTATCTTTTTGAAATTTATTTTGTTTTTATTATTTTGTTCTTTACATTATTACACGTTCTGCCTTGCTCGAGAAACAGATTGGTAAGTTCTTAAGTGCATATGGTCAAAAGGTACTATCAATTTTTTTGGAGAATTTTGTAAATCGCCCAGAACCTAGTTTATCAACGATTCATAGGTTTGTGCAGAATTTTGAAAAGTTTGGTTGTGCAGCGCTAAGAAACCATAAAAAAATCCACTGTTTTGAATGACTAACTTAACTAGCCACCAAATTGCCGAAGCAGTTGATACGTCTTCAGCCACTGTCTTACTAATCGTGATGAAAACTTTCGGAGATCTATTCTTTTCACAACACACGTTCGATATTGCTCGAGGGAAAATTTTCATTTGTATTTTGACCTAAGAATACAGTATCCCCAACAACTAAATGTTTGGGGGGGTATTGTAGGGGAACACGTAATTGGGCCATTTTTATTGACGGCAATTTGAATGGTCCTAGATACTTGGATCTACTGCAGCAGTATATTATTCAAACTGCTAGGCAGTTGTTAGGTGTGACATTTGGTGAAACATAGTTTCAACAAGATGGTTGTCCCACTCAAAATGTTGGCCTTGTTAGGGAATATCTTGATAATGTATTTCCTAATCGGGTTATAAGTACACGGGGAACTATTTTATGGCCAGCTTAACCACCCGATCTTGCTCCTAATGACTTCTATCTGTGGAGTTATATCAAAAATAAAGTTTATGGGCATGAAAGAGCTAATAATTTGGAAGAACTTCGGATTAAAATTGAAAAAGCTTTTCAAACTATCACACATGCTTGAAAACGTAAGAAGAGGTTTTTATAATTGGCTCGGATATTGTCTAGCCGAGCAAGCAGGACTTTTCGAACATTTGCTCTAAATTTTTTTTTACTGGGAAAATCTTTTTGGTTTTTAGAATGTATTAGGGTCATTCCATATCAAATCAACCAAAAAATCACAAAAATTTTACGCGACCAATTCCAATTTTGATGATTTTTGGTATATATTTTCTTCTTACCATAAAAGTTGAAAATGCAAATTTTTAGATTTTTTTGATTCGTAGTTTTTTTTTTTTTTTAATTTTTCAAAATAAAAAAGTCAGCATTTTGACCTTAACAAGAATGTACAAAACTAGCAATATCTCGAGAACCACTTACACTAGGAAAGTAATAAATGGCTCATTTTAAAGTCATTTTGAAGCTCTTTTTTATGAAATATCACAACATAATTTTAACAAAAAAAAAAAATTGGAAATAAAAAATTGAAAAAAAAAATTGAAAAATTCAAAAAGGCCATTTTTAATTTTTTTGAAAAAAATATATAATTTTGGTCAAAGTGTTACTTAATTATCCACAAAATTTTATGATGGAGAAATGATGGGTTCAATGTCAAAAAAAATATCAAAAATATTAAGTACATTTTATAGGCGATTTTTCATGCATGTGACATTTTTAATAAATTTTTTCACATTGAACCCATGATTTGTCCATCTCAAAATTTTGTGAATAGTTTAATAACACTTTAAAGAAAATAATATAATTTTTTGAAAAAAATTAAAAATGGCCTTTTTGAAATTTTTCAAAAAAAAAATCAAAATTTTTTTTTTTTATTTTTTTTTTCAATATATGTTATGCAATATTCTCATATGAAAGGTCTTTATAAGAGCTTTAAAATGAACCTTCACCTACTTTTCTATTATAAGTGGTTCTTTGGATATTCCTAATTTTGTGCGCACATGTTAAGGACAAATAAGTGACTTTTTCGATTTTCAAAAATTAATTCAAAATAAACAACTGGTCAAAAAAGTCTGAAATTTTGGATTTTCCAGTTTTTTGGTAGGAAAAACATGTATACTAAAAATCATCAACATCGGAGATGGTGTGGTAAAATACCCTGGTTGACTTGATATGGACTGACCCTAGGGTCATTCCATATCAAATCAACCAAAAAATCACAAAAATTTTACGCGACCAATTCCAATTTTGATGATTTTTGGTATATATTTTCTTCTTACCATAAAAGTTGAAAATGCAAATTTTTAGATTTTTTTGATTCGTAGTTTTTTTTTTTTTAATTTTTCAAAATAAAAAAGTCAGCATTTTGACCTTAACAAGAATGTACAAAACTAGCAATATCTCGAGAACCACTTACACTAGGAAAGTAATAAATGGCTCATTTTAAAGTCATTTTGAAGCTCTTTTTTATGAAATATCACAACATAATTTTAACAAAAAAAAAAAAATTGGAAATAAAAAATTGAAAAAAAAAATTGAAAAATTCAAAAAGGCCATTTTTAATTTTTTTGAAAAAAATATATAATTTTGGTCAAAGTGTTACTTAATTATCCACAAAATTTTATGATGGAGAAATGATGGGTTCAATGTCAAAAAAAATATCAAAAATATTAAGTACATTTTATAGGCGATTTTTCATGCATGTGACATTTTTAATAAATTTTTTCACATTGAACCCATGATTTGTCCATCTCAAAATTTTGTGAATAGTTTAATAACACTTTAAAGAAAATAATATAATTTTTTGAAAAAAATTAAAAATGGCCTTTTTGAAATTTTTCAAAAAAAAAAAAATCAAAATTTTTTTTTTATTATTTTTTTTTTCAATATATGTTATGCAATATTCTCATATGAAAGGTCTTTATAAGAGCTTTAAAATGAACCTTCACCTACTTTTCTATTATAAGTGGTTCTTTGGATATTCCTAATTTTGTGCGCACATGTTAAGGACAAATAAGTGACTTTTTCGATTTTCAAAAATTAATTCAAAATAAACAACTGGTCAAAAAAGTCTGAAATTTTGGATTTTCCAGTTTTTTGGTAGGAAAAACATGTATACTAAAAATCATCAACATCGGAGATGGTGTGGTAAAATACCCTGGTTGACTTGATATGGACTGACCCATTATTTTATTTTGAAAACTTGCTTTTATTTTGTTTCTCCTTATTATTTTCATTGTAACACGTTGTTAGTGATAAATCTGAGCAGTTGAAAATAAAACGCTCTATTTTATCAGTGACAAAAAACAAGAAAATTACGTTATCAAAATTTGCGTATTTGTTGACCAAATTCCGTTTTCATGGACTACACTTCACATTGCACCGTGGTTAGAGGCGTACTAAACGCAAGCCGCGAACGGTGATCGCAAGCCTGAGTGTTGGTTGCTCCACCGATAGGTGTGCGGTGTCCCTGCGTGTACGTACACTGGCAAATTGGACTTCTTCCGGCCTATGTTCGCAGTAGCCTGAAGCACTCTGTATATAAATTTATAACATAAATGTTATATAAATATTACGTATTGAAATGTAAAATAAAGTCTTATTGTGTATATAATATTTATATACTTCTAATGTCACAAGGTAAAAAGTAATTTCCATGTTCTGCACAACGCCATGCACAAAGTGCCCTTCTTATTACGTAAATATACCGTAATTAAAGAAACATAAGTTATGTTATGTAAATATTACGTAAATTTTATGAAAACTTTTTTTATATAAATTTTTTGACTTTATATTGACGTAAATACTATATTAAAGTAACAGATGTGTTTGCTGGGGTGATTCCAATATCTTTTGATTAGCAGGCTAAGGATGTGGAACACGAACATTATATATTTTTTATTTCATACTGTACCGTAATACCGAATATGATACATTACATCACAAGGCCGGTAATATATGCCGGAAAGAAACTGAAATTTAGTATTTTAACTAACACAGGATTAATTCTGAATAATTATTATTAATGTAAGTTACAATAAAGTTACTTATAAACGGTAATAATGCAGTTTAATTATTTGAAATATTTACAGGGGTACATCTTCGGATTTATCTTTGGGTACCAACCTAGAAAAAACTTTTTACCACATTTCCAATATCCCGGGGATGTCTTTTCCAATAGATATACCGTTAATAAATTTAAATTTTGACACTAATGTAAAGTAAAAGTTGAAACAATTATAAACGACATGACATTTTTTGGTATAGATTGCTACCTGTTGGTGACGCTGAGTCAATAAATTACGTAGCGCGGCGTGGCATAGTAGGTGAAGTGTTACGAGGGGGGGGGGGGAAGTTCGCAACTGTTATACTATTGTTATCTGAAGAATTTGTTACTTAATTTAAGGAGGGGAAGGGGGGGGGTTCTAAAATTTTGCAAAGAAGAAGAGAGGGTCGAAACTAATATTAGACAAATTTCGTGTTACACTGGTTTACTGAGATGTAATAGGCTTTTTTTATTTAAGAAGGTTGTGTTCTCGTCCAAACGTCGTTTCACATTAGTGTGAAGAAATATCTCGTAAGAACCTTGGCAAATTAAGGAATAAAAAGGGATACAAAAAACTTAGTAAGTAACCCAATTAACAGAGCATTTTTAGTTAAAAGGCCTACTATACAGGTATAAACCCACCGCCAATCTCCTTTTTTTTAATTTTTTTCTTGAAATATTGGGAAAACCTGTGTTTTTCCCTTGCGAAATCAGTTATATGATTATTGTAAATCCACAATTCTAACAAGTTTCCTTCAATTTTAAATAAAAAAAACCGTATAATTATGTTAAACACGACATGCGTTACCCGCATAATTATGTTAACCACGAAATGCGTCCCGTAGTCCTAAACCTTAGTCCATCTTAGTAATTATCGCCCCTATAGATTTTTACTTTAACAGACCATTTCCCAGCCTTGTAACGTAAACGTATTATGAAATTTCACCACCCTTGTCTGTCACCAAAACCTAAACCCTCTTGCCTAAACGTTTTTTATTTTTTCCCTGCTCAAAACTTGTTTAAAAAGTTTTCCAATTAGGCTAGCTGGGCTTTACAATTATGGACGGGAATCAGCTTAAAATATGGATTGATATTCGGAAAATTTTCGACTAAATCGGCTCGAAAAACGGTTATGAGGGGAGAATAAAAAAAACTTGATGCCAGAACGCACTGATAAACACTTCATATAGTCCAAGTGTCAGACCTTAAAATATAGGACTTCACAAAAAAATGGGCTAACACTTTAAGATTTTCACCAAATGCAAAATTGCCACCTATAAAGTGGAGCACTACAATATGGCAACAATGTAGACAATAAAATTTTAAATTGCTTTATTTAAAAATCCTATTTGAAAAATGTTTTCTTGGTATTTAAGCTAAAACTGCCCCCTTTAAACGGAAAATAACAAAATTGTCATATGTCACCTAAAAACAATTGAAATATGTCATCCAAAAAAGCGAAACGACCAATTTTTTGTGATTTTTAGAACGACGCCTAGGGAACAACGATTGCAATAAATTTTGTTTTTATTCTTTAAATTATTTAAGGACAATAAATCTTTTTTTGTTCGACTGGTATTTCCTTTCTACATAAAAAAGCTCTAATACGTTTAGCTTAAAAAATTACGTTTGGGCACTGAAATATATAAAAAGCACATTTTTAATGGAAAAAAATGAAACAAATGATTTTTTTTTTTAAAAAACCATTATTATGAAAAATTCAACGGGTTTAAAGTGAGTTAAAAATAAGTTTAATTGTTTTTGATAAGTCA
Organism: Oxystoma pomonae; assembly: GCA_963921995.1. Taxonomy (NCBI): domain Eukaryota; kingdom Metazoa; phylum Arthropoda; class Insecta; order Coleoptera; family Brentidae; genus Oxystoma; species Oxystoma pomonae. Next base: position 40,141,865 of record OY998164.1, read on the forward strand.
CGTAGTTTCCAAGATATGACCCAAAAATTACCAAATTTGCAGAAAGAATTCATTACATAAGCGCTAGACAATTGAGTTGTATAATTTGTGCTGCGCCTTTGATATGATTAGTACAAGTACTATAGGTAATTTTAAGAATGTCAAAAATACAGTGGCTTCCGCAGAGATTGTCTAGGGGGGGGGGCTTGAGTAACATAGTCTCAGATAACCATTTTATTATTATTTTTTTTAGAAAAGGTAAATCTTTAGGAGTACCTATATATTCAATATATTCAATGGATCCAGGGGGGGGGGGCTTGAGCTCCGCCCTAACTACTCCACTAAAAAAGACAATGCTATAAAAAAATGCATTACAAAACGGCAACTTTGAATTTTTTTTTTCAAATCCATGTAAACCAAATGTTAATATTTTTTTTTTATTTAGCGAAGTCGCTGTACCGATTAATTGTCTCTGGGAGTTCTACCCAGAAACACTCGTAACTTTGACAATCACCAGAAATACCTAAAATAAAAAGAAAATAAAAATATAAAAATATCTAACGCATAAATTATGGTAGCTGAGTACTTACTTTAAGAGTATAATTAAAGCCGTTGTAAAAACAATGAAGATGATTGGTTTGATAAGAGAATATGTTGCCTTAAACGGACGTGGGTATTACTAGGCCCCACTATATCAGGAATGTCGTAAACCAGATCTTGTAATACGTTCGTCATGTAGCGAAAAATTGATTTTATTTTATTAAAATGAATGAATATTGACTCAGTTTTGAAACTGCAAGAATAATGCTTTAAAAATTTACAAAATAAAAATTGCAACGGGGTGGCTACTTTCGGAGTCGGAGTTAAATAAATTTGAGAAAGGAAAGTCATTTGAATAAAATTTTGAATCAATTAAATTTGGAAAAGTTAGAAAACTTTTTGAAACCGTCAAATAAAAATTACAAAGTTTTCTCCACCGGAATATATCTATAATAGAGAATGAACTTCACAACAGCTAAGAGCGTCTAACTATAAACAGAAACAAAATCAACAATCTAAGATATGCTGACGACACCGTCATAATTTCGCTGGAGGGTCTGCAAGAGTTGGTAGATCAAGTTGCAGTAAAAAGCCCGCAATTTGGGCTTAACTTAAATGTTGGGAAAAAAAATGATGATTGCCAAAGAAGAAAATATTAGTGGCGTATTAGAAATAAATGGCCTACAGGTCGAACGTGTCGATTCGCATACAAATACCTAGGTTGACAGCTCAATGAAAACTGGGACAACATGCAAGAAGTCCCTGAAAGAATCGAACAGGTCTTATTATATTTTATCATTTTTCTTCAAAATGATATCAGTTTTAGGTAGTTACGATCCCGATACAACTCTTCAAACTCGGGTGCTTCGTTGGTAATTGTTTAATCTTGCATGGACAGAGCATGTAACGTAGGTATTCTTTAATTATACTCTTAAAGTAAGTACTCAGCTATCATAATTTATGCGTTAGATATTTTAATATTTTTATTTTCTTCTTCTTTTAGGTATTTCTGGTGATTGTAGAAGTTACGAATGTTTCTGGGCAGAACTCCCAGAGACAAAAACGTGAGTATGAGCTTTTTTAATCGGTGGAACGGCTTGTCTACTTTAAAAAAAAATATCTAATTTGGTTTAGATGGATTTGAAAAACAAAAATTAATGTTACCGTTTTGTAATGCATTACATACTAATATTTAAGTGTCTTTTTAAGTGGCGTAGGTAGGGCGGAACTCAAGCCCCCCCCAGAGCCATTAAATATATAGATATTCCTAAAGATTTAATTCCTAAAAAAATAATAATAAAATGGTTATCTGAGACTATGTTAAAAATAATAATAAAAAGTAACCAGTGGTTTCACTGGTCACCCTCCCCATATATCATTAAACACCATCATACACTTTGATTTCCAACCTTGAATCACTCACAAATACGAATTATGCTCCTATTGGAAATATTAACACGCCAGGACGAATCCGTATCAGGTAACTTGGATGAGTACCAGTGCGGAACGATGCCTATTTGTGAGTGATTCAAGGTTGGAAATCAAAGTGTATGATGGTGTTTAATGATGTATGGGGAGGGTGACCAGTGAAACCACTGATGAGCCTGTGCTGGTTACCCAGCGCGAAACATCGTTTAATGATTTCTCTTTTCGCTTTGGTCCTTTCCTCTTCCTCCCAAGATAATATACCTTTTTGAAATTTGACAATGCTGACATGCATTATACGAACTCATGTATCTATCATAACCCAAGATAATATACTTATTTGAAATTTGACAATGCTAACATGCATTATATGAAATCATGTATCTATTGTAACCCAAGATAATATACTTATTTGAAATTTGACAATGCTGACATGCATTAACCCAAGATAATATACTTATTTGAAATTTGACAATGCTGACATGCATTATATGAAATCATGTATCTATCGTAATAACAACTTTTTCTTAGCTCCCATAACAATCAAGTTAAAACGGGTGCTAAAATATAGCAAATCACCCGGTACCAGTATTAACAATTTGAACATAATGGACGTGAAAAAAAAATCTGACGATTTTGAAACACAAGTTTACACTAATTGCTTTTTTGTCAGGAGTAATTAGCTAATATTTCTAAAAATTTAGTTTCTTAATACTGCTCCAGTAAGTAAAAAATGTAAATTTTAATTTTTGTAGGCAGTTTTTGTGAAATCCCCTTCATTTAAAAAAAAACATTAAACATTTAACATAGATAGCCATGGAATATGTCACTGTAACTGTTTAGAAAAGCCACAGAAATTATGTCATTCACTTTACATGGTGAGAATTTTCGTCACTTTTAAATGTGTTTTGGTACCCGTAGTAGCAATTTAGCTCCGCAGAATTTCTTTAAAATATTAAGTTTACAAAATATTGTTGTCTTTCTTTTGGATAAATATTAAGGACTCTTGTGGTTTTATTTTAAACAAAGCAATAAGTAAAAAAATTGCTTCCAAAATTATTGTGACGCATAAGATTTTCTGTCGTTTCTGAAGAATCGCGAAGCGAAAAGTTTTTAGCGCAGTGATCTAAGTGAGTGCCCGTTTCACATCCGGAACAATTAGTAGTTGCTTTTGGAGAGATCAGCTCAACAACACAACAGTGTAGATTGAAAAAGCTATAAGTGTTTTATTTTTTTTGGCATCAGTACATACAAATTTGCTAGGAGACCAGGTTGTCGCCGCATAAAAATTTGGTCGACTTTCCTAGGAGACCACCACTGCGCAAATATGAATGATATTACTAACCTCTTCTGCGACCTCTTTCACCTCCCCATTTTTGTCGTCCTTATTTTTCTCCGGTTTCGATTTGTCCTTCTTTGAAAACGAGATTGACCTAAACGACCACTTCTTCTTTTTCTCTTTCTTCTTTTTCGTTTCTTCCTCTACTTTTGTTTCCGTTTTCGATTCGGTTTCTGGCGTGTTTTCTTGTTCACCTATTAAGATAAGGCTTATTAGCCTAAAATGTTCTGCGCTTATACTTATTTGTGCTTATTTTTAACCTCAAATTTTTATAAATATTTTAATTTTAAAATTTTTTTTGAAAATTTGAGAAAAAAGATTTGTAATTTGTGTTGTCATCAGTGTCATAAAAAAAGAAATACAGCTCGCTATCATCAGGTAAATGAATTCTATTCGACATTTTCATTTTGAAAAAGTTTTTGAAAATTTCAGAAATTTTTTTTGTAATTTGTGTTGTCATCAGTGTTATAAAAGAAGATATAAAGCTCGCTATCTCAGGTAAATGAATTCTATTCGACAGATGACAGTGCGTCATTTTTAACATTTCTGGCGTGATCTGCAGCCAAAGCGCTCATATTTCTCTGCAGACACCCAAGGCGCGCGTACAACATAACGGCCTGATGATGGCCAGATGTTCCCCTTTCCCTCTTATAAATAATGTAACCGCCTAAATCAATGCCCTGTTGTGAAAATATAAACATTTTCAATATAACACACCATTTGTCTGTTCTGTTGATTCTACTTCTGGTTTACTACTTTCTACTGGTTCGTTTGTGGGTTCCTCTGGGAGGTCGCTCTCTTTGATTTCTGTTTTCGATTCTGTCTTTTCCGTCTCTTCGGTTTCATCTTTTGAGTTTTCGTCTTTATCCTGAAAAACGAACGAAAAATATGAAATATGAAAAAAAAACTTAGCTATTTCAGCCAAAACAATTCAGTAAACGCAACCTTTAACAATGGAAAGGAGACGCGTTGGTGAAAGCTAACTGCCGGTTCCAACTAGGCGGGTCACAATAAAAAACCCGAAATGCAATATGACCGAATCGTAATTTTGGAGAATGTAAGATGAACGAAAATAAAACAAACGAAAATAATAATTTCTTCGTGGCCACTCATGGAAACGGATATCCTGTCCATGTCGCACCACGTGATGCGTTTTTTGAATCACGGTGGCCACACACATGCGTGTAATATTGCCAAATGGGAAGAAAGAGGAATCGCTATTAAGGAATTATCGAAGAAATCATCGCATTATTTTGACCTTTGTAACACTGTAACTATATGGCGTAACATAAAATTGGATAACATTTTATTTGGATCAACCTTTCTCTGCGTCATCGTTTAGACTGATATAGATTGGGCACAAGCAAAACTGTCAAACCAAAGCTTTACTTTTTACATCGATTTAATTTCACCTTAAAAGTCTGATCTGATCTTTTTATAAGGAAGGTCGAAGAATAAACAACAAAAAATTAAAACAAATAAGTTGCTCTTAACATAAACCCTTAACCTTACATTAAAAAAAAAGTAGCAAAAAATAGGTTTAGAAATAAAATTTCATCCTTTGTTAAGGAAGGCACTATTTTAGTTAATTTAAACGGCTATTACGCATGTGGAACTTGATGTGCACTAGCATCAGTGCCCACGAACAAAAAAATCGTAATGAAGTTCACTGTCCATAATATTTGATGAGAACGCTGGGACACAAACAAAACACTGACATTATTTATTTCCAAAGGGCAAAATGACATGATACACAGTTTACTTTTCGATAACCATCATGCAGCAAATCTGTTTGCACAAACCTTTTCCGTTTCAGCATAAAATAATAAACACTCTATAAAATTGTATATAATATGCGTAGAGTCGCGCAAATTATAGTCATTTGGGACCTCGTTTTAGTGCAGTGTTTATATAACCTCCAACATTGTAATGAGATTTTATCTTTATCTGCTCTAAAGTAACCTTTTCTTATCCTTTCGAAATCTTTTTTATCGTTTTATTAAGGCTCTGTCTTCTCGTCCACTTGAACTTAAGGGGCGCCGAATTAATTTGCTATAAGAGCGATTTCATCGATCGCGCCTCTCTCCCCCCTTCCCTTTGCCGCTAACTCATTTTTTTTTATTATTTCATTAACTGCGTCTGCGGCGTTATTACGTCATTGATTGATCAAATTTAAGTTTACTTTTCAGCGATTTTGATCAACAGTACTTTAAAAATATTTATTTTATACTGTATTGTAATGTTCCCTCTTACGGAATTAATTTGAATCCGGGAAATGACCTATTACATCACTAGTCCGGTAAAATAACATTACCGGATTCAAACTAAATTTCTGAATTTTGATATTTTTGAACAAATCTTTATTATTAATGAAAAACAAATATGCTATACAATAAACTACTAAATATTACTTATAAATATTCACATTAATTGTGCAATTGGAATTATTTGAAATTACATGAGCAGCAGCCGAGTAATCTTTTTCGGGGTTACCTTTTCGCGAGGAAGAGTAACTTTGGGTTTGGTGCAGAACTTGAACAAAGTTTTCTCCTCCCTGGATCATTCTAGGTACTTTTGTTTTTATCTCTAAAGACTCCTCGAGATATTTTTCGGCCACAGAGGTGCCGCCGTGACGTTTTAGCACATTAACATCTGCTCCCGCGTTTGCTAATAGCGTGGCAGACGTTCTGCGGAAGCAGTGTTCCGTGTACCTTTCGGGATTGAACAAATTCAAATATTCCGCAATTTTTCGAGGCGCTCCCCCAATTGTATGGATGCCCACTCTTTGGCTAATACATTTTCCTTTTCTGTAGCCGACAAAAAACGCTTTTTCGGGAATGTTGGTGGGTTGCAGATGGCGATAACTACGGAATATGCTTAAAAATGATTCTTCAATGACTGTAAACACTCTTTTGATGTAAATTTTTGTTTGCTTTATGCTTACAATCAACTGTGTCCCTGTATCTTGAATATCATCGTCATTTAGGTTGTAGAGCTCCTCCCTTCGACACCCTCCGGAAATACCTAGTAGCGGCACAACCTGAAACAATACAAAAAATAATAATTTAAAAAAGGCAGAAAAGTATAAATACTAAATCCCCCTGTGTAAATTGCCTATTGCGTAAATTTATGGAAACCAAAAAACTTACCTTAATTAACAAAAATTTCTTGGTTGGAGCTGTTATCATGAATGACTCCACTTCCTCTCTGGTCAAAATTTTTGATTGGGTCGGTTGGTGACCTACAGATTCTTTCTTTAAAAATGCAGTTTGGGAAATCTGGATATATCCACGTTCTCATTTACTACCAACATAGATTTCACCATCGAATATTTCGCCCATAGCGTTAAACTGCTGGATTTTTGTGACTGAAAAAGTAAGGAAATTAAAAATTACGAAAATACGACGTATTTTTACAAAGTAGGTATTTAACATTTTTTTTTAATAAAACTAATTTAACACTTACCACATCTAAGAAGTAAGCCAACATAACATTTTCGTTGACGGTATTTTCCACATTAAGTCTTTCTCCATTCTTAGAATATTTCATATTCTTTTCTATATCTTACTGAAGATTTGGCTGGAATCAGTTTTTTTGTTGCGGCTGAACGTTTTTTCAAAATTGCGTCCATTTTCACTGCTCTACGTGACAGAAACAAATAAACTGTTTCTGTTAGCCACAAAATATGTACCTACGGGTATAGAAGGCGATCTGACGACTTAGGGCCCTGTTATAAGTTTTTTGCTACCGTTGCGCCTCTAGTGACTCGGTCTCGAAGCTTGAATTAGGGTAGCGACGCCGGCGCCGGGAAATTTCAATTCGGGTTTTTTTAAAAGTATTTCAGTTCATTAGAAACAAGATTATTTTGGAAAACCTAATTCATCAATATAATTAATTAATTTTATTTTCCAAAACATTGTTGATTCTAATGACTATAAATTTAAGAAATAAACTAAATGCGTCGTATTTAATAATTATATTATTCTTTTAAGTACATATCATACATATCGAATTATTGTATTTATTATCAAACTATTTATTATGCTTCCCATGTCTTGCGAGTTTTCTTCATTTTCAAAAAATTCGGTTTAACCGGTTACCCATCAGCGTTTTTAAACGGAACGGGCTAAAAAAATGTAATTAACAAATAGGCTAAATAAATGACCTATTAGAGCGTTAATAGACCATCAAAATTGGTGATAACCGTAGGCAAAATCGGTTATTTTTTTCCCGTATCCAAAAATAACCGAACCGAAATACGTTACTTACGGAGGCTTAACGGTGCTCGCTTGTTTATTTTTTGCACCAACCAGATTTATTTCTGATCAGAAGCTGCAGCTGGTAGGTAATAATTCATTTTTTTGTTAAGTAGGTTTTTAATTTTTTTGTGAAAGTGAATTTGCAAAAACAGGAATTGTTGTTTTCTTTTCTGTTCTATTTACATTGCAAGAATACGGTTACGATTATTTGTGTTTGTGGTTTAAAAACTCGTTTTAGTATCTCAATTACGGTAATACGTTAAGCAAATAAGGTGACGATAAATTAGTGGTCTATTAACTCTCTATTGGATATTCTGTTTTTCCTCTGGGTGCCGATTCTTGAATTTCGAGAGACTGGTCGCCTGGGAACGTTCACATCCTTCGTTTCGGCCAATAAGAAGGCTCAGAAGCTGCCAAGCTTGTACGGTGCACGCGCGATTATCATTTTTCAAGAGCACTCGTTCTCCTGCTCAGAGGCGATACACGGAAATCGGGTGAGGTTCGACCGTGGTCGGATATGTTTCGGATAACTCGTGATAGCTTTAAAGCCTTATTGGTCGATATAAAGGAGGTGGGCGTTCCTGTGCGACCTTTCCTACAAAATTCAAGCATCGACACCCTGGTATGTAAAAACCTTGCCCGGTACTTACCATTAAAGGCTGTTTCAGACTCTGGCGGTAAACGCAAGGATGGAATTACATGACGCATTAGAAGGCTTCGTCCACAGTTTTTTGAATAGTTTTCTGGTTTAAAATGTCGAGTGCATACTCTAAACCTATAAAGCGTTTCAGATGGCAAACCATTGTCTTTGACGAGCTTGATCTCTAAGGTGTCAAAAGCGATGAAGCAGAGGATCACTGGGACGGGACACAACACTTGTACGTACTTATTACAAAAATCCAAGAAATTACTGTAACAGTTCAAAAAAGGCCAAAAATACACAAAACTAAAAAACTTCAATAAAAAGACCTCATGAAAAAAATGAAAAGACGATGACATTGATGGACATTGATTAAGATAGATGTCATCGGCGCAATTTGTCGCGTGAGCTTCGAGGCCGAGTCTCCAGAGGCTTTGTAACTTGTTTTTTGCGATGCCCTTAGTAAGAGTTTTCTCTAAGTCCGTAGGTATATGCTTTGTGCTGTTAGCAACCAATTCAAAGATCACTGAACTTCAAAATTTTGACAATAATTTGATGGAAAATGGTAAAGTAATTGTTGAAACAAATATAGATGACATGAAATTTTTTGGTATGATTGTCGCTGTCTTCTCAAAAAAAAATATTTTTATTTTAAATTAAATAAAACAGTATGAAATAAAACGTTGTACGATACACGGCCGTGAAATGTCATTAAAGTACTCGTCTAAATATTCCGGTGTAAACATCTAGACTTATACTTTAATAGACCATTTCCCGGCCTTATAACGTATATTACTATTGTTTCGTTTTAAGGCCACAAAAACGGCCTAGATTTGACAACACTGCTTTGGTGGGTGTGCAGGAATGTTTATTTTTGAATTCCTCACAACCGTATCCAGACAGTTTTTTGCTGGACTCTTTCATTCCCGAAATAAAATAAACACGGCGAGCAATAGTCAAAAATCTTACCTGGTTTTTTATTTAGCCTCGTCGATAATACAGAAATCTGTAACAACCATTTTTGGATTTTTTTATTTTTTTGAAAAAAAATACACCAAATTTTGAAATATTCTTTGGATACGGTTGTAGATTTTTATAAATCCTATTATCTGATAACAAAAAAGTTATGTTTTTTTTCTTTATAAGCGAGATTCTGCCAGAATTCTGAAAACGCCAACGTCACGTAATTTATTAGGCCGGAGGAAACTGAGTGAGTTCGATTGGAGTATTGGAATTTTCCAAGTTCCGCATAGCCACCGGCTACTTCTCTTATAGAACATCCGGCCAATGAATTGACACATGTCAAGTGATAAAAATAAGAATACGGAAATTTGTTACTTTCCTAATAAGTCCTAATAAGTTATTCTTTTTCTCATATGGTGTCCGCACCGTGTTCTGAACACTGCACGATCTCACTCGAAGCGGCATTAGTAATGCCACCTATTGTTGATCTTTCAAAAAAATAGCAAAGCAGTGTTATCAAATCTATGCCGTTTTTGTGGCCTTAAGTAATTTTTAGCATAGTTTTCAAGTTTTCGCCTGCGTTGAATTTATTACATGATTTTACCAACAGATCTAAAATAACATCCCGTGGCAGCTAACTCAACCCACTTAGTAATACACAGAAAAAGTGAAAAGGATCAAGATTAAAAAAATACATAAATAGCCAAAAAAATCGGTCTTGATTTTCTTCTGTATTTATGTAAAAATGTGATAACCGGTTTTGCTCACGAAACCAAAGGACAAGATTCCGAGATCGTCAGACGTTTTAATGAACATAATTTATCAGATAATTTAGATTTTTAAGTGGACCTCAATTTAGTTAATTCAATGTTTAACTGACAGGGCAGTGTGTAGAATGAACGAGATGCACCTGGAACAAATAGGCCCAGCAGAAAATAGCCTATTTAGTATTTACCGGTACGCGACTTTTGGCGCCGGATACTCGGGCGCCGCGTCGACTGTTTGTGAGCCCGCAAAAAAAATGAGAAAGCAATCAACCTAACCCCACATTTTTTTCCATTTAACGTTAACTATTAAAACAAAAAAAAAATGACGCGACTCCTAACCATCCTCGTGACATGTTGAAATTTTTTTGTTTCAATTTATATATACAAAATTTTTCCTATGCTCAAATGTCAAACGCCCAAAAGCCCTGCTTAGCCTATTTATAAAAGCGCGTTCCCTTGGGTCAGTTATTGCAACAATATGGTTTCTGCCTTTTGCAGTTTTAAGACAAAAACAAACATACCCTACAACCTTCTGTAGGGCTCCGTTCATAAAGCCCATGGTGTGGGTGCACCCGGTCTATCACACCACCTAGTATCTGTCATTTTTATTAAATTGTGGCTTATAATTATTTTGTGTGTGGCGCTAATTATTTTGAACTTTTCCGTTATCATATCAATTTAACAAAAATTCCGCACATGGGTAAATGACCACAAATAAAAATTTGAAATTGGTTTAAAACCTGCTGACATGTAAATGAAGTCAGAAGTTGGGCAAAAGCCAGCTTTTTAGCGTCAAATCATTCCATCTCCTTCTTTAAAACGAGAGAGACATAGCCGCTTTTCGCAAGACGCGGAAGTATGACTGCACCATTGGAGGGGAGGGTCACAATTTTTTACTTCCCGCAAAAAAACATTGGTGTAAATCATAAAATAAACTTTTTCCCCTCTTGCATTCGAATGTTGGGTTGGGATCGTTTCCGGTCTTGCTTTTCTTTCGTGACGTTATCTATTATGAAATGAACCAAAAAAACACATTTTTTTAAGGCTAAAAGTAGCCAAAAAAATGTTGGATACGTTTTTATAAAACCGTACCCACTACTTTTTTAGTTCATAACGTATTATTTAAATTTGCGTGGGCCATTGAAAATTTTTAAAATAGAGTTTGTATGTCACTAAAAAATAGGTTTGTTTTTAAATAATTATTTTTTTCTTGTAATAGCTTGAAACTATATTTAATATTTGTGTAAGAAATCAATTAAATTATGGGTTACCATTAAGTGCCATCCAATACAAAAAAAAACCTGAGACATGTAGGTGACAAATTAAAGGTTAAGCAGTTAAAATTTTATTTTATTACACTGTGTAGAAGTCTTGTTTACATAATTAAATTTAAAGAATCATTCATTCTAAAGAAGAGAATTTTCGCAAAATAATTTAACAAAGATTTGTTTGTAGCTCTTGTACATTATTTTCTTAAAATCAATGTATGAGAAATGAGGCAATAAATTGCCCGAATCAGAAAATCAAATAAATACTTTCATTCTCAAAAAAAAAACTAATATTTACAACGCGTGAACACGTGAAATAGTTTAGTTAAATACCTGTTAAATTATTTTTAGATGTGAAGAAATTAATACCACCTTATGTCTTACACACTTTACGCTTTGAACAATTAAAATTTTTGCTGTTTTTTGTATAAAAATGGCAAAATAAAAATCATATGCACGACACCACTAAAGATGACAGATGACAAAACAGCAATTTTTGTTAAACAATTGCCTTAAATTATTTCCATCTTTCTCTAAAAAAAACCTTAAATATTTTTCATTTTAAGCGCTTAAAAAACAGCTAAAACTTCAAAAATGTTATTGTTTTATTCGAGACATCGAAAGTTTGGAAAGAAAGCTTTAAAATGTGAACTAAATCATGGCATAAAAATGTGGAAAACATAGTAAAAATTACCCAAACAAAATCGTTACCCCTTAAATTATGCTAAAATATTTTAAGCCGTAAATTACCATCATGGCTTTACCGTTAAATTTGCAACATTTTTCCCATTTGTCACTTTTGACCGTATGCCACCATATAGGAGTTATCCAAGAAAAACGCTTTTTTAGTTTTTTTTTGGAGGCTAGAAATGACAGTTCCCAGGGGTAGGAATGGGGACTTTTAGTATGTTATGGACCTTTCTAAGCTTATTAATAAAAAAAATGGGTTCTATTTTTTCCTCTATTTTTCCTATGTAGCTTAGCCTATTCGTCAAAATTGTAAAATTTGATTCTTTTGAAAACGGGACTGGTATTTTCGAGGCAACAGCAATATCAATTCTTAAGCAAAAAAAGCATCAAATATTACAATTTCGACTAAATATTCCGAAATTTATGAACGCCCCCGCGCCATTTATTGACGCCCCCCAACTAGTGAAATATACGTCTTGTAATTCGGGAGAGGCAGCAAAGGAAAGATAGCGCGATTTTGTCCGTGAAAAGTAGGCAACCGCTCCCCGGTCACCCTCGACATCGGAGAACCACTTCTTAAGAGTAGATATTATTTTTTTTTTCTGTCAGTGACCTTAGCTCAGGAAATGTCGAAGTAATGTTCAAAATGGGTCATGTGATATCCATACTTTTTGGAGTTAAATAATCATTAGAACTGGCTAAACTTTGAATGGAAGGCAAATTTTTTAAAAACTAAGACACGGCTCGGAGCACTTTTTGATTTTTGCCGAATAAGCCAAAGGTCCCCGCCATTTATGTATGAGGTTAAATATAGGTCTTTCCCAGGCCAAACTTGTAAGCAAGATCTAAAATCTAGCAGGCCATGGAGCCGTCTTAGCTTCGCGCCTATGTACATGCGCGAAAATTTTACGAGGCGGCCGGTTTCGCGACCTTCGTCGTCGCTCTTCGGTCGAGACGCCATTTTTGTTGATTTGTTTTGATCACACATAGTCGTTTTCCGCGTTTTCGTTTATGCAAATTTTTTTATTGTGATATTTTTAATCTTTGGTTACGCGAAAGTTTTTAGGAGTTATAATAAAAACTGTTTATATCTTGGAGCTGAAGATGTCGCCGCATAAAAAGACGTGATGTGTTTGTGGATGCCGCCAAACCACAAAAGTGAAGTTCGGATCCACAGGTTAGTAGCTATTTTTTCTTAAAATTTGAAGGAAAAAAAGTGAAAATACCTAAAAATTATTTCTATTCATACAATTATTTATATAAAAATAGAAAAGACTTATTTTCTAAAAACTTAAACAAATAGAAAAATTTTGACAAATGCCCAGCTGTCTTTCTGGATTTTGGTTGGTTAACGGATGACGATGGCCGCGCATGTGCAGAGCCGTTAAGCTTTGACGCCAGAAAGAGACAATAAAGAGTCATAAAAGAGTAACAGAGAAAGGTGTAGGCTTATATATAGGACATTCTGCTTACAAAGTTGTGCACGCCGAAAGCATTGCAAGGGCGTATATTTAAGCTCATACATAGATGGTCCCCGCTCACTTAGCATTGCCACTGGCTTTCGGTTGGAATGGGCTGGACGTTTGTTATGTTGTAGATCTGTTCTCCCTAATCAGCGTAGACCTCTTTTTGATCCGATCCACGGTTTCAGAGATATAGGTGTTGAATGTTACAAAACAATCTTCAGAGAAAAAAAAAAGATAACATATGTATAAGCTCATCACACTTTGTGAAAAACGCACGCGAAAATGCTCGGGTTGTTGTCCCCATTTCTACTATGTATATGCATCAAAACAAAATATTTTAAAAATTTTGAAATCAGAAGTCTCTTGTCGAGTTGCTGCAAAGAAGCCTTTTCTAACAGAAGAACAAAAACAGGCCAGAGTGATTTTTGCACTGAACAATGTTCTTCGTGATAATGACTTCTGGGAGAGGGTGGTTTTCACCGACTGAAAAAATTTTTCAATCATCTTCAAGCAGCAGGAGAATCTTAGTTTATCGTCCACCAAATTCTAGATTTGAACCCAAATATACAAACCAAATTAAAAAAGCTGGACATTTTTCTGTAAACATGTGGGGCTGGTTTAGTGCTAGAGGTTTGGGTTTTTTTTGGAGAATCGAAGGAAGATTCAATAGTGAACGATATATTGAAATCCTTGAAAACGTTATGCTGCCATCTGTACAGGCTTTACATGAAAATAATGACTTCGTTTATCAGCAGGACAACTGTCCAGTACACACGGCTAATGTTGTTCGCCAGTGGTTTCAGAATAATAATATAGAAACACTTCCTTGGCCAGCCAACAGCCCTGACCTCAACCCAATGGAAAATATATGGGGTCGAATCGTTAAAATAATATACCAAAGGAATTGGAGACCACGAGATGCTGATTAGTCAAGCGATGCTATTTATGGCGCATTGGATCAGCTCTCAGAAGACCATCAGTATTTTCAAAATTTAACCTTTTCAATGCCCAGACATTTGCAGCTTGTAATAGAGAAAAATGGTGATCCTAATAAAAATTAAATTATTTATTTTAGATCTTTTTTAAGTTGAAATAATTAGTATTAAGTTTACCATCGTTTTTGTCCTAATCCATGTTTCCTATTCGTCGAATTGTTTTCAATTCAGCGCTGTTTCCATCGTATTATTGTTATTTTATCAACTCCAAAATGGGTTACCGCCCTCTTTAGAGAACAGCCTTCGTCCGTTACTCGAGTGATAATTTGATATTGTTCAATAAAGACTTAAAAGACTAAACATTATTTTTGCTGATTTTTTAGTATTATGCAAAATTTAATATAAAAAATAAGGTTGCCTTTAATTTAAGTAAAAAAATATTTTAAGTTTCAGAAACCTTTTTTAAAGAATATGACAAATTGTTGTACTTTTGAAGTTTTTATGCATTTTAGCTGGTAGTCCGTATATATTATACACTTTTAGAAAGGTCAATTTTGTGACTACATGTATGCGTTTTTTTTGAAATCAAGTGTACATGTTTAAGCAAAATGGTAGTTTGTTTTGACTTTCAAAAACTAATTTAAAAAAAACTATTGGTCAAATAAATTTTAAATTTGGGATTTTTCATTCCCTTTATGGGTAGAATAAATGTACCAAAAATTATTGAAATCCGGGAGATGGTAGTAAACTTGAGATGTGTGATTACCTCAAGATTGTTATACGGTTTCTATTTTATTTAAATTTCTTTGGTCGTTTCCTGCTCAAGAATTACGGCCCAGGTAGGAATATAATGACTAGTTTTCCGAAATATTGCTTAGCTTTACTTACTTTTTCTGTCCGCGTATTCCAGGGGCATCACACATTTAAAAGAATATTTTATTTCCTTTTAAAACAGTATCTTACTTTTAAAATACATATAGACAGTGTGACCTCAAATGCTCAACGGAAAGGGAATGCAAAAAAGAAATGGTGAAAAAAATTATTAAAATAAAACTTTTCAGTAATTCTAGGCTTCAGCTAGCCCACCACTCTCGAATTTTCGCATTTACCACAAAAAACTTCATTCCCTTTTCTAATCTAATTTGCCTGAATTTTTAAAATACAAGCTAAAAATTTGCACTTCGGAATTTCTTTTAGAATTACAAAGTTACTTTGTGTTCCAACAAATCATTTACAATTCAGCAGTCTGCGTCATCCCAAAACGAACTTGTTCTTCAGGATTTGTCTGGATAGGCGTCGGCTCCAATCGCTTTGTAAATTTAATTTAAGGGATTATGAAAGGACAACAGTTAAAAACCTCTTCTAACTGAGTTTCTCGCACATTTTACTTTGGAATAGCACACTTATTTTTTTTGACATTTACTGCACCCTGAGATTTTTTTATTTACTAAATAACCTTATGAATAATTAACTACAAAAAACATAGTTTTATTCAAAACTTACTTAACGAATAAACGGATGTTTATATATTTCTTAGTAAACTACAACTATTGTTATCGAGTTTTTCCACAACGTGCAGATTGGTCTTGACAGGCAATTTAAAAATAAACTTTGACGACTGACTCTAACGATACTACGATGCTCTCTGAACTGTAGGTATCCCACAACTTAATTATGCACGTCCAAACTGATACTGGGTCACAGAAATCTCAATTGCCACAATTGATTATATCTGTTCAAACGTTATTTATAAAGCCATAGATGCAGCTATTCCAGACCATCACGAAATAATAGAAAAAATACCCATAACAGTTCTTAAAGAAAAAAACATATCATAAGAAAAAGAATCTTTGATCGTGGAAGCTTTTAACAAATTTCATAATAAATTACAAAATCAAAATTGGGAAGGGTTGCATGTTGAAGGGTTTCATTCGATTATATTATTATGCAGCATAAATGAATGTTTTCCAATTAAAAATGTAAAAATAAAGGCAAACTCTAAGCCTTCGATCATCAAAGGTATTCGAGTATCTGCAGGTAATATTCATTATCTTAATGCTTTGCACAAATACTTTCCACTCTTATTCCTAAAACACTATTTCACTTTATACAGAAAAATAATCGCAAAAAAACTTTTATGCGCAAAGATTGCAGAAATCAACAAATAAATCTACTTGGCAAATAGTAAATGAGCTCACAGCACGTAATAAACAGAAACAAAAACTAAACGACATGATTCCTATACATAAAGGAGAAGACACTTCAGATCCATCGAATTATCGCTCTAAATCTCTTTCCAAAATTATTGAAGGCATCGTTAACAATCGCCTTATTAGCTACTTTGTTAATAATAGTTTTCTTACCCCAAATCAATTCAGTTTCCAGAAAAGTTTCTACTTTCTATTAATAAACGTGAGGCTTCGGCAGCGGTTTTTTGAGACCTATCAAAAGCTTTTGATTGTCTCAGTCACGGACTGCTGCTGCAAGTTTCACAGGTATGGGGTTCAGGGTACCGAGCTTAAGTAGTTTACAATGTATTTAACGGACAGACACCAACTTGTCTTCTGCAACAGTTCAGAATCTAATGTTTAACCAATAACCATCGGAGTTCCCCAGGGCTCTGTGCTAGACCATACTCTTTTTCTTAGCTGCATTAACGATCTGCTTAGGATTAACATCGTAGGTACTCTTGCAGTTTTTGCAGATGATGCTACAACTCATTGGTCGAATAAAGATTTAGAAACCCTGAAAAACATGATCACCAATGATCTGACCCTTAACCTTTCTAAAACACATATTAGTAATATCGACAATCAGTATTCACAAGTGTTAACTCCTCTAAATTCCTTGGTTTGGACATTGACTACCAATCAAAATTTAATAAAAAAAATAAATAGCAGATTGGCTTCGGGTTGCTTTAGCGTTAGGGTCATGGCAAATGAGCTAGTGTATTTTGCGCTAATTGAATCACATTTACGATACTATATACCATTCTGGGGATGCTGCAGCCAGTATTTATTTCGCTCTGCACTTGTGCCACAAAAAAGAGCCATTCGTTCAATGTGTGAAGTTCATCCTCGAACTCATTGCCAGCAACCTTTTGTTCACAATAAAATTTTAACTCTCCCATGCATTTTCATTCTGGAAACTGTATGCCTAATACACAAGCATTTGTCAAAATACAAAAAGGAAAACAATGTCTATAACACGAGACACTCTCAAGATCTTCGGCTTCCAATCCCTCTCTCGTTAAGGACTTTATAATATATAACGGCATTAAGACACAAGCAATGCAGACATTCCTTTTAATATTTGTATACTTTATGTTTGTGCCGAATAAATTGTGCATTATATTTTTTAACTCAAACATAATATTAACGTTGGCAATTTTATTATGGTCCTGATTTTTTTTATTTATTTTTTTTTTAATTTTATTTTCGTGTTTTTTGTAACATTTCTATTTTGCGATCTTTTCAAAGTGGACAAAAGTAACATTTAACTTTTTTTGGCAAATTAAGAAGCAACGTATTCACTTTGGGGTATCTCCGCTCTTCAAATTTTAATAATTGTTAACTGCACACTGGGGTCTGAAGTACCCAAATGACAAAATAGGTCAAAACTGTGAAGCTCCAAAACGACCAATAAAGCGAAGCAAACTGTCTTTGAATATGATCGATTAGGAACTAAAGTTACATGCCTCGGCGAACCAAAATACCCGCGGATGCCCCGTCTTAGACGGAAGAAGGTTTTTTAGACCTCACTGTGCAGTTCCAGGCTTAAAAAAAATAATTTAAATACATCTTTAAAAAAAATCGACCAGTTTTTATTTTTTTCAAAAATTAATAATTAGTCGCGTTTGGCTGCTTAACTGTGGATTTCGTATTTGGTATTGATGTACTGTTTCAATCTTTCAAAGTGGATTTTTCTTGAATATCCTCATATTCTTCATCCTCTTCAAGTATTTAATACTTGCGCACCATCTGTTTTGATGGAGTCATTAGGTTTCCATCTACAAATAACTTATAAAATCTAATTTGGAATTGGAAAAATGCAAAAAAATAAGGTATCTTTGGCATGCAGTTTTGTAATGCAGGAGGTTATGGAAATTTATTTCAAAAGTGCAAAAATATCAGGTATATTTGAACGATCTTAAAGTGCATGCCAATATGTTTAATGACAGATATGGAGCAGGTAATGACTACTTACCAATTGGCATGCAGTTTGGTAATGCAGATGTTTATGCAAGGATCTTTTGTTATTCCAACATTTTGATAGAGTATATTGGCATGCATTTTAAAATCGTTCTAAGATATTGTCTTTTTTTTGCATTTTCGGCAATCATTTTCATAGCCTTCTGCACTACCAAACTTCATGCCAATCGGTAAATCGTCTTTTGGTATTGCAACATTCTGATAGAGTATATTGGCATGCATGTTAAAATCGTTCAAAGATATTGTGTTTTTTTTGCATTTTCGGTAATAATTTTTATAGCCTTCTGTACTACCAAACTGCATGCAAATCCGTAAATCGTCTTTTGGTATTGCAACATTTTGATAAAATATATTGGCATGTATTTTGAAATCGTTCGGAGATACCTGGAATTATTTGTTGGGAATTTTGACGCCGGCAAATATGTTAAACAACGCAGAACTGCATGCCATTTTTTAAACTCGTCTTTTTCCTCATTATCGATAACCTAGTTTAATGGCATGCATTTTAAGATCGTTCGGAGATACCTAAATTTTTTTGCATTTTTCCAGTAATTTTTGATGAGGTTGTGCACATCAAAAATGCATGTCAATCAGTAAATCGTCGTTTTCGATTTCATGTGCCCACCAAATTGGTTATGCACGCGGAAACTAAACAAATACATCTATTTTTTGCATTTTGAAAATCGATTTGCGCACCCTTTTGCCCGCGACAACGGCAAAAATTGACCATCTTGGTATACTTACGGTAAGTGTAATCACATATATGATTGGCATGCATTAGGAAAACGTTGTAAGAAACTAGTCACCTGCCGCCGGTCTAATATATAAATAGCGATTTATTTTGCACAGTTTAATGTATTTAATTTGGTCGAAATAATCTTAAAAAATTATTTCGGATGGTGAAATAATTAGAAAAAAATCTTCGACATGATTTTCGATAATTTCCCCATCCCTTAATAAATTACTACAGATAACTAAATAAAGCCTCGAATAAAGCTATGTGTATCCTAGTGGGATTTACTAAGATCTAAAATAGTACCCCCACAAGTCTAAATGTTTACACCTGTGGGGGTACTAAATTATCAAAAAACACTTACCCATAGAGAAAAGATACAAAGTTACTGATTATTTTGTATTGTTATTGCAAAATACCACTGAAAAACTGCTTTTTTTCTCGCAATATACTATATTTTAGGAGAAAATGCCCTAAAACTATTTTTTTTACAGGTTTCAAAATGGCAAATGGTGAATACGCCAGAAATTTGGCACATAATAGCTTCATTATCTGTGTTTTAGGTTATGCAGTTGATGATTTTTTAGACCACCTCTGGGAGGTGGTTTAAATCGAGGTTCAAATTTATAGCCCCCAGAAAGGATTGTTTTGTGACAATTGGTAATAAGTTCGTTTATAATTTCCCTAAGCAACCGTTTTTACAATAATTAATTTACCTTATTTAATATCCCAAGTTGTTCATGAACCAATAAAACACCTCCAATTTTGTCCAGAAAAAGTCCGCTATATTTGGAACCCGTTTTCAGCACAAAAAATATATTTTTGAGGGCATTACGAGGCAAAACAAACATAAGTGAAGGTCACTGATTATGCACGAAAAATATATATACCAAACAAAATAACCCACAACAACTATATTAATTTATTTACAAACTGAAATTAAAACATTGAGGTTATCTAAAACCTCAATCAAGAAAACTTTCCTTCCTCAAAGCCCACTCATTTCAAAGCTGTAGCTTTCATCAGTAGAGGTTGGTGCAAGCCAAAGTACAAGCAGACGAGATCCGAACTCGCTGTTTGAATTTGAACGCAGCTAATATTTTAAAATTGACGTTGCGACAGTGACAGAAATGTAAATAAAACTTGCATTTAAGTTTTTCATACATTTTACCTTTTAAATATATACAAAATTAATTTACTCCTTATTTTATTATTACCCATCTAAATCGTTGTCTGACATCAAGTATTAAAGGGTAAGTTTTATTTAGAGTGGCATATAACCCCAATTTTAATTTGTTCTACAGAGTGTTTACTATTTAAACCCTGCGTGGAATTAAATTTTTTAATTTTGTTTTCTTCTAAATTGAAATATTCTTCTTAAATCCGACAAAAGATTGTGTTAAGATGATTATTCAATAAACTTTATTAAAATTCTATAAATCAAAGTATGTCCAAAACTCAAAGAGGGTTGGTTTAAAATGCTTAAAACCAAAAATTTCACTTGAACTTAGGACCATTCTAAAATAGACTAAACCCTTTTAGTAAATCCCACCGTTGTTTAATTTTTTACCTATCGTACCTAAAAAAACAGTACATAATAGAAAAAAATTAATTATGTGTTATTATTTAATGATGATTTAGGATGAATGGATAAACAGGAAGAATTAATTGTGGCCACTTATTTTTTTTCAAATTTGTAAGGCACTGTTATTTTCCCATACTGAGAGGTATTTTGTAGACTATTTACATTACAAATTTATATAATTATAATTTTTATTTTAGTATAATTTATAATGATTTTATTATAAACTTATTATTCAGCGAAAATTCAAAATTCATTTCGGATGGTGAAATAATCAGAAAATATTTCTTAGATTTTTCGATAATTTCCCCATCCCTTAATAAATTACTACAGAAAAAAACGAGAATGTTGTTTGTACACTCTCCGGTTGTATTAGTTTTAAAAAAATTGGTGCTAGAAAGCACGTATAGTCCACCACACAAGCAATTATTTTTTTTATTTGAACCTTATAACAAAAATTTTTGGGTAATATTTACGAAAATGTGAAAACCGAATATCAATAGTTGCTTTACTTCCAATGTTATGATTTTTTTAACATATTTTAACGTTTTTTCAAATAACTCGGAAACTAAAGCGAATCTGAACTTTATAACAAAATTTGTAGTCCATATTCATGAAAAATAAAATCTGGAAACCGTATATTCCAAAGTTACAATTTTTTAAAATATTTTATCCCCCTTTCCCCCTCCCTACTCAAAAGTTATTCAGTTCACAGACAAATTTGTTTTTTCGTCGATTAAGGTGTTTTGGAACCTTAGTAACTCATTTACGATTAAATTGAGAAAAGTGAAGATTTATTTAATAGTCCCCCATACTATATTGGTATGGTGGACTAAAAATGTGTCACCTCATTAAAAATAACAAATCAAAATTATAACAATGGAATTTTGTCGCGAATTATTTTATTCCTCTACAAATTCTTTTGGGGTAGCTTTTGATGGACCCTTCAGAAGTAAAACAACATATTTTTATCTCTTATAATCGAAAATTACAAGCAAACGTAGTAGCTATTCAAGCCAAAAATACAAAAAAATAATTTATTTTAAAAAAATGAAATCTCGTCAACTACTTTCTTTTATCGGGCATACTTTACCCAAAAACAAAACATAAAACAATATAATCGAAGTCGCTTTTTTACGTAACATTGTGTTGGCGTTGGAAAACGTGTTTTTTTAAAAAAAAACTTATTTTTAAACAGTTTTCAAGTTATTATTAAAATCATTTGTGATACTGTGATAGAATTATTCCTTTTAATTATTTTAATCGTTTTCGAGTGTTAAATAGGGCAAATATTGTCTTTATCAGACTTCATTAAATTTTATGGGGATCATCCTTTATTATGATGGGGGCCGATGTCAAAAAGAGGTATGTCCGAGAATTACGGAAAATTGTCGTTGTTTTCATCCTGTCTCTTTTTTGTCAGAATATTGGTAAATTTTTCGTTAGAATTTTTTGTTTTTAACTTTACGTTCCTTATGTGGCCAAAATCGTTCAAGACTTTTTTTCTGGCGGAACAATGAATTTTTATTAAAGGAACCCAATAAGAATCGCCGACGTTTAAAACGTGGAAAAAAGAACACTTCACAAAAAGAAAAGGAAGGAGTAAAATTGCAGCTCACAAATGGGCTTTGCGTGTTGTTTTGGTTTTATTTAAACAAATCTCTTTATTTTTATGTGTGTTTTAATAAAGTAAACTCATATCTACAAACAAACATTCAAAGATAGCTATAAAGTTGCATATACACTCAGATCACAGCTACGTTTACATTTGAACTTGAAAAACATACTTTTGGATCCGTTCCAGTAAAAAGTTCGATCGCGCAAGTACAATTCAATTCTCGAAAATTGTAATATTTCTATAACATGGGTTCCTTACTTACTAAAGAGAAAAAAAAATGGATTATTTAATATAGAGACTTTCCCAGGTATGTGTATAGAATAGAAAAATAAAATATCTTTAAAAAAAAAACAGAAAAGATAATAACATATAATTACCATGAAAAATAAATTACCATTAAAAAATAAGTTTAAAATAGTATATAAATAGTATAAATAAATTTAAAAAATAAATTTGGAGATCTACTCAAAGTTTTAACTATTCATTCCTTAAGAAGGCCCGAAGTCTCAGGATACCAATTACAGTATTTGCAATTGCCTTAGCATTTTGAGGGTTCAAATTAGTGATGGCGTGGTAAAACGTAAAAATCTGGATCCAAGAAGTATGTACTAACTCATAAGGTTTGATAAAGTGGACATTCAAGAAGTACATGGTGGATAGTTTCATAGTGAAGAAGGTTACATACCGAACATATTTCTTTTGGGTCTATTTTGTAAGTTGTTCCTTTGTTGGTGAATCTACTGAATTTATTAGTGGAAAGTCGTAATTGCGCTGTAATTCTGGTTATGTAAAGTGGCATATTTTTGGATAGGTAATTCGCGCAAGTACTCTCACGACCTAAATGCTTTTTGCGATTTCGAGGGTACAACAACAACAGCAAAAAACCATAATTACAAAAAAAGTACATCGATCATTGTGTTTTTACATAAAAATTCGAATCTATTTTCGACTTGCTGAAACTGCCCATATAAAGTTATGTTTAAAACTTTTCACCATATTTGCAACGTTTGGAGTCAAAAATTCCGCCGCGGAAAAAAACGTAACTAATTTTAAAATCAAGCCTTATCCAAAAAAGATTTTCAACAGATTTTCCAAACATTTATTGCCATAAGCTAACATGTTTTCGTTTTCTACAATGCAATTACCGCTGTAAGTTGGCGAAAATAGCACCTTTTATGGGAGTTTTAACACATGAGGGAAATATTCAGTTTAGGTCCGGTTTCTCAATAGCGGGTTACCAGAGAGTTAAATTATCTCGGGCTATAAATCCCAGTTTTTTGCTGTTTAAGGCCAATATTTTTTTTGGGTTAACCCTAGGGTAAGATAACTTACCCTCGCCTTGAAACCAGGGTTATCCTGGAATCAACTTTAACCCGCATTTTAGTTACTTTTACAAGGTTATGTTGCTCAAATTAACGCTAACTCGGTATTGAGAAACCGGCCCTTGGTGGGGTAAAAATCACCCTTCTGAGCGGCCGATTTTCGCTTATTAATCAAGTAAAAATCAACCGGCTTTTATAATTAATGAGGTAAATAATCGAGTAAATAATCATGCAATATAACATGACACGTATTTCGTAACACCCTGTATGTACCTGAAGAAAAACCAGTTTGGCAATATTATTTTATTTTTCGCATTTTTACCCAAAGGCGCGGCGAGTTTATCTATACTATTAGCGACTCCTTCAACAGCAGGTAGGTTTGCTGCAACTTTATAGCGTCTTATTTTCTGAACATCTTCTTGCTGATCACCACCGCCAGATATTGCTGTTTATCGGTATTATAAATTTACAAAATTTCAATATATTTAGCTTTTTATAGACGAAGCTTTAAGTTGTGTACAACAAATACATGCTAACGTTGAATTTTATTAGATAGTAGAGCGTTAAGAAACAATCAAAATTTTTGATACCGTGGGCAAAATCGGTTATTTTTCTCCCGTATCGAAAATAACCGGACCGAAATACTTTACTTACGGAGGCTTAACGGGACCCGCTCGGTTATTTTTTGCAACCAGCTAAATTTATTTCTGTGCAAAAACTGCAGCTGGTAGGTGATAATTTTTTTGTGAAAGTTAATTTGCAAAAACAGGAATTGGTGTTTTCTTTTCTATTCAATTTACATTGGCAGTTTATATGTAATTTGTGTTTGTAGTTTAAAAACTCTTTTAGCATCTCAATTACGGTAATACGGTAAGCAAATAAGGTAACGATAAATTAGTGGTCTATTAACGCCATCATTTTTGGTCGTACCCAAAACGCCCGACGACTAACACTATTTGACACTGTTGACATTTGAACTTCATAAGTATATGGTTAATTCTGACGTACGTAGGACATGCGGATTTGTGTTTTGGCGAGCTTTCATTTACACTGTGATTCGACGCCCATTTCCGACAGGGTGGCGTTGCATACCCAAGCAACACCGTTCTCAATTAAAAAGCCAGTTAACTCTTATCTCTTCAGTGCCCTTTAGCCAAAGATTGCCGACATTTTCATAACCAAATTGACAGGCAAAACATGAGTTTTCTGTCAGTTAGGTGTCAATATGACCGCTATAGTAGGCTAAAGGACACTAAATCAAAAAGTAGTTAACCGGCTTTTTAGTTAAGCAGGTGTTGACCCAAGACACCCAAGCTTGTTTTTCTGTCTGAGCGTCCTTTCATCAATAATTAAATAGGTACTTACCTGCTTTAAAACGCATTTGTGGACTTCCGTAAAAGTTGACCACATTCAGATATTTTGAAGCTATCGGTCCTTGGATTAAAATAGTGAAATTATAAGGAGGACGTATGTCTGAAAATGCACTTAATTCTATACTGAATGCTCTAAAGGCCTCTCTCATTTTTTGAAGTTTGACCAGAGGCGTACCTAGAAGGGTGCTTTTAAAATGTAAGCACTTATTTTTATAATGTAAAAATGGTTTTTAAAAGTATATGTGCGTTATTTGACCAACAATTTTACTATGGGAAGGGGAAGGGGAGGACCTAATAATTCAACCAAGTAGTAACCAGGTAGGTAGGTATAAGTTTCGTATCATTTTATAAAACAAAATAATGCTTTTTAATGTATTCTTTTCATTCTTCTCATACTTTTTTCATTTAAGTACACACCACACGTGTCTGCATGAAAGTAATTATGAGGGAATAGTGATAAAGTATATTTCAATAAATCAGGGATATGGGCAGTGGCGTAGGTCTCTTCTAAATTATTGGTGAATTACTGAAGTACCTGTATACAAATATTTTTTTTGTTCATGATTTTTCTTGGAGAAAAATTGACGTTATAAACATCGTGTGTCGGTACTTATGTGAAGCGCATCATCCATGATAAGCGACCTTAGTAGTAGTAGGTTCTTCTTTAGAATGTTATAAAAAAAACATCAAGCAGGCCATGATATAAAAAAACAATTATCATGCATTAACATAAATGTCACTCACGTTCTACGAGATTACTTATATTTTTACTCAGCTTGTTAAAAAGCTATTGATATAAGTAACGGCTTTTCGTTTGGGTTGTTATATTTGCAATGATAATTTTTCGCATGAATCTTTTGAGGCATTTGAATGACGATCGTAAGATTCAAATTTCGACACGATATCGCAAAGAAAAAAATATTTGTATACAGGTATTTCAGTAATTCACCAATAATTTAGAAGATACCTACGCCACCCTGAATTATTGAAATAGACTTTATCACTATTCCCTCATAATTACTTTCATGCAGACACATCTGGTGTGTACCTAAATGAGAAAAGTATGAGAAGAATGAAGAGAATACATTAAAAAGCAATATTTTATTTTATAAAATGATACCAAACTTATACCTACATTCTATTCTCCTTTGAACTACATAGTTACTACTTGGTTGAATTATTAGGCCCTCCCCCCCCCTCCCCATAGTAAAATCGTTGGTCAAATAACGCACATATACTTTCAAAAACCATTTTTACATTATAAAAATAAGTGCTTACATTTCTAAAGCACCCTTTTAGGTACGCCTCTGGTCAAACTTCAAAAAATGACAGATGCCTCTATCTAGAGCATTCAATTTTCTTTTAACTGAAATAAAAATTACGAGAATTGGTCAAAAGCATTTCTAGTTATAAGGACAACATATTTCCCGGCCCATATCTTCTATCACGGACATACTATCTTCTAATAATAATTTGATTTTTACGCCCTTCCCCCCCCCTCTACAAAAAATTCGGTCGAATAACGCACCTATGCCTTCAAAATCCATATTCTTATGATTTATATAAGTGTTTACATTTTAAAAGCACCCCCCTAGGTACGCCTCAGGTCAAACTTCAAAAAACTGACAGGTGCCTTTGGAGCATTCAATATTCTTTCAATCGAGACTAAAAAAATTGGTCAAAAACTTTTCTGGTTATAAGAAAAAATGGAATTAGGTGCATTTTCAGACATACGTCTTTGACGGCCCATATCTTCTATCACAGACATACGATCTCCTAATAATTTCACTATTTTAATCCAAGGACCGACAGCTTCAAAATATCTGAATATGGTCAACTTTTACGGAAGTCCACTTTCCCATTTTATCCGTGCGGGATTCTTTGGCAGCCAGTTTTATCTTCTACTTTCTCGGAACTTAATTAAGAAAGTATAAACCTATAAATTTTGGCTTGGAATGGGAAACCACAGTAAATTAATTTAATTTTGAAAATTAAAAACAAAGACTAATATGATATCCCAAACGTCAAATAATCGGACCGTCAACGTAAAACCTGCATCAAAAAGGATATTTTGAACTCTCAAATAGTGTTAAAAGTTATCGGCGAAATTATCGGGCTTAAAATTGGCACGATCAAAAAATATCTAATATAACAACTTTTAAAAAGACAGAAATGATAAATCCGAAAAAAGGTTATTCTCACGAAATGTCTCTAAAATGGTGTTACATCTTGATATTTTCTAAACTAAACCCACACTTTTATTGTGTTTTGATTTTTTATAATTAAGTAGATATCAGAGGTCAAGTTCCAGATTTTATCGGCATTATAAATTGACAAAATTTCAATACCTTTAACTTTTTATCAACGACGCTTTAAGTTGTGCAAAACAGATACATGTTAATGTTTGTGTTTTGTTATTAAAACTTATTTTCTGCAAAAAATACAAATCACTCACGAAATGTCTCCAAAATGGTTTTGATGATGATGATGATTCATTTGTGAGTGTGCCAGTCTGGCACTGTCGACTGCGACCACTATTGGGTCTAAAAAACAAAAGATCAAAAGATCTTGGGTGGAAATAACGAAAATTCAAACTTGGATGAGTATCCCACAAGGAACCACAAAATATCAAAGCGAAAAGAGAAATGATTAAACGATGTTTCGCCCTGGGTAACCAGCGTGGGCTCATCTGGTTGCCCAGGGCGAAACATCGTTTAATCATTTCTCTTTTCGCTTTGATATTTTGTGTGTTCCTTGTGGGATACTCATCCAAGTTTGAATTTTCGTTATTTCCACCCAAGATCTTTTGTTTTTTAGTTTCTTTTCGGTTGAAGTAACTGATTTGGAGGTTTTTTTAACTTCTTCTTTGTGTTAATTGCCTTAGGAACATAATCCTACTGGAAATATTAACACGCCAGGACGAATTCGTATCAGGTAAATTGGATAAGTAAGTACCAGTGCGGAACGATGCCTATTTGTGAGTGGTTCAAGGTTGGAAATCTAAGTGTATGATGGTGTTTAATGATGTATAGTGGAGGGTGACCAGTGAAACTACTGATGAGCCCACGCTGGTTACCCAGGGCGAAACATCGTTTGATCATTTCTCTTTTCGCTTTGATATTTTGTGTGTTCCTTGTGGGATACTCATCCAAGTTTGAATTTTCGTTATTTCCACCCAAGATCTTTTGATCCTTTGTTTTTTAGTTTCTTTTCGGTTGAAGTAACTGATTTGGAGGTTTTTTAACTTCTTCACTATTGGGTCTGTTGTAGCTCACTTTTGACATGGTTTGTTGCTAGAGAATATTCAGCCCCTTAAAGAGGCTCGCTACTCGCTTTGAAAGAGCATCTTTCAGATCCAGTCCGTCGATCTGTGGTTTACCGAAAATACGTTGACGCTGACGTGCAATGGCTGGATTCACACAGCAAATGTCTGGCCGTCCCGTCATCCTCCATACAGAGCCTACATTCGGTGTCCTCACTTAGAACCATTCTGTGCAATGGTACTCTCAGTCTGCAGTGTCCATTGTCAGATCTGCTACCTGGTGAGCTCAATGAGTTTCCCGGCCGTCTTTCTGCAGAGTTCTGTAATGAACTCTTTGGAATGTGCCAATCCCGGCAATTCTCTCCAGTATTGTGGAACCAAAATGGTGTTACCTCTTGCTATCTTCTAAACTAAACCCACACTTTTATTGTGTTTTGAGTTTTTATAATGTAGATATCAGAGCTGAAGTTCCAAATTTTTAACCTCAGTCAATTTTTTTATAACAATTTTTTGGTGCATTTAGTGGGATATATTATATAAATTATATATTTTTACAATGTTTTAAAGATCTAAATCTCTTACTTTCTCCAAAATAACTTACATTTTTTCAAATATCTGGGGCAGTAAGCAATTGGACCAAATATAAAATATTATTAAAAATTAAATTAATTTTTTTTTACAACCATTTATGTAAGTATTACAAAAATCAATTCTATCCTCCGCGAAGCCGTTTTTGCTTTAGATTTTTTGAAACAGGTGCCGTCTTAAATCATTTTAAATCAGGAAAAACCTCTGTTTTAGATAGAAGAAATTCATGTGATGTGACAGAGTGTGCTGTTTAATAATTGGTGTAGTTCACTTATTTGCCATTTAGAAACCTATCCACCGTGAAGTATAATAGGCAAGTAGTTTTAAAAAAAATATTAAGATCTCAATAGACACAATAACTTATTTTAAATTTGCAAAGAAATGTTTAAAAAAAAAGCTACAAAATCATAGCCTCGGGGAAGCTATCCCCCGTGAATAAATATTCACATAGTTTAGAAAAATGTTATATTCATGTTTTTTCTAAAATACTTATAAATATGATAATGAGAAACAAAAAGTAAGGCAAAAGACCTGCACTACTTTATATCAATTTATTTCTCGCTTTAAGGTCATTATACAGGGTTCTCGTCTAGGGTGCTGAAATGCATGTGTCTGAGTAAGAACGCTTTTCATTTCAGATGCACTAAAGAGAGATGACGGCTAGGCAACGTTGTCAAGCAAACAGCGCTTTAGTTTGTTTTATTCGAAGACGCGGGCGTGAAGGAGATCGTGGACGTAATCTTTCTCAATTAATCACTTAGAAGATCTAAAGATTATTTTTATTTATTTGATACTGAAATGATGCAACTAAAATATCACAAAATATTTTTTATGCAAGAACTGAAGAGCAGGTGTCCCCTCGCGACTCTAGACATCTGAGCAGGGGAGAGGAGCCCCGTTTCCTCGGCAATTTTTATAATTAATTAATCTAATTAATGTCCTGGCAAAAATTTATGAAACAATATTATGTAACGATCTGTCAAACTTTTTAGAACCAAAAATCTCAAAGTTTCAACATGGTTTCATAAAAGATAAATCTGTCATTACCAATCTTTCAATAATATCGGAAGCTGCAGCTGAGGCAATTTTATTTAAAAATCAATTGTATGTTATTTATACAGATTGTGACAAAGCATTTGACAGGGTCAAATAAGGATTATTACTTAGTAAACTTGTGGAGCTGGGTATGTTTATTATTTTATTAGATCGTACCTTTCACACAGAGTCCAAATGGGTTAAAGTTAGTATGTGTGAATCAGAAGCTTTTATTGCCACCTCAGGCGTCCCGCAGGGGAGCAATCTAGGCCCTCTACTTTTTCTCTGTTATAAATACATTGCCTGAGTGCCTCTCTAGCTCCACAGGATTGCTTTTTGCAGATGATTTTAAATTTTTCAGAGCTGTAAAGACACAGGCCGATTGTGAGTTGCTACAAAGTGACATTGAAAATATTAGTAAATGGTTTACAGATAATAAAATGAGTCTGAATATAAAAAAAATGCACAGTTGTAACATTTACAAAAAAGAACAACCCAATCTTAAACAACTACAAAATCTGTGAACTCCCTCTAGAACGCAAAAGCGAGTTAAAGGATTTGGGAGTTATTTTTCAGTCTAAGTTTAAATTTAATAACCATTTTTGGTACCTGACTAAAAAGGCAATAAGAGCTCTGGGTATTTTGATTAGAAATACAACAAATTTAAAGATTTTAAGTGTTAATAATACTGGTGGGAAATAAGCTAAATTTGTGTTTGTCAAAATTCAACCTAATGATAAACCAGAAACCAGTAAAAGTAAACTTAGGTAAAAAAGTTGACTTATTACTGACCTATCTTGATTTAAATAAACTAAAAAATAAAAAAAAACGCTTGTAGTGTTATTTGTTTTTTGTCAGCTTTTTACAATTAGGTTTTCATTTCTCATTTCTATCAATTTCAAGAATAGCCGCACTGATGTCCTTATAACAGCGCTTATACACCTAGTTTTTAGACTGTCTGCTTTAACGAATCATTTTTAATTAAAACTGTGACAAGAGCACTTAAAACTAACACAGGCAATTATAAATATCGCGGCTGCAAAGAGGAGTTGCTTTGCTATGATCTTTTGTCCCCAAAGAGTAATTTGTGGCTGTTGTTTTCCATAGAGCTAGGATAAAATTTTAATAAAATTGTGGTTTCACGCTTTAAACTTCAAGAATTTAAACTAGGCGAAATATCGCCACTTTCCGGGTTTCCTGAAATTTCATCTATTTATTTTAAGCCGCAAATTTCATTCTTTGTAATAAAAAAGAGAGTTTGTGTTCTCCTAAATAACTATAGAGACTATTAGTTCGAAAGCTTATTAAAGAAATGCATCTAGTTTATAAACAGCTGTTTTAGAGTAGCGCAAAGTGCTCAAAATCGATTACACTTTCGATTCGATTCCATAAAAGATCTTTTGATCTTTTGTTTTTTAGATTCTTTTCGGTTGATTAGGAGGTTTTTTAACTTCTTTTTGTTTTAATCACCTTAGGAGGGTAACCCTATTGGAAGCAAGACACGCCAGGACGAACCCGTATCAGGTGACTTGGATAAGTGCCTTTGTGGAACGATGCCTATTTGTGAGTGATTCAAAGTTGGAAATCAAAGTACATGATGGTATGTTTGGGGAGGGTGAGCAGTGGAACCACTGATGAGCCTACGCTGGTTACCCAAGGCGAAACATCATTTGATCATTTCTCTTTTTTCGCTTTGGTCATTTGTGTGTTTCTTGTGGAATACTCATCCAGGTTTGAATTTTCGTTTTTTCTACCAAAGATCTTTTAATCTTTTGTTTTTTTCGATTACACTTTCTTGTGCACTGACAATTTATTGGGAGAATGATTGCGTTGCTTGACTATACCTCTCTTTCTCTTATTATACTTGCCTTAGAAAGGGACAGGCTGGTTACCGGCTGGGTGTGGTAAGGTGCCCGAAAATTTTCCGTTTAATGAACAATGTCACTTGTTCAGCGCTTATCCCGTGGTTTGAACGTGAGGAAATAAATAAGAAAAAAGTACGCTCCTAAACATATCGTTTCTGCGTCCGAATCCAAAATTTAAACGTTTTTAAGACACCCCAGAACACAGCCACAAAACTGTTTTATCCTTCTTTTAAAAGAAAAAAAATTCTTTAGGACTTAAGCCTCTATATTTACTAAATACATACTTTTATACCTCAAAGAAAAGGCGTCAAAAAGAACACCTAGTCACACATAATACCAAAGCTCTGTTATTCAACATCCGAAGTGGGAAAAAGACCAACATTGCCCTACATGCATGGAGGAAAATGGGGAAAAATACCGACAAGCACTCATAGGGGTAAAAAATCGAAAAGAGGATCGCTTTAAAAAAGAGCGGGTGTAAAAAACAAACAGTGCCAATTGTAATCGCGTTTTAAGCTTTGAGCTTTTTGATTTTTTGCACAATGACGGCATTATATGAACAAAAATGAGTTAGTTAATAGTAATTTTCACAACTAGTGGCCAAAAAAGTGCTTTTTTACAAGACTTGGTTTAAATAACGAGCGCAGCGAGATACTTGAAAACGCGAGTAAAAAAAGGCACAATTTAGCCGCGAGTTTTTAACACTATTTTTTATATACCTTTATCAAAAAATCCAAGAAAAACGGGAAAATACTTTCAAAAATCTCCATCTTTACACTATAAATCAAGGCTGATAAATGAAATAACAATGGTTTCCATAGGGATATGCCTTTTTACTCGGTGACGTTCATTGTTGCGACATTTTAATCTTTGACAGTCTGATATTTTGACGATGTTTTTAAATGATTTTTTTGTAAATACTTGGTGAAAATTGGCGGAAAGGGCTTAATTTTTTAGCAAAAATATTTAGATTTTTTCAATATTACTATTTTTCGCTATTTCTCTTCAACTTTGGGTAAAAAACGAACAGAAATCGTTTTTGCAGCTGTGATCAAAAAAAAGCCATGCTTTAGTTATCTACAGACAGTTATTAAAATCATGATTTTTATGAAGGTATATATATATATATATATATATATCCAAGACCTAGATCGAAACATGTATTGTTCTTACACTAAACACATTTGGTTAAGATACATTTTTGCTTATTATTGTTTTGGAACGTTGGAAACTACGGCGCAGTTAAATTCTTGTAACTAATGTGTATTTAAGTATATGGTGCTCCAATTTTTTGGTTTCAAGCACTGTGTCTCGTTACTAACCAGATTTCCGAAACGTAAACTACTTGCATCAAAAAATTTGTTAATATTACTATAGTTTTCGTCCAAAAAATGTTGCGAACGCTTTAGTATTTTTTTTTATTTCAAACATGGGTCCTTGTAGTCGATGGGCCACCGATATTTTGGCTCAAACAATTTTTTGTTGCTATTTATTGATAATTACAGCATACATCCAGGGAGATAACTTTTTAAACGAGGTTTAACGTTAACTTTTCACGGAAAGAAAAAACCTCCTCTATTTAAAAGGTAATATATTTTGAGGTAGCCAAGTATTAACCTAAATAAAGCTTAAATCATGTTTAAATTGAAAAAATACAAACACATATCAAAATTAGTTCAAAAATATTCCCGATTATTACAACAAAATATCCAAGTTCATCGATCTGGAAAACTAATTACATAAATCCATTTACTTACGCACCCAAAAAACACGCGTACCAAACCCAAACCGTCAAATATTCAATCATAGCTAAACCCAATCTTGATAGATCAAGAGACAAGAATAGATACTTATTGATCAGCGTAAATTGGGTTTATATTATCATTATTATTATTATACTCATTGGTTAGAATATAAGCTTTGATTGTTAAAAAATAGTAGTTTTAACAACTAGTGCCTAAAATACTGCTTTTTTACAAGCGTTGGTTTAAATAACGAGCGCAGCGAAGTATTTAAAAACGCGAATAAAAAAAGCACAGTTTAGCCGCGACTTGCTAACACTATTTTTTTTTAATACCTTTATTAAAAAATAAGAAAAGCAGGAAAATACTTTTAAAAATCTCGAACGAAGAGAACTTCTCGCAACACACCATCTTTTACACTATAAATCAAGGCGGCTGGTAAATGAAATAACAATCGTTTCCATATTGATGTGTCTTTTTACTCGGTGACGTTCATTGTTGCGACCTTTTATTCTTTTACAATTTGATATTTTTACGATATTTTTAAATGATTTTTTTCGTAAATACTTGGTGAAAACTGGCGAAAATGGCTTAATTCTCTAATATTACTATTTTCCGCTATGTCTCTTTAACTTTTGGTAAAAAACGGACAGAATTTTTTTTTGCACCCGTGATCAAAAAAAGTTTTTTTGCATCGGTAACCAAAAAAGCCATGCTTTAGTTATCTGCAGACAGTTACTAAAATCATGTTTTTGATGAAGGTATTAAAAAAAAAATGTTTTTTTTTTCTAGTCGGAATAGCAAAGATTCTCAATTTAAAAAACGTTTTCTATAAAGCTCTAAAAGGGCTAAGATTGAAGAAAGGAAAAGAGGCCAGAAAACTTTTCCTTAATTTTAGGGTGATCCAGAACAGTCATTTAAAAGTTCTATGATACAATCAGTTTAAATTTTGCTCTCTCTCCTTCAAGTCTAGGCATGAACACATCAGGTTGCAGATTTTGGGTTTCATAGGATTGGATCGCTCGAAAGAGCCAACCGATGAACGCGGTCAAAAGCAGTGACGAGACGGCCGAAGAGTCGTCAAAAAATTACGGGACCTCCATAAACCTAGAGAACCCACCTCATAAAATCTAAATTTTAATAATTTCAGAATTATGTGTTTTTTATATGCTAATTTCGCCTCTTTTTAAAAAATTTTGTGCTCTTTGAGTTTTTGGGAAAATTAAAAAAAAAGGTGGGCTCGCTAACTTTATATAAACCTAACAAGCCCAACCTTAAGTAAAAATTAAAAATATCCGTTAAATATCTCAGAATTATGTGCTTTTTATGTGCTCCATGAAAATAGAAAAAAAACTAGATATTTGTTACTTTTTTAGTGATTTAAAAAAAAGTTATGGGCTCGCTAGCTTTATATAAACCGAGAAGTCACAACGTTAAATAAAGGTTAAAAATATCCGTTAAATATCTCAGAATTATGTGATTTTTATGTGCTTCATGAAAATTAAAAAAAAGATAAATTTTAACTTTTTTTGTTTTTTTTTTAAATGTTGTGGGCTCGATAGCTTTATATAAACCTAGCAGGCCCAACCTTAAATAAAGGCAAAGAGTATATACATAGAGAAGACACCTAATGGTAAATTTGCAACCCCGCTAAACTTAGTTGAAAACCAAGTGGTGCAGCATTGTTTTTTTTTCTTGGCTTGGAAACTTGGTGCGCCACTTTCGCTTTCGCTCTTGCTTATTTTTATCCAAAGCAGTGGCGGCGCACAGGAAAATCGTATTTTTTGGACGAGTTCCGCGTTGGGAACTATCCATAATATCGATCGCCCCCGTTGCGCTGCAGACAACAGACCCGTGCCGGTACAGTCACAGGTGGCGAATAAAGAGGGAGGCGATCGACCACCTCTCCGATGAAATTACGTACCAACTTCCCCAAAAATATTGCCCTGCGGCGCCAGTTTTTTTCTTTTAAAAAAAATTAAACATTACTCTTTTACAAAGTTTCGTCTTCGGCGGTGAAATTTAAAAAAAAATCATAAAAACAATTTTGTAGAAGACTCCCCATGATGGGAATTGACACGGTTACGTCACAACCGTCTCTTTTGGATTAGTAGAACAGAACCATTGAAGGAATATCCAAGGAAATTTATCATATGAGACCATCAGTTTTCACATACCTTCTCACGTATTCTGATCTCCGAATCATGTTTTTTCAAACATTCGGAAATGACAGGGTTATTAAAATTTGAAGTAACCTTAGATAGCAAAACCTAAATTATATGGTCTCTGCGTTTTCCTTAATTATTACAAGTAATAGAAGCTTGAAAAATATATATACAATAAAAACTTTCTGCTAGCTCACTTAGCAACAAGTTCACTTAAAATTGCATTAAATATAAGTATGTACGCCAGTGATAAATCGATATTCAATATTACACCGGTTCATCCTGGCGCATTCAGCTAACAATAAAAAACTCGCTGTAAATCGCGTTGACCTGCTGTTCGGATATTACCATTACGTGTCCTCTCTATTTAGATTTATATGCTCTCTGATAAAGGTTAAAAAATTTGTTAAATATCTCAGAATTATGTGCTTTTTATGTGCTCCGTGAAAATAGAAAAAAAACTAAAGATTTTTTACTTTTTTAGCGATTTAAAAAAAAAGTAAAAAAAAATCTTTAGTTTTTTACTATTTCCATGGAGCACATAAAAACCGTTTTTAACCTTTATTTAAGGTTGGGCTTCCTAGGTTTATATAAAGCTAGCGAGCCTTTTTTTTTAATTTTCTCAAAAACCCAAAGAGCACAAAAATTTTTAAAAGGAGACGAAATTAACACATAAAAAGCACATAATTCTGGAATTATTAAAATTTGGATTGTGAGTTGGGCTCGCTAGGTTTATGGGGGGTAATTACGGGCGCGCGGAGAGCTGCAGGAAACAAGGTAAGCGGAGCCGTTCTCTTCGTAGAAAGCAGTGTTTTTTAAATTTGAAGTCTAGTTTTTGGCAATGGAAAGAATCAGTACACATTCCCATAATTTGTTTTTGGAGATGGAACATTCAAGAGTGGTGAAGTGAGTGAAAAAGTGGTAAAGGTGAATCATCCTTAACGAGCAGTTCTTCATTTATAAACGCATTTACTATTACTTCTTCCATAATTACAAAAAAAATAAAATCTTAAAAGTGAGGTTATGATAATGCGTCTTGTCCGTTTATGGACGAATCGCCGGGCACACTAGTGCGCTCTGCGCCGGACTTCACCCGGACTCTTCAATCTGAATGCACCTCAGTAGATGAGACTGTAGGAAAGCACGTGTGAAAAACGTCACTCGGAAGATTTTCGGCTGTGCTTGTAGAAGTGTCGGACGTCTTTTGGAGCACGTTATTTGACGAAATCACTTTATTTCTCAGTCGATAGAGCACTTTCTACGAAACAAGAATTATCACCCAGTTAGATCGTCAACTCTTGGTCTACAGCACTACATCGTGGAACAATCAGTACGATCTCAAGCAGAACCCGTACACAAAAAAGACCTCGTGGCAAAAACGGTTTCAATCGCCCTTGAACTGGAGTAACTCTTCGTTGTCTTGATGGACTTTCACCACGTTTTATTTCTTGTAGGCATAAATACAGCAACAGTTTGTTGTTGAGTCATGCAACTCCCTACCCATAGCTAACGGCTAGATTCGAGATTGAAACTGTATAAATTGACCGAAATTATTTCGTTGTATAGAATTAGGGAAAAATCTAAACGCAGTGAGACTAGAAGCATAGAATTTTGGACAGGAGTGTCTTACATAACGTAGGTAAACACAAAAAGGATTTTACAAATTTCATCCCCTAAGGGGATAAAACTTTCTATGGAAGTTCGTAATTTTTTAAGTTAGAAATATCGGATATACGGCTAGTATTAAAATATAATCACTACACATTGAATTAATAAATAGCAATGATTCCGTTGTTATTGATTTACAGAGATTATTATTAAACCATTTACTAATTGTTTGGCATTTTTATTTCTTTATCGA
The DNA here is from genome assembly GCA_963921995.1 of Oxystoma pomonae. Lineage (NCBI taxonomy): Eukaryota > Metazoa > Arthropoda > Insecta > Coleoptera > Brentidae > Oxystoma > Oxystoma pomonae. The sequence goes on from OY998164.1 coordinate 40,179,493, forward strand.
AATAAATTATTCTTCATAAACAAAGAAAATGTAAAGACCAGTTGGAGATAATCTCCAATTTGACTTAATTAAAGACACATACCTTATCTTACTTTTTTATCAATTGAAAAAAAAAATGAGAAATATAAGCGATAATTTTAGGTTCAGATTTTTAAAAAAACTATATTAAATATTAAAGATTTGGTCTACAGGGGTTCCCAAAAAACTCTATTTTTTTTTATAAGAAGGTTGTGTTCTCGTCCAAACGCCAGCGAGCCAAACGTCAGTTAACTTTGTTTTGACAGTTTTTAATTATTCTTTGATAAAAATATATGAAACGTTTAACGCCCGCGGCGTGAAAATAAAGACCCGAGCCGATAGGCGAGGGTTTTTACACTCCGAGGTCGTTAAACGCAATTTAAGAACGAGATACATACAATGTTTTATGCACAACCGTGTTTTTTAGGCCGTGTTTTTTAGGAGAAAAGACTTCATGAATCATTCAAAAAAAAATTGTTGGTCTAAAGCTCTCTAATATTTTGACAACACACGAATTACTGTCAGTAAGCGGACGGCCAGTCTATTCGTGTCACTTTTTAATCAAGCAATCTGACAAAAACATTAAATAATGCTCCTAGCAACACGTAGCAACCAAATAAACAAACTGAGCGTCACTTGAGAAGTTTCTTCTAAATTTTCATACAAACTGCATTGTTTTCGCGATTTCAATGGATATCGAGGAACAGAGTTCACCAAGTCTCCCCAGGGAAATCCTGGATGCCACCGAAGAGGCAAAGAGGACCTTTTGCACGCGAAATCCAGGAAACTTTATGAAAAGATATATGGTCAAGCCATGATGGTAATTTAAGGCTTAAAATATTTTAGCATAATTTAAGGGGTAAGGTTTTTGATTAAGCAATTTTTACGGTGTTTTTCACATTTGTATGCCATGATATTGCTCACATTTTAAAGCTTTCTTTTCTAGATTTCTAGAATAAAACACTCAAATTCAAGTTTCGACTCGAAGTTTTAGGCGTTCAAAAAAAGTACTGTCATAAAAAAAATTTTCTCTGTTAAAATAAAAGATATTTAGAGAGAGAGGGCAGAATTTTAGAGGTAGATGGAGAGATAATTTAGTGAAGTGCAAAAATATTTAAGGTTGTCGAAGGGAGACAGCGGGCTATAAAAAAGTATTTTAGAGAAAGATGGACATAATTTAAGGCAATTGTTTACTAAAAATTTCTGTTATGTCATCTGTCTGTCATCTTGAGTGGTGTCGTGCCTATGATCTTTATTTTGCCATTTTTATCCAAAAAACAGCAAAAATTGTAATTTTTCAAAGCGTAAAGTGTGTAAAACATAAGGTGGTATTAATTTCTTTCAATCAAAGTTCTTTATGGTCTTTAAATTTATCAAAAAAAATACTAAAGTGTATTTTAGCAAATCTAAAAATAATTTAACAGGTATTTAAGAAAATTATTTTAAGGGTCATTCTGGCTTTACCAATTTAAGGACTATTTTTTGTGGTGTTCAGAGAATATATTACTGAAAATGGATGCCTAAACCGAAAAGAAGACACTTTGCTGGCGTACTTAAGCGAAAAGGCGAAACGAAACAAGAAACTATAATTATGTAATTTGTTTATTGTTGTTCTTGAAATAAAAATGAAAAAATAAAACAAAAGTTTGCTTTCCATTGTTGTTACATCTACGAAAAAACTAAAAAAAAAACATATCTAGATAAAAAATCTCTTTGTTTTGAACGAACAAAATACAAGCCAAACAGAAAAAGTAAAATTACTGTAACAGGTTAGGAAAAATGACTTAAATGCCCGCGGGCGTTAAGTGAGCTCAGGGCGTTAAAGTGCCACTTATGGCTCTAAAACACGGGCGGTAACAGGCATTTTAACGCCCGGTTGTGCATAAAAAAATTTATTTTGGTTTGTCATTAGTGTAAATAAATGTGTGTTCGGGAATGACTCCATCTGCCATGCCTGCGGGAGGGCGGAGGAAACATCCCGGCACCTCGTTGCGGAGTGCGATGCATACCTAAGGATGAGGCATCAGGTACTCGGACAACCGAACCTGGATGCAGAGGACCTACGAGCTCTTAAGTGGGCCAACGTACTGGACTTCGTGAAGAGAACAGGAAGGCCCGGAGAGCCCACTACCGTACAAGCGGTACAGGTGGTGGATTAGGGGGCTGGGCTGGGGTAAGGTAAAAAGGGACCGATTGGGCCTACTTACCAGGTCTTGGGCCGCCCCCTAGTTACTACTACTACTATTTTTAGGGTTTTGTTTTATAAAAATAACGTCGGGTTTAACCAGTAACGTTATGGACAATGTACAAATTTAAGAGAGTACTTTTATTGATTAATGATGTCATTTTTTGTACATTTTCTACTAGTTTCTTTTCCAGATAATCCTCACCGATAGATGGACGAGTGTTTTCCAGGACCCAGCAACTTCCCGTCTTAAGCGATGTGAGAGTTACGCGACCAGTGACCTTAGAAATACGTCACCAATTTATGAAAATTTATAGTCTATCCCGCCGATGTTGTGGTAGTAAGGAAAAAGAGCGAAAAATTAAGTTTGAGTGGCGAGCATAATTATCTTACTGTTTACTTTATTAGTAATATTTAGTAAGAATGATTATTGTAATAAAGTATATTATTAATTAAACTCGTTTATTTTTGAATACCAACAACATATTAATAGTTAATGTAGGTTTTTTTTTAAAGATACTTATCATTTCAAACGATTTTCTTTTCGTTAACAAATATTTTTTTTAAACATTGAAATTTATGAGTTTTTACCTGGAGACAAATATCTAACAAGCCAAATATGGGCAACGCCTTTGGTTACTGTTACTAAATGTTCGTTATTGTTACAAAATTCTTCTTTCGCTATTAAATATAATCTTCTTTTTTTTTAAAGATACTTATCATTTCAAACGATTTTGTTTCCGTTAACAAATATTTTTTTTAAACATTGAAATAATGAGTTTTTACCTGGAGACAAATATCTAATAAGCCAAATATGGGCAACGCCTTTGGTTAATGTTACTAAATGTTCGGTATTGTTACAAAATTCTTCTTCAGTATTAAATATAATCTTCTTTAACTTTGCTTATTAATTTTATGCTAAATTTAAATTGCCTAGGGCTTTTATTTTATGATACCATATCTGGTTAACCTTCTATCTACATCATAATAATTTGTAGACAATTTCTTGTTTATTTTACCCCTTATATTTAAATGGGTTGGATGTTTTACTTTAATTGAAATTAACTTGTGTAGTTCCTTTTCCTTGACCGATATTAAATACCGTTGATGGTACCTACTATACTTATTATTACCGGCAGAGCATGCAATAGAGAAATAATAATGTAGTACCCAACAAGTCCTTTATTTCTACCGGGTTGTCACAAGAAAAAAATACGGCAACTTAACGCCTTTATTTTTTTAGGCTAAAAATATAAAAAATTGGAATTATGCATCAAGACTGATAAGTTTTACAAAAACAAACAAGAGTTAATGTTTTGAGGTCGTTGACCTCAATCAACACTCCTGATCCTTCATAGTTTACTACTACTTGGTATTTTTCTTCCATTCAATATTCATTAAAAGTCAAATGAATCGGCGGCGACGTCAACCAATAGGATTTGTGCGTTTCAGAACAGTTACACAGATGAATCTTTAGTTCATAGTTAACCATATTGTTACACAAATTGTAGCTGCCATTATAAACAATGGAAAACTCGTCTTTAAAATTTCCCAAATTAAAAAATACCTTTGTTTGGTTTGGTGGTTATAAAGTAGAAAAGGGATACAAATAGAGCTTTTGAGAATTTCTACTGTTTCAGAGGTCTGAAGAAAAAATTAAATACACCACCCTCTGCGTGTAATCAATCAAAATTCATGAAGTCTATTTTGCACTGAAGTACAAAAAAACTCTTGTTTTTTCGTATAAATTGTTTGTTTATTGTCAAAGTTCGCGTCTTTCTTTGCTTTCCAAGTTCTTTTGAATATTACTTCTTAATATTGAGTAAGTATTTTATATTTTTTAAGTGCACTTGCGAAAATCATTTTTTCCGCAGTAGGCTTCTTAACTGTTAGGAAAATAGCTATAATATTCTAGCAATACTCATGTCTTACTTACTAAACTCCACTTTTTACTCACTGGTTTTTTAAACAATTTATAGTTGCACACACACTGTTAACAATGCGTAAAATCGTATTTTCCGCACGCTCGTAGATTTTTTTTATAAATAAAAGTAAATTGCAGATCAGTGAAATAATGTTCAATATAATTTATATTATGGAGACACCGAGGCAGACACCAAATGGAATGCAAGTCAAAAATTACATCACCTATTGTGACGCATTTGTTGGCCGTTGCCAGTGGAAATATAATTTCCGGTCTTGCCCCGTTCGTTTATGTACTACCTGCCACAGAAATCAGAGGGTGGCTAAAGGTAAGTAAATTACCCTGTTCACGTTAGGTGTGAGATTATATTATAAGTTTCGCTTAACCTCTCCAATAACATATGAAGTGCCACAGGAAAAATCCAAACTATTTGATGGCAATAAGTCAAGGGAGTCACGCTTTCGTGACTTAGTTCGTTATCTTTTCATTGTGTGTTTTTTGTTTTATTAGTATTTCTCTCATTATACAGTGTAAAAACCGTCAACCCATAGAAAAAAAAGAAAAATCCGTTTTGGTTGAAAGGGAGAACGAAAATAAGGCACTATTCAACTCACTCGGATAAACCTGCAAAAGGGTAGCCTATCATAACCCCAAAAAAAAATACTTTTTACAGTTTTAACTGTTTCGCTAATTTTAGGCACAAACTCATTTAATCAGTCACAAATAGTCCACGCGCACGCATTCGTTTAACCACCACATAACTTAAATTTTTTATTTTGATCTGAGCTTAGAGATAAAAAGTAACTTTTAAGCTAAAAAAAATTAATTGATATTTGTCAAAATTGAAAAAGTGTTCTGTAACGGATGGGACATACAAAAATCCTACCCAATTAATCTAGTTAAATAAATTATTTTTTCTCTAAACTTATCGAAAACCACTATAAAAATAAAAATTTTGGTATTAGAAAGAAGGGCTCTATAAAATATTTTAGCAATATACAGGTTGTCTCATTTAAAATAAAAAAATATTTTATAAAACTCAAATCTGAGAACTGCATGTTTGTACTGGCTTTGGTTGAAAACTTATGACTTTGTAAATTTTAAAATATAATAACCAACTCTCACCCCCTCAACCACCGTAGTCATAATATTATCTTATCACCGGACCCACATAAAAGAGTACCAGATTTTATTGAAATCGATTGCCTGGAAGTTTGTGAAAAATGCATCACAAGATTTGACAGATAGGCAGTTAGACAGACCGACTCAGTGAGCTAAGTAAAAAAAATGTGCATTTCGAGGCAATGTTGGCATTGAAGTGGCATTATGAGGCACTGGTTACATCATGCGTGGAATGGCCGTATAGTGGTTTATAATAATCGATTGTGAAAAAATTAAATAAAACATTGTCCATCAATGTTTTAGTGAAAAAACCAAACTGTTTTTTAATTATAGTAGAAAAAAAGCTACACCAATAAAAACTGCTGGAAAATATTCTATATTTAAAATTCTTAGAAGATTCTTATCCAAGCAGCATCCAGATTGGGTTTCATCATTTTTATTGTGGTTTTAAAGACACTATAAAATCTCTTTTGCCTTGCTGAAAGGCAGTCAGCACTATAGAGGACAATATCTCCAAAGTACAAAATTAAAAAAACAAACTTACGGCATATTCAATTTCCGTGTGTAGCGCCGATCCATTAGTAGTGATTTTTAGGTCGGCCTCCGCAATTTTTTCCAATTTACCTTCGCCGGCCTCGCCAGCCGCCCCGGCGGCCGCCGCCTCCACTTCTCCTTTTTTGGGCGTCGTCGTTATATCTACTGATCTCTTGGACTGCCGCGCACCCATCTTTATTTTTTCACTTTACTTTCTAAAGTCCTAAGTTTAAAAACTGTCTGTTGTAACCACTACGTTAATTTTTTTACCTGAAACAAATTAAAAATTGAGATTAGAAAACAAATGAAGCATTGAGGCAAAACCATTATCAACCAGGAGACAAGGAATGAACAAAAAACACAAAGGTTCCACTTATAGGTACCGTAGAAGAACGTATTTTATTTGGTTTCACCAACAAATACTGAAGAACAAATTTGAAACAAAAGACCGTTATGGGGGGAATAGGCAAATTCTTTCCCAAGAAAAATGAGTCAAAAATAACGGGCAAATTCGGTTCCAAGTTTTGTTTTTTAGTGGAACTGCATAGGTTTCGGTCCCGGCAAAATATTGTGAACTAGTGAAATAAAACGTAGTATTGAATAATTTTTGTTTTATTAAATAAAATATACCTATACAAGTGTAACATATAGGTACTTAAATACATATATTGTACCGAATCCAACCCATCACATCTCTTCCCATCCCTAGGGAATCCAACCCATCACATCCCTTCCCATCCCTAGGGAGCTCAACCCAACCCAAGCCATTTCAGGTATTTATATTATTCCATGTGGCAGACTGCAGAGAATACTTGAATCCACTAATATGTAGAGTGCACACTGGTTCATCCCTAAGACGAAATTCAAAAAATTTATCGGGATATTTTTTACAAATTATTATTTTATTTTATCTTATACATTCCAAACTACCTAAAAAAGCTTCTAGTCATAAAGAATACTAATTTAGTAGGCTAGTAAACGTGACAAAAACAATAAATGTTGGGATTGTGTTTCGTTAATGTCTAAATCTTCATTTTTTTGGGCATGTTCGTGTACTCATTGAAGAAGACTTTTTCAGCTTGTCAATTTTTGCATATGAAAATTCACAATATATGTTGATAGCCTTTATAAGTAATATATTCAGTTCAAGATAAATGTAACCTGTTGCGTTTATCAATTAAAAAAGAGAACGTTTGAATGATTTATTCTTTTTTATGTAATAAAATTAAACTGTACTAAAGTTTTGGAAAGGAAGTCCTCTCAAGTCCTTTCTTACACAATGAGCTTCAGGCTACTGCGAACATAGGGGGAGTCAAGACCAATTTACTCTCTGTGCTGTAGGACCGAGGTGGATTCGAAGCACGTTGCAGTGTTATCTTTTGGAAATTTATTTTGTTTTTATTGTTTTGTTTTATTTCTGCCTTGCTCGAAAAACATATTGGGAAGTTCTTAAGTGAAATAATACATTTTTAAAACTAAAAATGGATGTCTACGAAGTTGTCGAATAAGTACAGATAGTCAAATGGTACTATCAAGGCAGACCATTCAGACTTATTCAAGAACTTTTTTTGGAGGATTTTGTAAATCGCCCAGAACCTAGTTTATCAACGATTCATAGGTTTGTGCAGAATTTTGAAAAGTTTGGTTGTGTAGCGCCAAGAAACCATAAAAACCCACTGTTTTGAATGACGAGCAGGAAGTACAAGGTGTGATGATTTGCGCTGCAGTGGAGGAAAATCGAAAGTTAACTAGCCACCAAACTGCCGAAGCAGTTGATACGTCTTCAGCCACTGTCTTATGTGTTCTCAAAAAGAATGGTTATCATTCTTACAAAGCGTCAAAAACGCACCACTATCGTCGTATGGAATTTTGCGAAACAATGATGGAAAGGGCTAATTGTGCTGAAAACTTTCTGAGATCTATTCTTTTCACAGATGAAAGCACTTTTCCATTAATGAGTCGTCCTAACCAAACACACGTTCGATATATTTTTTTAATGTTTGGGGAGGTATTGTAGGGGAACACGTAATTGGGCCATTTTTTATTTACGGCAATTTGAATGGTCCTAGATACTTGGATCTACTGCAGCAGCATATTATGGTTTCAACAAGATCGTTGTCCCACTCACAATGTTGAACTTGTTAGGGAATATCTTGATAATGAATTTTCTAATCGGGTTATAAGTACACGGGGAACTATTTTATGGCCAGCTCGATCACCCGATCTTGCTCCTAATGGTTTCTATCTGTGGAGTTATATCAAAAATAAAGTTTACGGGCATGAAAGGGCTAATAATTTAGAAGAACTTCGGATTAAAATTGAAGAAGCTTTTCAAACTATTACCCCTAACATGCTTGGAAACGTTAGAAGGGGTTTTTATAATAGGCTCGGATATTGTCTAGCCGAGCAAGGACTTTTCGAACCTTTTCTCTAAATTTTTTTTGACTGGGAGAATCTTTTTGGTTTTTAGAATTATTTTATTTTGAAAACTTGCTTTTATTTGTTTCTCCTTATTATTTTCATTGTAACACGTTGTTAGTGATAAATCTGAGCAGTTGAAAATAAAAACGCTTTAATTTATCAGTGACAAAAAAGAAGAAAATATAAAAATTTGCGTATTTATTAACCAAATTCCGGTTTCATTGACTACACTCCACATAGTACCGTGGTTAGAGGCGTACTAAACATAAGCTGCGAACGGCGGCGAAAGGCGATCGCAAGCCTGAGTGTTGGTTGCTCCACTGATGTGCGGTATCCCTGCATGTACGTACACTGGCAAATTGGACTTCTTCCGGCCTATGTTCGCAGTTGCATGAAGCGGTCTGTATATATACAGAAAAATAAATCTTAGTTTTTCTACTTTCAATCCCTGTAAGAATCTCGTCCTACTTTGTCCAACTTTTTAAAATATAATGATTTAAAGAACTTCTTGATATGCAGGTTGTTCCATAAGAAAAGGTCATAAGAAATATTTTTTTTTAACATTATTGCTAATCTGATCATTTGTTTGTACTCAAAATTAGTCCCTCAATAACAAGAGCTTAATGTTTGTATTATTTTTACCAATCTACTTTTTATATTAAATTTGTTAAAATTTAACGTAATATATGATTTTTGACCTTTAGGGCTACATGGACGCTGAACCACTGGAGAGGGAAAAATACGCAACTAAATGATAAATATTTATATTATTCATTTACTAATTACTACTATTGCTACGAAAGAGATTAAGCACCTCAGTATCGTAAAACTCTGGTTGGGAGAGAATTTACCAACCGATAAATGGGTATACATGTTTTAATTTAATTTGCTACCTGCTGGGACCGAATTTACCATCACCCGGTATGGGTAGATCAACTAACACTACACGAGAGGTCACAGCTTTCAAGCAATCAAGATTAAATTAATTTTTTAACAATCTCCCAAATAAATTAAAAAAAAAAATCTATAAAATTTCAAATTCAAGCTAAAAAAAATCTTTATAGAAAACTAAAAACAAAGACCTAATTTAAGGTTTTAAATTCCCTGTAATAAACTTATGGGATTAAAGAAAAATAATGATAAGATTGACCGTTTTACATCAGTGCAACTATTTTTTTCAGGATAGTACATGATTTTGAAAATTTTTCTTAGTCAACAGGTCTTAATGGTAAATATTAACGACTGTTTAACTGCTAAAACTATTTTTTTTAAATGTATATTTGACTCATTTTTCCACTAAAAACACTTACTATTGGCTCTTTACTGCTAAAAATAAAAATTAATGTTTATTAGCATTGTAAACCTAATTTAAATTCGCTTATAACCCAAATGTTATTGCCATTTTTATTGGCTGATAAAGGCTTTGCTTTATCACTTTAATTGCCAATTGCACTGTAATCTTAAACCTGGTTTAAACTGAACTCATGCAATTGGCAATAAAAATAAAACTTTTGCATTCGATATTGCCAAACACATCAATTTAACTCGACAAAGGGCACCCAGGGTTTATCAAAAAATATTATTTAAAAAAAATATCAAATGAGCTTATTAAAAATAGTGGTTTTCACAACTAGTGGCTAAAATAGTGCTTTTTTTACGCGCGTTGGTTTAAATAAGGAGGGCAGCGAGGTATTTAAAAACGCGAGTAAAATAAAGCACAGTTTAGCTGCGAGTTATTAACACTATTTTTTTTAATATCTTTATCAAAAAATCCAAGAAAAACAGGAAAATGCTTTTAAAAAGCTCGAACGAAGAGCACTTCTCGCAACACATCATCTTTACACTATAAATCAAGGCGGCTGGTAATAGGTATTTACGTCACTAGGCCGGTTAACAACTCGCGGCTAAACTGTGCTTTTTTTTACTCGCGTTTTTAAATACCTCGCTGCGCTCGTTATTTAAACCAACGCTTATAAAAAAGCACTATTTTAGCCACTAGTTGTTAAAACTACTATTATGTACGACTTTTCTGGACAAAAAGTATTTTAAAAAACACGAAAAGTAGAAAAAAATGCCCAAAAAATGTCCTGTACGTGACCGTGGAATGGGCTTATTTCTCTTTAATTTTAATTAATATTTTTTGCACCCGTGATCAAACAAAAAGTTTTTTTGCATCAATATCCAAAAAAGCCTTGCTTTAGTTATCTGCACATAATTATTAAAATCATGTTTTTGATGAAGTTATAAAAAAAAGTATTTTTTTGAATATTATAGTGCGGCCATGATGGTAATTTAAGGCCTTAACTATTTTAGCTTATTTTCAGCCGTAAAAGTTTTTGGCTAACCAATTTTTTCTATGTTTTTCACATTTTTAGGACATAATTTTACTCACTTTTTATAGTTTTCTTTCCAAAATGTCGATTCGTAGAATAAAAAACTCACTTTTGTTTAGCGTTTAAAAAAGGTACTGCCAATTTTTTTGTCCTCTGTAAAAATGAAAAATATTTTGAAAGAGAAAGCAGTATTTTAGATGTAGAGGGAAATTTTAAAACTGGTCGACTGGGACATTTTTCTGATTTGACAGAAGAGAGAAAATTTAAATCGCCGGTCGGTTATTCATGGTATTTCCGTTCAATGTACGTGCAGTTTGATGCGAAAAAATTTCTTTCAAAAAAAGCGCTTTAAACTGTCAACCGGGCGACCTAAAATTCCGGTACAGCGTTCTTTAATCACCGGTTTCCTGAAAAATTGTTTTTCCAGGTTGGTGAACGGAAAGCCTACAAAATTCCGATATAGCCAAATGTGTCCCCTTTGCAAACAAAATCGACTTGTTTGGAGATTTTTAAAAATATTAATCAGTTTTCAAGAAAATTCAAAGTTTCAAATATTAATAAAATCGCTTTCTCCGAGTAATTATAGGTCCTTCATTAAACGTTATTAAATGTCAGTTTAAAAAGAAAACATATAAAAAAACTTAACACCAGATTTTTTAGTAAAAACAGGGTTGAGTATTTGTTTAGGTTGGATGCAATGCGCTAAAGCGTTTGAAAAGTGTTTTTTATACCTTCATCAAAAACATGATTTTAGTAACTATCTGCAGATAACTAAAGTATGGTTTTTTTGGTTACCGCTGCGCTCGTTATTTAAAACTATGTAAAAAAATCACTATTTTAGCCACTAGTTGTGAAAACTACTATTTTTTATCACGGGTGCAAAAAAATATTTATGTCCGTTTTTTACCCAAAACTAAAAAGAAATAGCGGAAAATAGTAACATTGAGAAAATCTAATTATTCTTGCCTAAAAATTAAGCCATTTCCGTCAGTTTTAACCAAGTTACGAGCAATCATTTAAAAACATCGTCAAAATATCAAACTATCAAAGATTAAAAAGTCGCCACAATGAACGTCACCGAGTAAAAAGGCACATCGCTATGGAAACCATTGTTATCTCATTTACCAGCTGCTTTGAGTTTTAGTGTAAAGATGGTGTGTTGCGAGAAGTGCTCTTCGTTCGAAATTTTTAAAAGTATTTTCCTGTTTTTCTTGGATTTTTTGATAAAAAAAGCACTATTTTTAGCAGTAGTTGTGAAAACTACTATTATACCGACCCTAAAATATGTTTTAGATGGTGATTTTATACGACAAAATTTTTAAACCGTCCTTATATAAAAGCGCTTTAAGAGTCCCGTATAAACAAAGTAATAGATAAACCAAAAATGCATGGCATTTTGCAGCAAACAAAGGTAAATTTATAAGAGCAGCTTACTTATCTTGCACATTTCCTGGGAACCTATTCATAATTCGTCTTATTGTTTGACTATGATAATGGGCAAAACAAACACTGGCACAAATTCAGTGAGTCACTGTTTTACTAGGTCACTTGTATTATTGTAATGTATGCGAAATAGTCGATTTACCACAAAAGTCTGAGAAATCTTAAAAGTAAACAATTTGTAAACGGTATCAACTGTCAATAATACGTCAGTCAAAAACTGAAAGGTGCCTAAAGTATTATCAAGAAACATGGTGCAACTAGGGTCACTAAATCCTGAAACCTGCAGTCCCAGAGGTTTCAGGATCCAGTGATCCTAGATGCAACACCGTACCAGCGCCACCTAGAGGAGAAATTTTTTTCTAAAAGAAAAAAAATTCTCCTCCATGTGGCGCTAACCGTACTCAACTTAAAAACCACTGCACTCGATTTGACGTCATCAATATGGCGTCGAAGTTTGTCTGACGTTTTCACTTGATTTGTTTTGATGTTTTATTGATTTTTTGACATTTTCAGTAAATTGGGAAAAGTGATTTATAAATTGTTCAAAAGGATAATAAACTAGCAAAAGTATTATGCCGTTGAAGTGCTGCGTGCCAAAATGTCGCGGGAATTACGATGGGGCGCCAAAGGTTTCAGGTTTTGGCCTCCCATCAGACGCCAATTTATCCAAAAAATGGGTGTATGCTATAAGAAGGAAGGATTTTGCAATCATGAGGAATTCCAGGGTAAGATTTGCAACAATTCGTATTATATTATACTGTATCCGTTTTATACCTTATAATGGTCAAGCCATGATGACCCGTAATAACTATTTTCCTAACAAGTGCGGAAAATCGATTTTTCCGCACGCAACTGCCGTTGACGGAACGACACGCAGCGGAATTCTGTCAAGCAGTTAAGTGCGGAAAAAAAGGTTTTCGAACGTGTTAGGAACAATTGTTTTTCCACGAGCGTGAGCGTGAAAATACTTTTTTTGCCACTGACAAATAAATGCATAAACAACTGGTTAGTCACACCATAGCAACCAAGGCATTTCATAGGCAATATGATGAATAGAAACTTCGAATCAGTACAGGTTTTTCGAAACTTGACATATCGGTGCGAAAAAATGTTTCCACACCGGGCGGAAAAACGAATTTTCCGCACTAAAAATAATGTGGAAAATGCGATTTTCCGCACGCTCGTAGAAAAAATAATTTTCTTAAATACATGTTAAATTATTTTTAGATATGCTAAAATACACTTTGGTAGGACACGATTTTTGGAAAATTTAAAGACTGTAAAGAACTTTGATCGAAAGAAATTAATACCACCTTATGTTTTACACACTTTACACTTTGAAAAATTACAATTTTTGCTGTTTTTTGGATAAAAATTGCAAAATTAAAATCATATGCACGACACCACTCAAGATGAAAAACAGATGACATAACAGAAATTTTTAGTAAACATTTGCTTTATCTTTCTCTAAAATACTTTTTTACAGCCGGCTGTCTCTCTTTAACAACCTTAAATATTTTTCATTTTAACAGAGAAAAAATGTTTTTGGCAGTGCTTTTTTTGAACCCTTAAAAAACAGTGAAAACTTTGTGTTTTATTCTAGAAATCGAAACTTTGGAAAGAAAGCTTTAAAATGTGAGCAATATCATGGCATAAAAATATGAAAAACATAGTAAAAAATTGCTTCATCAAAAACGTTACCCCTTAAATCATGCTAAAATATTTTAATCCTTAAATTACCATCATGGCTTGACCATAAGGCATAGCCTACTATTTTATTGTCCTTTTTGTTTTGTTATACTCAGTTTTATTAGACCAATTTTTTTAGCTGCGTTTTTGTAGGGTTGAGTTTTAATATTATGATTTTCTTTCTCATATGAAAAACTGAAAAAGTTTTTTAATATAAAATAATAAAGTTTATAATCTATAACATGTGCTAAAAAATTGAACTCAAAACCATAAGTATAACATAAAAAAATTACAATAAAAACACATGTGTTTCAAAGGAACACTTCGGGCTGGTTTCTCAATATCGGGTAACAATATATATCTTAGTTTACTTCTTAGGCTTATATCTTAGTTTTCTGTTGTTTAAGGTCAATATTCTTTTAGGTTAACCCTGGGTAGAGGCCCTCTATACATTTGACAGTTATTGTTTTACCACTCATGTTGCCCTCTCTTTCTAGTTTTTTTTTCATATTTGCATGTAAAAGCGATTTTATGAAATGGACTGATGTTTTGTTGTCTCTTTTTATAATTTCCCCAGACAGTTTTTGAAACATTGATTTTTTTTTGGTTAGTAAAATATGTCAAGTTTTGACAAAAAAAAAACAAAAACAAACAGTGAATATACACGCGGAGTTATTAAAAATGTAAATAATAGGTAAAATATAGACTCCTATTGATCTATATTTTTGGCACCCTTTTTCTTACAAATAAAATTCGGAAAAACAGCTATTTATTAACAAAGTACATGCTAAATGCGTATGTTTGTACCTACTACTTGTAGCTCACTTACCGCGCAAAATCGGCTATTTTTGTTAATTTTCCAGCTTGGTAAATACATGTTTTCTTTCCACTTTTCTTGAGTTTCTTCCTCCGTTAGACAACGGAACAACATAAATTCGCCGAGGCACGTGTTTTTACAGTTTTTGATACAGCAAAATTCCATTTTTAAACCGGATATTTCTTAATCAAGTGACAAAATTATTTATTGTCAGGTGTTACCATCCTGTCATTGCGAATACACAATTTGTTTTTAAACATTTCCCTAGCAACTGTCAAATCCAGTTGCTTACCTCTGGTAAAACAATACCTGTCAAAAACTATATACAGGGCCTCTAACCCTGGGATGAGATGACTTACACTCGCCTGAAAGCCAGGGTTACCTTGTCCTTAACTTTAACCCGCATTTGAATTATTTTTGCAAGGTGCTCAAGTTAACGCTAACTCGCTATTGAGAAACCAGCCCTTAGAAGTTGTAAGGCTTAGGAATCGAGCATCAATAAACCATACAGATCAGTGGGTTTATTCTGAATCGAGAGAAAATTTGCTCCCAGGGAGTCAAAGTCTCTCGCTACTATGCATCTCATTGGTCCAAATCTTCGGTTTAAACCGGTTTCTCTCACTTTTGCCCGATATTGATCGAAAGTAATTCTCTTAGTCAAGACCAATAGAATTACAAAGATTAAAATGTCGCAACAATGAACGTCACCGAGTAAAAAGGCACATCGCTGTTGAAACCACTGTTATTTCATTTACCAGCCGCCTTAATTTATAGTGTAAAGATGGTGTGTTGCGAGAAGTGCTCTTCGGTCGAGATTTTTAAAAGTATTTTCCTGTTTTTATTGATTTTTTGAACAGGTATTAAAAAGAAATAGTGTTAACAACTCGCGGCTAAACTGTGCTTTTTTTACTCGCGTTTTTAAATACCTCGCTGCGCTCGTTATTTAAACCAACGCCTGTAAAAAAAAGCACTATTTAGCCACTACTTGTGAAAACTTTTTAATATATTTTTGTTAAGTTTCATTTACTGAACGAGTATAATAACTGCGTTTTCGTATATTTTTAAAATTAGTTTTGGTGTTTTTGTTAAGTTTTGCCTTTCTTTTGATGTGGTTACATCGATATACCAACGTCAATGGCTTAAAGGGATGATGAGAGCATACACGATCAAATCGAAAGCTCTTCATACACTCATTAAATTCTTTTGAAAATGTAAGTGCGTTTAAATAAAGATGAATAGTACTCGAGATATTTATAGAATCTTCTTGAGACGCGTATTTTGGTATACAGTGTATAAAAATATGAAAACAAAAAAATCACGTCACTCCTATTAAATTCTGATTAAATCCGCTATTGAGTAATAACAATTGCTGCAAATACAGCATTCAATATTTTTGCAATTCGCAAGAAGGTAAATGACTTATGCAAAATTTTGCAACGATTACTCAGCGGTAAACAGCGTTTAATATCACAAATAAATACTATTTAATTCTCGTAATCCTACTAATATTATAAATGGAAAAGTTTGTTTGTGTCTATGTTTGTCCTTCAATCACGCAAAAACGGCTGAACCAATTTCGATAAAATTTGGTAGGAAGAACTTTCGCTCAATGTCAGCTGTCAAATGACATTTCCATTTTCTTCAAGGGCAACGCTGCGCGGATTGACCGCTGCTGTCAAAAGGGGTCCGAAAATTGGTATGCTGACTTTACTAGCAAAATTTTAACCGAGGTTTGATATATAGGGATGATTTTGTTTTAAATGGGGACAAATAACTCACAATTACTTGAAGTTCCAACTCAATAAAGAGCTGAAAATTCGCAATTAAGTAGCTTTGTGTTTAAGTTTGTCGATAGGTATTAATGCATTTTTGAAAAATTTGAACAGGCGGGGTAAAACCACACCCCACCCATATCCGATAGGTATTTTAATCTGGCAGAATACGGGTTGAGGGAAACAAACCAAAATAGATAATGGAATCTGAAAAAAATGTCTTTTTTAAAAGTCATTATTTATGGTAGGGGAAGGGTGTTGGAGGTATAAAATATGATTTGTGGGGTATCAAACTAAAGGAAATAAGAGCCTGGAATCTCAAACAGTATTTTTTTAATTGTAGTAATTGATAGTGGTGGAAGGGGATTAGAAGTCCGTCAAAATATGGGTTTTTTTAAGAATAATTTAGGGTAGGGGAAGGAGTTTAGAGATATTGTATAAATACTTCAAAATATGTGTTGCGGGGTTTTAAATAGGTGACGGATAGAAGAGATATTTCGGACAAAATTTATTACTTCATTTTTTTTAAACAAATTAATATTTTGTATAGGTAATCCGACAGATTTTCTGTGGCAATAGACAGTCACTTAGTTTATACATACTTTTCAACATTATTTTATTTTTGATTATTACCACCACTAGCAACGAAGCGGGTACACTGCTAGTGAGAGATAAATGTAAAATAAGCCATACAGTTTTTGAAATTAATTAAATTCCCATTCATTTTCCAGTCCAGCCAGAGTAATTATAAAATCAAAAAATTAAAGTAGTATATTTTGTTTTATATATCATATATATTTTAAAATCATTAACAAAACAAAAAGGTTATTAAAAGAAGACTTTAGTTTTACTTAAAACACTTATTTTACTCGAATTATACCATGCAAATTAAAAAAGGAAGACACAGGCTTTTTAACAAAGGTTAAGAACATTAATACAGTTAAAATTAAAAAAAAAACTAAAAATATTAACGAAAAATCGTTTTATATTTCAGTGCAAAATGAACTACCTGAATTCGATTGCTCACACAAAGGGTGGAACCTAGGACGACGCCGTTTCATCCTTATTAGAAACTCGTCAGCTGATTTACTGACTACTAAAAAGATTGTTGCATTATCATAGTGAAGATGGACAAAGTTAAATTAATTTAAAAAAATTTTACGACTGAATTGATCATTTGATCATCAAAAATGATACACGATTTAAAAAACCAAATAAAAACAAAAAACTATCTAGGGCGTATTAAAAGCTGTCGCTGTGCAACTCATTTGACTTACAGAAAGGTGGAGGAGTAGGTTTCTAAAGTGTATTTGTTAATAATGAAACTATTTCCTTCTACATGTCCTGAAATTACCTATATAAACTAGGCGGTCCCACCTCAATAAAATCAAAAAACGATAGTGCCAGAATTAGGTGCCAATTTGTTCACCGAACTAAAAATGAAGTGCTCCTCTACTTTTAGCAGAAAATTCAAAAACGTTAGGACCTCTAGGTTAACGTTAAGCTAGCGTCCATAATTCTTGCAGAAAAATGTAATGTCAGTATTTCCAAATTAGGTGCTATTTAAGTGCTCCACGTATTTTCGCAAAAAAATAAGTAGGGACAGCTAGCTTAACATAAACCTACCGGTCCCACAGATACCCCTTCAGATAAACCAAATTTTAAAATAAAGAGCAATTTAAGTGCTAATATGCTCCATCTTTCGAAAATTAAGTGCTCTTTTCGTTGTAGCGAAAAATGCCAAAAATGCAATTTTATTGATAATTTCACACAAATTCGAGGTAACAAGCATAAAATGATAAATATCTTCAATTTAGTAGTTCAATATTTTTTTTAAAACTAAGCCCCAATCATGACCCAATATTGACCCTTGTACAAGCCCAACATAACCAACCTAACTGATTGGATATATTAATCATGTTATGCTTATTATCTCGAATTTTTTTGTGAAATTACCAATGATTTTGCATTTTTCCATTTTTTGCCACAAACAGCACTTAATTTTCGACCAAACTAGCACTTAAATTGCTCTTTATTTTAAAATAATTAAAATTTGAGTTATCTAAAGGGGTACCTGTGAGGCCGCTAGGTTTATGTTAAGCTAGCGGTCCCTGCTTATTTTTTTCCAAAAATACCAAAAAAATAATTGTTTTCAAAGTTTTGAAATGATTTAATATTCATGGAGCACTTAAATAGCACCTAATTTGAAAATAGTAACATTACATTTTTTTCCAAGAATTATGGATGGGACCGCTAGCTTAACATTAACCTAGAGGTTCTACCGATTTTTTAATTTTCTGGTCAAACTAGAGGAGCACTTAATTTTTGGTTTAGGAACCAAATTAGCACCTAAAGAGCACCTAATTCTGGCACTATCGTTTTTTTATTTTATTGAGGTGGGACCGCCTAGTTTATAGGTCCTGAGATTAATGTTAGATTAAAGCATTTATAGACTTCTTTTTTAATTTTCTCTTATTGCTTTCCCCTTTCTGATCACTTCCCTGCATTCAGCCCCAATAAAAATATAAGCAAGTATACGGGTGCTACATATGAAATGCCCCATATTCTAAATCAAACGCCTTTATCAACACTTAAAGAAATAATAAAATCTACATAAAATTAAATCTTCTAAAAAAAAGGAATAGGTATTTGAAATAAATAGCATGTCTTTTTACTGAAACCCAACAAGATAATTAAAAAAATGGCGCCAGCAGGAACGTATAGCCATCCATAAAATCTTTTAAAAAAAATCAATTGTCGTGTGTCTCGTGTCGCTAGCTGATACGGTTCGTGAGTTACAATTTTTTTAAAAGTTTAATCCCCCCTCCTACCCTCTTGCCAACCCCCACCCCCATCAAAAATTAATCTGCTCTGCGGCTGGCGATAAAAAAATTTTGTGCTAAATTTGAAAAAAATCGGTTAAGCGGTTTTTGGGTAATCGTGTTACAGACAGGCAGACAGACACCATGACAAAATTTTGTATTTAGGTATTTTTTGACCCAAATAACTTATTTTTAGTGGAAATAAAAAAACTTTTTTTTACAATCCCAATAAGCCTTCATACAATGTATGGATGGCTAATAAGTAAAAGAAAAATAATCAAATAGAAGTCAAGGCTTTTCAACATAAACAAAGAATAATACAAAGAGCTTTAATGGCATTGTGACAATGAACTATTTTGTTTTGCACAAAGAAAAATGCTTTTAAACAGTGCTTGAAAGTAATCATATGCGTGTATAGTTCATAGTCCTGGATTGGGTAACTATTGTATAGGTAGTTCCAGAAAAAGAGTACGATACTAATTCGTTTTGCTAACTTGTAAAGCCTCGTAAAGTGAATAACAATAAGGGTAAGTACAGCAGGGTTAATTTTAAAGAAACCAGTGACACAAACATAAAATCTACCTAGTTATAACTCTCGTGTATTAATTTTTAGCCATCCATACTAACATGGAGGCTATTGGGATCGTTGTTTATTTCCAATAAAAATAAGTTATTTGGGTCATTATATTGTCTATAACTTAAAAACCGCTCGACCGATTTTTATCAAATTTGGCACAAGAAAATTATTTGTCACCAGACAGCTCATTAGTTTTGGATGGGGGTGGGGTGTTGGCAAGAGGGTAGCAGAGCGGATTAAACTTTTTTTAAAATTGTAACTTACGAACCGTAGCAGCTAGCGACACGCAGTTTTCACATTACTTGAAAAAATTAAAAAAAAATTTAAAAAGATTTTATGGACGGCTATACGTGCCTGCTAACGCCAGAACAGGTGCTATTACAAAAATGGTTACCCAGTGGCGTAGCCAGAAATCGACTCTGGAAGGGGGAGGGTTTCATCATTTTAAAAAAATCGACTACCTATCTGTCAAATTTTTAAAAATTAGGTAGGTGCCTCTTGCTTGAGCATTTGAACCAAAAGGTGGTTTAGCGACACGCGGATTTCACATTAATTGAAAAAAATTAAAAATTTTTTTAAGATTTTATGGACGGCTATACGTGCCTGCTGGCGCCAGAACAGGTGCTATTACAAAAATGGTTACACAGTGGCGTAGCCAGAAATCGACTCTGGGGGGGAGGGTTTCATCATTTTAAAAAAATCAACTACCTATCTATGTCATATTAAAAATATTAGGTAGTGCCTCTTGCTTGAGCATTTGAACGGAAAGGTAGTTAGAGGGGCGGTTTAATAGGAGTTAGTGTGTATACGAAACAAAAATACTTATTTTTAAAAGCAAGTCTCATCTAGTCTCATTTGCAGATTTTTTAAGAATTAATTCCTAAATGCGCCGCAGGCAAAAATTTTGAAAAAATTACACTAAAATGCTATTTTTTACGCGTCTTAAACAAAATTGTAACAATATATATTTAATATTGGTATACCGTGGTATATAATTATACAATTTGTTGCCAAATCACAAATGCGCCGCAGATGAAAATTTTATATATTTGTTACACGAATTGAATGCTGATAAATATTCCTTAGAATTAAAGTAAAATTATAACAATAAATGACGTCATAGCACCACAGGCAAAATTTTTAAAATTTAAGACATCACACCAAACACTCGTCACAAACTGGAGTAAAGAGTCGAAAAAAGTGGGGGAGCTATAATAGCTCTCCCTGGGGCCCTTGAACATGATTAATTTATTTTAGATTGGGCTGGACCTTCTGGGGGGGTTTAACCCCCAAAACCACCCCCACTGGGTTACCCATCCCAACTAAATGATAGCAAAAAATTAAATGAAGAAGTCAATTTTACAGAAGAAATGTTTTCAAGACAGGAAATTGGAAAAGATAAAAATTTAAAAAGAGGATATATAAAACTCTTTAAATTACAAATAAATATTGTAAAACGTTCGTCACTCATTGGAATTCAATGCAAGTTTTCAGAAAGGAAGAAGTTCGACATTTTTAAAATGGAATAGAAGATATAAATTATTAGAAATTAAAGGTAAACATTCAAAACCTCAGATAACAAGTTTTAATAAAAACTAAACCGCACAAGCGGGCTAAACTTATTTATAATAATTTTAAAAATTAGGTACTTCTTGGCCTTTAAACAGGCAAAAATCCTTAAACTTCGAGAACATCATAAACGTCGAATTTATAAAATAATATAAAAAAAACTGTTTTATTTACAAATAGAATTAAATATTCTCCGCGAAATATAATTGTATTGAGCAGTAGCTTAGCCCGTAATTCGCTCCGGGGGAGGGGGCTCGCCGTTTAATAAAAGTCAACTAGGCACTTACTGAAAATTTTTAAAAATGAGTTAGGTACCTATGGATTTTTGACCCTTTGTAGAGGAGGGGTTCAATCCTAACACCCCCCCTAGCTACGCCACTGTATTAAGTCCAATATCCAAATGTTTTTATTCTCGCTCACACGATCCTTTTACTAAAACAAAGGAAAACTTTTTTTGTTAGATGAGATTACCTACTTTTTGCAACAATGGAAATAAAAAAACCAACAAAAAATTATAATTATTTAAAGAAATAACAAAAGTACACAAACAATAACTTAAACTCAAAAAAGTACCTATCATTTAATAACACACACCACAACTACATATTGCAAATTTAGAAAATTAATTAAGATCTAATATACTCACTTCTAAAGGAATCCCCTAGAAATATCCGAAAATCCCGGACAAGTGATAATAAAATTAAAATCGCCGATAGAACAATAAGGAAACACTGAAACCCTCACTAAAATCAAGTTAACAGCGCCCGAAAGTCATTTGTTTCCACCTCCGCGAAATAAAACAAAAGATAACAGTGCGCCACCCTTGTAAAAACGGCCTACCGTTACGTTCGCGTACCCTGCGTTTGCCGGCTCGGTCGTCGAAATTCAACTGTTTCGCTCGCCACGGCTTGCTAGACCCAGAAAAAGGAATTCGAGCCACACTGTGCACGAATCTGATTGTACACTTTAGTGGGGGAGTCGGTTATCAAGGGATTATCTTGAATATGTCAATAACCTTTAAGCGCAACCGGGCGAAAAAGTGCACTTTAACTCCAGCATTTTTAAGCGTGAAGTAGTACTTTTTATGCCCGCGGGCCTTAAAGTTCTAAAATTTAAGAATACTACTTTATACACTTTTTTTAATATTTCCTTATTGCACCCTTTAACTTTTTGCACATTTAACAGAAATGCCATATTGGGTGACACAAAACAAGCTTTATTGCAATAAAAAACAATGATAAAATAAGCAAAAGTAATCAATTCAATGTTTTAATGCAAAAGAACTAACTGTTGGGTCATTTCAAATCAAATCAACCAGAGGTTTGACAGACAATTTCCCATATTTCGATAATTTTTGGTACATATATATATATTCTACCCATAAAAGGAAAAAAAAATTTTTTGGCCATTAGCTTTTTTTAAATTAATTTTTGAAAATCAAGAAAACTACCACTTTGCTCAAACATGTACCTAAAGAAATGAAAATATCTCGATTTTGTATATTTTACCAAACTATTTAAAAAAATCAAAATTTCAAGGTTGATGGGTTCATCAAAAATTTTTTTTTAAAATTTTGAAAATAATTTTTCAAAAATAATTAGGTTATGGGATACTTCATCAAAATGAGCTTTAAAATACTTATAAAATAAGGTATTACTCGCTTTTTTACGGTATACAGTTCTCAAGATATTACTCTTTTTGTGTACCTGCACATTTGGTATACAGGTATTTATAAAAATATGAATATCTTGAGAACCATACATACTACAAAAGCGACTGATAGCTTGTTTTAAAGGTATTTAAATGCCATTTTAATAAAGTATCACATGGCCTCATTTTTTTTTTAAAGAAAAAATTCAAAATTTTTAAAATATTTTTTTTTATGAACACATCAAGTCAACATCTTGAAATTTTGTAAATAGTTTATCGAAATACCCAGAAACAAAATATATTTTTATAAAAAAAAAAATGCTGTATTTCAAAAATTTTAAAAGTTTTTTTAATTGCGAGTTTTTTTTTAAAACAAAAAGTATATCATGTGATACATCTCGAAAGGTATTTAAAATACCTGTAGTTATCGAGATATTTCAGTTTCTTTAAGTAGGGAGTAAGTATTGGTAGTTTTTGTGATTTTCAAGAATTAATTTAAAAAAAACTAATTGTCAAAAAAATTTCAACTTTGGGATTTCTCATCCCCTTTATGGGTAGAATAAATGTACCAAAAATTATTGAAATTAGAGAGATGGTCTGCCAAACCTCCCTTGTTTTTGCTGCGTGTAATTTTACAAGAAGATTGTATTTTAATTTACATACCTGACACTGTATATTCACATTTATTTATTATTGTAGATTTACAATGTTAAGTGTATTGATACTAGGGACATTTTGGAACGCTTATTTGACACTTCGTAGTGGTTGTGGTAATTACTGCGTCTGCGCAATAGCTAAACGTCATTCCATTGTGGTAATTAACCACTACCACTGCCGTAAGCCACGAATCCATTTCGTTGTGGTTGTGGTTATTTTTCTGGTTAATTTTAGATATTACCAGGTTCCAACATATAAAACACTTATTTTGTAAAACTAGGTCATTTTTTTTACAAGTGACAATGTTTAAGGTGTTCCAAAAACTCTAGTAAAATCGATGAGTGGTAGTGGTAGTGGATGTTAAACACTACCACAGCGGCTGTCCTAGTTGTCAAAATTTTAAGCGTTCCACTTTCTATAAAATTTCATTTTACGTAGACTAATGCTAAAGCCATGATGGTAATTTAATGCTTAAAATATTTTAGCATAATTTAAGGGGTAACGGTTTAATTAAGCAGTTTTTACTATGTTTTTTACATTGTTACGATGAGTTTGCTCATATTTTAAAGCTTTCTTTCGAAACTTTCGATTTCTAGAATAAAACACTCACATTTTTCAAGTTTTCACGGTTTTTTAATCATTCAAAAAAAACATTTTTCTGTTAAAATTAAAAATATTTAAGGTTGTTGAAGAGAGACAGCAGGCTATAAAAAAGTATTTCCGAGAAAGATGGAAATAATTTAATAAAAATTTCTGTTTTGTTATCTTTACTTCTTTAGTGTTCTGTATATGATTTTTATTTTGCCATTTTTATCCAAAAAACAGCAAAAATTGTAAATGTCAAAAGCGTAAAATGTAAGACATAAGGTGGATTTAAATTCTTTCAATCAAAGTTCTTTACAGTGTTTAAATTTACAAAAAAACGTGTCCTACTATGGGTGTATTTTAGCACATCTAAAAATAATTTAACATGTATTTAACTAAATTATTTTAAGGCTTATCATGGCCCTACCAAAAAAACATAACTACCTTTTAGAAAATAAAATTTAACTCGTATTAGGGATTATACCTCTTACATTGTAAAATTGCCACAGCATAACATTTTAAAAGAAAAAATACAATATCTGATGTTTTTTGTCAGAGATTACACAAATGTTGCAAAAAAGATGAAGCTTATCTGTAAAAAGCAGTCGTAAACCCCAAAAAAGTTACAAGTATACTGGCATATCCCCTATAAAAATCAGATCAATCGAAGTTGCTTATGAGGTAAAATGTGAATTTCGGCATCAAATCGTTTTTCCGTCGGAAAGCACTTGAGTAAAAATACCTTGTTTTAAAACCTAGTTTTTCTATTTTCAGTTAAGTTCAATGAATTCCGATAAAAATACATATTTCGAACTTTTAAGAAATTTCTATACCAACATTTCTTCAGACAAATTTTGATCTAACATTCTCTCCAAAATTTCCGTGAGTTTTTTTGTACGAGATTTTGCTCGAACTTTTCTTTAAACATTTTGCTCAAGAGGCTCGTGTAAATGTTTGTCGGCATTTCAACATCAAAGGAAAGTTTGTCTGTGTAATTGCTCCTTTAGGTCCTAAAACTCGTTCCACACGGAGAAAACGCTTGCACGGAATGGAAATACAGGGTTCCTAAGCAAATCCTTAGGGGGCCAAGCAGCCATGTATAAGACGCAGACAAACGGAAAAGCACATTAGGCAGAAAAGGATGGGCATGGGGCGATGTTGTCACTACATCTTACACGTAGTAAATCCATTCCAGGTTGTTGTTTTCTAATGTTTTCCATTTTCGTACCTTTAGGACTGGAATAAAAATTGTTTTTGCTCGACTTTAGTACCAAACTGATGAAAGATATCGTAAAAAAAAATATTTTTCGGCTTTTCATTTTGTAACCATTGTCCTTACGCACTGTTTACAGGCTGGGGACTGAGATACATGCAAATGCCTAACCTAAAGCGTTCATACACGGCCGGAGAAATCGACCGAGATATTTCCGTAGAAACTTTATCAAGCAAATAGGACGGGTTGACGCCTTCGAACTTCCAACCCGGGTTTTGCACTTTGATTCGAAATCAAAAAGGAGGAACAGTCAGATGTTTTTGACCCCCTCCCTATGTAATGTTTTGTAACGATTTGGCACGCCACTCCCCTAATATTACGTAACGATTTCAAGACCACTACCCCCCCCCCCCAAAAAAGAAAACTTTTCACTTATTTTCATTCCAAATTGTCTTAGTTTCACACAAATGCAAACGCTGTCGAAAACCCCCCTCCTCCCTACGTAATGTTTTGTAACCCCCCTCCCCCCTATGACCATTACGTAATTTGTGCACGGCCCCTGTAGTCCCAGTGGAGGAGGGCGAGAAAATTGATATTTTATTCTTAAAAATTATACTCTTTAGACCTATTTCTTTGCGTTCCCGAAATTACGTAATTTTTGAAAAAAAATTGTAAGCGGCGCCATTTTTATTTCGTGTTTCGTTTTTCTAACATTTTTGCGTTCGGCTAATTTAATTGAAAAATTTTTGCCTGCGGCGCCCTTTATCTTCTCACTCGAAACCAAGATCCCCCGTTTTAGGAAAACTGACCCCGTCTCTGTTTCTATATTTTTTCGAATAAAAGTAGAGTATGACCATGGGGGAAATAATTTTTTTCTACGATATGATGAAAATTTCGAGAAAGTTGAAGAAAAAAATAAAAAAAGTGGCTCAAGTTTTTCATAAAAAAACGTTTTTTGTAAAGAAACAGAGCAAAATAAATCTTTTCACCCCTTTTTGGGTGTTAAAAATATTGGCAGCCCCTTATTTTTCGCTTTTACCCTCCCGCTAGTTTTGAAGAATTGGTTCGCTACATGTTTCGAGATCATGTCATAAAACACCTCGAAAATATCAAATGTAGTGTAGGGCCAGCTTTATTTAAAATCAATAATATCGTAAGCAAAAAGCTCTGCAGGAAAAACAGCGCCGTTTATTGATTTCTTTGGCTGCTAGTGCTAGCTGCATGGTTTGGCCGTTTCCGGATAGATGTCACTAGTAGTCAGTAATGTTAACAACCTCACGAGTTTATCGCTCAGTATCGTAAATAATGGACCCTTCCGCCTCCTTTAAGCAAGAAAAAGCTGTGGTTTGGACCTCAAAACATCTAATTTTTAATTAGATTAGATGTTCAAATCTCATGGTGTGGCCGCCATCTAGCGGAATTTGCAGACACCTTGTCAACGGTTATTATTGCAACTATGATTTATGCTCACAATGAAAGAGTGGCGACAATTTTTTCTCATGAAAGCAGTCCGGAGATAATAACAAACTGTCACCATTGCTCAATATACCTGTTTCTTTTGTGCGCGCAGAACTTTCTATGCCATTTCTGTTTGATTTATTGAAATCCTATCCCTAAGGAAAATCTTAGGAACCCTGTATAACAATAAGAACCTGTATTTGTAGGATATGGAATGAGAACGACGAATCAGTCTTTCGCATATTGAAGCGAATGACTCCCAAAACAACATGGAGGCAAGGGAACCAGTGCTTCCCCTAGAAAAACATCAAATTCTGAAATATAATTTGTGAAATAGGAAACGGCTTTTCACTACTCTAAAAAAATCCAATAGAAGCTACCTCAACTGCTAGGTTATCTATCGCCTGCAGGTATAGGCGATTTCAGCAAGCTTTTGTACATGGTTTGGTACCCTGTTCGGTCTGTCAAATGCTTACCAACCGATTTCGGAAACAAAAATGATGACGTCACCGTGACTCTGGTATCCTGTTTGGTATGTCAAATTGCATACCGTGGAATGGAGCACGGT
This sequence comes from Oxystoma pomonae, assembly GCA_963921995.1. Taxonomy (NCBI): domain Eukaryota; kingdom Metazoa; phylum Arthropoda; class Insecta; order Coleoptera; family Brentidae; genus Oxystoma; species Oxystoma pomonae. The sequence goes on from OY998164.1 coordinate 40,206,850, forward strand.
TCTGTGGTTTGGTATAGTGTTATCTCCCTATATTTTCGTTTTGTCCTGCTTTAAAAATGTGAACAAGTAAGTTGGATTTGAAATTTTTGATGTTTTCAGTTGTAATGGATTTAAACGACCAATGCGGGGTAACTTTTTTCCTAAATCGAATATCGTTTACTTCGAAAACGCGCTGCATTAGATCATAGGTTACTCAAAGGTGAATATTTCTGTCTGAGGTTTACGTTTGTTGGAGGGGTCAACAGGTGATGAAAAAATTTGTACCCCAACTGACAAATATTCTTGAATAGAATAGATTTAATTAAGTCACAGCAGCTTTTTTTAGCCATTTGTTAAATCTATTTCAGCAAAATAAACCACTTAAATAAATACGAAAATAATCACAAAAAATAAACAAAAAAGTTTGGTTAAGACTAGTTCTGCCTACCAAACGAATCCAGAAGAAAGTGGTATGTTACGTCATTACCATGACGTCACAGATACCAATTGGTTAACCAAATGGTATACCAATGAAAGCTTGCCGAAATCGCCTTATAATACGCCGGCAGCAGTAGGTTGCCTGCTTTTGTGTGCGTCGAGAGGTCATTGACCCTGCTGAATGCATGGGGCATCAAGTCGCGCAAAGATTTTTCATTATTTTACCCCTCAAGGGGTAAAAATAGGGATTCAAATTTTAAAAAGATTTTCTGTATCTCAAAAACGAAAAGCAACATAAGTTTGAAAATTGGTAGGTAGCCTCTATTAATAAAATAAGTAAACACGTGCTTCGGCATTTTTAAAAATTCAGAAAGGGGGTTGAGAAATAGGGGTCAGTCTGTTTTGAAGCGGGTACAAAAAACTCACAATTACTTAGAGCTCTAAATCAATGTAGAGCTAAAAATTCGCATTTAGGTTCTTCTTGAAAAGTTAACCAATAGGTGTTTTTGAATTTTTGGAAAATTTGAACGGGTGGTTGCAGAAAACCCCCCCATATCCGATAAATATTTTAATCTGTCAAATTATGAGTTGTATGGTATCAACCTAAAGAAAGGTAACAATTTAGGGTGGGGGAGGGGGAAGTACTACAAGGTTTTAAATTAAACGAAATTCTTTCTTGAAAACCACGAAGGGATGAGGGATTGTGAGGGAGTAAAGATATACAGATCGAGTTACATAAGGTAAGCGGAATGACGAGGTAAGACGCAAGGGAAATAAATTACAGGCTGGGATTTTAAATGGAATATTGGCAATAGCGGATTAGAAATTTGTTTTTTTTTTAAATCCAAAAACACATCTACAAAGATATTTAGCAGCTAAAAATTTCGGCACGGGCCATTAGAAGGCCTCTCTTGCGATATTTTGTTGGAAAGCTTATCGAAAAGAAAAACGATCATGTATTTTTTTTGACATTTATGACATGTGTTAAAAATCCACAAAAAATTATAGTGTAAGACTTGAAATAAAATATTGAACCCAGCGGGTTAAAAATTTGTTTTTTAGAAAAATGCAAAAACACATGATTTTTAGCAGCTAAAAATTTTCGGTAAAATTTTTTTGTGAACGGATCCTCAGAAAGGAGTTTATTCACATACAACTTTTTTGTTTAATTAGAAGAACCCTGCTTGCTGCCAGTCTTGCCTGCAGATTCACGTTAAAGTCATCATCCCGTCCACAAAAATGCGTCCATATAGCTTCCATTTTCTTGTCTTTTGGAAATCTGAAAAACGCGAAAAACCTTTTTTCTGATTGTCGAAACCACATCCGTGTACACAGCAACTCATTTTGTTAATTTTTTCCACTGAAAAATTATTAAAACTAATTGTAAACAAACGACCAAAATGGCGACTGAATGCTGTCTCTCACCAGGTGACGTCAGTTAGCCACGCCTACTCCTGTACGATATCATATCTGTTTTACTTGTATCATGAAACGGCTATCGGTGTGTACAATCCAAATACCTTCAACTTCAGCTGACGGGAATAATGCTAAAAAATGCTGGACAGTTAAGTAAAAAAGATTGCGTATGAATATGTGGTGTGTTTTAACAGGATAGGAGAGACTTTCACAAATATCGCTTTTCTCCATTGAAAATAAACTTCTCCAAAGCTTGTCTGAGCATCCACGTTTTTATGATGACGTCTTGACGATTTTTCAAAAAGTGATCGAAGAATCTAATTAAATTACAAACAGGGTTTTTATAAATTGCTTCTCTTACTTGAAATTTCACCGCCGCCGCTGAAAAACAATAATAAAAATAGTGCTGTGCAATACAACGTTGTACTCTCAAAAAGTGAGTGAAATTCTGGTATTTCTCTCAACCAACGCTATATAGTAGAGTTAGATTCCCTACTAAAACAGGATTATAGATAGGGGTGGGTGGAAACTTATTGAAAATTTTTACTAGACCTCCTGAACAAGGGACTATATTTCTCTCGAAAGATACAACTCGTGAAGAAGCGATGTTATAGATTTACTAGAAAAGGATAAACGCGCGCTAATAATGCGTGGACCTAACGGTTGCGAATGAGACAGAAACAGATATATGGGGGAACGAACTGTGTCAGTATTGTATGTGGTACACTTGTCCTCGTCAAGGTTAAAATATATGAGGCTGTGTGGTTGTCGAGCATCACTACTTTGCGCACAACATCGAGGATGTATAAATTTGGATTAGCGGTATAAAAGGTAAGAATTTTTTTACCTACCAAGACTCAACCGTGCACTCCTTTTGTTTAGATACAGGGAGATTTCAAAATATACAGTAGAAACCCGATTCAAACATATAGACCGTCAGATTTCTAGAAATTTTTTAAAAACTACCGCGGCAATTAAAGCCAAACATATCTGAAGGTAAGTATTAAAAAAATTACATAATTAAGAAAAAAATAATCACTTTAATTATGGAGTTTGTTGTAAAGGATTTCTGTTTTTTCCTTTTCAGCGTTAGTATTTATATTTTGTTATTTTAAAATAAAAACAACGGAATTTTCGATATTTTTTAAGCTCTGTTCACACTATGCGACCTTTTCATGCTTTTCAGAAAGTAGCATGCATCATGGGTGTTCACACGATGTGTTCACGACGAACATGTTCTATTTTTATCAGAAAGTTGGTAAATTTTTGGTTGGTAAATTTTTTAGTTACTTTTACTACGAATTTTCCGATAAATATTCCACTTCCTCTTCCATTTTGCCAAAAAAGAAAATAACGCAATACAAAACTAAAAATGATGGTCAGGTATAATAATAGGACAAAAGTAAACAACGCAGTTAAAAATCTAGTGCTATTTCGATTTTTTGACTAGTGATTTTGTTATATTGACTAAAAAGATGCATGTAAAAATTTGCAAGGTCCATGCAGCTACATCCCGCATCAAAAAATCAAAAAATTTTTAATGTAAGAATTACGGGCTAATTACCTACCGCAAAAAAATTTCTCATCTCCTTATCCGATTTTTTTAATGTTTAAAATGCGGGGTGCAGCTGCATGGGCAGTCCCACCCCGCATACGTTAATAATAGCGATACCCAAAATAAAAGTATGTCAGAATCACGGGCTAATAATCTGCGGCAAAAAAAAATTTGGGCACATCTCCTTATCCGATTTTGTTAAAGTGTGCAGCTGCATGTGCAGTCCCACCCCGCACACATTAATAATAGCAGTACCGAAACAAAAAGTATGTCAGAATTACGGGCTAATCATCTGCGGCAAAAAAAAATTGGAACTCGGATCAAGTCGAAATGTGGTATGCGTTGAGTTCCGGTGGTAATGCAATTTTCTAAAAAACAAATACGTTGGTGAAAGGTGACCGAGGGGGTAAGGAGGGGATTCACTTATTTAAAAATCAAAACTCCTATATAATTGGTTTGGATGCATTCCCTAACAACACACAAGAAAATAGGTAAGGGCATAAGCCCAAATTTATTTTTGCAGCAGATGATTAGCCCGTAATTCTGACATACTTTTTTTTTTGGGTACCGCTATTATTAATGGATGCGGGGTGGGAGTGCACATGCAGCTGCACCCCGCATTTTAAACTTTAAAAAATCAGATAAGGAGATGAGCCCAAATTTTTTTTTGCGGTAGATAATTAGCCCATAATTAGCCAGTAATTCCTGCATTATTTTTTTTTTATTTTTCGAATGCGGGATGTAGTAATTAGCCAGTAATTCCTGCATTAATTTTTTTTTATTTTTCGAATGCGGGGTGTAGCTGCATGGACCTAAAGTTGCAACAGTTTAAGGCAGAGAACAAGGTTTTAGAGGTTTTGGCCACTGTTCATTTTCCAATTTATATCAAAAGTTTTAATTTGTTTTTCCAGTCACGTTTTGCTATCGAAAGCAAAACATTTTCTTACACGGTGTATACTGCCTTTTTAAGTTTAAGTATCATCAATATCATCGTAAGGGATACCGGAGATTTAATCGGCATTGTTCCTTATTCAGATGATGACTGGTGAATAGATGATTGTTCGACCACTTAAAGAGCTAAATCTAGTGACAATAGAGTCTCGGGTGGGTATTATATTATGAAATTTAAAGTTTAATAGATGGTTAAAATGAATTTTTTTACGTTTTTAAAAATAAGCATGGGCGCAAAAAATGTTCCAGTAGTAAGTTTAGTAAGTAAGTATGCTATATGTACTAATTAGAAAATAGGTACAAGGCGTTCCAAAGTTCTTATTTTAAATATACACCCTGCATTTAAAAGTAGTAATTTTTATATATATGTAATATGCCCATGCTATGATAAATATTTTTTGAGATATAGCGCTTTAGAATTTTACCATCACTAAGACGGTGAATTTTATAACAAAAAAAATAGACACCTTAGCAGTCAAAAATATTTATTATAGCATGAACCAATACCGCCTCCACGGTCGTATATGGACATATTTTTGAAATAAAAAAAAAAGAGAAATTTAAATTTAAATAAAATATTTATTGCATTTAAAATCAGAAAGCTGCTGTCAAAATTTGACATTAGGGACATTTCAAATCAAATCAACCAGAGGTTTCACAGACCATCTCCCCGATCTTGATAATTTTTGGTACATTTACTCTACCCATAAAGGGAATGAAAAATCCCAAATTAATTTGTTTTTGACCATTAGTTTTTTTTAATTAATTTTTGAAAATCAAAACAAACTACAATTTTGCTTAAACATGTACGTAAAGAAATAAAAATATCTCGATAACTACTTAAACTAGGACAGTGGTTTATAGCTCGTTTTAAAGGAATTTTAAATACTTTTCGAATGATGTATCATATGATGTACCTTTTGTTTAAAAAAAATTTAAAAACAAACTTTTTTTTTGAAATTTTTGACAAACACAGCATTTTTCATTTTTTTCAAAAAAAAATAATTTGTTTCTGGATATTTCGCCAAACTATTTACAAAATTTCAATATGAAGACTTGATGGATTCATCATCATATTAAACATTTTGAAAACAATTTAAAAAAAAAAAATTACGATATGTGATAATTTATCAAAATGGGCTTAAAAGTACCTATAAAACAAGGTATTACTCGCTTTTGTATACGGTATACAGTTCTCAAGATATTATTCTCTTTGTGTACCTGGACATTTGGTTAAAATTGACCGTCTTTATAAGCATTTATAAAAATATGAATATCTTGAGAACCATACATACTACAGTGATAGCTTGTTTTAAAGGTATTTTGAATGCCTTTTTAATGAAATATCACATGACCTTATTTTCTTTTTATTTCATTTATTTTTTTTATGAACTAATCAAGTCTCCATCTTGACATTTTGTAAATAGTTTGGCGAAATACCCAGAAACAAAATATTTTTACAAAAAAAAATAAAAAATGCTGTTTTTTTTAATTGCAATTTTTTTTAAAACAAAAAGTATATCATGTAATACATCATTCGAAAAGTATTAAAAATACCTTTAAAACTAGCTATAAACCACTGTCCAAGTTTAAGTAGTTATCAAGATATTTCAATTTCTTTAAGTACATGTTTGAGCAAAATTGGTAGTTTTTGTGATTTTCAAGAATTAATTTAAAAAAAAAACTAATGTTCAAAAAAAATTTCATCCCCATTATGGGTAGAATAAATGTAACAAAAATTATCGAAATTGGGAAGATAGTCTACCAAAACTCCCTTTTTTTAGTATTAAATGGTCCAGGCCCAACAAATTAAGTCACGTTTTTTTCTACTATCCAAAATAGCAGCCAATATAACGCTTCAAATACATATCCAAGTTTTATAAACCTAATGGTAAGGTACATATAATCTGGTTATCACAAATGTTTTTGCAGGATTGAGATTAAAGTTAAAAGATTAAAGTTAAAATATTAAAGTTTTATTTTCAGACCATAACATTTTTATAGTTTATTGAAAAATCCACAGCAGTCCTTCAGCAGTGTTTCATTATATATGAACATCCCTATTACATACTTCAGTATGCAAGCTAAAAGATTTGCTGTTTATAAACTTTTTGTGTGACAAAACAGAAAAAAATGGATCAAAGTTCATTGAAATTGAAGACTTGTTCCTCAATTTTTCTACTTCCTACGAGGAGGAAGAAATGTTTGTCAGACTTGTACTCGATAGAACTAGCCCCCAAAAGCGGGTCAAAATACGCAATTAAGTGTCTGAGGTGGTACCCAATTATAGTGAGGAGCAAGTAAGCAACTTAAAAATAATTTTGAGGCTAAGTACAAACAACTACATTACTATTACTTTTTAAATTAATATTCTGTTCTGTTTTCTCTTTGGGGACTCGCGTCTTTTTCAGACCATTGTTTATTTATCAAACCCATTCAAAATCAAACTCGGATTGCATAAAAACCGTTTTTCCCAAAACCGCTGTTTCTTAGATCTATTTAAAATTAAACTCCTAATTCATAAAACCCGGTTTTTTCCAAAACCTTCGTTTGTCAGATCTATTCAAAATTAAGTAATTTGTAAAACCCGTTTTTAATCAAACCAGGAATTTTTCAAACCGTATTTTTTCAAAACCAGAATTTGTAAAATTCGTTGTTTGTCAAACCAAATATCTGCTAAATTTATTGCGCATTTGCCAATAATACATAAACGGGACGCGAACATGCAGGTAGCGCGGAGACGCGATGTATTTGTCGTTGCTATGCGAGCACACTTGGTTAACAGAGTTCACAGGCAGCGTTCAATATGCAATCTGGTTTGACAAACAACGGGTCTTATGAATTCCGGTTTTGAAAAAATACGGTTTTGACATATTCCGGGTTTGATAAAAAAATGGATTTTACAAATGACGAGTTTGATTTTGAATAGATCTGACAAACAAAAAGTTTTTGAAAAAAACCGGGTTTTATGAATTCCGACCTTAATTTTAAATGGGTTTGATGAACAATGGTTCGATTAAAACGGGTCTCATAAATTTCGAATTAGGTAAGTGGGTTTGAAGAAATAAGGTTTGGATATAAAATTAGTTTACCGAATTACAGTTTCTATAGTGAATTGTTTTATGATTGAAATTTGTTTTGCTTATAACAGGTTTGATTTTGCACATTCTGATAAACCGTTGGCGCCCCATAAAATCAATGTGTTGAACAAAGAACTACCTAAACTATTCTTACTTATTTAACACATCGTACATATATAGGTCACATAATAACGAATATAATAGGGTTGTCAAATATAGTAAAACAACCTATATACTATAAAAAAAATTGGTGCACTATATAGTTATTCAAATCCACGAAAATTGTGCTCTTTTAAAAACAATGTTAGCATGTAAATATTTGTGATTCTGTCAATAAAGATTAAAAAGTTATTCATCGTTTAGTTTGTTCAATAGCTGATTTATCTTTTTCAACCGAATTTTAAAAATTACCCATTGTTCATTTTTATTTATAATAAATGACGTATAGTCCATAAAACCTTAAAAAAATGTTTTTTAAAAATCAATTTTTTTAAATACTTTTTTTGCTTGACAATGCAGTTATCCATCTTAATGTGAAACAGCGTGTCGCTAGCTGCTACGGTTCGAAAGTTGACATTTTTTAAAAAGTTTAACCCTCGTTCTCACCCAAAAAATTAATCACAATTTTTGTGCCAAATTTGATAAGAATCGATTTAGCCATGTTTAAGTTATCGTGTCCAAGACAGACAGACAAAGTTAGGTACCAAATACCACGCTGCTATGTCGCAACCACGTTCCTGATGCGTCGTGGAGACACCGGCGATCCGAAGGCATTTGATTTGGGGGGGGGGGACGATAAAGGCAATTTTCTCAACTAATATTAAAAGCGATTCCCTAGTTACCTGAAACTTGAGATTTTTTTATTGTTGTTTGAAGAAATTAGAAGTACAAATGTTTTGTAAAATGTACTTAAATTTCCAAACTGAACCTTCATATTTTCCAACGGCAAGCAACTGAAAGCAAAATGGGGGGGAGGCTCCCCCAAGGGATCACCGGTTCGTGGAGGCGCTTTTTTATATGATGGAATCGAAATAGGACTGGATTAGTTCCAAACTTCGGTTCTTTTTGGTAGCATAAATTCATACATGACAAAGTGATTAACGAAACAAACAATGTGGTAATATTTTTTAGTGTGGTTATGGCTAGTATGCATTATATATGCGATTAAAAAGTCTGAAGTTTTATAAGTTAAGGCAAAATTCAACTGCGAAGGAAATTTTAAAAAACAAGCGCGCCCTTACAATTCTGCCGTATTCTTGTAGCTGATGAAATTTTTTTGTTGTGGTTTTTGGGGTTATGTTTTTACAACCAGCAGCTGGGCTTCTCAAAATGTGTTGGATATCGACGTTTGCTGATCATAATTTAATCTCGGCATAAAAATCAAGCGCGCCCTTACAATTCTGCCGTTTTCCTGTAGCTGATGACATTTTTTCGTTGTGGTTTTTGGGGTTAGGTTTTTACAAATAGTAGCTGGGATTCTCAGAATGTGTTGGATATCGACGTTTGCTGATCATAATTTAATTTAGGCATGAAAAGCAAACACGCCATTACAATTCGGCCGTTTTCTTGTAGCTGATAAAATTTTTTTGTTGTGGTTTTTGGGGTTATGTTTTTCCAACCAGCAGCTGGTCTTCTCAAAATGTGTTGGATATCGACGTTTGCTGATCATAATTTAACTTGGGCATAAAAAGCAAGCGCGCCCTTACAATTCTGCCGTTTTCCTGTAGCTGATGACATTTTTTCGTTGTGGTTTTTGGGGTTATGTTTTTACAACTAGCAGCTGTAATTCTCAGAATGTGTTGGATATCGACTTTTGCTGATCATAATTTAATTTGGGCATAAAACAATTTATTTCTTTAATATTAGGGCTCAAAAAACGAAAATAAAAGAAGGGAGATTTTCTGTCTTACTAAAAAAACATGTCCGACCGAGCATGACTCTCCGAAAGTAGAAAATGATACTTTAAAAGAGTTGCGACTTAGAAGTGGTCATAAAAAGTTATTTCCTCCACACTGTCACAATTAAGCAACGTCGCAAACTTTTGCAGTTAAATTTAAAGTCATTTTCTAGTTATGGCGTTCGACGTCGGCTACTTCAATAAGGCTTAAATTTATTGAGGCAAATAAGTAACGAATAAAAGTCGCGGCTACTATAAATTCACGACTTAGGAAGGAAGGAACCTTGGAAGGACGGAAACTTGATATTGTCCCATACATGGTGGGAAGGAATACTTTCAAACGGCACTATAAATGAATACGACTAAGAAGTCATTTCTGGGGGTGATTATTACGTAAGGTGCACTTTACGCGAAACTAGAGAGTATTCCAAACTTAGAAGTCCGAAATTGTGGTTTTGACGACCACATTACTACTATAGGAAGGTAGCGAAGCCTTTACCCATGTATTTGTTGCTATAAATGTTAGATGGGAACTGTGCTTTCTTCCTTGCAGTTGGTTAAGAGCAACCCTAATGTGAAAATTTAATTAAAACTCCTGAAAACTGCGAGGAGTTGTTGCAGTCATTTCATAAGCGATGGGTAAAGTGTCTAAAAATACGTTGTAGTTTTTTAACCTTCGTGCAGAACTGTCAAAAATGGTGACGAGTTTATTAAAGTCAGGCTATGCTAACTTTATGTACCGATAAGTCCCTATTACCCAAATGTTTAGAAAACTATTAAATTTTGTTTTGTTTTTTTGATGGACAGTTAGTCAGAAAATAAATAAATTATGGCTATAGTTTCTTCCCAGATTTTAAGTAAAAAAAAGTACAACTAGCAACGCCTTGTTCTTTAATTTTTTAATCCTTTGCCAGAGTGCACAGGGAAAACTAAACATCAGAATTGGCTGAAATTTTGCCTGGTTGATCATTTTTAAATGCTTAACAAAAATATCTGAAGGATTTTTTAAAACTCTCAATTATTTTTTCTTCAAAATAAAAGCTCTGGTGCTGTCATCTATCCCAAAAGCCTCAAAATAATTGCGTTTTAGAACAAACCCGATTTACAAAAAAAAAATAGAGAAATACTCACAATTTCCTCTGGATTACATTTTTCCTTTTAATATTTCCTTGTTTTAACGAAAATAAAAACTAAGTTTCCTTTTTTCTAAAAGCTTGTACACCCCAGAAAAGGAAGCCGATCAATCAATAACACTTTATTGAATTTGGGAGACACACGCATTTCAAGTGTTGGCCGATAGATCGCATAATTTATACGATTCCATGGTAACTGCAGGTGTTTTGTCAACAAACTTTAAATCGTGCCGCAGTGGGACAGAAGAGTATTTTTACGTTTTCGGACAGAAAACCATTCGAGGTTATGTTTATCTTTCAAAGATGTGTTTTAAAAACATTGTTCTAAAACAAATACGAAACCACTGTGCGGTCGCCCTCCGAAAAACCAAGAGAACTTACTGGCTCGCTGGGATTACTAGGAATTCGCATAAAAACATTCGGCGCCCATAACCCCACATAATTTTGTTTTTATTTTGATTCAACCATTTTTTTTTTAATTTAAATTATTGCGGCATAGTCATGTGCAAGTGTACTAGTGAAATCTTGGAATGCAAAGGATAGATTTTAGAACCTCAGTTTCAAAAACACATGGATACTTGAGTACTAACAAAACAGGTCAGTAAAGCTCAATTTAGAGGTTGGAAAGACTCTTGCTAGTCGTTGACGCTCCTGTTTAAAATAGAATACGATTATTTCGTCTAGCGCAAGTAGCCAATTTTTAAATCTGCATGCTTTTAAGTTAACCTGTTTTCGGTATCAGCTAGCGAGAGTGTTTCCAATTCAATTATAAATGCACCTGTAAATGCAACCTTAAACATTACACCCAGTTACTTTAATACGTAGTTGGGTAGCGTTTTTTTAGCAGGTAATTCTGCAATAAACGGTTTTCTTTTATTTTAGTATTTTACTTGGTTTTTTTAGCGGCGTAGAACGCGAAAAGTCAAAATAAGTAGTGACGGGCCGTATTCCAGTAAGTTCTTAATAGGGAATTATTGAAATGCAGTTAGGGTCCGGCACTAATAAGGTCAGGCACTATTTTGACGCTGTTTACAGATATGGATGCGCAAGAACCACCGCATTTAGTGCCGACACTAATAAGGTTAGGACCTGCCCTTATTTGTGGAAAAATTGTACTAAGCCGTATCTTGGCCATTTTATTTACCTTAATCCTACTTTCGGTAATTTTTTGTGGTGTGACGTCACAAAAAGGTTATTTTTTTTTTAATGAAATCGGGTGATATGGCGGAAAAAATTAAAAAAGCAAGGCTGAAAGGCTTCGTTTTACTGATGGAGACAATATTTGTTTGCTACGAGAAATAGTTCAACAAAAATCTCTTCAAAACCCCAAATGCATGGATTACAATCCAACAAATTCTGCAGATTCTAACCAGGTCTCTCCAGGTTCTAATCTCCACCCTCCATCAAGATCACTGCTTCCAACACATCTTTCATGCTTTTCAATCACTCAAAAACACTTTTAAATTTCGAATTTCGAAAAAAACAGGCAGCATATATTTGTAGGTCACAAATAAAGTCGTATAGTCACCGTATCGCTAGAGGCGCGTTCAATAATTCTATAATTTGCACCTTTTAGTGCCAGGCACAACCTGTGTTAAAGTAGGCACTAACTATCCAATTTGGCCGTAACTCAATAAATCCCCAGTAGACAAATAGTTCAAATACGGCCAGACTCAGCCCAGTATAATTTCTTCGCAAATAAGGGCAGGCCCTAACCTTATTAGTGTCGGTACTAAATGTGGTAGTTATTGCGCATGCGTATCTGTACACAGCGTCAAAATAGTGCCTGGGCTTATTAGTGTTAATAGACACTTAAAGTAAATATTTCAACGCCTCGGTATCGGTATACTTATCGCGTTCGAAAAAAAGCCAAAATACAGTACATTTTTGACTTGTTCATGCCATGTTTCGAACGATGCCTACTTCTTTGACGGGTGCGATGACAGAACTGCTGATTAAAATCGTTGCGTATGTTCGTGGGTCCGTAACGATACGTACATCCTTCCGTACGCAACGAGATTCTGTCATCACACCCGTCAAAGAAGCAGGCATCGTTCGAAACATGGCATGAACAAGTCAAAAATGTAGTGTATTTTGACTTTGTTTTGAACGCGTTACGTATACCGATACGGATGCGTTGAAATATTTATTAGAGACATAAAGCTATTTGTAACTCATCGCGGTATACGTATCCGCATCTAGCGAGAACGAACCACATTGATTGGTCAGAAACTTGTAGTACGTTCCAAAAAAAGAGCAGATATTTAAGGTGTTTCTGATCGCAATAGGTGCTGAGATACGTGATACCTAACGCATCTCAACACCTATCGCGTTCAAGAACACCTTAGATTAGCATATATCTGCTCTTTTCGAACGTGGTACAAGTTTCTGACCAATTAATGTGCTTGGTTCTCGTTAGATGCGGATACGTATACAGCGATGAGTTAAAAATAGCTTTATGTCGCTACTGTGTCTAGTGTCTACTATCTCAATGGAGTACGCTTTAAACTTCTTTTTTTTTTGAATTGCCTTAGGAGCATAATCCTATTGGAAATATTAACACGCCAACGGAACGATGCCTATTTGTGAGTGATTCAAAGTTGGAAATCAAAGTGTATGATGGTGCTTAATGATATATGGGGAGGGTGACCAGTGGAACCACTGACGATCCTACGCTGGTTGCCGAAGGCGAAACATCGTTTAATCATTTCTCTTTTCGCTTTGGTTTTTTTGTATGTTCCTTGTAGGATGCTCATCCAGGTTTGAATTTTCGTTATTTCCACCCAAGATCTTTGATCTTTTGTTTTCAAATCAATCTTGTTTGCGAAATAAAATAATTTTTTATTTTAAGAGTGAATTTGAATCCTAAAAACTGTCTGTTTACCTAAACAGATAAACCGCACATCAAAAATTAACAAAATTTTGCACAGCGGAGGCTTCTGGTATCCCCCACAGACCATTTGCGTGGTTTAAAAAAAATATATATGTATGTACGTATATCTTGTTTTTATTTAGTTTTTTGAAATAATCGATAATTTTTACCGTGAATTAAACATTTTTTGGATACGTAAAATTATGTTAAAAACTTAAAATAATGCAAAATCCGTGAAATGGTTCCGGGATAATGCTTAAGCTTTCAGCGTACAAAATTTGATACAAATTTCATCAACAGTTTTTTAGATTAAGTAATTGAAAGAAGGGCATTTTTCATTCAAATTCACCCTTAAAGAATTAGCGTTTTTCTGTAATTCAACTTTCATTGAGATAATTTAAATTGGTAATGCGATAAATAGAACAAAAAAAAAGAATGCTAGCGACATATAAATTTAGATTAAATAATTGGAAGAAGCGCATTTTTTTATTCAAATTCATTCAATGCTAGCGACATATAAATTTAATATTTTCTTTTACGAAAAAGACGGCCGCGGGCAGTGGCTAACTTTAGGTCTTTTGGTATGGCTGACCAAAAAATCTATTGATACATTAATTTTTAATTTTAGGAATAAAAAAGTTCTTTAGAACGACGGCGACGTAAGATGATCTACTGACATTTTTTGTAATCTCACGTAAACTTCGAGTGAGTTGGGGTGACCTAACTAACTAACAGTGGCTATTTTAAATGTGCCCCTTTCGATAATGGATAGGAACTACAAAAAAACAATACAAAATAGTACATGTTAAACATGTTTCTTCTATGCTTATCGATATTCCAAAGGTAAATCCACGTTTCCTGTCGGTTAAGGTCATGGTTAACTTTTTTATTTTGTCCGACTGTTTATATAATTTGATATTTTAAGCCTTCTGTTAAAACTCTGTATGATAATCTCACTTACTACGTTTATACGCGCCTAATAAATGAAAAGTGCTTTATTGTCCAAGAAGTATCACAATAAATAAATCTTACTGACAAAGCTTTAGATAAATAAAAAATAGGAAACTTAAACTTAATAATTATTACATATCAATTCCATGGAGTAATAAACCGGTTTTATATAAGATCGGTTTTAAATAAAATTGTTTTCTCCGAGGATTTATACGCCTTTTAAATGTCAGTTTTAAAAGAAAACTAATAAAGTAACTTAGTTAACAACAGATTTTTCTGTACAGGACTGAGTATTTCTTTAAGTGTATTTATACCGGTTTTAAAGCGATAAGCCGCTTTCTTAAATCTCTTTAAAATAAAATCGATTTAGTGCCTAAAACGGTTGTAGTGGTTTTTAAATGACATTTTTAAACCGTCCTTATATAAAAGCGCTTTAAGAGTTTCGTATAAACAAAGTAAATGAATGCATAAAAGCTTATTAGTAGCCATGTAAACTGTGCCACAGTCTACTAATGCTAATTAGATAATATTACACTGTGACTGTGCCCTATCCTAACAGGTAAACCCATATAAATATACAGGCTGGATTCTTTAAACGGAACGGTGCTTTTAGCGGGTTAGAATTTGGTTTTATAAAAAAATCCAAAAACACGTCAACTGAGATTTCTAATTTTCTTTAGTCGTGCTATCTTAAATTTTTTTTATGTCGTTTTGTTTACGAGTTGTGGAAATTTTTTAAAATATGACACCCTGTATAGTTTAACATTTTTGAATTCTAAAAAAAATTATCTTTTTGACAATACCACACACACTAATAATACTCTATATCTTATGGTTTCTAAGATAGAGGCATTTAAACTTGCATGGAATTGTTGTCTATGCTCTGTTTTACGGGGGATATTTGAATGAATATCGACGTTTTCCATACAGATTTAGATAAAAATATCTTGATTATCGTAAAAGATAGATCCTACTGTGTGATATTGCTGAAGAAAGAATTGTTTGCAGATTTCAAAAATTGCAAAATATACAGGGTGTCCTATTTAAAAAAAAATTAAAAATTGCCATAACTCGTAAACTTAATGACATAGACAAAATCCAAGATAGCACGATTAAAGTAAATTTAAAATCTCAGTTGACGTGTTTTTGGATTTTTTTATTCAACGAAATTCTAACCCGCTAGAAGCACCGTTCCGTTTAAAGAATCCACCCTGTATTACTATGAGATACTATAATGGCCCAAGTGTCGCAAAATGTGTAACAATAATAACGTTGACCTTGGGCAAGGCCAGAGGAGCAAAAAGCAAAATCTACTGCGCATGCCTGACGCAGTCTACTCACGCCCAGAAGAGTTTTTGGCTCTGCATTTTTTCCGGGCTAACATGATTGGGAGCTATTGTCGCTACGGCTTTTTTTTTAGGAAAATGCAAGGGCAGGGCCATTATATTATCTCATTTTATATCGGTAAACCCCAACTAAATTTACTTACAAGGCTTTCTTCTCAAGCAACTGCTAATAAGCTTCTTTAATTTCAATTTATTAAAACATGTTATTCACATTTACAAAACACTTAGTCAAAAAATTCAGTAAAACCAGATTGTCTTAATAATTTTTATAGGTTATGATGATATAGATAATATTTTTGTTTTCCATCATGTCTTCACACTTTATGGTCTGTCTGTCTGATAGTTCTGATAGTTAGAAAAAGATCAACATATTTTCAAATAATGATGTGGGAAAGAGAAAACCTATAAAGTGTATATAAGTGTATTGCTTTTATAGTTGGGACATCTAACAGAATGTTAAACTACTGGAGGGGGCTTGAGCTAGGCAGAAGGGCATCAAGAAGGGAAGAGAATTCAAAATTTTGGACAAATATTGTAAAATAATGAAAAAAATGATACCGCAATTGAAAATTTTGTAAAAATAAAAGTAATATGAAGTGGACCAGAAGTTGCACCGAGCTACCTCTGGCGAAGTTTTTTTTTTAAAGAAATGCCATGGGTTTCAAAAAAAATATTTTAAAGTGTAGTACAAGTTAGGCCGCAGACAAAATTTTTTGCAAGAAATCGCAAAAAAAATCCCTCACCCTTTGCCCTCTACGCCACAAATCTTTTCTGTATCTTGTTTGTCCATTATTAAATAAAAATCTTGAGCTTTTAGAAGCTCTTCTGTAAAAGTTTTAGGTGTACATTTTTAATTTGCTTATTTTGGGGGGGGGGTAATTACCCCCATTACCCCCTCCTTGTATACGCCGGTGCGATGTAGTTGTATAACCGTCCCAATACATTCGTATAAACGGTGAATATCTCGAGGCATAGTACTAGTAAAACCGTCGCCGTAATATGACGCAACAACTCTATTAGGGATAGGGCGTGGAGACGGCCACAACATCGCGACTAATTTTGTTGCTTGGGACACTTGATTTGAATTATAAATACAAGTCCGATTTTTTAGCCTTTGCCCTGACGTTATTTTTCTGCATCATCAAGAAAGGCATGTCTCTTACTTTTTTTTAAGTGTCACGATTTTATTTAAAACCGTCCATATATAAAACCGGTTTTAGGCGAGTATAAACTTAAGTAAAGTCAGTTTTCTGGCATAATGGTCGTGATTCTTCAGAAACGACAGAAAGTTTCACCCATCAGAATTCTGGAAAGTGGCGATTTTTAACAGCGTCGTCCTTCATATTTATCCTAAAATTATAAGAGAAACTGCGTCATTTTTTGAATATCATTTTGTAAATTTAATTAAAGATATTCTGCAGGACTAGTTTATGGCGGAGCTAAATTGTTACTACGCGTATCAATAAACGTCAAATAGGTCGCGATTCTTCTCGCCCTTACAAAAAATCCGAAGACTTTTAAACACAAGTTTACACTTAATGCTTTTTTGTCAGGACTATGTGCTAATATTCCTTAAATATTTTTATGTGTAAACAAACCTTTAAAACTTTTAACATACAAAACCATAGATGGCCATGGAATATTTCGCTGTCACTGTTCAGAAAAGTCACACAAATTCTGTCTTTCCTTTTACATGGTGAGAATTTTTGACGTTTATTGGTATGCGTAGTAACAATTTAGTTCCGTCATAAATTAGTCCTGCAGAATATCTTCAAAATATTAAACTTACAAAATGTTAATAAAAAAATGACGCAGTTTCTCTTACAACGTTAGGATAAATATGAAGGTTGCAGTGTTTTTATTTTATTTTAAATGAGGCCATAAGCAAAAATCGCCACTTTCCAGAATTCTGATAGGTGAGATTTTCTGTCGTTTCTGAAGAATCGCGACCATCCAACAACGAAAAAATTCCGTAAAATAAATGCAGATTTAATGATCCCAGCTATTTATATAAAAGATATTAGCATTCTTTGAGCTTGAAAGAGACAATTGAACCAAGGAATCCCTTTGGATGTTGGTAATGGGCGATTCCATAAAATAGTTATAAACATCAGTGGAACCTTAGGGTCTTTGATTTTAATAATTTTTATATAATTATTGTGGACCTATCTGACCTCAAAGGTATTTTGGTTTTTCCGTTAGCTGCCATTTTCTTTTTTTGGAAATATATATTTTTTTTTGTTTTTAGATAGAAATCATTTATTCAGTCATCAAAACTAATACATATTATATGTTTACATATTGGTAAAAGTAATACAATAGACTTATAATTAGTTAATATAAATGGTATAACTTAAAGTCTAACAAAGAATATTATTATTACTATAGTAAAAGTTGGATATACAATTTTTAAAATGTGTGTTTATAAAATGGTTTTAAGTCAGGACAAACACTACATTATAATTTCGAGAACATGTTAAGTAAAAATCATGGCGAATGCGTGACAGCTCCAGCTGATTAAATGCACGAAAACCTCGTTAGGTACGATAAGGTAGTTGTAACATTACGACCGTCTCTGCATACGAAACGATGTTTTGACGCATTTGATCAGCTGGAGCTGTCACGCATTCGCCATTAGTTTAAAATTACACCTGCTCGATAGGTCGACTCGATAGAAATAAGGATACGAATGTTGATAAACTCAAAAATTAACTTTAAGTGTCTAAAATTAAAAAAAAAAAACTACATTTTTTGCCTATGCACAGAAAGTTCTATTTATGAAGTAGCTTGTTAATTGACTCTTAAAGGTATTTACGGTGCTACTTTTTTAAATTATATCTGGAAGTGCATTAAAGGCGTTCAGCCCTTTATAAAATACATAATTTTGTGTCGACGTTTTATTGACTTTTTCTATTTGAAAATTGTTCTGTTTCCTTGTTCTGAGAGGAGATACCTTGGTGCCTTGCCTGTTTTAATTTTATATATAAAAATCAAGGTTTGAAATTCAAAAAGTTCCAGGACCGGTAGCCAATTTAACTCTCTTAACATCTCTTTTACTGGGGTTCTCTTGGGACAATGCAGAATAAAACGTATCGTTTTTATTTGCAATTTGTTAATATCATTGCACATAATTAACGTAGCCCAACGTGTCAAACATGACCTATAGAAATATAAAAGTTTAAACGATATTTTGCCGATAATGTAGTTTGCATGCTCTCTAAAGTACTGTTTTTCATCGATTAAAACTTCTATTTCTATTTCACTTCTAAATTTTTCACCTCCAAAAACCATAAATTTATTTTTTTTGATGTTTATTTTTAACGAGTTTAGTGAGCACCACTCTTCAATTTTTTCAATATCCTCGTTTATTGATCACATATACCACAGCAAAACAATAACGCATCATCTGCAAATAAGTAGATTATACAATTTTTTGGGATATTTACAATGACGTTTATGTACAGAAGAAATAACAATGAGGCTAGTGTGCTAGCCCTTGCTGAACGTCGTAGCCATTTGGGATTTTATATGACATTACATTATTTACTTTTACCCTTTGGAAGGTATCAGTAAGCATTTCATTAATTAATTGTAAAGCTTCTCCCTAAATACCAATGCCTTCCATCTTCTTTATTAATCTTCTCCGATCTACGGTTTCAAATGCTCTTTGTAAATCAAGGAATAGAGCACCTATCGCTTAATATTAATCTAATTTGTTTTTCCAGATATTAAAAAAGCATTTGCAGTTTCGCAGTTGTGTTTGCTTCGGAAACCTGACTGATATTTAATAATTACGTTGTTTGTGTTTCAAACATTTATTAATTGTTAATGTAGTGCTTTTTCGATTATTTTTATGATGGTGCGGTTTTAAGTGTAGTAGTTGTAGTTCTTTGGTATCTAAGCAGTAATTTCGTCCGGGTTACATTTATTTTTTTAAGGAAAACACAATTATTTTTAGTTCTTCAAAACTTATTACTCTAGTTTTGTCGCAATAATGTTGATTTTTTGTACTATTATTGTTTTCTAAAATATTCATATTTTTCGTTTTATAAGTTTTATTAATGTGACATACTATATCACTTATACTATTAACATAAAAATTATTTAAATAATCGACAATTTTTGTAGAAATGTTTATAATTTCATTTTCTGTAGTTAAAATATGACTTGAGCTTGAATTTTTGTCCTCTCTTACAATCGTTTTTAAAAATCTCCAAAGTTCGGTTGTGTTGTTTTTGTTTTCTATGATTTTGTTTTCTCGTGCTTTATTACATTAACTGCTGTATTACGTTGTTTCTTATATTAATTCCAATTTTTTTCAGCTTTATTGCAACTATATTTTTCATAGGCGAGATCTCTTAATTTAGTCGCTTCTTTAACTTTAGACGTCCACCATTCTTTATACTTCGGGAATATCTTTATTTCTTTTTTTGGTACTACTGCATCTGGCACCTTATAGATATTTTTGCTGAATTGTGTATACTTTTTGTATATATCCTTTTCATAATAATTCCAGGGTACATCTGTTAATTGCGTAGCCACTTCGTAATTAATATTTCTGCCTCTTGTGATTAATTTTTTTGGTTTAATATTTAATTTCCTTTGTTTTGCGTAAATGTTGATATTTCTGTGCGTACTTATTTTTGGAACTTCATTTACCTCTGCCATAAAATGTTGTTAACACTAAATCTATCATTGTTTGAAAGTTTGAGACAATGATGTTATAAGGTAATTTCAAATATATCATTGTTTCGGCATTAGGTGCGCAGTGCGTAACATCCTGTACAATACTTTTCAGGCATGATTCTTTAACAACATTTCTTAATCTATTACATTCTGATTTTCTTCCTAACCAGTTAATATTAAAGTCACCTAGGATAAACAACATCTTATGGTTTACTACTTCTTGAAACAAACTTTCAAGTCTATCCAAAAAACCAGTACTATTGCGCTTGGGGATCTATACAAAGAAATTACAGTGTAATGCTTATTATTAATGTATTATTTTTCTACGCTGTATTTTCTTTTATTTAAGACAGTTACACCTTGACTTACATATATATAACAATTCCTCCAGTACGTCTACTATTATGTGTATGTAACCCTAATTGACCTAGCTGGAATAATGAAAATTTTGTTGGTTAGTAATGACGTATGTTTATTACTACTTCATATTTAATTAGTATGCTCAAAATTATATTCTTTAAAAATATGGCAGTTTGTCTTTACAACTTTTTATGGATCTGTTATTTTGCAAACAAACAAATACCACATTCGGTAAATCTTTGTCAATAGAAGCAACAACAAAATTTTGACGAAAAATATGTCATTAAGCACTTAATTTATTTTTTATATCCATTCTTGAAATTCAAAATAGGGGAAGCTTAAATGTCAAAACTAGCCATTTTTAAAATCCAATATAGGGGAAGGCAATAAGTTTATTTATACAATAATTATTATTAACCCAACCTTTTTCTTAAAAAAGCATTTAACTTTAAGGTGGGTGTAACAACGAAAACTAAACAGAGGCGTTTTCGGGTATTTAAAGTACGATTTCGGAATAAAATCTTAAAATACGGAATTTTTGTAGGATCCACCCCTATCGAGGGGTGAGAGGCAAAGTGGATCAAGTGATACCTTATTTTAAAGAGCTTCTAAATGTTTTGCAAATGTTAGAAAGAAATTTTAGCTTATTCGGCAAAAAATCAAAAAAGTGATCCGAGCCGGGTCTTAGCTTACATAATGTGCTTTCCATTAAAAAAGTATGGATATCACATGACCCATTTTGAACGTCACTTCGACATTTTCTAAACTAAGGTCACTGACAGAAAAAAAAGAATCTCGTATTTCCCTTTCAATAAAAGTAAGTGAAAATTCTGACTAGAAAATCTCGCCCATTAATAAAAAAAATATCTTGCAAAAAGATAGATTGAATTACCCTTGCCAAACTTTCAACTGTATGTCTTATCTGTTCATTTATCTGTTAACTTTCAATATCTGTTAACTTGTTGTCAAATACTAATAGATCATTTTGGATTGAAGTCTCCAGTGACAAGGGTTTTTTTTCTCTTTTTTTAGTCCACCATACCAATATGGTATGGGTCTGTTGTCTGTTCGTATACACGATAACTCAAGAACGCCTTAATTGATTTCAACGAAATTTGGTACAAAAATCCTCTATCGGCTGACCATGAACTGATCAACTTATGGGTAGGATGGTGGGGGGTTGAAGGGGGAAAAGGAAGATAAAATATTCAAAAAAATTGTAATTTTGGAACAAAAGCAAGTAGCGATATACGGATTTCAGATTTAAGTTTCCATGAATATGGACTACAAATTTTGTTATAAAGTCCAAATTCGTGGGAGCTTCAGTTTCCGAGTTAAAATATATAAAAAAATCATAACTTTAGAAGTAAATCAGCTATTGATATGCGGTTTTCAGATTTTTGTTATAAGGTTCAAATCTTTCAAAGCTACAGTTTCTAAGATATTTTCATTTCATTTCAACATAAAATAATTGATTTTATGGTGGACTATCCGCGGTTTCTAGCACCATTTTTTTAAAATTATTTTATAGTGTTTTTTTTAAATCTTTCTTCAACCTCTACCGGGTGAAGAGCACAGAAGTAGTGAAGTTGCCCGTTTTTCAGAAAAAAAAATCTTGTATTACAATTCTGGACCTGAGTTTAAAAAGGGCCAATCTCCATTTTTGTCCATATGGAGTTAATACCATCACTGAAATAAGCACATTGAAAACTACAGGTAGAAAAAAGGCCTTACTCCTTGTATGATTGGTTGCCGATCTAGTTTAATTAATTTTGGCCATCTCCCATATACATATACATACGAACAGAACTTTACCTAAGGATTACTCAAAACACGAAAAATGGAGTTTGGCCCTTTTTATACTCAAGTCCAGAATTAAGTTAATTTAAATTGGATTTTTCTAAACGACTTCCGAAATAAAGGCATAATTATTAGTTACAGAACTTTTACGGTTGCATTTTGAAACGACAAAACTTGCATATTACCCAACATTTAATGTAGCAGTTAAAATTCAAGCTACGAAAAAAGATTTAATTCGGGAACGACGGCGACGTCGAGCTAGATTCAAACTTGGAAATTAACTTTCCGACAACATTGTTGCAGTATTAATAAATTAAAAAATAGATCATGTTCCTGTTTTGTTCTTAGATAGCTTAAACTTATTGCATTTAAATACATGAAACTTTGTAAGTAATCTTAAAAAAAATAGATTCCTGCGTCCAAATTTTTTTTTCCACTGTTAAATTTTTAGGGCCCTAAAATTACTAAAGTTTGTTACAACAATTTTTGTGCCCTTACTAGCAATGACAATGATACTCACTTCCAGCGATACCACCGAGAGACTTCCAGACGCAATAAATATAGTACTAGTTTTTTTTCCGGAACGTTGCGTTGGGTTGGACAACGCGAATGTTTTTTTGTTTGGTGAAATTAAGATGTGTTCACACTAAAAAACGTATTTTTAAACAGTTTTCAAGTGTATTCTTAAAATCATTTGGGAGACTGTGATAGAACTATTACTTTCAATATATTTTATAGTATTTATTTCAATTAATCGTTTTCGTGTGTTTTATAGGGCAAATATTGTTAAATTTATAATAATTCATTAAAGTTTATTTAGATCAACCTTTATTAGCATGGGTGCCGTTGTCAAAAAAAGGTATGTCCGAGAAT
Organism: Oxystoma pomonae; assembly: GCA_963921995.1. Classification (NCBI taxonomy): domain Eukaryota; kingdom Metazoa; phylum Arthropoda; class Insecta; order Coleoptera; family Brentidae; genus Oxystoma; species Oxystoma pomonae. The sequence goes on from OY998164.1 coordinate 40,230,187, forward strand.
TACGGAAAATCGTCGTTGTTTCATTCTGTCTGTTTTTTGTAATGCTATTGATAAGGGAAAGAAGCATTTCCCAACCAAAACTTTAAATTTGCGGACATACATAGCGTTAACTATTTCCACCAGCTCTCAAAGTCGTTAGCGTTGCGGTGGTTGGAAATATTTTTGGTTAGAATTTTTTGTTTTTAATTTTACAGGAGCAGTGCCAAGACTTGTCGTCGTCTTGCTTTTTAGAAGATTTTTATTCTGACGGGAAATTGAATTTTTATTAAAGGAGCCCAATAAAAATCGCCGAAGTTTAAAAAGTGGACATCACAAAGGGAAGAGGAAGCAGTAAAATTGCATCCTAATGGACTTGTGTCTTGATTTTGGTTTTATTTAAATAAATCTCTTTTTTTTGTGTTTTTTAATAAAGTAAACTCATATCTACAAACAAACACCTTTTATTAATTTTTTTTTAAATATTAGATTTACTAATTCCATATGATAAAGATACATAATAAACAACAAGTCAAACAAAGATGGCCATATCTTTATTTCTGAAACCTACAATACACAAACAAGCACTACAAGTTGCATAACCCCTCATCTCGATCACAACTACGTTTACATTTGAACGCATAAACCTTTTGGATCCGTTCGAGTAAAAAAGTCCATCGCGCAAGTACATCCCTCATTGTGTTTTTAGATAAAAATTCGAATTTATTTTCAACTTCCTGAAACTGCAAATATAAATTGCCCTTTTCACCATATTTGCAACGTTTGGTGGAATGACGTCAAAATTTCTACCGCAACATTGCGGAAAAAATGCAAATTTAGAACTGACATTGACTGACAATCTCGCGACAATTGAACTGATATAGTATTAAACAAGGTAAACTATCAATATGGTCTACCTAGTCCGCTGTCACGTGATGTCGTCTACTCTTCATTCATGGCCCTGTATAAAAATGGACCCCGCTCCCTTATGGATTATGCAAATTTAGAACTGACATTGACTGACATTCTCGACGACAATTGAACTGATATAGAATTAAACAAGGTAAACTATCAATATGGTCTACCTAGTTCGCTTTAGTCACGTGATGTCGTCTACTCTTCATTCATGGCCCTGTATAAAAATGGACCCCGCTCCCTTATGGATTATGCAAATTTAGAACTGACATTGACTGACATTCTCAACGACAATTGAACTGATATAGTATTAAACAAGGTAAACTATCAATATGGTCTACCTTGTTCGCTTAATGGGGTTTTCCCACATTTTTGGGAAGCAACAGAATTTGGTACCTTAGAGTGAGTTATCCAAAACGCATTTATTATTTCTTCTGAAAAACTCTTGGTTTTGTAGAAAAAAATTTTTAAAGTTGGAGTTCTAGAAAAACGCTCAAAAAATTTTTTTAGCCAACTAACTTTACGAGAAAAGTAGCGAGTGGTGACCTTTTTCTCAGCCTCTTTCTAACTTCAGTTTAATGCTTAGCTGTCACTAAATGTCATTTCTGTTTAGTAAACAATCTGTTAAAAGTTGTTTTATTTTTTCTCGAGCTTTTTCTGCATCAAAATGAAAAAGTGCGTTTTCCGCGGATGTGAAAATAAATAAATGTCAGAATTCCCCTGGAAATTTAAGATATTTTTGCCCTTCCCTTTGTGACCAAGAAGAAAATTGTGGCTCTAGAGGCACTAAAGCTGAAAAAATTATCCACGGCTGGGCGCAATAGTGTGTGAAGATCACAGCTGAAATTCAAATACAACCCCATTAGAGACATCGCCACCCAAAGGAAAAATTTTTCTTTACAAAAAAATATTTCATGATCATGTAAAAAAATATAGGTTTACCTTTGATGGTTCTCGCGTAAAATAACCCCCGTACAATCTGTTAAGACAAGTAAAATTTAGTTCACTTCTTGTTTAACCCATTATTCTTATAGCAATAAAGTTTTTAAATAAAAAAGTAAATAAAAAAGAGTTTTACCAACCACCACTGGTTTCAGACACAGTCCATCCACCAGTCGGCCCTTCAACTATAACGAATCGATAACAAAAACAATGAACTTTACAAAATACACCGGAGTACCAAAAGAATACATACCGGGTGCGACTTGGAGAATAAACGCAAACATGTGTTTCACCCTTGTTGGGGATCATCGGTACGCCATAAAGTTTTATAGACAAATAATACGAACGATCAAATCAACAAGTCATGAACAAATGCTCGGCATAACATTATAGATAACAGGATGAGAAATGATGGCTACTATGGATATTGGGAATTTGTTTGAAACCAGTCAGTGGTAGAACTAGTGGAGGAGGCCAAAAATCCAATAGTTTTGTGTTGGTAAAACTCTTTTTTTTATTTATATTTAGCTCCACTATAGACATTGGGAATTTATATCTCATTCTCTAATAAGACTTTTGTTGATTTGCTTAAAAACTGGAAAGAAAAGATTTATTTAAAATTGACCAAGCCAAACTTCCCACTTATGACATAGAAAAGTCTGATAAGGTCAGTCCTCCCCACCTTTATGGGAATCTAGGGACGTATAAAACTTCTGTAAAACTTTTTTTTAGCTCCAGTGATGGGAGTAAAAAATATGGTAAATCACTTCAAGTTATTTTTTTCTAATATTTTCTTTTCAAGTTTAGTGGAATTTTTTTAAACTTATATTTAAATTTATTGCCTCAGGGTTAATTTTTTTGAAGTTTAAGAAGTTCATAGCAAGTAATTTAGAGAGATGCATTGATTAGCAAGAGTCAATGTTTCTTCCCAAATTTTTCTTAAACCAAAAACTTCTGGGTTAGTTTACCTGCCAAGGACTGGGTTGGGGTCGAATCTCGTCTTAATTTTAGATGTTGGGAAAATCAAGTTACTAATGCATTGCAGACGAAAATTTGTGAAAAATGATATTAAAAATGACATTATTTTCACATTTGTTAATGCCATTATAGAGCCACAAGCAAAATTTTTGAAAGAACCCCTGCACAAAAACTTGTAAAACGTAACCGTATTTTAATGTATTGTACCAAAGGTCAAAATAGTGAAATTCTATGAGGATCTTATATGATAGGACATATGAGCCGTCAAATAACAGATGTCTGGCAAACACCCAAGAAGACTTTTTTCTCATAACTTTCAACCGAAAAAAATCTTGGGTGGAAAAACGAAATTCAAAATTGGATGCGTTTCTTTTAACTTCTTTTTTTTTTCTCTTTTGTTTTAATTGCCTTAGGAGCATATTCCTATTGGAAATATTAACACGCCATCGCCAGGACGAACCCATATCAGATGACTTATAATAAAGTACAAGTGCGGAATGATGCCTATTTGTGAGTGATTCAAAATGATGTTTGGGGTGGGCGCCTAGTGGTTTTATACTGTCTGAAATTGTTTCAATCTTTTTTTAGAAGCATGTTCTGTAATGGAAAAAATTGTCATTTTTAATATTACAATAGTTTTATATCATTTTTATTTTTAATAAGTGAAGTGAAATAAAATCATTGCCTGTTCTTTTATTTTGTAAGAAATAAATATACCTACTGTAGAGCGTTTACCATGTTTTATGTATTCTAAAACTCAAGCTTTTAAAGGCGGACAAAAAAATATCAAGACTAAAGTTAAATAGTTTTATTAAATAATATGGTCAAAAATACGTACTATTTAAACAAAAGGAGTGTTAGATACACAAGAAAATAGTAAATTATTAATAAAACAAAATAAATAAATGTACTATTATAATTATACAATTTTTTATTATTCTAAATATACAAAACTTTAATTTTATATCTGAAGGAATCCAGAGAGGTGGAAAAAAATATACACATTATTAGCAGAGCTACACATTCTTCATATAGGTCTATTAAGGTTGTAATTTGTATTATAATATTCTAAGTTAAAAATATTCCTATTTCTTGTACTCCGCCGTGCAACCCTTAAGCCAATTCTATGTCAAGACATTACTCGACGGTTTTCAAGAGTTGTGACCTTTAGTAATTTTAAAACATCACAATAAACTATTTCCCCAGATGGAATTTTAAGTTTAAAAGCTACAAAACGTAAGAATTTCTTCAATACCCTTTCCAGATTTTCTACATGACATTTATAGAATGGGGACCATATGGAACTACAATATTCTAATATTGATCTAACAAGAGAACAATAAACATTTTTAAAACAGATTATATTGTTAAATTCAGATAGGCTCCTTTTTAAGAAACCCAGTAGTTTAAAAGCTTTGTTACAGATAAAGTTATAGTGATTTTTAAAGCTTAAGGTTGGGTCAAATAATACCCTTAAGTCTTTAAATTTTGTGAAAAAGTGTTGGAGATCATTCTGCACTCTTTCACAATCCCTAAAATCCTTAACAATTCTAAAAATGTTTTAATCGTCTGCATATAGAAGGATTACACAGCTACAGAAACAGTCTGAAATATCATTAATAAAACAAATGAAAAGAATTGTAGACATAGGTCCCCTTGTGGTACTCCAGACTTTACTAATATCTCTTCAGAGAGACAATTTTTTATCCTAACAGCCTGTCTTCAGTTCTTATTATGCCAAGATTTGTACAGGGAATCAAAACAATGTATTAACATCAATCAGTAAAGATTTTTTTTCTTTCAAAATCTTTGTCAAAAGACCTTTTTAGCAATACCAAAAACCTATAATTTATTTGGCGGTACCTTACATTGAGGTTTTATCTCTTAACAGTTTTTTAAAGTTTTTGATGGTCCTGTCATAAGACTCCTCTGTAAAAAATTGTGCTCCACCAATTTGGATAAAATTTTAGTATGTTATTGTCATAGTCAAAATACACAATACAGAAATCATAATGAAAATTTCATAAAAGTGTTTTATAACACTTATTTTAAGTCTTTAATAGTTATGCTCATTGATTTTTTAGCAATCTGAGTACTTGGGTCATCAAACTATAAATATATTAATAGCAGGTTTTAAATTTGAATCATGATATCTGACTTACCCTGTACATTATAAATGGTTTACATGAAACAAAAAATTTTATTCAAATTGGCGAAAAACAATGTTTCACATAGAACACTGCAAGATTTGATAAAAAACGGTACTTCACTTTGGGGTCATTTGTGATCTATCACTTTGAAGTTTCTACAGAGATAAAAAAAATTCAGGCTGACAACATTTTTTGGAGTTTATAATATATTTTTGTGATTTTCACAAAAAAAAAATCCATGTTTTATAAATAATTTCCGCGTTTTATTAAACAACTCAATGTTTTGCATTAGTTTAGGTAGTAACTATATTTTTGGTATTACTGTAAGTATGCGCGTTTTGAGATATCTACATTTTTTATGGCACTTTGAGATTAAATTTTTGTTTTATGACCAGATATTTAAGTAACGAATGAGACTTTAAAACAATATAAACATTAAAAAACCAAAAAAAAAACCGCAGATATTAATTAAACAAACACGGATTTTTTAAAGCGCTTTAGCAGACACATATATCGCCCAAAGAAGCTTTTCTTGAATATCTCTAGCTAGCAGCTACAGTAAGTAAGGATGTTTTTAGAAGTTCAACCCTCTTTCCAACCTCCCACGACCATTAAAAACTCATTGCTTGATGCCAAAGATATTTTGTAAAATTTTTTATAAAAATCGGTTTAGCAGCTCTCCACTAATGTAACAAAAAGACACCACACCAAAACATGGGTATTGGCTTCTCAGGTACAAGCCTGATTTTAAAATTTTAATTTTTTGAATTTCCTTTAAGACTTTATCTTTAACTTTTTCCCCCTCTCCACTGCCTCAGTGCACAGGTGTTTAGAAGCGCCAAAAATAGCCTCAGTTAACGTTATTCTGCCAAATCGCAAGCTGTGCCATAATGGAGAATTGGCTTGAAGTCGAGTATCCGTTTCAGCTTCGACACACAAGGAATCGCTCATATTTGACCGCATGTAATTAATGAACCTGTCAACATTCCATTTGGTCCATTTTCTCTGCAGTTTTAAACTTGAACCAGAGCTGGTATACATCGATATAGGTGTACTTGTCTTCAGATCGCAAAAGGGTATATATTACCCCTTTGTTATCTGCGCAGATTTACATCAATTGAGACACATAATTATGACTTTTTGGTCCGAGGGCTGGCACGTCTTCGTTTAAGTGACTGCAAATCCATTTTGGCATTTCCAACATCATTGTAGAGGTGCAGGCTGGTTCTTCACTTCTTCTGTGAAGCCAAAAAAGGACAGCAATGGCATGCTTGCAGCCCCCTGTAAGTATCAAAAAAGAAAAGTTAAAAACAGTTAACAATTTTCTAATAACAGGTTAAAAGGAGACACATCTGCTTGCGTCTTTTTTTATCTTGTGAAAACTAAATTTGCATTGTGTGTTCCTAGCTTAACAGAAACTGGTACAAAAAATACATCATAGTTAGAAAATACCAGAAAAATATTTTTTAAAACATGGCACCAGCAGGCATGTATAAATTTTATTTTTCTTCAATATCTCAAAAATTACTGATCTGCTAATTTTTGTTGAAAATATAATTATTTCTTTTAATGTGAAAACTGTATGTGTGTTGCTAGCTGATACGGTTTGTGAGTTATGATTTTCAACCCCCTTTCTTACCCTCTTTACAACCCTCACCCCCATCAAAAACTAATCAGCTCATTCTTTGGATCCAAAGGATTTTTGTGCCAAATTTCATCAAAATCGGTTAACTTTAGTGGCCAGTTGCCCAGACAGACAGGCAGGCAGACACAATAAAGGCAGACACAATAAAGTGTTTTTTTTTCGCTCATATTTTTGTTTTTGAAGTTAGGAATGCCCCCCACCAGAGAAATGTGAAATGACGCCGAAATTTGATAATTAAACAAGTCTCGGAGATGGTTTGGGGATACAACCTTTTAATGTCTAAAAAAATTATTCCAATGTTCATAGCTCCTCATTTTGTCCTAACAAACGTAAATTTTTGTGTTGGTATGCTCTAAAAACTCTATGCATAAAGGTCAACTTTTAAAAAATTTAAAGCAGTTTTACTTGGATTTTCCACCCAATGTACAAAAAAAAGAGCAGCGCCTAATATTCTGTAAGTTTGGATACCTTAAAGATATAATTTTCCTACCAGGTGTAATTGCAAAACAGTGGCAGCTGCTATTCTGTAAGTTATAATTTTACCTCTTTTTCTCAAAACATGTAAATAATAACAATTAATAAGTAATTTTAAGAAGACTTTAAAAAGAGATTGACCAAATATTTTTTTTTAAATGTAATGTAAAATGTGTATAGTTTCAAAAGTTTTTAAAACTACCTGCAGAAGCAGAACAATCTTTGCACTCAGAATGCAGCACTTTTTCCTCCTTTTCATTAACAGAAATTTCCACAGTATAAGGAGTATTTCTTACTCTGTGCTCCGGAGTTATTTTCGCCTTGACTGTGCAAACATCTCCTTCTCTCTTAACTTGTCACCATAGACCTCCTTCGTAACTCTAAAATAAACAATAACACTTAAGCCTTCAATCATCTCACTTTTAACACCAAATCAACCAGACCATGTACATTTTTAAGGTACAAACAAAGTAAAAATAATTTCATATACACGTAGAATTGCAACTCTCATATGACACGAGAATAACTGATAGATAGACAAAATTTCATATGTCCAGTTTACATACCATGAGTCCTCTAGGTATGGCAAAAGTTTAGAAATCATATTTTTTTTGTAATGCACTGAATGGCATGTGGTGACACTTCATTAGCTGTTAATTTTTCATGCTATGATATTTTTCATAACATGAATTAAATTTGGAACTTCTTTGAGATTAAAAATATAAGATAAAAAAAATACAATTTTTTTTTATATTTTTACAAATCTTGAGACAAATCTGTCTTAGTTATATACCTCAAAATAGTTTTCCCAGATCTTACAGCTGTGGTTAATTATTTATGATAAAGCTTTTCTAACATTTTGTTTTAAATTTTATAGCAAAATTTTAGGTGTACCTACAAATGACTTTTTTATTATCTTCACATTTTGCAGCTTTTTACTGTTACAAAAAAATCCAGGATGTTTAAAATATAGTAACTGTAATAAATTACTTATTTACTGACATTTATATTTTGCTTTTAATAAGTTGGTCAAAACCTTGGTCAAAACTAGTAAGAAATCCTGTTGAGTCCAATATTTCCTTGAATATCTGAAAAACTACAAATCTGATATAGTTTTTGTTGGAACTGTAATTATCCATCTAAATATTAAAACCGTGTGTTGCTAGCTACTAAAAGTATATTTATTTTCCTTGAATATTTCAAGAACTCTTCACAACAAATTAATTGACTATTATAAAACTAAATTTTTGGGATTTTCTTTGAAAGATATATATAAGCTAGTCATCAGGTTTTATTAAACCCAAAATCCTAATTTTAAATATTTATTTTTAGTTTAGTTTTTTACTTTATTGACATTCTTTTGTATTTTTTTAAAACTAGCTTTTGCTAAGTATATAAATTAACCTCGAAATTAACATTGCATTTTTCTGAAAAAACTTTACCGTCATAAGCCTAATGTGTTAGTAAAGAAATTTGATGGTAATGTAGCACTAAATTATCATCATGTCAGAATTTAGCTCAATCTTGACAGTTTAGAGAGGCATAAAAAATTACTGACATTTGTTTGATGCATAAATTAATTAACGGTCTAACTGACTGTTAGACATCATCATACTTTTCACATTACTTTTCATACAACTGACTATAGACAAAAAAATAATTTATTGAAAGAACTTTATTGCTTAACTCAGTAACCAGTTATTAATGTTTTTAATGTATCTATTAACTCCTTAAAAAGACTAACAAAAAGAATCTTACCAGACTAAATATTTTTTTTAGTTAAATTTTATACTGTTGTGTGTCTGTTTTCAAATATTTTGCGTTGTTCATACTATAACTCCTACTATACTATATTTCATGTCTTTATTTATTAATTAGTATTCAGTGTTGACTATGTAAATTTTTTTTCTTTTGACAAGGTATTGATTTTAATGGGGTTTCTGTTCCCTATAAATATAAATAAATAAATTAAATTACTTGTGCTGAGGTCCTTTCTCAAAAAGTTACCTTGCTTCTTCTTACTTGGCATAAAAAAGTAACAAGGTTTGTATTTTTGTAATCGGGGAAAAAAAAGTTAAATTTAAAAAAATATGTACAGGGTGTCCAAAAATCATATTTCAAGTCACTTGACAAGGTTTTTATAACAAATGCTTAACAGTCTTTCTTATATATTTTGACACATCTTGGATTTTTAATGTGCTCAGTTAAACCATACTCACTTTCCAGTCTTAACATTCTTCATCTCAGCGCTAAAGAAATCCATATTATCCAAATAATATAAATTAATCATCTCATGATCCACTTTGGGTAAGTTGTTAGAATCACCCTTCACAAATCCCTTCTCCATATTCTGAGCCATATTCTCTAAAAAAAAAATCAAGAAAAAATCTTAACAAAATTCAAAAAGTTAAAAAACTACTTACCTACAGCTCTCCTTAAAAATCTTTTTATCAATACTTTTTTTAATATAAATATTGAAACCTTTAAAATAAGTGCAAAAAAATTAAAAGAACAGAATATTATCGCTTTAAAATAGATAGCTATATTTGAAGTCTGAAAATACCATCATGGCTGTACCCAAGGGGTGAACCAATCCAGCAAGTGCACAAAATATTTGGCAGGAACTATATTTTAGCACTTGCAGGCCTCCTATATTATGAGTTTCATTTTATCCTAAACCCAGGAGGAACTGGAATATGGACACTTATTCCAGGAGACGTACAAAATATGGGATCATTTCACCCGTTGGCTGTACCAAAATACAGATTTTAAACAATAGCAGAATAAAGTTTTTATAATGTTACTAGTATGAATCTACACTTTTGCAAGCAAATAAGAAAAGCTATCAAAATATATAGATTTTAGGGGAAAATTCTGTCTTCTATGCGTCAGAAAGCGGCTTTATATAAAGTCTAAATAGCCGACAATTTATTATGTGTTTTTCATATTTTCGTTTTTTTTCAAACTAAATTAACCCAACCTAACCTAAACAGACTCAATCCAACTTATTAAAAGCCAAAACAACCCAAAAAACACACACTTTAAACTAAATTAACCCAACCTAAACAGACTTAAACCAACTAAATTCACCCAACCTAACCTAAACAAACCAACTTATTCAAAGCCAAAACAGCCCAAAAAAACACACTACAACCCCTACATCTTTTTTTGGCATAAAAAAAATGTTAGGGTTGTTTTGGCTTTTAATAAGTTGGTTTGAGTCTGTTTAGGTTAGGTTGGGTTAATTTAGTTTAAAAAACATGAAATATGAAACACATAATAAATAATTATTGTCGGCTCTTTACCCTTACGACTATTCAGCCGAATTGTCGGCTCTTTATAGACACTCCCTTATATAAAATTACTTAAAAAACTTACCAAATATCAAAATTTGTATGCGCACACTCTGTTAAAAATCGCAATCAAAAGTTCTTATTCTTCTTGTCTCCGAATTAAGCTTATAAACCCAGCTTAAATTTTCTTAGCAGCTAGGGCTATGGTGGACAGGAACCGTACTGTTTGTAATAACATTCACTACATATATAGTTGTATATTACTTGTAGGTTTTCTAAACGGCAAGCAAATATAAACTTCCGCACTACTAAATGTTTGTAATTTTATAAATTAACTTCAAAAGAATCACAACCAAAAAAGCAAAACACATAAAAAAAACGAATTGACAGTATGACTTAAAGTTAGCCGCAGGCCGCAGTTCGCAACCCAGTGGTCCAAATAAAAACTGCACTTGACAAATTACAATGGACCAGCCAAAAATGACGTCATCTGTATTGATTATGACGTCACCTATATTCGTTTTGAAAAATCGTAAGGCCACTGAATCGACGATTAAAAACATTATTTTTCACATAAAAAACCAAAATTTTTTGGGGAAAAAAGTTTTTAGATGGATTTCTTGGACCTTTATGTTTATGTATATTCCAAAAAAAAGGTAACTTTTTTTTTATGGGAAAGCCCCATTCACATGATGTCGTCTAATCTTCATTCATGGCCCTGTATAAAAATGGACCCCGCTCCCTTATGGATAATCCAGTCAAAAATCACTACTACATACAGCTGGTGTCAAAGTAATGTTGTGACACTGAAGTTACTGAAGGCCCTAAAGATTTTGGTCTGTGGTAACCATATAACTATGAGATAGTATAACGGCCCTATTTTTGCATTCTCCGAAAAAAAGCCGTACCGATAAGAACTCTCCCAATCAAGTTCTCTTCTGGACGCTTATTCTTGACCGACCGTGAGGTGAGGTGAGCGAAATTCCCCGTGGAAAAAGATGGTGAAAAAGCTCACCTCACATCACGGTCGTATAAGAATAAGCATCCTGGGCGCGAGTCGACCGCGTGCGCAGTAGATTTTTCGTGTTTTGCCTTGCCCAGGGCCAACCATGGCTTTTAAATTATTTTACCTACGACCAACGAATAATACTAATTTTACGACCCTCTCAACACGATTGTAATGGATCATTTACGGTCCTAGGCTAATAATTAAGCTTAGACGTAAACCATAAGATGACGTGACAAGCGATGAAACTTTATTTTATCATATCACTAATTGACGCAAACATGTGAACTATTTTTCTATATTTTTAAGACAATAAATATTTAGTAAAAATGGTAATTAAATAAATTCAATATAATTTTAGTACCTAACCAAAAATAAGTCACGTTAAATTGACATATTACGCATTTTTAATAAAAAAATACCTTGTGTTTAAAAAGGTATATGACAAGTTCCTTAGTAACTTTATTTGTTTTGACGTTTTAAATAGAATAATCTCCGATATTTATAATGACATTTTCATTCGTCGTAGGTAAAGTATACTAACTAATCCGCATGTTATGGTCATTGCACGCTCAGATAAATTAAGACAAACTTCATCTTCGCGTTTAATGACCATCATAACATGCTAGTTATGTAAACTACTATTATCAGTATTTAAGTTTAGTGGGGTCAGTAACATCGCGCCATGCAAGGTCAATTTATACTGACTTTAAATCTGTGTTTGTCATTAGTTCGTGTTTACCCACTGTGCTTATACGTTTGTTTAAAACTGATGGTGATTAAATTAAGTACCTACCCATTTATTGGATTAATGCCCAAACCAAGGCACATAAATTAAGCAACAGTTTGTCATAAAAGCACAAACTCTAATTTCTGATGAAATCAAGTAGGCAATCAAATCAAATCAAAAACGCGGTAACATCAGTGATTCTACCTAACACCGTTCTCAACTAAAAAGCCAGTTAACTCTTATCTTTTCAGTGCCCTTTAGCCAAAGATTGCCGCCATTTTCATAATCAAATTGACAGGTAAAACATGGATTTTCTGTCAGTTGGGTGTCAATATCACCGCTACAGTAGGCTAAAGTATACTAAATCGAAAAAGAGTTAACTGGCTTTTTAGTTAAGCAGGTGTTGTTCTACCTCAATGCTTGAACTCAATCATTTGACATGTAAACCCGACGTCAACGTCAAAAATGAAAACGTCGGTTATAATTTTGATAAGTTTCTCGCACTTTTCAAGAATTTTTGCGACAGGTTCTGTGTCTTCATCGGTTAAAATACCTCAGTCATTTTGCGGAGACACGTACTATTTTCGAAATGCGAAACAAGAAATCATCACCAAGGGAGGCGACGACGATGTGCATTCCCAAGTTCTTAACTGTACTTGGATAATAGCTCAGCCCGACAAAGCCGTAATTTGGATCGAAATCGCACATTTACACCTGGAAGGATATGGTGTACATGAAGAGTACAATTGTCTAAGTTTCACTAATTTTTGGGACTATTCTTATCTTAGAATTTGTAATGGAGACGAGGTAGATTTTATTATTGCGTTTACATGATGGGATTGAATCCGTATCGCATATTTTGGTTAATTTAAAGTAGAGGAAAGAGATTAAAGACATTTACAGTGGGATTTACTAAGATCTAAAATAGTACCCCCACAGGTCTAAATATTTAAACCTGTGGGGGGTAATAAATTTTAAAACCAATTTTCAAAAAACACTTACCTATACAGAAAAGACACAAAGTTATTGATCATTTTGTATTTCTATTGCAAAATACCACTGAAAAACTACTTTTTTTCTCAAAATATACCATTTTTTAGGAGATAATTCCATAAAACTATTTTTTTTTTGACAGGTTTCAATATGGAAAATGGTGAATGCGCCAAAAATTTGGCACATAATAGCTTCATTATATGTATTTGAGGTTATAAAGTTGGTTATTTTTTAGACCACCTCTGGGAGGTACAAGAATTAATTTACCTTATTTAATATCCCAAGTTGTTCATTAATCAATAAAACACCTCCAATTTTGTCCCGGAAACGCCATATGTTGAAGCCATTTTCAGCACAAAAAATATATTTATGAGGGCACTACTAGGCAAAACAAACAAAGTGAAGGTAGTAACCTTATGCACGAAAATTGTTCCCAATGAAGAAAATCGAAAAAAAACATTACATTTATCTAAAAGCTTAATCATCAAACAAAACTTTCCACTGAAATATCACACTCAAAAGTCTCAAAGCTGCGGTTTTCATCGGTCCTTCGCTAATGGCCATTTTCTCATGTTCTATCAGAGAACCGGGCACCGTCCAGTTCGTTAAGCCGACATGACTCTTTTGTGAACCCATCAGTGAATGATTGGATTCAGATCTGTTTTTAGCCGCATTTATTTTCATGACCTCCTTTGATGAAATACTTTTATTTGTGGTTTTCGATTGCGATGGGTTTGTGTTTGTAAAGCTTTTTTCATACTTTCGAAGATAAAACCCCATTTTAAATAAATACAAAGTTAATATAACCCTTATTTTATGATTACATATCGAAATGGTTATCCCCTAAATGCAGTATTAATCGCGAAAATCAATAAACAAGGGTAAGTTTTAATAAGAGTGACATATAACGTCAATTTTAATTTACTCAACAGAGTGTTTACCATTTAGATCCCCACCTAGGGTTAAAAAAAAACTTCTTTTAAATTCAAACTTTCTTCTTAAATCCAACAAAAGGTTGTGATAAGATGATTCTTCACTAAAAAAAAAAATAATTAAAATTATTCTTATAAATAAATGTCCAAAACTCAAGGAAGTTAGTATAAAATGCTTAAAACCAACAATTTAACTTAAACTTAAGACCTGTATAAAATAGGCTAAACCTTTTTAGTAAATCCCACTGTAAATTTTGTTTATTATTAGTTTCGATCATCATTTTGTTAGATCAATTTCTCAAGCCTTTCCTTCCCGACCAATCGGTTAAAGATCACCCTGGAACTATACAACCATCCGCCAGCTTCCCAAATCAAGGTCCAGCTGAACTACGTCAGCTACCTGGTCAAATGCGACATGAAAAAATTAATATGCCCTTCGTATTTTACGGGATGGGATATAAAGGAGCCGTGTTACGAGGCGTTACTGAACTGCGGAAAGCAATGTCAGAGACCTGAAATAGAGGTGCCGTGCGGTAAGATCATCAAACAACGAAAACCTCTCCCCTCCTCAAATGTAAAAGTAAAAAGAAATACAGCAAGGAATACATTAGCAGTTTCACTGGTATTTATTATGGACTGCTTACGCAGAAATTGTTCATGGAGGGGACAGCTTGAGTATTAGAAGTCTAAGATTATCATTTTATTGTTGCTTTTTGGGGAAAATTCAATCTTTGGGAGTGGATTTTTAGTGACTCTGAGAAAGAGGAGGGGCTTGAGCCCCCAAGCCTCCTGGCGCACGCCGGTTGCTTACTTCTCTGTAGTATAATGTTGAAAAAAGGACGGTTTTAAATAAAATCGCTTTCTTCGATAGTTAACAATAGATTTTTTGGTTAAAACCCTCGGTTAAACCAGAGTTGAGAATTTCTTTAAGTTGAAAACAATAAACTAAAGCGTTTTGAAAGCGTTTATACGACAAAATTTTTTCAACTATCCTTATATAAGAGCGATTTAAGAATTCCGTATAAACAAAGTAATTATCAATCTTCTTAGGCGACTTCTGCTACAATCTAAACGCGAAACGTTGTAACGACATCATTGACTGTTACAGAGGGGAAGATGAGTTCGGTTGCCACTACGATTTTTGCCCAAATTCAATAAACTGTCCGAACACGACCAAATGTATCACAGAGGATCAGATTTGCAACAATATCACAGGTACAATTAATTGATCGCCATTTTGGAAGTTTGTGTATCTCAAACAGCAAACTGGCAAGTGTTCCACTGCTTTAGTTCAACACCAACAACCAATCGAGTTACAGAGGACTCTTCTCACCAAGTATACAATGTTGCCAATACTCATACAAGTTTACATGCGATGGTGTTACATCGGCCAAGCATCCGCAAATAAACTCAAAATGAGTGTGGGACTTACATCTTATCCAACAATCCAAGAAGGGAGATTTTTAAGAAAACAGTAAAAAAAAGGCTGCTAACACTGACGAAGGTCAGGAACCTCTGAACCTAACCGCTGTAGTAGACACTAAATCAATTCATCTAAATCACTTAGCACTGAACTTTGAGAAAGTACAGGAAGACTGGGCCAAGTCTCCAGTTTCTAGGGTACTAACTATATTTCACCTTGTTTTGTTTTAGACTGTAAAGGTGGTTTCGACGAAAATCTCTGCAAAACGATCGACTCGCGAGCAGAACAACAATCGAAAGAAGATCACAACGATCAAAACTTCTACATTGTTTTGACAATGATGACAATTTTGTCGGTTCTTTTTATGTCGATATTGGTGAGGTGTTACACAACCAGAGGAAATGCGAGAAGGTTGTTGGAAAGTCCTCCTAGAACACCATTGCCACCATTTTACGGTAAATAAAATAGAGGAGTTTATGCCCATTTGCTCTGCAATTAGCTTAAGTACTGAGTAGTAAAGGAATCCATAATTTTTAAGTATTCCCTAAATTTTATTCGTTTGTTCTGGTAAAAAAAAAGTTTTCCATAGCTAGGAATTAAATCTTGTTGAACTTATACAACCACTGGATGGCGCTGCTTCTCATAAAAGCATTATTTGTTATTATTATTTATTACTATTATTATTATTTATTATTATTAATTATTATTCAGTCAGACAGTTTGAACATTCAATTTTTCAGCTTCACTAAGGGGCATTTGAACATATATTGTCCTTAAAGAAGCCAGTGCTCAACTTGTCCTTTTAACAACTTTTGAAACTGTGCCGACATCTATGATGCCCATAAAATCGCCAAATGCTAGAAAGGTGCCCTCCAGTGGCTCTTAATCGAAGGGTCGTCAGTAATTGGTTAATTGGAGAGACAGTATTGTTTCTAAAAAATAGACAGTGATTTATATTTTCATTAAACTAATAAACAACAAAAAAAGTTGCATAAAAATATGTTAACATAAAAACTTGAAGCCATCATCCATTGGGGATCATGGAAATTAAATTGAATGTGGGCTTGTCTCTGCATTGACTAATTTGTAAGTCATATAGTCTTACCTGAAACGTCCTCCATCTAACTCCAACTGGTCCTGTATGAGTGGCAAAATATTTCGAACTGTTGGTTTGGTTAGCCGGAAACGTTAAAAAAATCTAAATTTATCCATATCTTCTAATCGGGCCTATGGTAAACCCTTCTGGGAAAATTATTTTCAATTATATCCAACACATCCAAAATTCCATTTTTATTTTTTTTACCGTTTTTAAGTTGACAAAAAATGAGGTTATAATTCTCTCCTAAGAATGATTTAAGGCTCGATAACTAGCATCTTAAATTTAGGTATTCCTTAGACTGAAAAGAATAGCTGAGCAAACCAAATCAGCTACTTAGGACCGATAAGAGATCCTTAGCGCAAAGGAATCCTTAGAGCAAACGCAGAGCAATTGGGCATTAATGAAATAAACGAGGGTGTTAAATTGGAAGAAGACTAAAGGATATTTATAAGTGCACTGCTCCTAAGTCAAGATGGTTCTTTGGTTTTAGGTCCAGGCGCGGGTCCTTGGGATTCAGAAGATTCGAGCGATGGGGAACCACTTTACGAAGATCCTGATTTTAAAGTTGGCGGTGAACTCTACGAAGGATACGCGGCAGGCTTTGAGGAAAAAGTTGAAATTAAAAAGTCCTTGGAAAAACCGACATCTCAAGAGGAAGGGCGAAAGAAAGAGGTTGAGTCTGCGGAGCCCCCACCACCGCCATACAACGTGTAAGTAAATCAAAACAATAAGAAAATTATTTCTTGTTAGTAGAGATTATAGTTGCGTTTTATTCCGCAACGTTGCGGTGGAAATTTTGACGTCGTTCCACGAAACCAACACCAAAAGTTGGAATGCACAATATGGTGAAAAGGTTTAAAAATACGTTTATATATGTAGCAGAATAAAAATCTTCTAACGAGCAAGACGAAGACGAGCCTTGAACCATTTTGGCCACATGAGGTACTACTCTTGTAAAATTAAAAACAAAATGTTCCAACCAAAAAATTTACCAGCCACCGCAACGCCAACGACTTTGAGAGCCGGTGGAAATAATCAACGCTAGAGTATACCCGGAAATTTAAAGTTTTGGTTGGGAAATGCTTCTTTCCTTTACCAATAGTATGACAAAAAAGAGACCGAATGAAAACAACGACGATTTTCCGTAATTCTCTGATGTACATAAAATTTAATGAATTCCGATAAATTTGACAATGTAAGCCCTATTTAACAAACGAAAAATATTAAAATAAATAAAAGTAATAGTTCTCTAACATTCTCACAAATGATTTTAACGCCAACGCAATGTTGCGGAAAAAAATGCACACATTTGTGAAGAATTAATAGGACTTATCCTTTTTCTATTAATACTTACGTAAAAGTACCTATTATTTTCTTCAATTTAAAGCAGGAAATATTAAACGTAGGAATCTGTACAAGAAGTACTTCGGTTTAGAGGAACCGCCATTCATCAGTGAGGAATTGATAGCCCTGGCCAGCATTAAAATGACCAAAAGTAATTGCATCGGTTTGAGGAAAGTCAAGAGTGAAATTGACAAAAAAGTCAGGTAAGAAACTTTGTCGTTTTAATCAGGTGGTGGGCTGGAAATGTGCAGCCTTCACCATGAAAGTGCAACAGCAACAGGTTGATTGGTCGATTGGTCCCTGTCGGCATGACATATTTTAATGAGAGAGATGCGACAACCCCATCAAAGTCAAGTTTATTAAAAAGGATGAAGGAGGGACACCTGTCCTTGTTTATTCGTAAGGGTCGGAAAATTAAAAAAAAAAACGAAATTGTTTCGTCTTTTGAAGAATGAGGTTGTTGTTGATGTTCAATGTCACTGTCACCGATGTTACAATTAACATATTGTAACAAATTATTTTTCTACTTTTGCGGACTTTTTTGGTCAAGCCATGATGTCCCCTAAAATAATTTAGTTAAATACCTGTTAAGTGATTTTTAGATGTGCTTAAATAAATTTATAATATGACACGTTTTTTGGTAAATTTAAAGACTGTAAAGAACTTTGATTGAAAGAAATTAATACCTCATTATGTCTCACACACTTTATGCTTTGAAAAATTACAATTTTTGCGGTTTTTTTTTAATAAAAATGTCAAAATTAAAATCATGCACTGACACCACTCAAGATCAAACATTTTCATTAAACAATTGCCTTAAACTATTTTCATCTTTCTCTAAACCTTAAATATTTTTGCACTTCATTAAATTATCTCTCCATCTACTTCTAAAATTCTGCCCTCTCTCTCTAAATATTTTTCATTTCAACAGAGAAAACAATATTTTTGGCAGTACTTCTTTTGAACGCTAAAAAAACAGTGAAAACTTGAAAACTTTGAGTGTTTTATTCTAGAAATCGAAAGTTTGGAAAGAAAGCTTTAAAATTTAAGCAAAATCATTGCATAAAAATTTGAAATACATAGTAAAAATTGCTTAAACAAAAACGTTACCTCTTAAATTATGCTAAAATATTTTAAGCCTTAAATTACCATCATGGCTTTACCATTTGGATCTAGAATCAAGGTAAGCCTATTTATGTAAATGTTATGTAAATGTAGAGAGATAGAGCAACATCATAAATAACAACACTTATCCCTATCCTAAAAGATAAGTGACCTATCAAAAAAAGGTATAAAGCACAGCCTAAATGCATACGTAACGTATCTCTACTTTATTCAATCGACCACATATTTTTCTTTGGGTCTTAAGACCAAAGAATAGTTAAATTGGTTTGGATACGTCACGGATCGCGATACGTTACGTTTACCGGATCGATAAGTTTCACGTAATGTATCGAAGCAGACGTATCGTGTTTGCACATGCGCATTTCGATACGGATGCGGATAAGTGATGATTTTAAATACTGCATTATGTCTCTATTGACTTTATAATAATTGGAACATCACGCCACAGTGACTGTCCTAGATGCAGCCATCTAACACTATAAAGTGGAAATTAACAAAGGCACGTTAAGAGAAACAAGTAATCCTGGATGGAAACTGTAAATGGAATACCTTAAATAATATTGCTACGGAGCTAGAATTTTGTTGTTTAAAAAAAAACACGTGAATTATCAAAGATTTTTGATCAAGTATCTTTATTAATGTGTCAAAATTTGTTATGTCATTTTGTTTACGGGGGACGGTTCATTTTAATAATGTCTCTACCGTTTTTGAAATAGTACTTTATTATGGTAAAAGATAGACCATTAGTATGTGGTATTATTAAAAAGATAATTGTTTGTAGAATTCAAAAATATACTGGTTTGTTTTATTTAAAAAAAAAAGTATCATTTCACGTATTCTATATATAAACAAAACTATACGTTTTTTTCGGTACTTATTAATTCAGATTGTTTTTAAAGCAAACTACTCTTTCTTGATCATAATGACGATCAAGGTGAATCGAGTACCAGTGAGGAAGAGATAGAAGATATTAGAGAAAAAGAAGAACAACATACTAAAAAATCAACCAAATCACATAAAATAAGAGAAAAATCAAAAAGTGTCACCAACATCCAAAAGAACAAAAAAAGCACGAAGAAAGTTATTTTTGTTTAAAAAGCAGTTGTCAAGTTAAAAATTAATCTAATCAGTTAGTATTTCTGTTTGACGAACTTGCTAAAGATTCAAAACCGATTTAATTCCGTTTGTATCAAAAGTGTTTGCTCTTAAAATTTGAAGTGTATATCTTTCGAAGTTTGTTTAGATTAGAATAAATAAATATTTACGTTAAATTAGGCTTTAATTTTCAAATCTAATATGTGGTTAGCAGGGAGCCCAATCTTTTAAATGTGTTTATTAATAAGTTAAGCATTATTATTGGTTGATATATCACGGTCGTTTGGTAAATCGTTCTTATTCTAATAACGCAAAACCTTATATCTGACTCTAGAAATTAAATTATTGCAATGCTTTAAAGTGACAGTGGTGACAGGGTATTTTACCAGACCATCGCCGATTATATAGGGTGGGCCATAAAATTCCGCACTTTTTGGATTGGCTATAACTTTTGACTTGATTACTCGATTTTAAAGTATATTGGCTTTTGGGAAAGATAAAATGAAAAAAAATTATGTGCGACAATGAACCAACTCTAAAGCTTTCACTACAAACGCTCATTGTTTCTGTATATATTAAAGTATCATTTAATTAAATCAGTTGGGAAATAAAAAAGTTATAAGTTTTTTGACTACGAGTGTTTTGGCTTCCATTTGCTATATTTTTTTACATAATTATTTATTTAAGAAAAATAATCTAAACACACATTACTTTTTTATTTCTTATCCGATTTAATTAGGTGATACCTCGATATACGAAGAAAAAATGGAGATTTGGAAATACTAATTTTTATTTTGTCCAGTGTCTTACTTAAAAAAAAATTAGGCGTGTAAAACCTAACTCTTTTTAAAACTATCCGCCATCTTGAATTTTTTTTATGTCAAATTTTGAACAAACGGACGCAACTCTCATGTTTTGTCTCTTTGAAGAATATTTTTTTTTAATTAAGAAATCAGGCCAGAAGTTATAGCAAATTGAAAAAATATGTAATTTTGTGATTTTTTTCCAATGTTAAGCCCAAACACTCATAATCTAAAAGCTTATAACTTTTTCATTTCTCAACCGATTTAATTAACTGATATGTTAATATACACATAAACAATGAGCGTTTGTAGTAAAAACTTTAGAGTTTGTTCATTGTCGCACATAAATTTTTTTCAGGGGGTGAAAATTACGCATTTTTTAAAACTGTCCGCCATCTTGGATTTTTGAGAAATTTAAAATTTTCAACTGAATCAAAAAAGTATCACGTTTTATCTTTCTAAAAAACGAATATCTTTAAAAATCGAGCACTTATGTCACAAGTTATAGCCAATCCAAAAAGTGCGGAATTTTGTGGACCACCCTATATATATATATATATATATATATATATATAGTCCAATTTTTTGGTGAGTGGACTGACGTCATTTTTGCCTCTGAAAACGTATTTCTTTGTTGTCAACAGTTCGCATGTCAAATAATTTGTTGTTGTCGTTTTGACATATGTGTGATTTGTCACAATTGAAACGGACCAACACAGTACTCAACTAAAAAGCCTGTTAACTCCTACCCCCTCAGTGCCCTTTAGCCTATCGTGGCTGCCATTTTTATAAACAAATTGAAAAGTAAAACATGGATTTTCTGTCAGTTTGGTGTCAATATGGCACGGATCATAGGCCAAAGGATACTAAAACGAAAATGAGTTAACTGGCTTTTTAGTTAAGAACGGTGTTGAACGGACACTCGATAAATTAAGGATACTAATAGAAAGGTTTGTATTTACAAGAAATTGAAAAAATTAAAAAAAAAAGTATTAAATAAAAATTATTGACTAAATAACAGATTGTTAATCAATATAGCTTTAATTTGCATTCAATAAAAATAAAACTACAACAAATAATAACTACGTACTTTGCACAAAAACAAACAAAAAAGTTATACCCATGCAGCAGTTTTTGAGTTTCATAAAAGGCAAGTGGGTGGTAGAGATAATTAATTCTGCAAAAAAGTTACTACATATTATCGAGTTTAAAAAATGGCTGCGGGAATCCACCACGAGGATTTTTGAAATGCGGTAGAAAGAGTTTCTTCTGCAGCAAAAGTTAGTAGAACAACAATATAAGAGTTAAGGAAAAAGGTCATTAAATCTGATAAAAAATTAAAGGAACAAAAATGAATAAAGGCAAAACAACAGAACAAAATTACCGATTACAAAGGATGGTACTTAAATAATTTTAAGGAAAATGTTTCTTTAATTCGAATATTAATATTGTAGTTCTACTAACTTTTGTTGCAGAAGAAACTATTTTTCCCACATTTCCAACATCCAGGGGGATTCCCGCAGCTACTTGTCTCTTTTCAAACTCGAAAAACGCCAGTTAATTTAATATTATTAATTGACTCTGCTCACTTAGTCGCTTCGCTCCCACTTTTACGCCAATTTAAATTACAAAAAGTGACGACTTCTATTCAAAATATTGACAATAATTTGTGACAAATTTTTTGAAGTAACAGTTGAAACAATCAACGACATGACTATTTTTTTAATATTTATTGTCGCTGTCTAAAACAAGGTATCAAATAGAGATAAAAAATGACGTCAGTCCGTTCATCAAAAAATTCGACTATACATGTTCTCCCTACCACAAAAAATAAAAAAATTCAAAATTTCAGATTTTTTTGCCGGTAGTTTTTTTAAATTAATTTACGAAAATCAAAAAAAATCAACAGTTTGTCTTTGAACCACTTGTAGTCGAAAAGTAAGTAAAGGCTTTTTTTAAAGCTCTTTTAGGATCCTTTCGTACAAGGTATTGTATGACATACATTTTGTTAAAAAAAAAAATTGGAAAAAAATTGTTTTTGAAAAACCTCAAGGCCATTTTTTTAAACATATTATTATTTTTGCATAAAGTATTAATAAATTCTATACCAAATTTTAAGATGGACAAATTATGGGTTCAATGTTAAAACAAAATATTAAATATGTCATTATATGAAAAATCATACTAAACAAAATTATTTTTTTAATAACTTTTGAAGTTCTAGGGTAATCGATGGGGCTCTTATCTGCATGTATTTTCTTGGTCGACATCTTGAAACACAAAATGCTCGTCCAAATAACCTTTATTTCTAAGATTACGAAATCAATATTAGTCTAATAAAAATTAAACAAAAAGAAAAGATTCTATTTTAGACATGGCGATAGAAAACTTAATAATAATCTTCAAAACCTACTGATTACCAACACAGTTTGTTTTATTAAAATTGGGCAAGTGGTATTCAAGTTATTATAGAATTATTTAGGTATGGTTTTTTTTAATATTTCTCTTAGTACAAATTGGTTTAACTAAAAAACTACTTTACCAGTTTTGTTAGTTGGGGGCAATATGGAATACATATGAAAATAGCGGATTTAAATTTTTCCGCCATTTTCTTCAAAATAAGTTCATAAAACATGTCAGATCCACTCATTTTTAAATTAACAAAATTTGTTTAAGCAATTTTTTCCGCATATCTTAAAAACTACTACATCTATTTTAGTTATTAATAGCTTTTTTACTAAACAAAAATAAATATCTTTTTTTTGACATTGAATCCATCATTTGTCCATCACAAAATTTTGGGAGTAATTAAACAACACTTTGAAAAAATTATATATTTTTTTTAAATTAAAAATGGCCTTTTTCAAATTTTTCAAAATATTTTTTTCTCAAAATAAAAAAAAGTTTCTACCAAAAAGTATTTTATGTGATTTATCATAGGAAAAGAGTTGAGTTTTTTGGTAGGGAAAACCAATCATCGAAATCGGAAATGATAGCGTAGAATTTTTGTCATTTTTGGTTGATTTGATATGGAATGACCCAGTGGTCCCACAATGTTAAATTAAACGTAATTTTGATGCCAGATTCTGTTTTCAAGGTTTTTGTGAAGGAAAACCTTTTATCGATATTTCTGACGTCAATGGATTCGATGAAGAATTCTACAGAGCGTGGGTCTAATGACCAATAAAAAATATTGGTGCTAGAAAGCACGAATAGTCCACCATACAATCAATTGTTTTATGTTAAAAGGAAATGAAAATATTTCGAAAACTGTACCTTTGAAAGATTTGAACCTTATAACAAAATTTTTGGGTAATATTTACGAAAATTAAAATCTGAAAACCGCATATCAATAGCTGCTTTACTTCTAAAGTTATGATTTTTTAAATATATTTTAACGTTTTTTTCAATAACTCGGAAACTAAAGCTCCCATGAATTTGGACTTTATAACAAAATTTGTAGCCCATATTCATGGAAACTTAAATCTGAAAACCGTATATTGATACTTGCTTTTGTTCCACAATTACAATTTTTTCAAATATTTTATCCTCCTTTTCCCCCCCTTCAACCCCCCACCCCATACCCAAAAGTTAATCACTTCATGGTCAGCCGATAGTGGATTTTTGTACCAAATTTCGTTAAAATCGATTAAGGCATTCTTGAGTTACCGTGTATACAGTCAGACAACAGACCGACAGATAATTTTTTTTTTCCTCGATTTAGGTGTTTTGGAACCTTAGTAACTCATTTTTGATAAAATTAAGAAAAGTCAAAATTTCACGATTTTAATAGTCCCCATAAAATATTGGTATGGTGGACTAAAAATTGCTTTGCAGTGCTAATTTTAGGAACGTCAAATTGAGTCCATCGTGGTTTTGACTTTAAAAATCTATAAAAATCGAAATTTGTGCTATAGTTGTGCTGCCGTAAGCCGTTTCGTTGTGGTTGTGGCTATTTTTTTTTTGTTAATTTTAAATTTATTTAATAAATTTAAGAAAGAAAATAAAAATTACGAGGCTTCAACACATAAAAGACTGGTTTTGTAAAATAAAGTCCAATTTTGTGTTGTTTTCTCATCTCTGAATTTTTTTACAAATGACAGATTTTTTTATGTGTTCCAAAAACGACGCGTGGTTGTTAAACACTACCATAACAGCTGTCAAAGTTGTCAAAACTCTAAGCGTTTCAAAATCTCTCTAATAAATATTTACTCGTAAATACCTACCGTATTTGTCATTTAGAGTAAGCCATTAACTGTTTATATGGTTTTAACAAATTAAAACCAAAGGATAACAAACAGTCAACAAGTGATGAGCCGAAATTTTACTTAAAAAGTAATGTCAAAAATCGATTCGGCTACAAGATGCTAACTTTTTTTTATTTTCTATCAAAAAAATTAGCAAAAACAACAATATTAGTAGGTACCTACGTCCTAAGTCCAAAAACTTGTTTTTTTTTTGGGGAGGGGGGACTTGGGTTATTTGATTCGCGCATATGGAATTTTTTTATTGTGCCGATTACAAAAGAAGTAATTACAATTTTCCTCTTCTGAGGAAGTGTTGATCCCCTTCTGTGAATATTTTGATCTGAATAAAAATATTTAAACGTTAAATATGGTTTTCAACCTTGCTTTTATTTAATTGTTAATTTCCTACTAAAAATAGCACCACTTTTGAAGAGGACATTTTTTAATTAGCCTTGAGGATACTTTCAACCTCTGTAACCCCTTGTAAGTTTTACGGTACCTAACCGCATATACTGGGAAACTACTCGAGAGCATCGCGTTTGATCCACATTTTTGATTTGTGCCTGAAGTTTGCGGGCCGAGACCGAGACTTAATTAAATACAGCACACCACGCCCCGTGAATCTTTAATTCTTGATCGATTTTAACAAGTGATATAAACAAAATTTTCGGTCCAAATTTAAAACTAATTTATTAAAACTCTTTTATAAAACCAAGCTTTCGGAACGTTTTGTTCCTTCTTCAGCTTATATGACTAATTTAGTTTGTATATCGTTTTCTCTTCATACATTTGTAATTTGGGAAGTCTTTTTTATTTTCTTGATGAGTATAGTAATAATAATTGTATAAATATATAAAATTGTAGAGCTTTGAAGATTTTTTTTTGACTTTTATTTTAAAATTATATGGCAGAAGTATAATATAATTAATATAGTAACATATAATTTTAAAATAAAAGTCAAAAAAAAGATCCAAAAAAAATCTTCAAAGCTCTACAGTTTTATATATTCATACAATTATTATTATTATACTCATCAAGAAAAATAAAAAAGACTTCCAAACTACAAATGTATGAAGAGAAAACAATATACAAACTAAATTAAACTCATATAAGCCCTGAAGAAGGAACAAAACGTTCCGAAAGCTTGGTTTTATAAAAGAGTTTTAATAAATTAGTTTTAAATTTTGACCGAAAATCCTGTTATTCCTACAAACTAAATAACCAACGGTCGTTATCCATTAAAGATATAAAAAAAAGTTAAATCTTTGTTTTTAGCAAGAATGCAGCTTTTAGAGGAAAAAATAGTTTTGGTGCCAGTGGCCAACAGAAAAAAGTTTCATAGTTACTACAGTAAAATTGTCATCGAGGTCGAAAAAAATCCGAGGAGGCTGAGTTTTTGGTATGTTCTTTCGGGGGGTCTGAAAGTAAACCTCTCAAGTTTGTGTTTCCCCCACTCCTCGGGAACTATCCGCCATTTTGAAAAAATTTTGTAACCGACTTCTCTCCATTTCTATTGGCCAGACGTGAAAAAGTCTGAAAACAAAAATATTCGAAAAAAAATTTGCAACATTTTTGTCCAAGCGCTCAACTTTCTGTAGTAAGTTTCCAAAAAGATAGAGGGCGCCGAAGTTACAAAAAATCAGTTTTAACGTATTTTGACCAACAAAAAGTGATTTTTTTAAAAAAACTTTAAATAAGAAAGTTGTAGATCTCGGAAAAATCCTATAAAAATATGCATATCATTTATAATTAACTAAAAAGTCTCTGAACTACAACGACTAAAAGTCGGTAAAATTCTTTGAGAACCACTTTCTGGACATGCATGAAATGAGGTATCAAATTAAAGATTGTGACGTACGCTACACAAATGATCCAGTCTGTCATCATTAAAATTGCCGAAAGTATCTGACAGACTGACATTTAGTCGGGTACCGATAGTCGAGTCTTTTTGAGTAACGGGCCATCCATCGCATACATAAATGCGACAAGAGGGGTTGGAGGGGTAGGTAGAAGTATTATTAAGTGCTAAAATGGAGTGGGAAGAGGTTGCAAAAATGTCAAAAAGTGTTGCAAGGGGGTAGTAGAGTAAAATTATCATTTGAAGTCGAAAAAAATCCGGACAGGAGTTTTTTGTATGCTCTTTGGGGGGTCTGAAAGTAAAATTATTAGAATTATAAGTTTGTGGTTTCCCCACTCCTCGGGAACTATCCGCCATTTTGAAGAAACTTTGGAACCTATTTTCTCCATTTCTGTTGTTCGGAGGCAAAAAAGTGTAGAAACAAAAATCTTTAGCATAAAATTTGCAATATTTTTTGTTACAGGTTCAACTCTCTTTAGTTAGTCTTTAAAAAGATAGAGGGCGTTGAAGTTTCCTAAAAATCAGTTTAACGACTAAATGTCAGTCTGTCAGATACTGTCGGCAATTTTCATGCCAACAGACCGGGTTATTTGTGTAGCGCACGTCACAAGCTTAAATTTGATACCTCATTTGTACTGCTCTTATTATAAATAATAATATATAATCCACAACACGCGACTTCGTGCATGCCCAGAAAGCAAGAATTTTACCGACTTTCAGTCGTTGTAGCTCAAATACTGTTTAATTAATTATAAACAATATACATATTTTTATAGGATTTTTCCGAGATTTACAACTTTTTCATTTATAGTTTTTTTTAAATCACTTTTTGTTGGTCAAAATACGTTAAAACTGATTTTTTGTAACTTCGGCGCCATCTAACTTTTTGGAAACTAACTATAGAAAGTTGAGCACTTTGACAAAAATATTGAAAATTTCATTCCGAATATTTGTTTTAAGACTTTTTCGCCTCCGACCAATAGAAATGGAGAAAAGTCAATTACAAAATTTTTTCGAAATGGCGGATGGTTCCCGAGGAGTGGGGGAAACACAAACTTGAGATCTTACTTTTAGACCCTCCCCAACAATATATAAAAATTTTAGCCTCCCCGGATTTTTTTCGAGGTACCCCCCTTATTTATGACAATTTTACAGTACGAAGTGGTGAAAAATTATTATTTCTTTTATAAATTGTCCACTATCTTGAAGTTTTAAGAAATTTAGTTTTTGACACTCTTGTTCTCTTTTTTACAGTCGGATTATTGGTTTTAAAATTATAGGCAATCCAAAAGTCCCATTCTGTATAATGAAAGAAAAACTCTAATTTATTTTTATGCAAAAAATATTTATAAATTTGCAAATCAAGCTATTCATGAATACTAATTAAAGATGTACTAGTTGCAATCTATATGATTGGTCAACAAAAAAATAAATAATAAATAAAGAGATAAATAAAATATCCTTTGGCATTTTATCAGTGTACAATGACAATAACAGTTACGAAGTCAAAACAAATTATTGCTATGCGCATAAATACCAAAACAATTGTTATTTTGAAATTCTTTAGATAAGCAAAGAAGAACATTCAATACGATTTGACATACCTAATAAACAAAGCACAATACATAACTTATATTATATAATTTAAATATTAATAAGAAAGAACCCCGCACGGAATGGCATTTGGTTGATATGTTGTGGATCTCGACCTACTGATCACACTTTATGGACCATAATCAAATCGTATGATTAGTTTCAAAGATACAAGAGGTTTTCTAAAGTAGTTGCTAACAAGTGAAAAATTCGTCATGTGTTATAAATAAGATTTTTGTGAGTTTTCTAACAAGATTCAGTCGAGTGTTGGCATCAGTATGTATGCGCACAACCGTTTTTAATGAGAGGTGATATTTTAGTGTACCGGAGTCATCACAAAAGTATTCACTTTAGAGAATTTATGTATATTTGTTATGTGCATATTAACGGATTAAAACTAACCATCAGGCAGGTTATCAAGAACATTCTGTTCGTAATTTCAGTTACAGGGGACGTACCGAAAGTACTAAACTAAATTTTGCAGATTAATATTCGGCGTGGAAGGTAAGTAAGTTCTAGAATTTTAATTAAACTTGTAACTTGCTTTACCTGACATGTCTTCAAAATAAAAAGGATGAAGGAGCCGGTTGGTGATTGATATTTCTAGCCTCAATCAATTAGTCAAGTATTTTTGCTATTAATGCTAAAAAATAGGTATTATTTTAGAGCAATGACTTCGGTAAATAGGTAACTATACCGCTTATAGTTACTACGATCTAATAAGCCATGACTCACTGTCAGTCTTAGCAACGCCAAATATTAATCTGTAAAATGTAGTTTAGTACTTTCGGTACTTCTCCTGTAACTAAAATTACGAACAGAATGTTCTTGATAACCTGCCTGATGGTTAGTTTTAATCGCTTGATATGCGCATAACATATATACATAAATTCTCTAAAGTGAATACTTTTGTGATGATCCCGGTACACTAAAATATCACCTCTCATTAAAAACGGTTGTGCACATACATACTGATGCCAAAACTCAACTGAATCTTGTTAGAAATCTCACAAAAATCTTATTAATAAAACATGACGAATTTTTCACTTGTTAATAACTACTTTAGAAATCCCCGTGTATCTTTCAAACTAATCATACGATTTGATTATGGTTAAAGTGTGATCAGTAGGTCGAGATCTACAACATACCAAAATTTCAT
Source organism: Oxystoma pomonae (assembly GCA_963921995.1). Classification (NCBI taxonomy): domain Eukaryota; kingdom Metazoa; phylum Arthropoda; class Insecta; order Coleoptera; family Brentidae; genus Oxystoma; species Oxystoma pomonae. The sequence continues at coordinate 40,259,967 of OY998164.1, forward strand.
TGAATTCTGCAATCAACCAAAATGCCATGTATTCCGTGCGGGGTTCTTTCAGTTAGGTTTAATGGGTTTAATAAAGCTAAGAAAAGTTCTTAAAAATCCAGCCAGCGTAAACAGTCCTAAAAGAACATAAAAAATTGCGTCAGTTACTTTTTTTTTATTAACTAAAGCAAAACGAAAAACCACAGACGCAGTTTGAAAAAATTGGTGCTAGAAAGGACGGATAGTCCACCACAATCAATTCTTTTATGTTCAAAGGAAATGAAAATATCTCGAAAACTGTAGCTTTGAAAGATTTGAACCTTATAACAAAATTTTTGGGTAATATTTACGAAAACCAAAATCTCAAAACCGCATATCATTAGCTTCTTTACTTCTAAAGTTATGATTTTTTTATATATATTTTAACTTTTTTTCAAGTAACTCGGAAACTAAAGCTCCCACGAATTTGGACTTTATAACAAAATTTGTAGTCCATATTCATGGAAACTTAAATCTGAAAACCGTATATCGCCACTTGGTTTTGTTCCAAAGTTAGAATTTTTTAAAATATTTTATTCCCCCTTCAACACCCCACCACCCTACCGAACAGTTAATCAGTTCATGCTCAGCAGATAGAGGATTTGTGTACCAAATTTCGTTAAAATCGATTAAGGAGTTCTTGAGTTATCGTGTATACAGACAGACAACAGACCGACAGAAAACTTTTTTTCGTCGATTAAGGTGTTTTGGAACCTTAGTAACTCATTTTTGATAAAACTCAGAAAAGTCAAAATTTCACAATTTTAATAGTCCCCCATACTATATTGGTATGGTGGACTAAAAAAAACGAGGCAGAAGCAGAGAGCATATAATCTAATACACTAGAAATCTATAATCTAAAAGAATAGAGAGGGAGAGGAACTCCAAGAAAGAGGTATAAAAATGGATATAATGGAAATTGTATCCACCAGCCAGATGTTTACCTCTGAGGAAGCGGTTTTATGGCTTTGTGGAAAATATATAGATATTGTTATTGTTCGTTTCAATTCAGGATTATTAATACAAAGGAATTTCCTGTATTTACAGTGGGAAAAAAGCAGTTCAATTTGCTAAGCGAGAGTTTATAAATTATTTCAGCAAGCAAAAAAAAATATCAAGAACATAAACGTTCCAAATTTTAATCAAATAATCAAATGAAATTTCACTTAAACTCAAAAAAGAACATTACAGTTATAGAGCTGCTGTATAGGGTGGACCGAGGTGGACACAAATCTTGGACGGTTTTTAATTTTCTAATTCCTTTACGGATTATTAAAATCGGTGACGCTTTAAATACTTTAGAAAACTGCTCTTTTCGAATCGCGCACTAAGCACTTTCATCATAATTTTCTCTATCTTGAACCCGGAGTACATAATTATCTTCTTATGTTTTTCTAAATAAACGTCACGCTTCTTTCCAATTAAACTGATGTTACAGCTGTATATAGAAGTTACCAACAAATAATTAAACAAAGACTAAGTTTTTGAGACGAGGATAATAAACAAAACGCCTAGATCTATTAAGAAATTAAGAGCATGCAGCATGTCCCAAGTTTAAAATACAGAAGAGAAATTTTTAACGTAATAAAAGAAATAAGACAAAACTACCTACTCCGAATTTTATTTATTGCTACCATGTGCCCGCGACTTCGTTCGCGTGTTTAAAATTTAAGCTAACCTATTTGTTTGGATTTTATTTGCATCCTTTTTTACATTTAATTATTTGATCCTTACTGATCGAAATATCTACTATTATGTTTTAATATAATTATTTGCCATTAATTAGTGTTGCGATTTTTCATTTCTTAAACTTCGCTCCTTTTTGACGTCGCTGGATTTTAAAACCGATTCCAATGCCAAATTTTAAGCAGTAGTTAATTTTCTACAGGCAAAAAAGCGCCAAATTGTTCTATAAGCATAAAATTTGGTACGATTGTTAAGAACATAGGGCTTTATTGTCCAAGAGTATCCCAATAAATAAATCTTATTGACAAAGCATGAAAACTTAAACAACTAAATTTTGATAAATCTTATTTCTTAATAAACAAGATATATCACAGAGGGTTTCACTTTATGACTGAAGTGTCGTTAATTTTTAATATGAAATATAGTTTACACACATAAAAATTATAAACATATTTTTTTTTAAAGACAAATTGAACAAGAGTACTGGTATCACACAAAATAAACAATTTTACACGCCCTAAAATTTAAAATCAATTTAAAACAATAACCTACTAAACATCATTATTAAAAATGACCAAATAAAGCATATTTATTTATGCATATTTTAAGAGATTTGTCCCGAGTAGACCAAAGAAAGATTCATCAGGAATCGCAGTACCATCATTTTTTCAAAACGGCAGACAATAATTTATTAAAGTTTTTACTATGGTTATTGGGTCATGATTATAGTTGACTTTATATATTTTGCATACAAAAAATAAAAAAAAAAATGTTTTAGGTCACTGTGACCTTCGATCACCTTTCTTCAAACTATTTTTTATATTACTATTACTATTTTTTATATACTACATTTACAAAATTATTTAAAATACTTGTAATATCTATACGGTTGTGATTATATTCGATTTAATATATTTCGGAGATGAGAATTTAAAAAAAAATGTTTTAAGTTACTATGACTGACGATAACTTCAAAAAAATGAAATTTAAGGTAGAAAAACGTCATTTTTGATCGGAACTAGTTTTTTTGTACGATTTCAAACAAAAATTGTGTGAAATCACTGTGACCTTCGATGAACTTGAAAAACGCGATATCATTTTTCGGAGAATGATATTTTGCGTTTCTTATGGTCATCCATGCTTACAGTGACTTAAAACTTTTTGTTAAATCCTCTTCCCCCAAATCACGACCAAAAAACTTTAGCTGCGTTCAAAAAAAGTGTCGCCTTTTGTCTAGCGTGATTCTGTAATTTGTTAAGAAACCTTTTCCAGGGTCTTTCCAGAGTTTATCCCGACTTTTCCAGGAAAAACCTGTGTTTTTTCCTTGCGAAATCACTTATATGATTATAGTCCAAAATTCCAACAAATGCGAGCTATCTTTTGCGTTTGGTTTTTTATTTTTTGATTGCCAAATTCGATGATACAAAAATTTTTATGTGAGTCTATATCAAAAATTACGTTTTATTTAACTTGTCACTGAAGAAAGTAGCGACTTAACAAATATTTTTTTTTGGAATCCTAATACTCGAGATATATAAAATATTATAGCTATTAAAAAAAAATCATGAATTTAAAACATAAATGTCATCCTTTGTAAACTTGGATCGCGTTTTTTAAGGTTATCGAAGGTCACAGTGTCCTAAAACTTTTTTTTAAATCGTCAACCTCAAGATATATAAAGCCGACTAGAACCTTACCCTAACACCTCTAGTGCAAAGAAAATAGTTCCTATATAAAGTATAAATCGACGACGACCTAGTGAGTAATTTTTTTTTAATCTTCATTCCCGAAATATATAAGATTGACTAAAATGATGATTTTATCGATATTACAAAAAAATTTATTCGTTTTTTAAAGAGTTTATATCAAAAATGACGTTTTATTTAACTTGCGCCGCTGATTTTAAAGCCACAGAACGTAGTATCAATTTGAATATATTGTTTTTAATCTTCATACTCAAAATACATAAAATAGAGTACAATCATGACCTCCTTCGTAATTTTGGATCGCCTTTTTCAAGGTCATCGAAGGTCACAGTGACCTAAAACTTTTTTTTTTAAATCCTCGTCTCTAAAATATATCATATCGACTATAATCAGAATCCAATAGCCATTATTAAATAAAAAATTGCCCTTATCAAAAAATACTTTTTTTTATCTTAAATTTCATTTTTTAATCTCACCGAATATAAAATGGACTATAATCATGAGCCAATAACCATAGTAAAAACTTTAATAAATTATTGGCTGCCAGTTGTCAAGTGTCATGCTTGTAGAACAATTTGGCGCTTTTTCATAAAATTCATCCGTAAGGAACAGACTATGGCAGGATATTATTATTTATTTTTACTAGATACTTATATGTCAGGGTCTTACTTGCTTTGATGTTCATATATTAGTACCAAAAAACCATTATTTTTTTTTCTCTCAGTCTAATACATATTTTTCCCACTTTGGTTTGTCGCGTATATTGTAGGATTGCAGTAAACGTAATCATTATAATTATGTACGTAAACTATTTATCAATAATTATAGTAATACCTATTATGTTTTTTTTAGAATATTAGGTTAAACTATTTGTTATTAGTTTATTACCATTACTTTTACCTATTGTCATAGAAATTATTTATTTCTGAATTGAATTGAATTCTGTCGATTTAGCATTCGATAATTCTCTAATATTTTAAAGAGCTCAGACAATGGATCGTCTCAAAAGAAAAATTATCTTTCACACTATTTTGGACGCCGGATTTAAAAAGGAATGTGTGTACTAATTTAACAAATTATAGGGTACAAGACAGGCTAGTGTTTTACAAGTTTGAGAACCGAAACTATTTTTTTTAATCCGGCGGCGTTTTAATATTTTTACTTCCCTCGCAAAGGAAGTAATGTAATCATCTAAAAAATCTGTAACGTACTGTAACTCAAAAATCCCTGCACCAATCATAACAAAATTTTATATAACGATTACTTGTGTTCACGCGCAGACCTCTATTGTTTTCGATCTTTCCTCATTACACCTTTGAAGCTACCTCCAAAAAACTTCATCTCTAAAAAAATTTTTTTCTTACCTTGTCATACATCATTGAAAAGTTTATAAAAATTTTAGTTTAATGGCGCCAAAATTTAAAAAATGCAAAAAAATTTAAAAAAATGTATTTTTCTGTGCCATATAATTCAAGCCGTTGAGCGAAATGTCAAATAAAAAGTAGCCTACAGTCCGTTCCATTTTTTTCCGTTAGATTTTTGTTGTTGTCAAATTTAAATTAGTGTTACGTTTTTTCTGACAGAAATTTTGATGGAAACAGTATTTGTTTACATTTTGGTCATGGAAGACTCGTGAAAATAAAATTATTTAAAAATATCTTACAATTGTGCCACCAATAAATCTGGTTTGAGAGGCATTCGTTTTATTTTTCATTGTATGCAAATTTTAACACTGACATGTTAATAACAAAATGTTTATTTTTGGCTAGACAAGGCTGGAAATGTGGAAAAACAGTTTGAAATGATGCCTTCATAAAACTGATGATTTTATCCCTAAAATTATAGATAAAAAATTGGTGCTAGAAAACACGGATAGTCCACCATACAATCAATTATTTTACGTTGAAAGGAAATGAAAATATCTCGAAGTAGCTTTGAAAGATTTGAACCCTATAACAAAATTTTTGGGTAATATTTCTTCTATAGTTATGATTTTTTTAAATATATTTTAACGTTTTTTCAAATAATTCGGAAACTAAAGCTCCCACGAATTTGGACTTTATAACAAAATTTGTAGTGCATATTCATGGAAACTTAAATCTGAAAACCATATATCGCTACTTGCTTTGGTTCTAAAGTTAAAATTTTTTTAAATATTTTATCCCCCTTTTCCCTCCTTCAACCCCCACCACCCTAGCCAAAAGTTAATCAGTTCATGGTCAGCCGATAGAGGATTTTTGTACTAAATTTCGTTAAAATCGATTAGGACGTTCTTGAGACCGACAGACAACTTTTTTTTTCGTCAATTAAGGTGTTTTGGGACCTTTAACTTTGTGTGAAAAATAATGTATGTTAAGATCCAGATTACACCCTATTTTCTAACCAAATTTTATCCCAATCGGTTCAGTCGTTTTTGTGTTATTGATGGAGAAAAATCTTAGTTTATTGGCGCTACAGTTTTTGACAATATATTTATACAGGGCGGATTCTTTAAATGGAACGCTTCTAGCGGCGGAAAGAGGTTTTAAATAAAGCTAAAAGCGAGTCTACAATAATTTTTTACGAACTTTCAGACCAAAATTTAAAAAAAATTGGGGTCCCCAACTGGAGCCCCCGGGCCTAAACTATTATTTTTTTTTCAATTAGAAGGTACCACTTGTGGCACCTTTTTAAAAACCTTGTTAAAAAAGAAATTTAACGCACTAGGTTTTTTTTTTTTGACATATGTTTTAGCTAATAAACTAAATATTTCTCAATTTACTAAGCGGAATAAAGAAAATAACACACTGAAGGCCTAGGGCCTACCAATATTTTTTTCATGAGGAGGTACCACTTGTGGCACCTTTTTGAAAATCTTTTGAAAAAAGAAATTCGATTAAATTAATTTTTTTTGACATCTGTCTACCCATGTGTTAAATATTTAAAAAAAAACCTATTTTTTGTCGTTAAGGACGGTTGAGTGAAAAAGAAAATCGAGGTGTGCTTTGAATCTATTTCCCTTTTATCTAATATCTAGTAAATTAAAAAAAAAGGTAATTAACCTGCGCCTTCATGGGGCGCCAATAAAATCCTTGAGTGGTAGTTTCTTTATTCCACTCAATAAATAAAGAAATATGTAGTTTATTTATTTTTAAAAAAACTTTAAGAGACGAGTTGACAGATGTCAAAAAAATTTATTTAATCGAATTTCTTTTTTAACAAGCTTTCTAAAAAGGTGCCACAAGTAGTACATCCTCATTTTATGTGTGTTATTTTCGTTATTCCGCTTAGTAAGTAGATAAATGTGTAATTTATTTTGCTAGCTAAAACAATTGACAAAAAAATAAATTTTTTTAAATTTTTGACACATTGGTTGACAAATGTCAAAAAAAAACTATTGAGTTAAATTTCTTTTTTAACAAGCTTCCCAAAAAAAGTGCCATAAGTGGTACCTTCTTATTAAAAAAAAATAGTGGTGGGCCCTGGGCCTCCAGTTGGGGGCCCCAAATTTTTTTTTATCATGGGCGGAAAGTCCGTAAAAAACATTAAAGATTCGCTTTTAGCTTTTTTTAAAACCTCTTCCCTAAAGCCGCTAGAAGCACCGTTCCATTTAAAGAATACACCCTGTATATATATGGCACATATAAAATGTAATAAAAAAGTCCAAACACATCCTGTAAAAGTCTGGATACACTTGGAAAAATACACCCAATCTAGATACCCTGACAAACTCTGGATACACTCTGAAAAAGTCTGGACACAACCAGGAAAAGTTTGAATACACCCAGAAAAAGTCGAGCGGGACACACCCTAAAAGCCCGGATAAACTGGAAAAGTCTGAATACAGCCTAGAAAAGTCTGGATACACCCAGAAAGCCTGGATACACTCTGGAAAAGTCTGTATTATCTTGAGCGATGGAAGTTTTGGAGTAAATCTTTACTGGATTTATTTTAACAGTAGTATTTTTTTGGTTCGGTGAGTTTTAGTAGATAAAAGGTTATTTAAGGGTCTTATAAATAGGTTTTTATTTTTTTATCCAACTGAAGCCAAGGAAATAGTTTTGGTTTTTGCTTCTTTTATTACGTATTTATATTAGAGATATTTTGGAACGCATATTTGACACTTCGTAGTGGTTGTGGTAATTACTGCGCCTGCGCAATAGCTAAACGTCATTCCGTTGTGGCAATTAACCACTACCACTGCCGTAAGCTACGAATCCATTTCGTTGTGGTTGTGTTTATTTTTATGGGTGATTTTATAGAATTTTGGCACAATTAATTTTAAGAATAATAAAATATTACCAGGTTCCAAAATATAAAACACTTATTTTGTAAAATAAAGCCCAATTTTGCGTTTTTTCTCATCTCTAAATTTTTTTACGAGTGACAGTTTCTAATGTGTTCCAAAAACATGTCAGTGCTAAAATCGATGCATGGTAGTGGTAGTGGTTGTTAAACACTACCACAGCGTCTGTCAACTTTGTCAAAATTTTAAGCGTTCCAAATTTTCCCTAATATTTTATTATTTTGAAAATTATTTGTGCCAAAATTCTATAAAATTAACCATAAAAATAACCACAACCACAACGAAATGGATTCGTAGCTTACGGCAGTGGTAGTGGTTAATTACCACAACGAAATGACGTTTAGCTATTGCGCAGGCGCAGTAATTACCACAACCATTATGAAGTTTAAGTTTTTTTGAAATATTTCGAAAAAAAACAAGAAAAATTTTATGTCCAACGCAAAAGCATTTGAACGAACAAAGCAAAGCGAAGTTCGGGTGAAAGCTTTAGGTACTAATTTTTTTAAATTATTATTAAAACAATAAACGAAATATGAACCACTAAATAGTTTGTGTTATGTTATAATTTAATTTTAAATAGGTGTGCGGCAAATTTTTTTTTAGTGCGGGAAAGTCTCGGGAATAGTAGTTCCAAAAATATACCATGTTACCATTGCACTATCTTGAATGGTCATTGGGCAAATTCGAGAACCGCCAAAGTTAAACCCTACATATGATATATTTTTGGAATCAGAAAGAAAACATCTATAAAACTTTTATAAAATATACAGGGTATTCAATTCAAAAAACAGAACCTCACGGCCACTCTGCGTCTAGAGTGTGATTAAGGAAAAACTGAAAATGTTACAGAAAGCTACCTAATTTCATAAGTCATTCGCTTTTAAATTTATCTTTAAGTTTTCCCAAGTGGAACTTTATAAACGGTCACCCTGTACGCAGTTTACTTTTGGGGCATGAATTTCAGATAATTTTCCCGATAATGTTGATATTATAAAACACTATCAGTAGGTACCTACTAAAATTTGCATAAAACAGGCTTGACCAACCTAGATATTATGAAAGATAACTAAAACAAAAGATAATTATGGTCAAAGGTAGATATTATTATTATAGCCACAATAAAAAAATATACTTAAAAAAACATTTTTTTTATAAGCGCAAACGAGCGCCACTATTTTAAGAAAACTAAAAACTAAAAAAGACATTTTTTTCTAGTGTTTGTTAAAAAATTCAAGTCTCGAATCGATATGTTTTAGGGCCGAACGTCGGAAAGGGGGGACCAGTTTCTGAGATATCCGCTATCAAAGTGAGGAAAATAGCCATACACTGTTATGTTTCAATTAAGAAAATACGGGTCTCACTACAATAAATGAAAAAAAGTGGCTAAAATTGCTTAACAGAACAAAAGCTGTACGCAAGGTCTATTGTTATTATCAGCGGATGCCTAGTTTTTATACGGGGGACAGTCAAAAGTAAGACATTTTTGCTAATTTTCAAATTTCTGTTACAAGTGACACACACTTTGATTATGAGTGGTTCAAGGTTCACTTTGATTGTGAGTGGTTCAAGGTTGAAAATCAAAGTGTGTGATGGTGTTTAGTGATGTATAGTGGAGGGTGACCAGTGAAACTACTGATGAGCCCACGCTGGTTACCCAGGGCGAAACATCGTTTTATCATTTCTCTTTTCGCTTTGATCTTTTGTGTGTTCCTTGTGGGATGCTCATCCAAGTTTGAATTTTCGTTATTTCCACCCAAGATCTTTTGATTGAAACTACTGATGAGCCCACGCTGGTTACCCAGGGCGAAACACCGTTTTATAATTTCTCTTTTCGCTTTGATCTTTTGTGTGTTCCTTGTGGGATGATCATCCAAGTTTGAATTTTCGTTATTTCCACCCAAGATCTTTTGAACTTTTGTTTTTTAGTTTCTTTTCGGTTGAAGTAACTGATTTGGAGGTTTTTTAACTTCTTCTTTGTTTAGTCTTTTTCTTGTTTAACTCTTTGCTACTCTGGAGATGATTTTCCCATTTTATTTAAAAAAACCGTTAGAGAAAAAAGTAACATATTAGATATTGGTGCAAACGGAAGGAAAAGCTATATTTAAATTTTTTAAAGTAACCATCTAATTAGGTGAAATTTTACTTCACTTCCTCTTACGTGGTTTTGGAGATATTAGGGCGGACAAAAAAAGAAAATATATAAAATAATGTTTTTTTTTTACAACAGACTGCAGCAAAATATTTTGCTTTGTTGTGTCATCAAAAGGTGTATTTTTTATGCCTATCTATTTTTTGTAAATCATTCCAAAATTATAATAATAGTTATCTTTTTATCATACTCTCAAAAACTCGTTTTCTAACGGAGTCATTGTGTACCAAAACAAATAAATAAAAATCCTCTACCCCCGTTATGGTTTGTGAGGCTTCAGCCAACTCACCCCCCCCCCCCAACCATATGAGCGCTACGTAATGTGTCCCGGCCCCAGAGAACATCCCTATTTAATAGTTCTCCAGATTAGTAACTTACTTTGTTCGATTAGTAAGTTGCTGTAAATTAACCAGATATTTCTCTAAATATTTACAGTTCACTGACTCTAAACAGTTTTTCGTAAAAATTAATTGTTATTATTCACTCCGCTTCGTAGATAAATAAATTGTGGAATAGTTTAAATAGCTGTGTAATTATATCTGACACATTTAGCATATATATATATATGTGAAAACTACTCCAATAAGCAATAGACCTGTTTTTTCTTTTTATGTAAAAAGTAACAATTAGGTTCATTAGAAAATCGTGTTTGGTGTCAACCTTTTCAAAGTTTAAAACATTCTATTTGGGCTCAGATTGCGAGCTGACTTGACCATGATTTTGGTTTATCCATACTTACCTTATGCAGGCAGCACTTTGCAAAACACATTAACACTTATAACAATTGCAACAGTACCATTTAAGAAAGTGATTTCATAATGCCCAACGGAAGTTTTTTCTGTTTACTAATACATACCTTTCGAGGGGTAGGGGGTGAAATTTGTCTGAGGGTGTTCTATTTGATCTTGTGATTATTGTGTATGTGTTGGTGATCATCAGAATTTGGGCTTAGCCATGCCTCCGAGAAATGGGAGGGGAGGGAAGGTAAAAATTGTGTGATGCTATTTGTGATCAATCATGGTCAGCAGAATTTCGTGCTAAAAATGCCTGGTTAGCAGAAAATTAAAATCAGCTAAAGATAAGTATTTATTACGATTCGCGGACTTTACCGCGAAAAAAATTACCGCGTAAGACTTTTACCGCGCCATATGACATTACCGCGTAATCCAATACGGCTCACAACAAAATCTGCGCGAGGTCAGTACCGCGCAACACATTTACCGCGCACAACAAAATCCGCGAAAGACAAATACCGCGCAAGACAAACACGCGGCACGGTTTTGGTCCGCGCGGTTTTGGTTTGCTACAATATAGGCATTAAGAGTAATTTTCTATTAAAAAAAATCGCATGCAGCTTTCATACAATTATCTCACGTTTAACCTTACATTACAACGCACAGATTAAGACAGAACCTAAACTATTTTGTTCTTCAAATTTGCACCACATTAATCACATCAACAACTAAAAAATTTTTTTTAAAAATGCGCGGTGATGTCCTAACACCAAAAAAATTTATTTAAATATCATATTTTTTTGCGCTAACCAGAATATACCTAGTTACCTATAATAATAGGACCTACTAAAACTTTTGCAGTAACGAATTATTTACAAACCAACTATGTCATTTTCAACTTGCGTGGTATTGTCCTTTGCGCGGTATTTGGCTTGCGCGGTTATTGTCTGGCGCGGTATTTACCTTACGCGGTGTTTTTCTGGCGCGGTATTTGTTTTTCGCGGTTTTTGACTTTCGCGGTAAATGTTTTTCGCGGTAATTGTCCCTTTATCATGGTTTTAGTCCACGCGCAGTTTTTGTATTACGCTGTAAAAATCTTGAGCGGGAATTCTTTCCGCGGTATTGGGCCGCGCGGTTTTGGTCCGCGCGGTATCGTCCGCGAATCATTTATTACTACAAGTGCAATGTCAGTTAATATTAATGTACTTCCGCAACGGATTATCAAATATATTAGGGAATTATTTAAGAGAGTATAAGGCCATCAGGTATTATTAGTCGCATCAGACAGTATTCTGACGTTATTAACATAACGCGTGAGATGTAGTGTCTCCATTTGTGGAAAATAAAAATCTATTTTATTGTAAGAAAACTTTGCAGTAAGTAATTTAAATATAATACAAATAAAAAAAGTTATCATTTTTTTAGGCATAAATCTCACTCTCAATAAAGTTAAGGTCGGCTGTAAGCATTTCAATAATTCCCTAATAATCGTTTGAGAGATAAAAATCCACAATATAAACGAAATTATAAAGTGCATTTGCCAAGGTTTTTATAGAAAAAATATTAGTTCCAAAGCGGAAATACTATGATGTTACTCTACAGGAAATACGTTTTACTGGTTATGGTTTATTACTGATAATGGAATATTTAAAATTCCTCTCCAGCTACTTAATAATACCTATAAACCCTCCCAACCTTTTCCTTCACTTTTTATTTTTGTGTTTATAAAAAACTAGAGCAATTTTTCTTACTCTTTTAGACATTCGTCAGGACACCTATAGTAAAAAAAATGGTCACGTGGTCTAGATCGTGATCGTTTATTTGCCAAATTTAAAAATGGCTGCCAAATGACTAGATTTTTTTGTTTAAAGTATATCTCCGTATCCAGTGGTCCGATTTTAATTTTTTAAAGCTTTTTTTCAAGCTAAACCAATGTTTTTTACATATTTTTTGTTAAATTTTAAAAAAATTGCTAGAATTTTTGTTTAAGTATATCTCCGTACATGGTTCGATTTTAATTTAAAGCTCATTTGACTACATTCAAACAAATCTTGGTCCCAAACAATTTTTGCTAAATCCAATAGTTCTTGCCCAAAGTCAGTCCAGCCACAAAGGTTTGATGGCGCCCTGGTGCAAGATTAGAAAATGTATATATTTGCGATCGACGACGGCGACTCGACGGTGGAAAAAATATTTTTGGTAGAAACAAAACCCATTGAACCACTTGACAGACATTACGGACCAGAAAACAAAAACTTTTAAAATAATAAGTTGGTAATACCTTAATTCGCGAACACATATAGTCCATTTATTTAATTGAACAGTTTTTAGTTTTTCAGAGTGCCGTTAGCATTATTACTCAAGGGGTTGCTTATTTACTTTTTCAATATATTACCAATAGTTACTAACCAGTAACCATTGATATTACACTTTAAAATCATCAAAGAAATGAGAATGCGCGTGGAAACGCCTCATTACAGTAACGAGCCCTGTTTTTTAACGTGTACCGAGTACTCGGCTGAAGGTAGGTAATGCTTTGCATTACATCATATTCTTCCTCTTTAGATTATAACTTATTTTACTGTGCTTATGTTATTAAATTTAAGTAATTATTATTAGGGAGATTTTGGTCAGGTTTTTGTCAGTCTGTTACCCTTACCTTTATTCTGGGCAGGCGCAGAAGCGCCCTGTCAGGCTGTTACCTTTATTAAAGGTAAACACTGGTGCTAATTAGCGTCGAATAGCGACTACCTTTACCTTTAAAAAGACAACCAACCAAACTTGATGTGATTTTGTGGTGGAAGATTTTTCGGTTATAAAATTTTGTTTTGGTGTACAAAAATTTTGTGTATTTGGATTTTATTTTTTGTTAACCGTGTTTATAGAAGTAGTGGAGTGACTTTTTTAACATTTTTTTTTTGGTAAACAGGTGAGTAAGTACAAATAAGTTTGCAGAGGCTCGTTTTCTTCTATTACTCCACCAAAGATATCTTGCAAAATCATTTGCCTGACTAAATTTATGTTGGGGTGTCCGTCTCCCAGTCCTATCACTAAATTTATATTTGCCTCCATGATATGGTTAGAAAAGCAAATAAAAAAAAGACCTGAGAAAAAAAACAACAAAAGTCAATAAAAAAGTAAGGTTATGTTTACCGCAAAACGATTGACTACGTTCAAAAGCTCTACTTTTAACCTCTTGAAGTTACCCTTTATTTACGGTAACAAAATTTGCCTTTAAACTGCCTGACCAAAATCTCCCTATTTACCACTCTCCGTCTGATTTCTTTCTGTTTTTGATATGCATAAATGGATGGTTTCTATTAATCTACTTTACTTGGCCTCCTCGACCGAGTAACACCGAGCATTAGAATTATGACCGAGCATCGACCTACTCGGTACTCGGTGCAGCCCTACTACCTATATATATATATATATATATATATTTATTGGTCCACCATATACAAAAAGTTTTTAAAAACTACTTCAACATCCACAAAATGTTCTCCTATAGCTCCTGGCTCAAAGATGTTATAAAAATGAGCAGCAGCACTTAAATTTAAAAAAGTCTATTTTTGTAAGATTTTTCGTCCATGAAAATGGGCAGAAGAAGAACTTTTACGCAAGTCAGAAACAAATCTGATCTGATGTCCCCTCAACTAAAGAATAAAGTGTACTAAACGGGATGGGTCCTCTATCTTTATTTAAACTATAGAGGACCCATCCCATTTAGTACACTTTATTCTTTAGTTGAGGGGAGATAGGATTATAAAGCGTGATCAATCACAAATTATTAGTCTTATCTCCGCCCACTAAAAGATTGTATATAAGATAGAACGTAGGTTAATTTAGTTTATTGTTTTTCGTCTCCTGATGATGCTAACGTTGTTAGCGAAACGCTCGTCGAGTGCAAAAAAGTGTAGTTTTGGTTTGTGGAAAACAATTATAACTTTGTTTTAGTGCAACCAAAGGTTCCAAATTCCCAACATAGTATTTATTAAGACAATATTTAATTATATGACTGTATGGTTATAATAAATGAGAAAATTAAACTAGGAATTTTCTTCTTGCTTAAATCAGGAAAATCTTTAAAAATTTAATTAATATGGAAAAAGAGCAGTTTTATACACATAACCGTATGTCTATAAGAGTAATAGGAGGTCGGGAGCGGTACAAACCTCATCAGAATTTATATTCGAATCGTCATCGTCTTCATCAAGGGAAAGGGCAAAGGCAAAAGAAATATTTTTTACGAAAGACCGGTATATTAATCAGCAATTTGCCGCCCCCAGGGCGTGCCGCCCTGGTGCGGCGCACCACCTTGCCCACCCTTGTAGCCAACCTGCCCAAATTCATCAAATATCTAATCTTAAACTTCTTGACTGCTCTCTTACTCCAGCCCCCCACCCACCCTCATCCCAGGAAGAATTTCTGCGTACGCCACTCCATCAAGTGACAATTAAGATAAAACCGTGCAACTCCTTGTACACAGTCAAAAGAAGGTTTAAGTACAGTTTATAAATTTGATACATTTTTAACGAAGTTGGGTAGGGTCGATTTGAAAAAAAAAATTTACCTTGAGGAACGTACACCATTTAATAGAGGTTATAAGCCACAGCACGTAACTCGACGTAGCGTAAGTTTTGATCGAGTGCGCATGTGCAGTGAACTCCAAACGTACGATACGCTTTACGCGCGGTGTATCTTTACACCGCGTATCGTACGTAATTGCGTAACCCCAGATCAAAAGAAAGTTGTTTACTATAAGCATGTATTCTTAGACATTAACGAGGCGCGGTAGGTGGTGTTTTTCAAACCTAAATTATAGCGTCAAACAATCTGGTTCCGCCACCTCGTTAAAATTGAACCTTCTATAACGGTCTGTTCTATTCCCGAGAGCAGCCTCTCCACGGAGAATTTCGATGATGATGGCATCATCCAGGTCATCATTTTCTTCATCGTGATCATCAAAAATAAAGAATGTCTCCTATGTTTGAAATTAATAAAAAATAAAACAACACAATTTTTAGGTCATCTTATGGAAAACAAAGAGCAAATTAGAGCGCCCTCTGCTCGACTACTTAACCAATTTACAAGATACGCAAGAAGCGTTGCTTTAAGCCTTTTTTAGCTCGTCGTAACTAGGCGACGTATCGTCTCTGCGTAACGTATGCTGCGTTTACGCCATGCCGTGATTTATAACCCCTAATATTCTGTTGCCCAACTCAAATCGTACACCTACTCGGAATTTGCAAAATATTTACTGTTCAATGAAATTTTAGTTTGTGGTTGGAAGTTTTTTCCTTAAAAACACGTTTTGAAATATTTTTTTCAGAGAATACAAGCACGGGCTCCGAAACACGAACTTTAATACTTGATTCCCATCTAGGTGCGTCCACCGTGACTAAAAACGCATCATGTGCCTGTGCCGTAACACCCTGTTCTCATTTATGCGTTTCTAATGCCATCACCTGACTCAAAAAAGGCATCACGCAAGGCACGACATGGACCGGGATAAGCCGATCACACACAAACGCTGCACTGCGGTGGCATACAGGTTTCAACCAATTAGCGCTCGATCTCAGGACGCCATGTTGAAAATTCTCGAGCGCCGATTGGTTGAAACCTCTATGCCACCGCAGTTCACGCAGTGCACCGTTTTTGTGTGATCGGCAATAGGCAAATCCATGTTAAATCACGTTATCCGTTTTTGACTCAGGGTGTCCAGGCATGGGAAACGCGTAGATGGGAACCGGGTATTACATACAACTGTAGATTGCAGTTAATAGAGTCAGGGTGAAGACCTCTAAAGGAAACTGGGCGCAGTTGTTACACTGCCTTAAGATTCACCCGTTATAGCTAACGTAGACTTTACCACTTCCCCCCTCAAAATAAGCGCTACTTTGGCACGATTTTAGTCACGTAGGACACAAAATTTCCTACTTTTATAAAATACTCCCCCTAATTTTTACTTTCATTCCTTGGCATTGAAATTTCCGTCGTTAAATGTGATTTACCAAAAAAAAAAAAAAAAATATTACCAATTTTGTATTTTAATAAAGATCGAAAATTATTTTTATTAGAATACCTACCTACCTATATAAATGTACTTATAAACTATCTAAAATAACATCAATCAATCAAAAACACGCAAGTCTACTACAAAAACGCTAGTTAGTATTATCAGGGTTTCCACACCAACATTTCACAAAAATTTCAGGGATTTTTTTTTGTTTTCAGAATTTAATACAAAATATTATTTTTAGTCATCTGGCTATTGGTTTTTTAAAGTTTTTTTTGCACTGGGACTTTTCACCCAAAATTTGTACACCTATTTCATTTTTTTTTGTTATTTCAAAATATTTCAATGTATTTTAAAGTATTTTAAAAAAATGTGTACACATATTTCAGGAGTGTCACAACCCTCGAACTCAACTCTCAAGAAAATGACAACAGGTTTTGGTCGGATTTATATATTTATTTCAAAGTATTTTAATGTATTTCAATATATTTCAAAGTATTTCAATATCATTTTATTACAATTTTACTCTTTTAAAAAAACTGTAGTAAATATGTATTTTTTTTGGATTAAACGAGTTTTCGAATTTTACAACTTTGGGGAACACTAAATAATTGGTACTTTTGGCTTGTTTCAAATTTGTTCACTTATCCGTATCCGTATCGGAGATAAGTCTACGGAAAGTCGATGTGAAAAAATACCTTTTAGCTGTTTGTCTCATGTCTCATCATTTTATACTCTCTAAACCTTATCTAATCGGCGCTTTTGTCGTTTTTTGACCATTGAATACTCATTTTGGTAGCGATACGTTACGTATACGTATACGGGACAGTGGTCATAACGATACGTTCAACGTAACGTAACGACCGGCCCATATCCGGTCTGCGCAAACACTCCGATGTCCTCAATGGGAATTACCATTCATATTCCCCAATGAAAATTAGAAATTCAATGAGAACTCCTATGTGTTTTTTCCGTGTATGTCTAATGTCATGTGCCTTCTGTTATCGCATTATAAAACACAATCACGTGGACTCGCACCTTAATTACATGTGCAACAATTACGTTAACCTGAGACTTTTTCTCATATATGCTATTATTTTTAAAAAAATCTAAACAATCACGTCACATACTACGCCATCAGGTCGACAAGTCGCTTGTGGCTAGCTTCTCTCGAATGGCGAAAAAAAAATATATTTCTTCTTATATTTTATTCACAAATATATTTATATAACAAATTTGTGGAAATTCGAAAATTATACAAGACGCTAGAAGTTGACGAGAAGTTAGCTATAGTATATTTGACGTAACTAACACCTAGTCCACAGCCCAATGTCTTGCCACTGGTAAAATAATTTAAAAAACAAAAGAATAGATGGGAAGATATACAGCATTAACTGGATTGTAAACGGCTCTTGCGCATTAATAACACCAGATATCAGAATTGTGACGTCACTAATCAATGACGTAATTATTGAAAAAGTTTTCAAAATGGGTTCAATGTGAGAAAATGTCTCTTCCATCTTACCAGGGATTAATTTGGCTGCGCCACCTTATCGATTTTTCTGATTTTGAACGGATCTGATAAAATACGGATTATGGCAAATTCCGTTTTCTATAATAAAATAGTGCTCATAAACATTACCTTTTACTTTCATGCGTCCTGACTCACCTCGTTACCGTGAATCGATATCTTACCCCAACACCATTTCTATTGTCCTAGTAACTATAAAGCCTAAGTATGAATCACTTTTTGAACAGCGAGCGGTCAGAAAGTCTTTTGGGGGAAAATTGCTCCCCCGAACGCTCTTCTTTTACTGAATAATCTCGAATCCCCCTTTTGTACTTTGCATAATTTAATTTCACTACCTCCCCCAGAAAAAGATTTAAGGGAGGCCAATTTTTTTATAGTTGAGATCTATTTAAATTTAGTTTATTTTATTTTTACACAGATAACGACTGGCCTCAAATCTACGGGGGTTAATTTGTTAATTTTTATAGGGTAGTCGGATTTTAACGCAAAAAAGAGTTTTGGAAACATTTATCAAAAATGCAAAATGGCGGATGTCCAAAAGTTTTATGCATCTTAAAAAACCGTTGGGTTTTTTTTGAGACACGTATATTTTTTTTACAACCACAAAAATCTTCTATCTATTGTCTGTAAACCTATGTATTACTTGATAAGAAATAAAAAAACTATAGGTTTTTTCGTATCAAACTTTTGCATAAAATAAAACTGAAACTAAATTTAAGTGAAACCGGATTTCGTTATCTTTTCGCCAATTTTGTGGACAAGGACACTTTACAGATGCTAACAATAAGGCTTCGTTTTCTAAATGTCACAAAAATAACATTTTGTGACAATCCAAGATGGCGGATGCCTTACAATTTTATGCATTTAAAAAATCCGTTGTCTTTTCTTAAACCTCTTTGTATATTTTTTTGCTAAAACAGAAAAGTACCAACTATTTTCTGTTAGCCCATGTATTATTTGTTAAAATCTATTAAGAAATAAGAAAAATATTGGGCTTCTAGTGTAACACCTTTTTTGTAGCAGTTGATTGTTGCTGCAAATAATGGTAACCACATTCGTCCAAATTTTTGGTGCTACTTTAGTTCTTTTGATGTATGTTCTAGTTTATTGTTACAAAATTGACGTTAATTTTTTTATTTTATGCATAAAATTAGAAACCCAATATTTTCCTTATTTCTTAGATTGTAACAAATGATAAATGGGTTAACAGATAATAGTTGGTACTTTTCTGTTATAGCAAAAAAATATAGTGTTTAAAAAAAAGCCAACAGGTTTTTTATAATGCATAAAATTGTAATTGTCACAGAATGTCATTGTTTGAAATTTAGAAAAAGAACCCTTATTGTTAGCATCTGCAGTGTCCTTGTCAACAAAACTGGCGAAAAGAAAACGAAATCCGGTTAACCTAAATTATAAGCACTTTTTATTTTATGCAAGAAGTTGATATACGAAAAATATTTCTCAATAGAATTTATCAAATGATACATCGGTTTACACACAATAGCTTAAAGTTTTTTGGAGTTGCAAAAAAAAATATACAAAGTGTCTCAAGAAAAACCAACGGTTTTTTAATATGCATAAAACTTTTGGCCATCCGCAATTTTGAATGTTTGATAAATGTCATTTTTTGACATGTTGGCAGTCTATTTCATTACCTTTCCAAAACTTTTTTTGGGTTACAATCCGACAATAAATAAAAAATTTGCAGTTAAAACAGGACCGTCCGGTTTTTTGTGGTCCGCTCAATATAATTTTTAAATGATGGTGATAAAAAATTGTTTAAAATTAACTATAATTGTAAAAGGTTGAATAGCGCCGCAGGCGTAAATTTTCGCAATTTAATGATGAAGTTCTTAAAAAAAAAAATTAAGTTATTTATAGGCTTGTGGGTGGGAGGGGCCTTGGGTGCGCCCTCTCTAATAGGGAGATTATGTATAACATAACAAAGAGTGAATGAATGATAATGGCTAAATACGAGCAGCTTTGTCTGTGTTTTTCTGTGAACCGATGAAAGAAAGCCCAATTCATCTAAACCGGTCAGGTAGATTTTGAATGATGCTAGAACAAACAAAAAACCAACAAGCAAAAATTCTAAAAACTTGATTGTTAATTTTCGTCATCTTTATCGTTTTTTGAAAAGCCAACATACGTACACTAACAATTTTTCAAAAATAGTCCATAAAATGGTCTATTCCGGAGTCTGATTTATTTTTTCTTCGCGAGCAACGCCTCTCGGGTCGACCACTAGCAATAGGGGTCTGAAAATTGGTATGAAGACTCTACTGATAAAATAAGCAAACACATCAAAAGATCTTGGGAGGAAAGAACGAAATTTCAAAATTGGACGAGTGTCTCACAAGGAACACACAAAAGTCCAAAGCGAAAAGGGAAACAATTAAACGATGTTTCGCCCGGGGTGACTAGCGTGGGCTCGTCAGTGGATTCACTTGTCACCCTCAATCCAGACAACATTTAACAGCATCGCACACTCTGACTTCCAACTCTGAAACACTCACAAATAGGCATCGTTCCGCATGGTACTTATTATAAGTCGCCTGATACGGGTTCGTCCCGGCGTGTTAATCTTTCCAATAGGAATATGCTCCTAAAAAAATTAAAACAAGAAGTTAAAACTTCCAAATCAGTTACATCAACCGAAATTTTACATCAACCGAAATTTGTTTCGGTTGATGTAACTGATTTGGAAGTTTTAACTTCTTGTTTTAATTGTTTTAGGAGCATATTCCTATTGGAAAGATTAACACGCCGGGACGAACCCGTATCAGGCGACTTATAATAAGTACCATGCGGAACGATGCCTATTTGTGAGTGTTTCAGAGTTGGAATTCAGAGTGTGCAATGGTGTTAAATGATGTCTGGATTGAGGGTGACTAGTGAATTCACTGACGAGCCCACGCTAGTCACCCCGGGCGAAACATCGTTTAATTGTTTCCCTTTTCGCTTTGGACTTTTGTGTGTTCCTTGTGAGACACTCGTCCAATTTTGAAATTTCGTTCTTTCTCCCAAGATCTTTTGATCTTTTCTGTTTTAGATTCTTTTCGGTTGATGTAAATGATTTGGAAGTTTTAAAAGCAAACACATATTTTGACATTTTTTAAATTTAAACCGAGGGTACAAATAACTCATTACTTGAACTTCCAAACCAATATAGAGCTGACAATTCGATCGGTGTTTATGGATTTTCGGAAAATTTTAAGAACTGATAAGTATTTTAATCCGTCAAAATATGGGTTGTGGGGTATCAAACCAAAAGAAATATTGTCTTGAATCTGTCTCTCCATTTTTTTTCGCTGAAGTAGGGGAAAATAAAGGAAAATTGTTGTTAATTTTCCACTTTTTTTTTAAATCAGGTTTATTCTCAACTGTACTTTTTTAAGAAAATAAATAAACATTTTGAAAAATCCATCAGATATTTTAATAAATAAACAACCGTGGAAAATTTCACCTAATTCTAATGTTAGGTTTTCCCTGGGCACCCTGACAAAAAAATATGGAAAAAGGTGTTGCCATTGCTCTTTCTGAGAAACTATGAAACTATTTAGGACCCATTTTTTTAATATATACCGATATAAGCAATTAACATTTAGTATATATTGACATTTACAAAGGTATTCGATTTGGCACTAATAGCAGCAGGAAGTGTAGTTTAATTCCTGTGATCCAATCATTAATAAAAAACCACGTTTAAATCGATTCTAAAATTAATCTCTTCTTCTAAAATAAGTTGGCCCTGGGATACAGAATTCGTGGGGTCTGAGTTTAAGGACATTTTAGGGTCTCAAACCTCAAATATACTTACATTTTTTAAAATTGTACACGTTTTTATTACCTACTGTATAAAAAACGAGTATTTTTCTTTTGGAAAATAAGTAGTCCATAATCTATGCATATTTTATCTATAATTATATGAGGTTTTGCTAAAACTAAAACGCATTTTTAAAGACTCAAATTACATTGTGATGAGTTTTGTAAGAAATTTTATCGAAATTAAGGTCAAATTTTTGTCCCTATTTTGGAGTCTAGTCTGGTCTATGCATACCAAGTAAGTTTTCATAAATCACCATTGATTTTTAGGATAGAAAAGAAGCACAAGAAAATTTCGAACACATATGCTGAGGATATACAGTAAAATATCTATGGGTCAATCTTGAAATAATGTACAGGGTGTCCCAAATTGCGTACTTTTGGGGGGTTTAAGGTACTTCCAGGCGAGATAGAACAAAATTGACCCCCACTTACGAGGCTCGATTTGCAAGAGAAGATCGAAGGTGAAAACTGCATCTTCATATGTTAAGACATTTACAAGCTACAGGGAGGTTTTGAAAAGTCTGCATTGTGAGAGAAGGTCTGTAACTTCGTTATTACTGAAAATTTTATTTTGATGTAAAGAGCTTTTTTGTAGACTTTTTGACAAATAATTTAACTATCTTTCCAGATTTTTTCCACCGTCTTTAGTTTCCAAGATATAAGCCAAAGTTAGTATTTTCCTTATGGTACACCCTGTGACGTTGACTTTTATTTTAACCTGTTAGTTAGTATTTAGGGAGTCAGAAATATATATTCGTACTTTTATTATTTTCATTATTATAATCTAAAATCCTTTTGAAACCTAAATACTTGAGTTACAATATTTATTGCTTATGGGGCAGGCAGGCAGGCAATAGAAAGATTAAGATTTGTTTTTAAAAGACAGTTGAGCCTCGGTCATAGACGAGAAAGGAGCTTTAGTTAAGCATGTGGTGATTTTACAGTAAATCATAGAGTTTGAATTAATAAAGAGAAAATAATAATGAGTTGATATGTAGAAAGTGAAATGAGTGACTAGTGTAGGAAAAATGGCGGGCCACTAGATGAGATGTATTCTAGTAGTGTAGGCAATATGGCGGTCCACTACTAATGGAAAAATCCTGGGGACATAGGTGCCCGCCGGCGTTCCTTCAGATTTGTACTTGTAAGTTTGAGGAGTTTTTACATGCTTTCTGAATGACACATCAAGGTGGAAGGGTTCATGAAGGGCAACCCTATCACTTGGATGTTGGGATGCTAATTGTTTAGCGGCAATGAAGCGTCCGCGGGAAGCCCCTTTACTAATTTTAGGGTGACATGTCGAAGAAAGAATAATTAGCTAATAACAACTAAACACCGGTATTAAATTGAAAATGGTTGAAGTATGAGGAGATGATTATGATCAGATGATGTTGTATGAATGATATGAGGGCGGCATAGGGCCCCCGGTGAGTAAAACCATGTTTTTACTAGTTGATCAAACAGTAAGTTCTTGATTTATTTTTTTATGTGTTTGCTGACCTGCCTGTCAAGAGGTATTAGAATTATTAAACCAGACGATCGATTAAAAATTGCAAAAGCAGTGATTGATGATACATTGGTAAATATCCAGTGCTCAAAAGGTGAGTTTTATAGTTAAAAATTTACCTATTTATTTAGGTACTTTACAACCCCATATTTAACTTTTGAATTTGTGATAAAATTTTCTTTTAAACGATATAGCATGGTAGATTGGTTGGGCGTGCAAAATATGAAATATCTAAAAAACGGCTCTACCAAACTATCACATATATGCTATATTGATTAAAAGGAGATTTCATCACAAATTCAAAAATTAAATAAAATATTGGGTGTTCCATAAGAAAAATACTAACTTTGACTTATATCTTGAAAACTAAAGACGGTGGAAACAATCGGGAAAGAGAGTTAAATTCTTTGTCAAAATGTCTACAAAAAAGCTCTTAACATCAAAATTAAATTTTCAGTAATAACGAAGTTGTAGACGCTCTCCCAAAACGCAAACTTTTCAGACCTCCCCCCCTCCCGTAGCTTGTAAACGACTTGACATATCAAAATGCGGTTTTCACCGTCGAACTCCTCTTGAAAATCGAGCCTCGCAAGCGGAGGTCAGATTTTTTCTATCTCGCCTGGAAGTACCTTAAACCTCTCAAAAGTGCCCAATTTGGGACACCCTGTATATTTTCTTTCTACATCTTTGATAAAAGCTTGAAATTACAAAACTTGTAATTACAAAGCGTCTATGTAGTTCTTCAGCGCGAACCATTGTCTATAAAATCAATCTTTACTTTAGTGATATTTCAAAATAGGAGTGACATTTTTTACTTTATGAATTTGGAATGAAATATTTTTTTACTGCAATCAAGATCACACTTCGATTTATATATTTTTAGGCTCTCACCATTTTATTCACTAAAATGTCAATTTTGTCACAAAACTCGTAAAATCTGACACTTTTCCACTATCAAAATTTGATTATTATACAGGGTGATTGAAAATTCCCTATAAAGACTTTAACTGTAGGTAGAATCGAGAATAGAATTTATTGTTCTGAACAAGAATTAGTAAAATACATTTTGTAAACTCTTTCGTTTTAGAGATATTTGCATTTAAAAATTGTTAATATTTTCTGAGAAGCACCCTTCACTACGTGGTAGAAACATACATTTTTTAAAACATAACTTTGACTACCTAAAAAAAATCCTAAAACATGTCATTACCAGCACACATAGGCTTGGTAAATTATTTTAAAGGCGATTGCCAAAAAAATACGAAAATTTTTACTCCTAACTTTAGAGAAAAAAAATATGAAATTTAAACCACATAATCACGTAACTTTCCTTAGATTAACTATATCTAACCATTGTTCAAATCTTTCTAGGGAATTTTGAATCACCCTCTATAATTACTGTGAAAATTATAAGTAAAAATAAAAAAGCGATTTTCTAATAATCATTTTACATGTCATTTTATTTTTTTGATGGCTGTACGAAAAGCCCTACTTTTGATTTTGAATTTTACTCAGATTTGAAGCAAAGATAATAATATGTAGCTTCAAAAAAATATTAAAGAATGCCGCACGGATAACATGGGTTTATGGCCTACCGCGAATGTTCACCATGTTTTGAAGATATTGTACTTTAGGTGAAAAAAGTTAACGGATGTCTGCTAAACACATACGGCGAATTTTTCTCGTAAATTGAAAAGTACTTTGCAGATTTTTGTAATTGGGGTGTCTTTTTGAAGGTACTTGAATACTGCACAGGGGCGTATCCAGGATTATATTTTAGGAAAGCTTGATTGTGTAGGGAGTGAGTGTGTAAAAGTAAAAACTTATTTTAATCCCGTTTGAGGGAACGATTTTGTTCAAGTCTGGAAGGTAATAGATTAGTCTACAGAGGCGTACTTAGGATTTTGTGTCGCCGTGTTTATGAAGGCCAAAACCGCGCCAATTTGCTTTTTAAAAAAATGTAAAATCAGAGTTAAATTTTATTTTTCCTGTTTTTGCTGGTAGTTTTACCGCAAGTTTAGCCTCATTTTAAAGGTAATCAAATACACTACAGGGGTGTATCTAAAATTCTATCTTAGCGAAGTTATAAATACCTGCGCTTGTATTCTTGACGTTCGGCGAGGTGAGTAGTTACCGGTGAGTATTTGCCTCTCTCACTTTTCACATGGTTCAAAGCACGTGAGAAGTGCGAAATTTATTCACACTCACGGGTACAGGTGTCAAGAATACAGGCCCTGGAGAGGTATAAATAATACAAAATGTAATAATATTCACCTTATTTAGATTTACATATTATAAAATATAGACAATGGAAGTACGAAACACAGAGTTAAGGTTTAGGTAAGTTTAAACAAACGGGGCTTTGACTTTGCTTTGAAAAACAATTAGGAGTAGGTCATGATGCATTTTTGACATACAGACCGCTTCAAGCTACTGCGAACATAGGGCGGAAGAAGTCTAATTTGCCAGTGTACGTACATGCAGAGACACCGCACGCCTATCAGTGAAGCAACCAATACTCAGGCTTGCGATCACCACTTGCATGACTTTCCTTTGGTATTTAGTACGCCTCTAACCACGGTGCTGTGTGGAGCGTAGTCAATGAAACCGGAATTTGGTCAATAAATACGTAAATTTTTATAACGTAATTTTCTTATTTTTTGTCACTGATAAATAAGAGCGTTTTATTGTCAACTGCTCAGATTTATCAGTGACGACGTGTTACAATGAAAATAATAAGGAGAAACAAAATAAAAGCAAGTTCTCAAAATAAAATAATACATTCTAAAAATCAAAAAGATTCTCCCAGTCAAAAAAAAAATTAGAGCAAATGTTCGAAAAGTCCTCCTTGCTCGGCTAGACAATATCCGAGCCTATTATAAAAACCCCCTTTTAACGTTTCCAAGCATGTTAGGGGTGATAGTTTGAAAAGCTTCTTCAATTTTAATCCGAATTTCTTCCAAATTATTAGCCCTTTCATGCCCGTAAACTTTATTTTTGATATACCTCCACAGATAGAAGTCATTAGGAGCAAGATCGGGTGATCGAGCTGGCCATAAAATAGTTCCCGGTGTACTTATAACCCGATTAGGAAATACATTATCAAGATATTCCCTAACAAGGCCAACATTGTGAGCGGGACAACCATCTTGTTGAAACCATGTTTCACCAAATCTCACACCTAACAACTGCCTAGCAGTTGGAATAATATGCAGCTGCAGTAGATCCAAGTATCTAGGACCATTCAAATTGCCGTTAATAAAAAATGGTCCAATTACGTGTTCCCCTACAATACCCCCCCCAAACATTTAGTTTTTGAGGATACTGTGTTCTTACGTCAAAATACAAATGCAAATTTTCCCTCGACCAATATCGAACGTGTGTTGGGTTATGAAGATTCAATAATGGAAAAGTACTTTCATCTGTGAAAAGAATACATCTCAGAAAGTTTTCATCACGATTAGCCCTTTCCATCATTGTTTCGCAAAATTCCATACGACGATAGTTGCCTTAGGAAAAATTTGATGCGTTTTTGACACTTTGTAAGAATGATAACCATTCTTTTTGAGAACACGTAAGACAGTGGCTGAAGACGTATCAACTGCTTCGGCAATTTGGTGGCTAGTTAACTTTCGATTTTCCTCCACTGCAGCGCAAATCATCACATCTCGTACTTCCTGCTCGTCATTCAAAACAGTGGGTTTTTTATGATTTCTTGGCGCTACACAACCAAACTTTTCAAAATTCTGCACAAACCTATAAATCGTGGATAAACTAGGTTCTGGGCGATTTACAAAATTCTCCAAAAAAAGTTCTTGAATAAGTCTCAATGTTCTGCCTTGATAGTACCATTTGACTATCTGCACTTTTTCGGCAACTTCGTAGACATCCATTTTTAGTTTTAAAAATGTATTATTTCAATTAAGAACTTACCAATCTGTTTCTCGAGCAAGGCAGAAATAAAACAAAATAATAAAAACAAAATGAATTTCCAAAAGATAACACTGCAGCGTGCTTCGAATCCACCTCGGTCGTACGGCACAGAGAGTAAATTGGACTTGATTCCCCCTATGTTCGCAGTAGCTTGAAGCGGTCTGTATATATGCAATTGTCATAGAAAATTGTTTTTTGTTTTAGAAAGCCACTGCAGATCGAGAAAGCAAAAAACTTTGTTTTATTAAAAATAAAGATGCATAGTATGATATTAAAGAAGTATCAGTTAATAAGTTTTGTTTGAAAATTAAATTACTCACTAAGTTTTATTTCTTTCTAATATAAGTAATTACTACGCTACTGTTTTTATCTGATAAAGAATATAAAATGATAAAATTAAAACAATCAACACGAAAGTATTTAAGGAAAACCGACTCAAACAATGTTTTAAATCCGATTTTTTCCAATTTTCTGATTTATTTCCACCAAACCCAACCTAATACCAAAACTTGGCATATACTCACCCATACCTTCAAAGAGTACATAAAAAATGTTAATGCAAAAAAATGGATGGTTTTTGTTTTTAACATTTATTGCCTTAAATTTTTAAAGTCTACTACTACCCTTAAAAGAAAACCACCGGAGAAAATAAATTTTACTTATTTAGATTTACGTTTTTTTTTTAATTAACTTTCCAAAATACTAAAGCCCCCCTAAATTATAATCCTGGGGACGCCTCTGTGCAGTATTAAATGACACCCCAATAACGTAAATCTGCAAAGCACTTTTAAAGTTAGGAGAAAAATTCTCCGTAGGTGTTTAGTAGACATACCTTCTTTCATAGCTCATATCTCCTATCACAGATATACGATCCTCATAGAATTTCATTTTTTTCACCTAAAGTACAATATCTTCAAAATATAAAAAAATGGTTAACTATCAGGGTAGGCCATAAACCCATGTTATCCGTACCACATGAAACCACACTTTCTGGAAACAGTGCGATATCCATTGAAATCGCGAAAACAATGCAGTTTGTTTGAAATTTCAGCTGGGTTCATACAGAAATAAAAATAAGATAACATAACAGAAGAGAAAATAAAAAATAAAATAAAAAATAAGAGTTTACCTTATGGGACTGCTTGATGGCGTTCATACAGACAGAAAAATAAGATAAGATAAAATAACATAACAAAAAGATGACAAACTTTTATCTTTTTATTATTTTATCTGAAAACACGTTCCACGCATGACCGTGATGTCATCGCGACGAACGAATGACAGGAGACAATAAAGTGATAGTTAAATTCAAAATCGCATGCGCAAAAATTCGCGTTTTGATTGGCTGGAACTGATCTCTTATTTTATGTTATCTTATTTTATTTTTACCTTATCTTATCTTATGTTATTTTATTTCTGTATGAACCCAGCTTTATTAGAAGAAACTTCTTAAGTGACGCTAAGTTTGTTCATTTGGTTGCTACATACATTTTTTGTCAGATTTCTTGATTAAAAAGTGACATGAATAAACTGGCCGCCCGCCTACTGACAGTGATTCGTGTGTTGTCAAAATATTAGAGAGCTTTAGACCAACAATTTTTTTTGTGGAATCGTTCATGAAGTCTTTTTTCTCCTAAAAAACACGGTTGTGCATAAAACATTGTATGTATCTCGTTCTTAAATTGCGTTTAACGATCTCATCATGTAAAAACCCTCGCCCATTGGCTCGGGTCTTTATTTTCACGACGCGGGCGTTAAACGCTGCCTTTAAGACCTAGATACATAAATAACTATTAATGGTAAAGCCATGATGTTAATTTAAGGCTTAAAATATTTTAGCATAATTTAAGGGGTAACGTTTTTGATTAAGCAATTTTTACTGTCTTTCACATTTTAATAAGGCTTTCTTTTCAAACTTTCTTCTTCTAGAATAAAACACTCATATTTTTCAAGTTTTCACTGTTTTTTTTTTTTAAAAAAGTTCTGCCAAAAAACATTTTTGCTCTGTTAAAACAAAAAATATTTAAGGTTGTTAAAGACTGCAGGCTATAAAAAAATATTTCAGAGAGAGATGGAAATAATTTAAGGCAATTGTTTAATAAAAATTTCTGTTTTGTCATCTGTGTGCCATCTTAAGTGGTGTCGTTCGTGCATATGATTTTTCGTTGATTTTTATTTTGCCATTTTAATCCAAAAACAACAAAAATTGTACTTGTTCAAGGCATTGAGTGTGTAAGACATAAAGTAGTATTAATTTATTTTAATCATAGTTCTTTACAGTCTTTAAACTTACCAAAAAAACGTGTCCTACTATAAGTGTATTTTACCACATCTAAAACTAATTTAACAGGTATTTAACTAAATTATTTTCGCCGGCTTCCGTAGCGCAGTGGGCAGCGTATCTGCCTGCCGCATGGAAGGTTCCGGGTTCGAATCCTGGTTAGGTGCATGGATATTTTGTGTTTGTCTTTAACTTTGCAAAAACTTCGCTAACACTGGGCATTGATCCTATAATGGATGTAAAGTCCCAGTATTAAAAAAAATATATTTTAAGGCTCATCATGGCTCTACCATTACGTGGCTAAAATAATTTAAAATAGGACACGTTTCTTGGTAATACTGTAAAGAACTTTGATTAAAAGAAATTACACACTTTAGGCTTTAAACAATTACCATTTTTGCCTTTATTTTTGGATGAAAATGGTAAAATAAAAAACATATGCACGACACCACTCAAGATGACAAAACAGAAAATTCGAAATTTTTATAAAAAAATGGCGTTAAATTATCTTTATCTTTCTCTAAAATACATTTTGTAATACTGCTTTCTGTCTTTAATATCATCCTTAAATATTTTTTTTTGCAGGAGTAAGACACCACTCAAGATGACAGACAGATGACAAAACAGAAAATTCGAAATTTACATTTTGTAATACTTTCTGTCTTTAATATCATCCTTAAATATTTTTTTTTGCAGGAGTATTTCTAAATGCTAAAAAACAGTGAGAACTTGAAAAAAGTGAGTTTTATTAATAATAATAATAATAAACTATAAAATGTGGCTAAAATTATGGCTTAAAAATGTGACAAACCAACAAAAAAATCCGATAAACAAAAACGTCTTTGAGATTTCAAAAACAAGGATAGAAGTAGAAATTGCAGCAATTTATTGCATCCAGAGAATTGAGCTTTATTACCGCTTAAATTACGATAAAATAATTTAGGCCGTAAATTACCATCATGGCTGTACCATTAAATATGAGAAAATATTTTAGTTGAAAGTCCTACCATTATTGGCTTTAAAAAAACAAACAAGGAAGTACCTATAAGTAAAATCGCAGAAGAACACTGGTTCTTCTATCTACAGCCTTTTTTCTGATATACAAGTTAAAAACCGGTGTGAAGATAGCACCCATTTTCAGCACCCAAAAATGTGAAGTTAGCACCTGATCCAATTTTACAGAACCCAAAAATGTGAAGTTAGCACCCGATCCAATTTTACAGAACCCAAAAATGTGAAGTTAGCACCTATTTACAGCACCCCGAAAATGGAATAATTTTATATTTACACTTTAAAATAACGTAATCAAATCGTAGAATGAGTTTTTTGTTGAAATTTTCAGGAATGATAGATAAGGGTATTCTTCATCCTTACGAGCCGTCGAACACCCTCAAAAACAACCCCAAAGATGGTATTTGAAATACACGTTTTATTATACCTATAGCGCTCTTTTTTTTGAATTTCACTAACTCATAGATCGAGTTTCACGTTGAAATTTTTGGGAATGATAGATAAGGACACTCTCCATTCCCCAAAAAATACCGCAACCCTTTACGAGCCGTCTAACACCCTCAAAAACTACCCCAAAGATGGCATTTGAAATACACGTTTTATTATACCTATAGCGCTTTTTTTTTAAATTTCACTAACTCATAGATCGAGTTTCACGTTAAAATGTTTAGGAAAGATAAATAATGGTACTCTTCATCCCCCAAAAAATACCGCAACCCCTTACGAGCCGTCTAACACCCTCAAAAACAACCCCAAAGATGGCATTTGAAATACACGTTTTATTATACCTATAGCGCTTTTTTTTTAAATTTCACTAACTCATAGATCGAGTTTCACGTTAAAATGTTTAGGAAAGATAAATAAGGGTACTCTTCATTCCCCAAAAAATACCGCAACCCCTTACGAGCCGTCTAACACCCTCAAAAACAACCCCAAAGATGGTATTTGAAATACACGTTTTATTATACCTATTGCGATTTTTTTTTAAATTTCGCTAACTCATAGATCGAGTTTCACGTTAAAATTTTTAGGAAAGATAAATAAGGGTACTCTTCATCCCCAAAAAAATACCGCAACCCCTTACGAGCCGTCTAACACCCTCAAAAACAACCCCAAAGATGATATCTGAAATACACGTGTTATTATACCTATAGCGATTTTTTTTTAAATTTCACTAACTCATAGATCGAGTTTCACGTCGAAATTTTTAGGAAAGATAAATAAGGGTACTCTTCATCCCCCAAAAAATACCGCAACCCCTTACGAGCCGTCTAACACCCTCAAAAACAACCCCAAAGATGATATCTGAAATACACGGGTTATTATACCTATAGCGCTTTTTTTTTAAATTTCACTAACTCATAGATCGAGTTTCACGTTAAAATTTTTAGGAAGGATAAATAAGGGTACTCTTCATCCCCCAAAAAATACTGCAACCCCTTACGAGCCGTCTAACACCCTCAAAAACAACCCCAAAGATGGTATTTGAAATACACGTTTTATTATACCTATAGCGATTTTTTTTTAAATTTCACTAACTCATAGATCGAGTTTCACGTTAAAATTTTTAGGAAAGATAAATAAGGGTACTCTTCATTCCCCAAAAAATACCGCAACCCCTTACGAGCCGTCTAACACCCTCAAAAACAACCCCAAAGATGGTATTTGAAATACACGTTTTATTATACCTATAGCGATTTTTTTTTAAATTTCGCTAACTCATAGATCGAGTTTCACGTTAAAACTTTTAGGAAAGATAAATAAGGGTACTCTTCATCCCCCAAAAAATACCGCAACCCCTTACGAGCCGTCTAACACCCTCAAAAACTATCCCAAAGATGATATCTGAAATACACGTGTTATTATACCTATAGCGATTTTTTTTTAAATTTCACTAACTCATAGATCGAGTTTCACGTCGAAATTTTTAGGAAAGATAAATAAACGTACTCTTCATCCCCCAAAAAATACCGCAACCCTTTACGAGCCGTCTAACACCCTTAAAAACAACCCCAAAGATGGTATTTGAAATACACGTTTTATTATACCTATAGCGATTTTTTTTTAAATTTCACTAACTCATAGATCGAGTTTCACGTTAAAATTTTTAGGAAAGATAAATAAGGGTACTCTTCATTCCCCAAAAGATACCGTAACCCCTTACGAGCCGTCTAACACCCTCAAAAACAATCCCAAAGATGATATCTGAAATACACGGGTTATTATACCTATAGCGCTTTTTTTTTAAATTTCACTAACTCATAGATCGAGTTTCACGTTAAAATTTTTAGGAAGGATAAATAAGGGTACTCTTCATCCCCAAAAAAATACCGCAACCCCTTACGAGCCGTCTAACACCCTCAAAAACAACCCCAAAGATGGTATTTGAAATACACGTTTTATTATACCTATAGCGATTTTTTTTTAAATTTCACTAACTCATAGATCGAGTTTCACGTTAAAATTTTTAGGAAAGATAAATAAGGGTACTCTTCATCCCCCAAAAAATACCGCAACCCCTTACGAGCCGTCTAACACCCTCAAAAACAACCCCAAAGATGATATCTGAAATACACGTGTTATTATACCTATAGCGATTTTTTTTTAAATTTCACTAACTCATAGATCGAGTTTCACGTCGAAATTTTTAGGAAAGATAAATAAGAGTACTCTTCATCCCCCAAAAGATACCGTAACCCCTTACGAGCCGTCTAACACCCTCAAAAACAATCCCAAAGATGATATCTGAAATACACGGGTTATTATACCTATAGCGATTTTTTTTTAAATTTCACTAACTCATAGATCGAGTTTCACGTCGAAATTTTTAGGAAAGATAAATAAGGGTACTCTTCATCCCCCAGAAAATACCGCAACCCCTTACGAGCCGTCTAACACCCTCAAAAACAACCCCAAAGATGATATCTGAAATACACGTGTTATTATACCTATAGCGATTTTTTTTTAAATTTCACTAACTCATAGATCGAGTTTCACGTCGAAATTTTTAGGAAAGATAAATAAGGGTACTCTTCATCCCCCAAAAAATACCGCAACCCCTTACGAGCCGTCTAACACCCTCAAAAACTACCCCAAAGATGGTATTTGAAATACACGTTTTATTATACCTATAGCGCTTTTTTTTTAAATTTCACTAACTCATAGATCGAGTTTCACGTTAAAATTTTTAGGAAGGATAAATAAGGGTACTCTTCATCCCCCAAAAAATACCGCAACCCCTTACGAGCCGTCTAACATCCTCAAAAACAATCCCAAAGATGATATCTGAAATACACGGGTTATTATACCTATAGCGCTTTTTTTTAAATTTCACTAACTCATAGATCGAGTTTCACGTTAAAATTTTTAGGAAGGATAAATAAGGGTACTCTTCATCCCCCAAAAAATACCGCAACCCCTTACGAGCCGTCTAACACCCTCAAAAACAACCCCAAAGATGGTATTTGAAATACACGTTTTATTATACCTATAGCGATTTTTTTTTAAATTTCACTAACTCATAGATCGAGTTTTACGTTAAAATTTTTAGGAAAGATAAATAAGGGTACTCTTCATTCCCCAAAAAATACCGCAACCCCTTACGAGCCGTCTAACACCCTCAAAAACAACCCCAAAGATGGTATTTGAAATACACGTTTTATTATACCTATTGCGATTTTTTTTTAAATTTCGCTAACTCATAGATCGAGTTTCACGTTAAAATTTTTAGGAAAGATAAATAAGGGTACTCTTTATCCCCAAAAAAATACCGCAACCCCTTACGAGCCGTCTAACACCCTCAAAAACAACCCCAAAGATGATATCTGAAATACACGTGTTATTATACCTATAGCGATTTTTTTTTAAATTTCACTAACTCATAGATCGAGTTTCACGTCGAAATTTTTAGGAAAGATAAATAAGGGTACTCTTCATCCCCCAAAAAATACCGCAACCCCTTACGAGCCGTCTAACACCCTCAAAAACAACCCCAAAGATGATATCTGAAATACACGGGTTATTATACCTATAGCGCTTTTTTTTTAAATTTCACTAACTCATAGATCGAGTTTCACGTTAAAATTTTTAGGAAGGATAAATAAGGGTACTCTTCATCCCCCAAAAAATACCGCAACCCCTTACGAGCCGTCTAACACCCTCAAAAACAACCCCAAAGATGGTATTTGAAATACACGTTTTATTATACCTATAGCGATTTTTTTTTAAATTTCACTAACTCATAGATCGAGTTTCACGTTAAAATTTTTAGGAAAGATAAATAAGGGTACTCTTCATTCCCCAAAAAATACCGCAACCCCTTACGAGCCGTCTAACACCCTCAAAAACAACCCCAAAGATGGTATTTGAAATACACGTTTTATTATACCTATAGCGATTTTTTTTTAAATTTCGCTAACTCATAGATCGAGTTTCACGTTAAAACTTTTAGGAAAGATAAATAAGGGTACTCTTCATCCCCCAAAAAATACCGCAACCCCTTACGAGCCGTCTAACACCCTCAAAAACTATCCCAAAGATGATATCTGAAATACACGTGTTATTATACCTATAGCGATTTTTTTTTAAATTTCACTAACTCATAGATCGAGTTTCACGTCGAAATTTTTAGGAAAGATAAATAAACGTACTCTTCATCCCCCAAAAAATACCGCAACCCTTTACGAGCCGTCTAACACCCTTAAAAACAACCCCAAAGATGGTATTTGAAATACACGTTTTATTATACCTATAGCGATTTTTTTTTAAATTTCACTAACTCATAGATCGAGTTTCACGTTAAAATTTTTAGGAAAGATAAATAAGGGTACTCTTCATTCCCCAAAAAATACCGCAACCCCTTACGAGCCGTCTAACACCCTCAAAAACAACCCCAAAGATGATATCTGAAATACACGTGTTAATATACCTATAGCGCTTTTTTTTTTAAATTTCACTAACTCATAGATCGAGTTTCACGTTAAAATTTTTAGGAAAGATAAATAAGGGTACTCTTCATCCCCCAAAAGATACCGTAACCCCTTACGAGCCGTCTAACACCCTCAAAAACAATCCCAAAGATGATATCTGAAATACACGGGTTATTATACCTATAGCGATTTTTTTTTAAATTTCACTAACTCATAGATCGAGTTTCACGTCGAAATTTTTAGGAAAGATAAATAAGGGTACTCTTCATCCCCCAAAAAATACCGCAACCCCTTACGAGCCGTCTAACACCCTCAAAAACTACCCCAAAGATGGTATTTGAAATACACGTTTTATTATACCTATAGCGCTTTTTTTTTAAATTTCACTAACTCATAGATCGAGTTTCACGTTAAAATTTTTAGGAAGGATAAATAAGGGTACTCTTCATCCCCCAAAAAATACCGCAACCCCTTACGAGCCGTCTAACATCCTCAAAAACAATCCCAAAGATGATATCTGAAATACACGGGTTATTATACCTATAGCGCTTTTTTTTTAAATTTCACTAACTCATAGATCGAGTTTCACGTTAAAATTTTTAGGAAGGATAAATAAGGGTACTCTTCATCCCCAAAAAAATACCGCAACCCCTTACGAGCCGTCTAACACCCTCAAAAACAACCCCAAAGATGGTATTTGAAATACACGTTTTATTATACCTATAGCGATTTTTTTTTAAATTTCACTAACTCATAGATCGAGTTTCACGTTAAAATTTTTAGGAAAGATAAATAAGGGTACTCTTCATCCCCCAAAAAATACCGCAACCCCTTACGAGCCGTCTAACACCCTCAAAAACTATCCCAAAGATGATATCTGAAATACACGTGTTATTATACCTATAGGGATTTTTTTTTAAATTTCACTAACTCATAGATCGAGTTTCACGTCGAAATTTTTAGGAAAGATAAATAAGGGTACTCTTCATCCCCCAGAAAATACCGCAACCCCTTACGAGCCGTCTAACACCCTCAAAAACAACCCCAAAGATGATATCTGAAATACACGTGTTATTATACCTATAGCGATTTTTTTTTAAATTTCACTAACTCATAGATCGAGTTTCACGTTAAAATTTTTAGGAAAGATAAATAAGGGTACTCTTCATCCCCCAAAAAATACCGCAACCCCTTACGAGCCGTCTAACACCCTCAAAAACTATCCCAAAGATGATATCTGAAATACACGTGTTATTATACCTATAGAGATTTTTTTTTAAATTTCACTAACTCATAGATCGAGTTTCACGTCGAAATTTTTAGGAAAGATAAATAAGGGTACTCTTCATCCCCCAAAAAATACCGCAACCCCTTACGAGCCGTCTAACACCCTCAAAAACAACCCCAAAGATGATATCTTAAATACACGTGTTATTATACCTATAGCGATTTTTTTTTAAATTTCACTAACTCATAGATCGAGTTTCACGTCGAAATTTTTAGGAAAGATAAATAAAGGTACTCTTCATTCCCCAAAAAATACCGCAACCCCTTACGAGCCGTCTAACACCCTCAAAAACAACCCCAAAGATGATATTTGAAATACACGGGTTATTATACCTATAGCGATTTTTTTTTAAATTTCACTAACTCATAGATCGAGTTTCACGTTAAAATTTTTAGGAAAGATAAATAAGGGTACTCTTCATCCCCCAAAAGATACCGTAACCCCTTACGAGCCGTCTAACACCCTCAAAAACAACCCCAAAGATGGTATTTGAAATACACGTTTTATTATACCTATAGCGATTTTTTTTTAAATTTCACTAACTCATAGATCGAGTTTCACGTTAAAATTTTTAGGAAAGATAAATAAGGGTACTCTTCATCCCCCAAAAGATACCGTAACCCCTTACGAGCCGTCTAACACCCTCAAAAACAACCCCAAAGATGGTATTTAAAATACACGTTTTATTATACCTATAGCGATTTTTTTTTAAATTTCACTAACTCATAGATCGAGTTTCACGTTAAAATTTTTAGGAAAGATAAATAAGGGTACTCTTCATTCCCCCAAAAAATACCGCAACCCCTTACGAGCCGTCTAACACCCTCAAAAACAACCCCAAAGATGATATTTGAAATACACGTTTTATTATACCTATAGCGATTTTTTTTTAAATTTCACTAACTCATAGATCGAGTTTCACGTTAAAATTTTTAGGAAAGATAAATAAGGGTACTCTTCATTCCCCAAAAAATACCGCAACCCCTTACGAGCCGTCTAACACCCTCAAAAACAACCCCAAAGATGATATTTGAAATACACGTTTTATTATACCTATAGCGATTTTTTTTTAAATTTCACTAACTCATAGATCGAGTTTCACGTTAAAATTTTTAGGAAAGATAAATAAGGGTACTCTTCATCCCCCAAAAAATACCGCAACCCCTTACGAGCCGTCTAACACCCTCAAAAACTATCCCAAAGATGATATCTGAAATACACGTGTTATTATACCTATAGCGATTTTTTTTTAAATTTCACTAACTCATAGATCGAGTTTCACGTCGAAATTTTTAGGAAAGATAAATAAGGGTACTCTTCATCCCCCAAAAAATACCGCAACCCCTTACGAGCCGTCTAACACCCTCAAAAACAACCCCAAAAATGATATCTGAAATACACGTGTTATTATACCTATAGCGCTTTTTTTTTAAATTTCACTAACTCATAGATCGAGTTTCACGTTAAAATTCTTAGGAGAGATAAATAAGGGTACTCTTCATCCCACAAAAGATACCGTAACCCCTTACGAGCCGTCTAACACCCTCAAAAACTATCCCAAAGATGATATCTGAAATACACGTGTTATTATACCTATAGCGATTCTTTTTTAAATTTCACTAACTCATAGATCGAGTTTCACGTCGAAATTTTTAGGAAAGATAAATAAGGGTACTCTTCATCCCCCAAAAAATACCGCAACCCCTTACGAGCCGTCTAACACCCTCAAAAACTATCCCAAAGATGATATCTGAAATACACGTGTTATTATACCTATAGCGATTTTTTTTTAAATTTCACTAACTCATAGATCGAGTTTCACGTTAAAATTTTTAGGAAAGATAAATAAGGGTACTCTTCATTCCCCAAAAGATACCGTAACCCCTTACGAGCCGTCTAACACCCTCAAAAACAATCCCAAAGATGATATCTGAAATACACGGGTTATTATACCTATAGCGCTTTTTTTTTAAATTTCACTAACTCATAGATCGAGTTTCACGTTAAAATTTTTAGGAAGGATAAATAAGGGTACTCTTCATCCCCAAAAAAATACCGCAACCCCTTACGAGCCGTCTAACACCCTCAAAAACAACCCCAAAGATGGTATTTGAAATACACGTTTTATTATACCTATAGCGATTTTTTTTTAAATTTCACTAACTCATAGATCGAGTTTCACGTTAAAATTTTTAGGAAAGATAAATAAGGGTACTCTTCATCCCCCAAAAAATACCGCAACCCCTTACGAGCCGTCTAACACCCTCAAAAACAACCCCAAAGATGATATCTGAAATACACGTGTTATTATACCTATAGCGATTTTTTTTTAAATTTCACTAACTCATAGATCGAGTTTCACGTCGAAATTTTTAGGAAAGATAAATAAGAGTACTCTTCATCCCCCAAAAGATACCGTAACCCCTTACGAGCCGTCTAACACCCTCAAAAACAATCCCAAAGATGATATCTGAAATACACGGGTTATTATACCTATAGCGATTTTTTTTTAAATTTCACTAACTCATAGATCGAGTTTCACGTCGAAATTTTTAGGAAAGATAAATAAGGGTACTCTTCATCCCCCAGAAAATACCGCAACCCCTTACGAGCCGTCTAACACCCTCAAAAACAACCCCAAAGATGATATCTGAAATACACGTGTTATTATACCTATAGCGATTTTTTTTTAAATTTCACTAACTCATAGATCGAGTTTCACGTCGAAATTTTTAGGAAAGATAAATAAGGGTACTCTTCATCCCCCAAAAAATACCGCAACCCCTTACGAGCCGTCTAACACCCTCAAAAACTACCCCAAAGATGGTATTTGAAATACACGTTTTATTATACCTATAGCGCTTTTTTTTTAAATTTCACTAACTCATAGATCGAGTTTCACGTTAAAATTTTTAGGAAGGATAAATAAGGGTACTCTTCATCCCCCAAAAAATACCGCAACCCCTTACGAGCCGTCTAACATCCTCAAAAACAATCCCAAAGATGATATCTGAAATACACGGGTTATTATACCTATAGCGCTTTTTTTTAAATTTCACTAACTCATAGATCGAGTTTCACGTTAAAATTTTTAGGAAGGATAAATAAGGGTACTCTTCATCCCCCAAAAAATACCGCAACCCCTTACGAGCCGTCTAACACCCTCAAAAACAACCCCAAAATGGTATTTGAAATACACGTTTTATTATACCTATAGCGATTTTTTTTTAAATTTCACTAACTCATAGATCGAGTTTTACGTTAAAATTTTTAGGAAAGATAAATAAGGGTACTCTTCATTCCCCAAAAAATACCGCAACCCCTTACGAGCCGTCTAACACCCTCAAAAACAACCCCAAAGATGGTATTTGAAATACACGTTTTATTATACCTATTGCGATTTTTTTTTAAATTTCGCTAACTCATAGATCGAGTTTCACGTTAAAATTTTTAGGAAAGATAAATAAGGGTACTCTTTATCCCCAAAAAAATACCGCAACCCCTTACGAGCCGTCTAACACCCTCAAAAACAACCCCAAAGATGATATCTGAAATACACGTGTTATTATACCTATAGCGATTTTTTTTTAAATTTCACTAACTCATAGATCGAGTTTCACGTCGAAATTTTTAGGAAAGATAAATAAGGGTACTCTTCATCCCCCAAAAAATACCGCAACCCCTTACGAGCCGTCTAACACCCTCAAAAACAACCCCAAAGATGATATCTGAAATACACGGGTTATTATACCTATAGCGCTTTTTTTTTAAATTTCACTAACTCATAGATCGAGTTTCACGTTAAAATTTTTAGGAAGGATAAATAAGGGTACTCTTCATCCCCCAAAAAATACCGCAACCCCTTACGAGCCGTCTAACACCCTCAAAAACAACCCCAAAGATGGTATTTGAAATACACGTTTTATTATACCTATAGCGATTTTTTTTTAAATTTCACTAACTCATAGATCGAGTTTCACGTTAAAATTTTTAGGAAAGATAAATAAGGGTACTCTTCATTCCCCAAAAAATACCGCAACCCCTTACGAGCCGTCTAACACCCTCAAAAACAACCCCAAAGATGGTATTTGAAATACACGTTTTATTATACCTATAGCGATTTTTTTTTAAATTTCGCTAACTCATAGATCGAGTTTCACGTTAAAACTTTTAGGAAAGATAAATAAGGGTACTCTTCATCCCCCAAAAAATACCGCAACCCCTTACGAGCCGTCTAACACCCTCAAAAACTATCCCAAAGATGATATCTGAAATACACGTGTTATTATACCTATAGCGATTTTTTTTTAAATTTCACTAACTCATAGATCGAGTTTCACGTCGAAATTTTTAGGAAAGATAAATAAACGTACTCTTCATCCCCCAAAAAATACCGCAACCCTTTACGAGCCGTCTAACACCCTTAAAAACAACCCCAAAGATGGTATTTGAAATACACGTTTTATTATACCTATAGCGATTTTTTTTTAAATTTCACTAACTCATAGATCGAGTTTCACGTTAAAATTTTTAGGAAAGATAAATAAGGGTACTCTTCATTCCCCAAAAAATACCGCAACCCCTTACGAGCCGTCTAACACCCTCAAAAACAACCCCAAAGATGATATCTGAAATACACGTGTTAATATACCTATAGCGCTTTTTTTTTTAAATTTCACTAACTCATAGATCGAGTTTCACGTTAAAATTTTTAGGAAAGATAAATAAGGGTACTCTTCATCCCCCAAAAGATACCGTAACCCCTTACGAGCCGTCTAACACCCTCAAAAACAATCCCAAAGATGATATCTGAAATACACGGGTTATTATACCTATAGCGATTTTTTTTTAAATTTCACTAACTCATAGATCGAGTTTCACGTCGAAATTTTTAGGAAAGATAAATAAGGGTACTCTTCATCCCCCAAAAAATACCGCAACCCCTTACGAGCCGTCTAACACCCTCAAAAACTACCCCAAAGATGGTATTTGAAATACACGTTTTATTATACCTATAGCGCTTTTTTTTTAAATTTCACTAACTCATAGATCGAGTTTCACGTTAAAATTTTTAGGAAGGATAAATAAGGGTACTCTTCATCCCCCAAAAAATACCGCAACCCCTTACGAGCCGTCTAACATCCTCAAAAACAATCCCAAAGATGATATCTGAAATACACGGGTTATTATACCTATAGCGCTTTTTTTTTAAATTTCACTAACTCATAGATCGAGTTTCACGTTAAAATTTTTAGGAAGGATAAATAAGGGTACTCTTCATCCCCAAAAAAATACCGCAACCCCTTACGAGCCGTCTAACACCCTCAAAAACAACCCCAAAGATGGTATTTGAAATACACGTTTTATTATACCTATAGCGATTTTTTTTTAAATTTCACTAACTCATAGATCGAGTTTCACGTTAAAATTTTTAGGAAAGATAAATAAGGGTACTCTTCATCCCCCAAAAAATACCGCAACCCCTTACGAGCCGTCTAACACCCTCAAAAACTATCCCAAAGATGATATCTGAAATACACGTGTTATTATACCTATAGGGATTTTTTTTTAAATTTCACTAACTCATAGATCGAGTTTCACGTCGAAATTTTTAGGAAAGATAAATAAGGGTACTCTTCATCCCCCAGAAAATACCGCAACCCCTTACGAGCCGTCTAACACCCTCAAAAACAACCCCAAAGATGATATCTGAAATACACGTGTTATTATACCTATAGCGATTTTTTTTTAAATTTCACTAACTCATAGATCGAGTTTCACGTTAAAATTTTTAGGAAAGATAAATAAGGGTACTCTTCATCCCCCAAAAAATACCGCAACCCCTTACGAGCCGTCTAACACCCTCAAAAACTATCCCAAAGATGATATCTGAAATACACGTGTTATTATACCTATAGAGATTTTTTTTTAAATTTCACTAACTCATAGATCGAGTTTCACGTCGAAATTTTTAGGAAAGATAAATAAGGGTACTCTTCATCCCCCAAAAAATACCGCAACCCCTTACGAGCCGTCTAACACCCTCAAAAACAACCCCAAAGATGATATCTTAAATACACGTGTTATTATACCTATAGCGATTTTTTTTTAAATTTCACTAACTCATAGATCGAGTTTCACGTCGAAATTTTTAGGAAAGATAAATAAAGGTACTCTTCATTCCCCAAAAAATACCGCAACCCCTTACGAGCCGTCTAACACCCTCAAAAACAACCCCAAAGATG
This sequence comes from Oxystoma pomonae, assembly GCA_963921995.1. Taxonomy (NCBI): domain Eukaryota; kingdom Metazoa; phylum Arthropoda; class Insecta; order Coleoptera; family Brentidae; genus Oxystoma; species Oxystoma pomonae. The sequence continues at coordinate 40,303,116 of OY998164.1, forward strand.
ATATTTGAAATACACGGGTTATTATACCTATAGCGATTTTTTTTTAAATTTCACTAACTCATAGATCGAGTTTCACGTTAAAATTTTTAGGAAAGATAAATAAGGGTACTCTTCATCCCCCAAAAGATACCGTAACCCCTTACGAGCCGTCTAACACCCTCAAAAACAACCCCAAAGATGGTATTTGAAATACACGTTTTATTATACCTATAGCGATTTTTTTTTAAATTTCACTAACTCATAGATCGAGTTTCACGTTAAAATTTTTAGGAAAGATAAATAAGGGTACTCTTCATCCCCCAAAAGATACCGTAACCCCTTACGAGCCGTCTAACACCCTCAAAAACAACCCCAAAGATGGTATTTGAAATACACGTTTTATTATACCTATAGCGATTTTTTTTTAAATTTCACTAACTCATAGATCGAGTTTCACGTTAAAATTTTTAGGAAAGATAAATAAGGGTACTCTTCATTCCCCCAAAAAATACCGCAACCCCTTACGAGCCGTCTAACACCCTCAAAAACAACCCCAAAGATGATATTTGAAATACACGTTTTATTATACCTATAGCGATTTTTTTTTAAATTTCACTAACTCATAGATCGAGTTTCACGTTAAAATTTTTAGGAAAGATAAATAAGGGTACTCTTCATTCCCCAAAAAATACCGCAACCCCTTACGAGCCGTCTAACACCCTCAAAAACAACCCCAAAGATGATATTTGAAATACACGTTTTATTATACCTATAGCGATTTTTTTTTAAATTTCACTAACTCATAGATCGAGTTTCACGTTAAAATTTTTAGGAAAGATAAATAAGGGTACTCTTCATCCCCCAAAAAATACCGCAACCCCTTACGAGCCGTCTAACACCCTCAAAAACTATCCCAAAGATGATATCTGAAATACACGTGTTATTATACCTATAGCGATTTTTTTTTAAATTTCACTAACTCATAGATCGAGTTTCACGTCGAAATTTTTAGGAAAGATAAATAAGGGTACTCTTCATCCCCCAAAAAATACCGCAACCCCTTACGAGCCGTCTAACACCCTCAAAAACAACCCCAAAGATGATATCTGAAATACACGTGTTATTATACCTATAGCGCTTTTTTTTTAAATTTCACTAACTCATAGATCGAGTTTCACGTTAAAATTTTTAGGAGAGATAAATAAGGGTACTCTTCATCCCCCAAAAGATACCGTAACCCCTTACGAGCCGTCTAACACCCTCAAAAACAACCCCAAAGATGATATCTGAAATACACGTGTTAATATACCTATAGCGCTTTTTTTTTTTAATTTCACTAACTCATAGATCGAGTTTCACGTTAAAATTTTTAGGAAAGATAAATAAGGGTACTCTTCATCCCCCAAAAGATACCGTAACCCCTTACGAGCCGTCTAACACCCTCAAAAACAATCCCAAAGATGATATCTGAAATATACGGGTTATTATACCTATAGCGATTTTTTTTTAAATTTCACTAACTCATAGATCGAGTTTCACGTCGAAATTTTTAGGAAAGATGAATAAGGGTACTCTTCATCCCCCAAAAAATACCGCAACCCCTTACGAGCCGTCTAACACCCTCAAAAACTACCCCAAATATGGCATTTGAAATACACGTTTTATTATACCTATAGCGCTTTTTTTTTAAATTTCACTAACTCATAGATCGAGTTTCACGTTAAAATGTTTAGGAAAGATAAATAAGGGTACTCTTCATCCCCCAAAAAATACCCCAACCCCTTACGAGCCGTCTAACACCCTCAAAAACTACCCCAAAGATGGTATTTGAAATACACGTGTTATTATACCTATAGCGATTTTTTTTAAAATTTCACTAACTCATAGATCGAGTTTCACGTTGAAATTTTTTAAGTATGATAGACAAGGGTACTCTTCATCCCCCAAAAATACCTCAACCCCTTACGAGCCGTCTAACATCCTTAAAGGTACATTGGAAGGTACATTGGATATTATTTTCATGGTGTCCTTTTTTGTGTTACTTCGAGGGGATGAATTGTATTATCGTAAGCCTCGCCCCAGGTTCAAAATAAACTGTACCAACCCATAGTACACCATTACACTTTTATCGTTACGTTACGTCGCCTGATCAGAGCGCTAGATTTCAAAGCTACGTTACGTTTACGGGGTGGTGTGGCTTTTATTTCCTAGTATTATTTGTGTTATAAATTATCAGTGGCGGATCCGGGAAGGGCGTGGGGGGCTCGGGGGGCGCGCGAACTGGACATTCCTATAAAACATATCTCGGTCGATATCAACTAATTTTGAATATGTTGTATAACTAGTGCTAGTTTCTCAGATCTCAGCTATCAAAATTAGTTCTTCTCTTCCTGTTTCGGTTGCTACCGCCGAAAGAACTTTTTCCACTTTAAGACTTGTGAAAACTTATCTTCGATCCACGGTATAGGAGAAGAGAAACTCAATGGCTTGGCGCTTTTGTATATAAGTATATCATTCAATGAACCTGGGTTTAGAATCTATCGATAGGTTTACAAAGCAAAAAAGAAAACTTAATTTCATTATATAACTAAAATATAATAAAATATTTATAGTTAAGGATTTGTATAACAAATAACTTTAAATTGCCAAAATAAATTAGTTGTATCAGGTAGTATCTGTTAGTCACCACCAACGGCTCAAGCAAGTATGAAGATATGTAGGTCGAAACTGTTTGGTTAGTGGCGAGGGTCACTAACCAACATACCAATCTAATCAAATCCCCAAAAACAATGGTGACCATAAACAAGGACTTTTTTGCCCTATGTTCGTAGTCACTCGACGTTGCCTACATAAGTTTTATTGCTTGCGCCCCCCCCCTGGTGAAATTTCTGGATCCGCCACTGAAATTATTATGGTTGTATCTCTGCATGCTATAGGAATTTCGATTTGGGTGTAAGTGGGTAATCCCGTAGTATAACTTGAAAACTATATAAATATTGTTTTGTCTGCGTTAATTGTTAATAAATTCATATCTAGCCAGTTTAAAAAGAAAATTTGAAAAATCCAAGTAGTTCCCAAAAAACCGAATTTTCATTTCTGGTGCCTTTAGTTGTTAAAAAACGCTTAAAACTTTCTACAGGCACAGGCACTCTCAGGACATTTAAATTTGACAGAAGCGTTGCCAAAATCATCTGTCAAATATTATTTTATAACTTCAGACGGCTCGACGAAGATAATCAGTGCGAAATAACTATACTATTATATTTGACACTTAAATAGGTTTGACATTTTCTTTTAAACTTTTATATTTTTTTTTGTTGGTGTTAGACGGCTCGTAAGGGGTTGCGGATTTTTTGGGGGATGAAAAGTACCCTTGTCTATCATGCCCAAAAATTTCAACGTGAAACTCGATCTATGAGTTAGTGAAATTAAAAAAAAATCGCTATAGGTATAATAACACGTGTATTTCAGATATCATCTTTGGGGTTGTTTTTGAGGGTGTTAGACGGCTCGTAAGGGATTGCGGTATTTTTTGGGGGATGAAGAGTACCCTTATTTATCTTTCCTAAAAATTTCGACGTGAAACTCGATCTATGAGTTAGTGAAATTTAAAAAAAAATCGCTATAGGTATAATAACACGTGTATTTCAGATATCATCTTTGGGGTAGTTTTTGAGGGTGTTAGACGGCTCGTAAGGGGTTGCGGTATTTTTTGGGGGATGAAGAGTACCCTTATTTATCTTTCCTAAAAATTTTAACGTGAAACTCGATCTATGAGTTAGTGAAATTTAAAAAAAAAGCGCTATAGGTATAATAAAACGTGTATTTCAAATACCATTTTGGGGGTAGTTTTTGAGGGTGTTAGACGGCTCGTAAGGGGTTGCGGTATTTTTTGGGGGATGAAGAGTACCCTTATTTATCTTTCCTAAAAATTTTAACGTGAAACTCGATCTATGAGTTAGTGAAATTTAAAAAAAAATCGCGATAGGTATAATAACACGTGTATTTCAAATACCATCTTTGGGGTAGTTTTTGAGGGTGTTAGACGGCTCGTAAGGGGTTGCGGTATTTTTTGGGGAATGGAGAGTGTCCTTGTCTATCATTCCCAAAAATTTCATCGTGAAACTCGATCTATGAGTTAGTGAAATTTAAAAAAAAATCGCTATAGGTATAATAACACGTGTATTTCAGATATCATCTTTGGGATTGTTTTTGAGGGTGTTAGACGGCTCGTAAGGGATTGCGGTATTTTTTGGGGGATGAAGAGTACCCTTATTTATCTTTCCTAAAAATTTCGACGTGAAACTCGATCTATGAGTTAGTGAAATTTAAAAAAAAATCGCTATAGGTATAATAACACGTGTATTTCAGATATCATCTTTGGGGGTAGTTTTTGAGGGTGTTAGACGGCTCGTAAGGGGTTGCGGTATTTTTTTGGGGATGAAGAGTACCCTTATTTATCTTTCCTAAAAATTTTAACGTTAAACTCGATCTATGAGTTAGTGAAATTTAAAAAAAAATCGCGATAGGTATAATAACACGTGTATTTCAAATACCATCTTTGGGGTAGTTTTTGAGGGTGTTAGACGGCTCGTAAGGGGTTGCGGTATTTTTTGGGGAATGGAGAGTGTCCTTGTCTATCATTCCCAAAAATTTCAACGTGAAACTCGATCTATGAGTTAGTGAAATTTAAAAAAAAAATCGCTATAGGTATAATAACACGTGTATTTCAGATATCATCTTTGGGATTGTTTTAGAGGGTTTTCGACGGCTCGTAAGGGGTTACAGTATCTTTTGGGGGATGAAGAGTACTCTTATTTATCTTTCCTAAAAATTTCAACGTGAAACTCGATCTATGAGTTAGTGAAATTTAAAAAAAAATCGCTATAGGTATAATAACACGTGTATTTCAGATATCATCTTTGGGATTGTTTTAGAGGGTGTTCGACGGCTCGTAAGGGGTTGCGGTATTTTTTGGGGGATGAAGAGTACCCTTATTTATCCTTCCTAAAAATTTTAACGTGAAACTCGATCTATGAGTTAGTGAAATTTAAAAAAAAAGCGCTATAGGTATAATAACCCGTGTATTTCAGATATCATCTTTGGGATTGTTTTTGAGGGTGTTCGACGGCTCGTAAGGGGTTGCGGTATTTTTTGGGGGATGAAGAGTACCCTTATTTATCTTTCCTAAAAATTTTAACGTGAAACTCGATCTATGAGTTAGTGAAATTAAAAAAAAAGCGCTATAGGTATAATAACACGTGTATTTCAAATATCATCTTTGGGATTGTTTTTGAGGGTGTTAGACGGCTCGTAAGAGGTTGCGGTATCTTTTGGGGGATGAAGAGTACCCTTATTTATCTTTCCTAAAAATTTTAACGTGAAACTCGATCTATGAGTTAGTGAAATTTAAAAAAAAGCGCTATAAGTATAATAACACGTGTATTTCAGATATCATATTTGGGGTAGTTTTTGAGGGTGTTAGACGGCTCGTAAGAGGTTGCGGTATTTTTTGGGGGATGAAGAGTACCCTTATTTATCTTTCCTAAAAATTTTAACGTGAAACTCGATCTATGAGTTAGTGAAATTTAAAAAAAAGCGCTATAGGTATAATAACACGTGTATTTCAGATATCATCTTTGGGGTTGTTTTTGAGGGTGTTAGACGGCTCGTAAGGGGTTGCGGTATTTTTTGGGGGATGAAGAGTACCCTTATTTATCTTTCCTAAAAATTTTAACGTGAAACTCGATCTATGAGTTAGTGAAATTAAAAAAAAAGCGCTATAGGTATAATAACACGTGTATTTCAGATATCATCTTTGGGGTAGATTTTGAGGGTGTTAGACGGCTCGTAAGGGGTTGCGGTATTTTTTGGGGGATGAAGAGTACCCTTATTCACCTTTCCTAAAAATTTTAACGTGAAACTCGATCTATAAGTTAGTGAAATTTAAAAAAAATCGCTATAGGTATAATAACACGTGTATTTCAGATATCATCTTTGGGGTTGTTTTTGAGGGTGTTAGACGGCTCGTAAGGGGTTGCGGTATTTTTTGGGGGATGAAGAGTACCCTTATTTATCTTTCCTAAAAATTTTAACGTGAAACTCGATCTATGAGTTAGTGAAATTTAAAAAAAAATCGCTATAGGTATAATAACATGTGTATTTCAGATATCATCTTTGGGGTTGTTTTTGAGGGTGTTAGACGGCTCGTAAGGGGTTGCGGTATTTTTTGGGGGATGAAGAGTACCCTTATTTATCTTTCCTAAAAATTTTAACGTGAAACTCGATCTATGAGTTAGTGAAATTAAAAAAAAAGCGCTATAGGTATAATAACATGTGTATTTCAGATATCATCTTTGGGGTTGTTTTTGAGGGTGTTAGACGGCTCGTAAGGGGTTGCGGTATTTTTTGGGGGATGAAGAGTACCCTTATTTATCTTTCCTAAAAATTTTAACGTGAAACTCGATCTATGAGTTAGTGAAATTAAAAAAAAAGCGCTATAGGTATAATAACACGTGTATTTCAAATATCATCTTTGGGATTGTTTTTGAGGGTGTTAGACGGCTCGTAAGAGGTTGCGGTATCTTTTGGGGGATGAAGAGTACCCTTATTTATCCTTCCTAAAAATTTTAACGTGAAACTCGATCTATGAGTTAGTGAAATTTAAAAAAAAAAGCGCTATAGGTATAATAACCCGTGTATTTCAGATATCATCTTTGGGATTGTTTTTGAGGGTGTTAGACGGCTCGTAAGGGGTTGCGGTATTTTTTGGGGGATAAAGAGTGCCCTTCTCTATCATTTCTAAAAATTTCAACGTGAAACTAGATCTATGAGTTAGTGAAATTTAAAAAAAAATCGTTATAGGTATAATAACACGTGTATTTCAGATATCATCTTTGGGGTTGTTTTTGAGGGTGTTAGACGGCTCGTAAGGGGTTGCGGTATTTTTTGGAGGATAAAGAGTACCCTTATTTATCTTTCCTAAAAATTTCGACGTGAAACTCGATCTATGAGTTAGTGAAATTTAAAAAAAAATCGTTATAGGTATAATAACACGTGTATTTCAGATATCATCTTTGGGGTAGTTTTTGAGGGTGTTAGACGGCTCGTAAGGGGTTGCGGTATTTTTTGGGGGATGAAGAGTACCCTTATTCATCTTTCCTAAAAATTTTAACGTGAAACTCGATCTATGAGTTAGTGAAATTTAAAAAAAAATCGCTATAGGTATAATAACACGTGTATTTCAGATATCATATTTGGGGTTGTTTTTGAGGGTGTTAGACGGCTCGTAAGGGGTTGCGGTATTTTTTGGGGGATGAAGAGTACCCTTATTCATCTTTCCTAAAAATTTCAACGTGAAACTCGATCTATGAGTTAGTGAAATTTAAAAAAAAATCGCTATAGGTATAATAACACGTGTATTTCAGATATCATCTTTGGGATTGTTTTAGAGGGTGTTCGACGGCTCGTAAGGGGTTGCGGTGTTTTTTGGGGGATGAAGAGTACCCTTATTCATCTTTCCTAAAAATTTTGACGTGAAACTCGATCTATGAGTTAGTGAAATTTGAAAAAAAAGCGCTATAGGTATAATAACACGTGTATTTCAGATATCATCTTTGGGATTGTTTTTGAGGGTGTTCGACGGCTCGTAAGGGGTTGCGGTATTTTTTGGGGGATGAAGAGTACCCTTATTTATCCTTCCTAAAAATTTCAACGTGAAACTCGATCTATGAGTTAGTGAAATTTAAAAAAAAATCGCTATAGGTATAATAACACGTCTATTTCAGATATCATCTTTGGGATTGTTTTAGAGGGTGTTCGACGGCTCGTAAGGGGTTGCGGTGTTTTTTGGGGGATGAAGAGTACCCTTATTTATCCTTCCTAAAAATTTTAACGTGAAACTCGATCTATGAGTTAGTGAAATTAAAAAAAAAAGCGCTATAGGTATAATAACCCGTGTATTTCAGATATCATCTTTGGGATTGTTTTTGAAGGTGTTAGACGGCTCGTAAGGGGTTGCGGTATTTTTTGGGGGATAAAGAGTGCCCTTCTCTATCATTTCTAAAAATTTCAACGTGAAACTCGATCTATGAGTTAGTGAAATTTTAAAAAAAAAGCGCTATAGGTATAATAAAACGTGTATTTCAGATATCATATTTGGGGTAGTTTTTGAGGGTGTTAGACGGCTCGTAAGGGGTTGCGGTATTTTTTGGGGGATGAAGAGTACCCTTATTTATCTTTCCTAAAAATTTTAACGTGAAACTCGATCTATGAGTTAGTGAAATTTAAAAAAAAGCGCTATAGGTATAATAAAACGTGTATTTCAAATACCATTTTGGGGGTAGTTTTTGAGGGTGTTAGACGGCTCGTAAGGGGTTGCGGTATTTTTTGGGGGATGAAGAGTACCCTTATTTATCTTTCCTAAAAATTTTAACGTAAAACTCGATCTATGAGTTAGTGAAATTAAAAAAAAAATTGCGATAGGTATAATAACACGTGTATTTCAAATACCATCTTTGGGGTAGTTTTAGAGGGTGTTCGACGGCTCGTAAGGGGTTGCGGTATTTTTTGGGGGATGAAGAGTACCCTTATTTATCCTTCCTAAAAATTTTAACGTGAAACTCGATCTATGAGTTAGTGAAATTTTAAAAAAAAGCGCTATAGGTATAATAACACGTGTATTTCAGATATCATCTTTGGGATTGTTTTAGAGGGTGTTCGACGGCTCGTAAGGGGTTGCGGTATTTTTTGGGGGATGAAGAGTACCCTTATTTATCCTTCCTAAAAATTTTAACGTGAAACTCGATCTATGAGTTAGTGAAATTTAAAAAAAAAAAGCGCTATAGGTATAATAACCCGTGTATTTCAGATATCATCTTTGGGATTGTTTTTGAGGGTGTTAGACGGCTCGTAAGGGGTTGCGGTATTTTTTGGGGGATGAAGAGTACCCTTATTTATCCTTCCTAAAAATTTTAACGTGAAACTCGATCTATGAGTTAGTGAAATTTTAAAAAAAAGCGCTATAGGTATAATAACACGTGTATTTCAGATATCATCTTTGGGATTGTTTTAGAGGGTGTTCGACGGCTCGTAAGGGGTTGCGGTATTTTTTGGGGGATGAAGAGTACCCTTATTTATCTTTCCTAAAAATTTTAACGTGAAACTCGATCTATGAGTTAGTGAAATTAAAAAAAAAAGCGCTATAGGTATAATAAAACGTGTATTTCAAATACCATTTTGGGGGTAGTTTTTGAGGGTGTTAGACGGCTCGTAAGGGGTTGCGGTATTTTTTGGGGGATGAAGAGTACCCTTATTCATCTTTCCTAAAAATTTTAACGTGAAACTCGATCTATAAGTTAGTGAAATTTAAAAAAAATCGCTATAGGTATAATAACACGTGTATTTCAGATATCATCTTTGGGGTTGTTTTTGAGGGTGTTAGACGGCTCGTAAGGGGTTGCGGTATTTTTTGGGGGATGAAGAGTACCCTTATTTATCTTTCCTAAAAATTTTAACGTGAAACTCGATCTATGAGTTAGTGAAATTAAAAAAAAAAGCGCTATAGGTATAATAACACGTGTATTTCAGATATCATCTTTGGGGTTGTTTTTGAGGGTGTTAGACGGCTCGTAAGGGGTTGCGGTATCTTTTGGAGGATGAAGAGTACCCTTATTCATCTTTCCTAAAAATTTTAACGTGAAACTCGATCTATGAGTTAGTGAAATTTAAAAAAAAATCGCTATAGGTATAATAACATGTGTATTTCAGATATCATCTTTGGGGTTGTTTTTGAGGGTGTTAGACGGCTCGTAAGGGGTTGCGGTATTTTTTGGGGGATGAAGAGTACCCTTATTTATCTTTCCTAAAAATTTTAACGTGAAACTCGATCTATGAGTTAGTGAAATTAAAAAAAAAGCGCTATAGGTATAATAACATGTGTATTTCAGATATCATCTTTGGGGTTGTTTTTGAGGGTGTTAGACGGCTCGTAAGGGGTTGCGGTATTTTTTGGGGGATGAAGAGTACCCTTATTTATCTTTCCTAAAAATTTTAACGTGAAACTCGATCTATGAGTTAGTGAAATTTAAAAAAAAAGCGCTATAGGTATAATAACACGTGTATTTCAGATATCATCTTTGGGGTTGTTTTTGAGGGTGTTAGACGGCTCGTAAGGGGTTGCGGTATTTTTTGGGGGATGAAGAGTACCCTTATTTATCTTTCCTAAATATTTCAACGTGAAACTCGATCTATGAGTTAGTGAAATTTAAAAAAAAATCGCTATAGGTCTAATAACACGTGTATTTCAGATATCATATTTGGGGTAGTTTTTGAGGGTGTTAGACGGCTCGTAAGGGGTTGCGGTATTTTTTGGGGGATGAAGAGTACCCTTATTTATCTTTCCTAAAAATTTTAACGTGAAACTCGATCTATGAGTTAGTGAAATTTAAAAAAAAGCGCTATAGGTATAATAAAACGTGTATTTCAAATACCATTTTGGGGGTAGTTTTTGAGGGTGTTAGACGGCTCGTAAGGGGTTGCGGTATTTTTTGGGGGATGAAGAGTACCCTTATTTATCTTTCCTAAAAATTTTAACGTAAAACTCGATCTATGAGTTAGTGAAATTAAAAAAAAAATCGCGATAGGTATAATAACACGTGTATTTCAAATACCATCTTTGGGGTAGTTTTAGAGGGTGTTCGACGGCTCGTAAGGGGTTGCGGTATTTTTTGGGGGATGAAGAGTACCCTTATTTATCCTTCCTAAAAATTTTAACGTGAAACTCGATCTATGAGTTAGTGAAATTTTAAAAAAAAGCGCTATAGGTATAATAACACGTGTATTTCAGATATCATCTTTGGGATTGTTTTAGAGGGTGTTCGACGGCTCGTAAGGGGTTGCGGTATTTTTTGGGGGATGAAGAGTACCCTTATTCATCTTTCCTAAAAATTTTAACGTGAAACTCGATCTATGAGTTAGTGAAATTTAAAAAAAAATCGCTATAGGTATAATAACATATGTATTTCAGATATCATCTTTGGGCTTGTTTTTGAGGGTGTTAGACGGCTCGTAAGGGGTTGCGGTATTTTTTGGGGGATGAAGAGTACCCTTATTTATCGTTCCTAAAAATTTTAACGTGAAACTCGATCTATGAGTTAGTGAAATTAAAAAAAATGCGCTATAGGTATAATAACACGTGTATTTCAGATATCATCTTTGGGGTTGTTTTTGAGGGTGTTAGACGGCTCGTAAGGGGTTGCGGCATTTTTTGGGGGATGAAGAGTACCCTTATTTATCTTTCCTAAAAATTTTAACGTGAAACTCGATCTATGAGTTAGTGAAATTTAAAAAAAAAAAGCGCTATAGGTATAATAAAACGTGTATTTCAAATACCATTTTGGGGGTAGTTTTTGAGGGTGTTAGGCGGCTCGTAAGTGGTTGCGGTATTTTTTGGGGGATGAAGAGTACCCTTATTTATCTTTCCTAAAAATTTTAACGTGAAACTCGATCTATGAGTTAGTGAAATTTAAAAAAAAATCGCTATAGGTATAATAACACGTGTATTTCAAATACCATCTTTGGGGTAGTTTTTGAGGGTGTTAGACGGCTCGTAAGGGGTTGCGGTATTTTTTGGGGAATGGAGAGTGTCCTTGTCTATCATTCCCAAAAATTTCAACGTGAAACTCGATCTATGAGTTAGTGAAATTTAAAAAAAAATCGCTATAGGTATAATAAAATGTGTATTTCAAATGCCATCTTTGGGGTTGTTTTTGAGAGTGTTAGACGGCTCGTAAGGGGTTGGGGTATTTTTTGGGGGATGAAGAGTACCCTTATTTATCTTTCCTAAACATTTTAACGTGAAACTCGATCTATGAGTTAGTGAAATTTTAAAAAAAAGCGCTATAGGTATAATAAAACGTGTATTTCAAATGCCATCTTTGGGGTAGTTTTTGAGGGTGTTAGACGGCTCGTAAGGGGTTGCGGTATTTTTTGGGTAATGGAGAGTGTCCTTGTCTATCATTCCCAAAAATTTCAACGTGAAACTCGATCTATGAGTTAGTGAAATTTAAAAAAAAGAGCGCTATAGGTATAATAAAACGTGTATTTCAAATACCATCTTTGGGGTTGTTTTTGAGGGTGTTCGACGGCTCGTAAGGATGAAGAATACCCTTATCTATCATTCCTGAAAATTTCAACAAAAAACTCATTCTACGATTTGATTACGTTATTTTAAAGTGTAAATATAAAATTATTCCATTTTCGGGGTGCTGTAAATAGGTGCTAACTTCACATTTTTGGGTTCTGTAAAATTGGATCGGGTGCTAACTTCACATTTTTGGGTTCTGTAAAATTGGATCAGGTGCTAACTTCACATTTTTGGGTGCTGAAAATGGGTGCTATCTTCACACCGGTAAGTTAAAATCCAATGTATGCTAAACAAAAAACAAAAGCAAAAAATCCCGCAAAAAACCTAATTCACATGTGCTGGATCACTTTTTGACAGGTTTAAAAATGGAATGTATTGTGGTATTAAACAGTCCATCTATATAAACAGCATGCACACTTAATTTGGTATGTTAATTTTTTTTCATTTCAACCCAATTTAAACCAAATCCCAATTAGGTACTTACTGCTAACTATTAATTCTCATGAAGCAATAAGAATAATGACTGCAAATTTAAAAATTTTACCACTTAATAATTCCACATTTTGGGACACTGTATATTGGATAAATAATTTGTGCCCCTATGAAGTTATTCACACCCAGACAGCTGTTGGCCTTGCCTTTGAGGCCTTGCAGGCCACAAGTGCCACAAGCAAGTCATTCTGAAACTTCTGTCTTACTAAAACGTGTTATTAATAATTTTTATGGAATCCTTTTGCTGAATTTAAAGAAAGCCAGAAGTTTGCTAAAAATAATTTAAATGGATTGAATTCTATTCATTTAAAATACCTATACTTAATTATGTGGGATCTCTCATTTGGGTCTTATTTAGTGGATTATTATGGCCCTGTGGAGAACCCATGGATGGGATATTCTTTAATACGGGTTATTGATGCTAATAAAGACAAATATTTACCCATTCGAAAATTTCTACACAGGTAGGTATTTTCAGTGACTGACCGTGTCTACTATCTTGTATATATTAAGACCTTATATATATATGCACACATTGAGCATTGCATGTGTTGCGCCCGGCAACTTTCTGCACCAAATTTATCATTATTAATGAAACTACACGGTTCTTAACCGCAATTTTTTGCAGTATAGTATAACAGATTATTTTAGGGTGTGTTTCATTCAAAAATAAATAAAAAACTTACCAAAAAGCCGGCAAAATCCCGCAAAGACCGAAAATTTCGCGAATACTAGCACCCAACTACGCCACACAACGGATAAACTATTGGACTGAACCGCGCATAATCGCTAATCAAGATGGCGAATGCCCATATGCAGCCGTCGCGGTTAGGGATCAAGCCATCAAGGTGAATATTTTTTTTTGTTTATACAGACAAATAAAATTACCTAATTAAAATAAAAGTTGACCTTTTGGAACAAAAATAAAAAGATGGGAATCTTTTAAGGTAATTATGCAGTATACGGTTTTCTGCCATTTTTGATTTTTTATGAAAAATTCTTTATGGGAGCACCTACTAGGGTCCCTAGGAGCCCAAATCCGCCTGTAATGTGTTTTTTTGATTGTTTTGGGTTGGGTTGGATTAGGTTGGGTTGGACTGTGTTGGATTGGGTTGTTTTAGTGAAAAAAAAAATAAAAAAAAACAACCGGCGCAGCCGGATTTGGGGTCCTAGGGACCCTAGTAGGTGCCCCCATAAAAAAAATTTCATAAAAAATCAAAAATGGCAGAAAACCGTATACTGCATAATTATACATCTTTTAATATCTGAAAGCGGGTCTGCATGTTTTTTTGAATTTTGGCTTTGAGTTACGGTGCACTCTATTATATCAGACTATCCGAACCCTAAAGCTGGATTTACAGGTACAGGCAAATAAAAATAAGGAATTAAAATTAAACTAAAAATAAGAAATGATTTAGGTTTATGTACAGGGTGGTCTCAATTCGAGGGGATTTTGGAGGTTTGGGTATTTCTATGGGAAATATAAAAAAAAATAATATACATGTTATGGGCTTTATGGTATGTCAGTATATGTCAACACATTTTTGAGCTACAGGCGCTTTTTTAATTTTAGAATTTGACCAAAACTTTTTTTATTACTTACATTACCCTATACTTTATAGAATATAGAAGAATATAGAATTTCTTAAAGCAGTGGTCACAGCCCTCGACATCGTCACGATGTCAGTAACCGACATCGGACCATCAGCATTATTGGCCGCCGGCTGACATGCGGACGCAGATCAAATGCCGACGTAGCAAAATCGATCTCCGGGAAGTACGAAAATTAAAAAAACGTGTAGTAGTATAATAATATGTATTTTTATTAACTATCTTAATATTTTGCATAGGACAGGGAGAGAGAAATGTTAATCAGGTTTAAGAAATATTCCTAGATTTTTTTTTATTTAAAAAAAAACGATTTTTGTTATGAGTTCAGCTTAACGATTTAGCTAGGGGGCTCGCGTTTTCTCGAAAAAGGCTACATCTACCAAATTAATTTAACCGTAACAAAATAGCTACCCCCCCAGGTTAACCGAGTTATTTTAAAATGAACACGCTGTATAGGTAAACCATAAATTATTTTGCTATTTTATTGAATTTTTATTTGTATTTGCCTGTAGGCATATGTAAATAATTATGTACCTCTCCCTATACCTTTAAGCCCAAGGGTCTGTTATTCCTTGTAGAAATAATAACCGGCCTTTAAAATTTAAATAAGGGATCGGCTCGAGTTATAAACGGAGACGGTTCTATCGCGATTGTCCATTGACTGAACCCTATTCCTTGTGATAGCTGAAACACTGTGAATTAGTTGTAATTTGGTTAACAAAATTGCCTTAGAGTTTAATTTTCTTTAGAGTAAACACAAGTCTCTGAAACCTAAAAGGTAAATTCAAAATTCAATAAAATGGAAAAGGATTTGTTCATTTTTTCTTAATACCATTGGCGCCCTCTATCAAGCTCTCTTTGAACGTAGAATATTTTCAATTACAGACCATGTGTTATGGTCTCAGCAATAGCCGCCAGTTTGACGCAGCTGCCTCTTTCAGCGCATTCAGCAAATATTTAAAATAAATTCATTGGAAAAACTTTTGATTGTATTTTTATCTTTAGCCACGCCCGCCAACTTACCTACTACCGCAAATTGGGGTTATTTGAAAGTGGAAAAAATAACACTTCCATTAACCATGCAGCAGTTATGTAGGTACCAGATGCGTACCTCGTACGTAACCTTTGGACGAAGAGTAGGTATATAAAACCTACCAGACTTTTTTGGCAAAAAACAGGATAAGAAAATTCGACGAAAAATTTTAAAAGATAATATAGGAAGTCCCAGCCAATCCTTCCTTAAAATTTCCACTTCAGATAGTAGGTAGTCTATGGACCAATCGACTTTCGTGTGCAAGTCGTGCTAACTTTGTGCCGATAAGCTAATTTTGTTAAGGGTAGCCAGGGCCTACATAAACAGACGGGCCACGACCCTGAACTGTTTGAGATCCTTGGTTTGTAATATTTTTATTATGTAAAAATACAAAAATTATAATTCTTATACAAAAATATAAAAAAAGCAAAACAAAATTCTTTTTATTTTTTGGTCTAGTATTGGTCCACGAAAAGAGTTCATATAAAAAAGATAGCTATTTTGTTTTGAGTTATGTTAAAATAACCAGTAAAAAGTGGGGTATTATGGGCTGATTAGGTGTTTTCTCCCGTCCACTTCCCTTGTAGGGGGAGGGAGAGGGTGCCTAATAATACCATATTATTGTATTGTCACAGGAACTATAATCGCATACCAAATTTGAATTTAATCGGAAGATTTGACCCGAACATACATACATACATACATAGTGGTGAAGTATAAATAAGTAACAACCGATTTGTTTTTCCATTGAAATAAATATAATATACAAGTGCATACATATATAACTTCTATACATCAAATTAAAGCAAAATGTTTGCTCTACAACTTTTTTTTAAATTTTGCCTTAGTATTATTGCAAATGGCTTCTGAAAATAAATAACTGCTTTAAAAAAAAAAAAAATAAAATTGTGTTTCTTATTTTTTATGACAAAACAATTTTATCGTGTGTTTCCACTGAATCGTTTGTTGTGATTTTCGACTCTCTATGTTAGTTTTTAAAGAAGTTACAGCGTTTTCAAAAGTACCATGCAAAAAAAGTGGTGGGGGCAATAACTTGAAAAAAACGAATTTACCCTTAACAAAGTTAGTTTATCGGCATACAGTTAGCACGATTTTCACACGAACCCTCCTTTTTGCCCGATTTGTCCAAAGACTATAGCGCGGAAGGCGAACATTTACAGAAAATTAAGGGTAACTGTAATTTTGAGTTAGATATTGTTTGAATGAACTGCGACGCATTGGAATATTATATAAAAATTCGGAGATTTTTTTTTGTGGGTCCGTCGCAAAGGGGAATGTAATTGAGTAATATGCAAAAGCACCCTCAGCTGTATCATCTATACCTCTACAAAAGTAATAGAATTTAAAAATAAAATAATATACAGGGTATTCTAATTAAAAGAAGAAAGTTAATGTCAAAGTTTGACATATGGAATGAAATTTGACCATTTTGACATATAAAATTTTATAGTTCACTAAAAGTTACGTAACTTTTGTTAAGGACTATTTTTTGTAAAATGACTAAAATGTATAATAACAGAGAAAATATATAAATAAATAATCAATTTATTTGCAACAGTTATAAATAGAATGAAAAAAAAATATATAAAGATCAAAATGATGTTGCAAAAAGGAGTCGAAAACAGCTTACGCTGATCAGAGTTCGACCCCCCTTCTCAATTATAAATATTAGGTAACTATATTCTTAAACTAATTTTATTATTATAAATAGTAAATAACAATACAAATTAAGGAATATAGGACAATAATATTTTAGCACTAGCAAAATTTTGTACTTTACGAGGATGGCATATAAACATAACTATATGGGGATAGGAAAAGAGCAATCCTTTTAAACTAGACTAGATAACTGAAAAATTCAAAATTTTTTTGTATATGATTTTTTTTACACAGAAAACAAAAATATAAATACAAATACAAGTAGGAAAATATAAAAATTTATTAAACTTGACTAGATAACTGAAAAAAAAAATTAAGTTTTGGTTAAGCCACGGTATGCTGTTAAGCGAAGAAAAATTTTCGAATTTTAACTGGTTTATCATTTATGGGTTTTACCATTATGTTAAATATCAATTTATAAATATATTGGTTTTTAAAAACTTTTTAAATTGTGTAATTTTGAGTGAAGGAATACACAGTTTACAAATCTCGTAGCTAAAACTTCTCTCGAAAACGTGGTACGATGAGGAGGCGTTTGGATAAAAATTTTTAAACGATTACTTAAGGAGGAGTTCTAAATTTAATTTTTTTGTACAGGTAACTTGGCTTTTTATTATTAATTATTTTATGAAAGAGACATAGCGAGTGTAGTTTTCTCCGCTGTTTCATATTTATCCATTTTGCGTCCTTCATTTTATGTGAAATTCTCTCATAGGAAAAACATTTCTAATGGATGACACTGTACAACAAAAACTACAAGCGACGCAGAGAAAAAAAGAATTCACCATCAATTTGGTCCTATCGATTAAGCCAAAGTTGTATAATTTTATGATACCGCCCCTTTAATAAAGGAAACTAGCACAGTTTTAGCCTAAACTATAGATTCATGAAAAAAAATATACAAACTTTGAACAACTTATATATTTTTGAAATAGAGGGGGTCATTTTGGGGACAATCTTTTTTTTGGGCGATCTCCTGTTTGACATTAAATTTGAAATTCTTATAAAATTTCCTCTTTAAAGATGCCCCATATCGTATAAGGTTCGCATACCTAGTTTTTGAGATATCTGCATTCAAAGTCTTTTGAAAGCGATTATATATCACAAACTAAATAAGATACCCTATGATGTCAGATGTCATTTTAAATGATTTTTTAAGGTAAATTTAGAAATGTTTGCCTTTTGTGTGTGATACAAACGCTTCATTTTAAAAATTGAAATTTTCAAACATTGATTGCCAGACCTCTCGAAAACTAGATATGCATAAAAGCAAACTTTATAAAGCTAGGAACACACAAGATAAAAAAGACGCAAGCAGATTGTGTCTCCTTTTAACCTGTTATTAGAAAATTTGATGAATGAAAAAGATGCATCGTGTGTTCCTAGCTTTAGGATTTTAAATTTGGTATCAAAAACAGTAGATCGCACAAAAAAAATTCTCCCCATAAATGCCTCCCAAAAAATAGCTACGTCAAAGCTTTTAATTTTTCTATTAAATTAAATCTAAGGGATATCTAGCTCAAAAATATACGTTCTAAAGTTTGTATTTTTTTTCTCGAATGTGTAGTTTAAGGCAACTGTGTCAGAAATAATAAACGACCCTAAATTTGTGCTGGCCCAGTCCAGCTTCAAAAAAATTAACTCTTTTTTCCAGCCCCAAACTTCTGCTGTTCCCGAGGGGTGGCTCGGTAATGCACTTTGGTGTACAAGCCGATGGCATTTTGAAGCATTATTTCGAGGCATTTCGGGGGCATATAAAGGCATTCTAAGCATTTTAAGGCAATTTATGACATTCTGAGGCATTTGTAACAGCAAAATCTGGTAAAAAATGGCTTTTGGTGTACACAAACTGACGACCGAGCCACCCCTCGGCTGTTCCAGTCCAGCTAACTGGGCTGGACTACAGACCCGGGATACGATTTTTGACAGTTATTGTTTTACCAGAGGTAAGCAACTTAAATTTGACAGTTGTTAGGGAAATGTTTGAAATTGTGTATTGGCAATGAGAGTTGGTAACCCCTGACAATAAATAACTTTGTCACTGTCACATTTTTGATTAAGAAACATCCGGTATCCAAAAAAATAAACTCTTTGTTCCAGCCACAAACTTGTGCTATCTCAGCCCAGCTAATTGGGCTGTACCAACTCAATTGATTGGGCACCAAAACATAAGCTTCCAGCTCCAACTTCAGGCTGTGCCAGCACAGCTAGTAGGACTGTCCCAACTATAGCTATTGATATTCACAGGCCGTCATAGTGGGTTGCTGTAACCCATTTATTTGGATTAAAAAAGTAATCCACGCATGTGGGCTGCTTTAAACCAAAAACTGTGCTAGTAATTCAACCCACGGCCTTGGGCTAATTTAACCATTTCTGTGGGTTATGGCTACCTTTTTTTTTCTCAGTGTAAAGTAAAATATTAAAATTATTTTTTATATGATAACCCTATAAAAGAGCTTTCCGAAATCACAAATTTAAAAATTTATCTTAGTTTAAAAGATATTTTAGAAAAACACGAAAAAACTTTCCCAATAACAGAAATATAGTGTATATTCCTTGCCTGTATTTATAATCTCGTTTTTGATATTAAGCCCAATGGTTTTAATAGATAATGCACCGGAGTCTTAGGCGCTCAAGCCCCCCCCCCTTCCAGAGCCACTGAGTATTCACTCCTAAAAATTAAATTTTCTCCAAAAATAACGAATAAAATTGTAATCCGAGACCATATATATATATTCTGTTTCTAAAGGATTGTTACGTTAATATTACGTAAAAGTTACATAACATGATTACTTTGTTACATAAATTCTGGATAACCTGAAAGTCACAACAAGGTAAGAATTAACGATGCCATACACAAAGTTGCCTACTTTTTATGTAAATAAGATGTAATTAAAATAACGTAAAGCGATTAACTAGTAACTAGAAAGTAAATCGAAAGGTAAAATTAGGGTAAATTTTTTAAAATAATATTTATATCTCTTACTGTCCCAGGTAAACTTGACGTCACGTAAATAACTTACTCTTTATGTAACTGCTATACAGGGTGTTCCAAATTTGATGCTCACCATGGGGATCTCCTAAACGGTAGAAGATACGAAAAGATTTAAATTAGGGCAAAGTTGCCCAAATTCAGAGATTAAAAAACAAAGAAAAAAAACGTATTTTTAGAATGCTAGGTAAAGTTATATGAGACAATGATGTTAACTCTGTGTTTCGGACTTCCATTGTCCACTACCTTCTTCAGGTGCAAACTACTCGTCGAGTTTGCACCTGAAGACGATCAGAGATTGTACTGATCGAAACGTCATGTATAAATAAAATATAGTCAATGAAAGTCCGAAACACAGAGTTAATTTTAAAGTTATTTTGTTATAACGAAATGTCAAAAAAACTGTCATTTGTAAAATGTAAAAAAACTGTCATTTTTAGTAAGTTAAAAAAAGTACTGCAATCGGGTTTCCAAAATATAAAAGTAAATTAAAAGCAAAAATTAAATTTGGGCTGGGAAAATAAACCCAAAACGTCAGGTGACTGAAATAAGCTTGCAAAATGTTATCTGTCTTACTTTATGAACCAAACGGCAGGAGAAAAAAAGGATGTGTCCATAAGAAAAAATGAACTTGACAGTGCTCCTGTCACACTGAAATATCAAGTCTCAAAAACGGACCTCTCACTAGGTAGATCCTAAAAAAGTGCATGTAGAAAGTTTTAAGCGTTTTTAACAGCTTTAAGGATAAGGGCGCAGAAAAATAAAAACTAAAAATGAAGATTTCGGTTTTTTCCGCCTATCTCCAGAACTATCCGGAACTTGTAAACTTTTTTTTTAGTTTTGAGCAAATTTGAAACACCCTGTATATAAATTTATAACATAAATGTTATATAAATATTGCGTATTGCTATGTAATATGTATGTAAAATTAAAGTCACATTCTGTATGTAATATTTATATAGGTACTTCTAATGTCACAACAAGGAAAAATGCAACGTACGTGCACAAGTTCCCTTCTTATTACGAAAATATAATGTAATTAAATAAACATAAGTTAAGTTATGTAAATGTTATGTCCATTTTATGAAAACATTTTTTATGTAAATTGTTCGACTTAAATACTATGAAAGTAACAGATGTGTTTGCTGGGTAGCCCCTCCTCCCAGGAATAATTTCTGCGTACGCCACTGGATTATCTAATAGTAATGGTTACTAATAAAAGGTTATGTCAGCCCAATCTGATTAATATCGTACGATTAAAAAAAAAAGGGTAGGGGAAGAATCAAAGGTGTGCATGACACCGATTGATAGAGCTTCAAAGTTGATAATTTTGAAAAAAAGCTTATTATATCTCGGGAATTAATGAACCGATATTTTTTTAAAATGACTTCTATACTTAGGTTTTCAAGATGTGTCGAAAATAACAATTAAAAATCAATAAATTTTCAGGAGGGCAATAAAATCGAAGTTTGTTTATTGAAAAATCATCAAAATTTTAGCGGAAAGGTTACCTATAGTTTTGTTCAGTCACTAATGATCATATACATATATAGTGCGTTCAAAATTTTGAAGATCTATTTTTACAAAAATATCCTAAAGAGGAATGTTCCCAAACTTTTATTTATCCCCGTATACCTATAGGTGCAGGTACAGCTACTTATTTGCTAATTTTTGACATGTTTTAAGAAAATTATACCAATGATATTATACTAAAAATGCCATTTCTTACACGTTTTAAAAATGCTGTTGATAAAAATAATTGTCTTTTAAAATTTGAGCAGAAAATGTATATCTCGTTTACGTTTTTTGGTAAAATATTTAAAATAAACGGCGCCAGCAGGCACGTATAGCGCATAAAATCTTTAAAAAAAAAGATTTTTTTTATATATTTTTTTTTACGTTGAAAATTTTATTATTCAACTAAATGTGAAAACCACTTGTCTGAAGAATTTTTTTTAAAGTTTAACCCCCTTCCTACCTTTTTCCCAACCTCTCACCCCCCCCCCCAACAAAACTCATGATGACAAAGAATTTTTGTGCCAAATTTGATAAGAATCAGTTTAGGGGTTTTTAAAAGTTCTTATGTCCCAGACAGACATCATCCCAACATTTTGTATTTAGGTCTTCTGCGCTGCGCCCTTCTCCCCCTGTATCCGCCATTGTAGTTACTTAGTTTTTTTTTTAATTTAAAGCAAAAAAATTGGTGCTAGAAAGCACGGATAGTCCCACCGCATACAAACAATTATTTTATATTGAAAGGAAATGAAAATATCTCGAAAACTGTAGCTTTGAAAGATTTGGACCTTACAACATAATTTTTGGGTAATATTTACGAAAACCAAAATTTGAAAACCGCATATCAATAGCTGCTTTTTTCAAATAACTCGGAAACTAAAGCTCCGACGAATGAGGACTTTATAACAAAATTTGTAGTCCATATTCATGGAAACTTAAATCTGAAAATCTTATATCGCTACTTGCTTTTGTTGAAAAGTTACAATTTTTTAAATATCTTATCCCCCTTTTCTTCCCTTAAACCCCCCACCACCCTACCCAAAAGTTAATCAGTTCATGATCAGCCGATAGAGCAGTTTTGTACCAAATTTCGTTAAAATCGATTAAGGCGTTCTTGAGTTATCGTGTATACAGACAGACAACAGACTGACAAACAATTTTTTTTTTTTCGTCGATTAAGGTGTTGGAACCTGTTATTCCTCCAAAGTTGGAACCCTAGTAACTCTTTTTTGATAAAATTAAGAAAAGTCAAAATTTACGGTTTTAATAGTCCCCCATACCATATTGGTATATGATGAACTAAAAATAATAATTTTTTTTTGATGCATGAACCCCATTAAACCCCTTAAAGTTGCTCCTTATTCTTCACTTTAGTATCAAAGACACAACTCTGAAGTTTTAGAAAAAAATGTAAAATAATATAAAATTTACAGTTCATCCTGTCCCAAATGTAGTTCTATAAACATACATCAGGCTGCTACCTAATCAAAAGTTATTGATATGTATAGTTATTGTATCAACATACAATATGTAACAATGTTAAAACAGTAACAAAAAAACATAAAACTAAAAAAAATACAAGGTTTATAAACATAAAAACCTGATAAAAATCTGAAAATCCCGTAAAAGGTTTTATGCGATTTTTTGGCGGGGATTGGTTTGGCTTCTACTGCAGGAGTCTTAGTTTCTTGGGTCGTAGTGTTTTAATTACAAACTTCATAATCTCAGTAGGTTCCTGGGCATAATGGGCCCACTTGTGAGGTCGCAGAGTGCTAATCAACATAACATGGTTTGTTATGCACGGTTCATACTAATAAACCCGGTTCAAAAATAGACCTCCCTGGCACGAAACCAAAATGCTATTTCAAAGGAAAGTTATCCAGAATAAACGCAGGCATATTCGAGGGAGACAGAGGACTCCAGATTTTGTTTTCTTTTTGAGTTATAAAAAGCAAACTGTTGGTCGTTCCTAAAAAAGATTTATAAATAGACGTCGGAGATTAAAGTTTGTGTTTTAAAATTTTTGGCTAAAAGTTCGTTTTTCTAATTTTTTTAATGAAGTGGGACACATTAGGTACACTTTTTGTGTCCATTTTGAGACTTTTGAATATATTTATTTTTGTGTTATTAATATAAAATGCCAAAATGAAAATAGTTTTTCAAAATGTGATAGTGCTTCTTAGTTTCGTAGCCTACAATTATTTCTGCTTGGCTAAAGATGAAGATATTAGTATTGGTAAGTCATAATACAGAGGGTGTAAACAAGGTGGTAAACCATCGCTTCTCAAGCATTTTAATGGGAGGCAGTAAATTAAAAAGTACTAAAAACACACATTATTTTTAACATATTTGGTTTTTTAAGTTCCAACCCTCCATATATCGATGATATATAGCCATTAATAACTAATCAACCTATCGCCCGATGTCAAAGAATTTTTTTGCCAAATTTAATAAAAATCGGTTTATTTTATCTCAGACAGAGACAGTCAGAGATGTTGTCTTTAGGTCTTTTTTGACTGAAATAAGTTATTTTTAATGGAAATAAAATAGTACTTTATACAACTAGTGGCTAAAATAGTGCTTTTTTACAATTGTGGAGTTTAAAGAACGAGCGCAGCGAGTGATTTAAACGCGAGTTAAAAAAAGCTCAGTTTATCCGCGAGTTGTAAACACTATTTTTTTAAAATATCTTCTTCAAAAAAAAATCAAAAAACGGAAAAACATACAAAAAACTAAAACCCAAAAGCATTTAGCTACAATGGCTTTTTAAATTTCGCCCCATATCCTTCAGTTGTCCATATATCCTTCTGATATTATTTGTGTTCAAAAAAAATAATTTTATACGTTCATCAAAAACATGATTTTAGTAACTGTGTGCGGATAACTAAAGCATAGCTTTTTTGGTTGCCATTGCAAAAAAAACTTTTTTTTTGATCACGGGTGCAAAAAAAAATCTGTCCATTTTTTACCCAAAATTAAAGAGAAGTAGCGTATAAATAGTAATATTGAAAAAATTTAATTATTCTTGTCTAAAAATTAAGCCATTTCTGCCAGTTTTCACCAAGTATTACCGAAAAAATCATTCGAAAACATCGTCAAAATATCAAACTGTCACCGAGTAAAAAGGCACATCATCACTGATGATTATTTTTTGAATGGTTTGCAAATATGCAGGTATATCAGTGGAGTAGCCAGAAATCGACTCTGGGGTGGTTTCATCATGTAATAAAAGTCAACTACCTATACCTATGGCAAATTTTTAAAAATTGGGTAGGTGCCTATTCTACTCTTGAACAAATTACACCAAAATGCTAGTGGTAAAAATTGCTTAAAATTAAACAAAATTGTTACAATATTTTATATTGGTATAGCGCCGCAGGCGAAAACTTTGACAAAAAAAACAATACATTCTTTAAAAATTTTGATCTACTAGGTTTTTTTGTAAAAGTAGATTGGGTTAGATGTCAAGAAGGGGAAGGTTGCGGTGGTTTTAAGGAAAATTATACTAAGGATGCCATTTATTACACGTTTTGAATGCTGGTGAGAAAAATTCCTTAGAATTAAACTAAAATTGTAACAATTAATGGCGTCATAGCACCGCAGGCAAAATTTTTAAAATTTATGACATCACGTTAACCAAACACACGTCACAAACAGGAGTTAAAAGTCAAAAAAGTAGGGGAGTTATAGCTCTCCCTGGGACCTCATGGGGGGGTTTCACTCTTACCCCCCCCCTGGCTACGCCACTGGGTATATATGTATTGTTTGTAAAAAACCCCTTATACCTACTGCATTATTAGAAGGTAATTTAAGCGTATAAATGTTTTTTTTTTAAGTAGTTTTTTATTGTAAATTGTTTTTAGGTGTTTTTCAAAACCAGGGTCAAGAAAATTTCAAAAATGCCCATCTTGATGAAATTGCAAAAATCCAGGAAATTCAAGATAGCGACAGGCTAGAGATTGTCAATCAATGTAGGTATTGCCTAAACCTCTATCAGTGAATGAAAGCAATCGAGTTTGTAAATTTATCTATGACATTCATCGGGTTCAAATTACCCGATTGTTTACATAACAAATTCGAAAAGTGGTAATTTTCGTCACGAACAAGTGGACTTCGGGCAAGCTGACAAGGGTGAAAAAGTCCCTATATTATACAGGGTGATTTAAAGTTCCCTAGAAAGATTTGAACAGTAGTTAGATATCATTAATCTAAGAAAAGTTACGTTATTATTCTGTTTAAATATAATTTTTTTTTCTGAATTTAATCGCTTTTAAAATAATTTACCAATCAAGTCTAGGCGTGCTGACAATGACATGTTTAAGGGGTTTTTGTCAAGCATTTTGAAGTTGTCAAAGTTTAGTTTTTAAAAATTGATGTCTCTACCACCTAGTAAAGGGTGCCTCTCAGAAAATATTAACAATTAATTACAAGAGTGTAGCACTTTACCGCTCGCGCGAGTAGGAACCATGCTAATATACCGTATTCTATAATATACCTTTCAGTTTGCGAGATATTACGAACCAACCAAAACTTTGGGTTCTCGGCCATTTTCGGACCGCAGGGAGACGTTAGCTCCACAACAATTGAATCGATTTGTCAATATTTGAACCTGCCCTACATCACTACAACGCGGAGAAAAACATCGGGTGGCAATAAGGAGTTTCCGCATAGCTTCAACGTTTTTCCAGACGCCAATTTGTTATCTAAGGTAGGAAAAAAATTGGTGCTTATACCATACAATTTTTTGAAATCTATACGTTAATATAAAAATAGTCGTCCCGGGACAGGTACGTTAGGCAGTGGCGTAGCCAGTGGGGGGGGGGGGGGGTTGGGGGTTAACCCCCCCCAGGAGGTTCAATAAAATCTACAATAAATTAATTATGATCAGGGGCCCCAAGGAGAGCTTTAATTCCTCTACTTTTTTGACCCTTTACTCCGGTTTGTGACGTTGTTACAATTTTAGTTTCATTCTAAGGAATTTTTATCAAAAGCACGGCCATTTCAAGCGGTCGGACGGGACAAAAAAGTAACCCATTACTAGTAA
Source organism: Oxystoma pomonae (assembly GCA_963921995.1). NCBI lineage: Eukaryota > Metazoa > Arthropoda > Insecta > Coleoptera > Brentidae > Oxystoma > Oxystoma pomonae. The sequence continues at coordinate 40,329,607 of OY998164.1, forward strand.
AACCCGCTGTGACTTCTATATGATTAAAATTGTGACTATATTTTCTAATAAATAATTTCCTAAAACCATAGGTTATGCAATAAAACAGTTTAAAACAATAAGTTGTAACCAGAGCTTATATTGGGAGAATTTTTAAACTTTGGGTTGGACAGGACAAGAAAAAACTGTTTGCATATTTTGTCTTTTTTACATACCAAGAAAAAGTGTTATGGTGGTTTTATGATTTGGAGTTATTTAAAGATTTTTAAGAAACACCAGTAGATTGTTAAAGGGTTTTTCTTTTTTTTAAATAAAATTACATTTGCTTGAAATGGCCCAGCATTTAAAACATGTAATAAATGACATTCTTAGTATAATTTTTCTTAAAATTTTCATCTACACCACCGCAACCCACCCCTTCTTGGCATCTAACCCAATCTACTTTTTCAAAAATATTTTACAAAAAATCGAAGAGATCAAAATTTTTAAAGAATTTGTTGTTTTTTTTGTAAAAATTTTTGCCTGCGGCGCTATACCAATATTAAATGTTATTACAATTTTGTTTAATTTTAAGATATGTTTTTGTCAGCATTTGAAACGCGTAAAAAATAGCATTTTAGTGTATTATTTTCAAAATTTCTGCCTGCGTTGCATTTAAGGGTTAATTTTGAAAAAATCTGCAAATGAGACTAGAAGAGACTTGCTTCTCAAACTCAACACCTATTAAACTGCCCCTCTCCTCTCCCTTCAGTTCAAGAGCTTAAGCAATAGGCACCTACCTAATTTTTAAAAATTTGCCATAGGAAAATAGTTGTATTAAATGCTGACCCCCCCCCCCGATTTTTGGCTACGTCACTGCGTTAGGTATGATGTAGGCACGTACAAAAGTGGGCGTAAAATGCACGTACAGCAAGAACGATGTTTTTAGGTCTTTTTCGTACGTACTTAACGTTTTTAATAAGTTATAACTTGGACGTAGTTTGTTTGCGTAATATTTTTCTATGCGAATTTTTAATTCTCTTAAAATAATTGGTATTTTATGATTACCCATCCTCCGTCAAGAACTCTTTCCCGGGTGGTCAACCAGGGGCTTTAAAATCGCTTCCCTTTCAGACAACAAACATATTATTTTGAATTTTATGTATTTATGTCTTACGTCCCACTTACCAACAACGTTCCCTGTACGTATTCCGTACGTACATTGTATATTTTACATCCAATTCACGTCTTTTATGAGTTTATCCGCAGAACATACAAAGCAATTAAGTACATACACAAATGTACGTACATGGTACTTGTTTTCCATATCCCAAGGTCATTTGGAAGTACATAGCAACTACGGAGCGTACAACTATACGGAAAAAATCAGTGGGAGTTAATAATAATTATATAGCTTTGATTCATTTTTAATTCAATGACTTGGCGTAGCCAGAAATCGACTCTGGTGGGGGGGGGGGTTCATCGTTTAATAAAAATCAACTACCTACCTATGGAAAATTTTTAAAAATTAGATAAGTGCCTATTGCTTGAGTTCTTGAACTGAAGAGAGGGGAAAGGCGGTTTAATAGTTGTTGAGTTAGTGTATCCCAAACAAAAATACTTGTTTTTTCAAAATTAACCCTTAAATGCGCTGCAGGCAATTTTTTTTTTAATTACACTAAAATTCTATTTTTTACGCGTTTCAAATGTTGCTGACCAAAAAATTGCATAAAAAATTAAACCAAATTGTAACAATATTTAATATTGGTGTACTAGATTTTGGCTTAGATGGCCAGAAAGGGTGCGTTGCGGTGGTATATATAGATTTGTTGCCAAATCATAAATGCGCCGCATATGAAAATTTTAAGAAAAAATTATTTTTTTATTACGTTGAATGATGGTAAACTAAACTTGTAACAATTAATGAGGTCATAGATTTGTTATGAGTGCTGCAATTTACAGCTCTCTCCACTGCGACCTGAGGGATCTATTGTGGCTCATTTCCCACCTACCCCACTCACCAGACCGGTCTGAAGAGCACCCCCTAGGAAGGCAGTTTTCTTTTCCTAGAGGGATTTAAACCTAAACTCCTTTGTCAGGTCTAGGGATCTTTAACGTGCTCCACTATCAATATATGGATCACACGGGACCGTCCTCTTAACGTCCTCTCCGAGGGACGGTATGGAATCGAATTAGCCTGCCTTCTAGCTAACTCGGCATACTCTGCTTCATACTACGTTTTACCTTAATCTTACAAAATTCTGTAATTTTATAAGAAAAAGTCCAAGTAGACCACCTGCAAGACCCGGGGCTTGAACCCGGCATCTCCTGCTTGAAAGTCGCGGCGTTAACCTCGACACCAAGCAGGCAGGCTTTAAATAATGACGTCATAGCACCGCAGGCAAAATTTTTAAAATTTAAGACATCACACCAAACACACGTCGCAAACCGCAGTAAAGGGTTTAAAAGTCGATTGGGTTTGACCTCCTGGTGGGGGTTTTAACCCCCCACCCCCCCAGGCTACGCCATTGATTGATTGTCATTCCAATAAATTCTAATGTTTTTATGACAATTCTACTTATCATAGGTATGTTTCCTGTGTAATTACGTACTCTTCGTACTAGGGTTACGTACGAGGTACGTACCCGATATAACTTTGCTGTCTGAGTTGAAATGAACAAAAAAACATTTAGTAAAGATGACAAAATATCAAACTGTTAAAAATAAAATGGCCATCAGTAACGTCACTAACTGGAAACAAATGCGATTTAAACTACCATTTATGTGGGAAAACATTTGAAAAACCCTTGAGACAAATTCTCGACTTGTACAGCCGCCCTTGATTTAATTGTGTTGCAGTTTTTTCAGTGTGGTGGCTAAACTAAGCTTTTTAAGAGAGAAGGTAAGAGCATATAGCGAAACATTTGGTGGCCATTTTAAGTTCATGCAGACAGTTTCTTATTTTGTCGTATTTGGATATGTATAACTTGATGTTGGATTTTCGTAAAATTATCTACCATAAAAAATGGATGGGAATTATTTCGGCACTCGTGATGAAAAAAGTCATATGGTTTGGTTATTTACGGATCGACAGTTAATGAAATCGTGTTTTTGATGAAGGAATAAAATAAACTATGTCCCTCTTCAATTTTTTGGTTTGCCTCAAACTTGACAAAACCCTTGAAAAACCTTCCGTGTGACGACACACTGTCGACGAGTTTTTTTAGGGCAAATACAGTTTGTATTAAAAAGTGTTGCGCGCCTAGGGGCTTATTCTTGAATTTCTGATATCGACCAATATTGGACTTTGAAGCGATCACGAGTTATCCGAAATCTATCCGACCACGACCGAACCTCACTCGATTGCCGTGTATCGTAGGAACTTTCCTACACTTTCATACACCTGGTCCGGGGGCATGAAGTTCGATTACGAGACCAGAAAAAGGAAGTAAAGCTGAGCACAAAGCATGCATGGGCAAACGTCGACCAGCAAAACCTCTTCGGATTCCTACAAATAAAAATTGTTGAACTTTTGTTTTTATTGAATAATGTGCAATCAAACTATTATAAACCGAGTTAATCCTAAAATAAATTTTAATCGACGTTAGAACAATGATCCATTATAATAGGAAGAAAACGCCAAACTATTTTCTATCTAAACAAACAGAAAAGATTTTAAACAATTTTAATGGATTTTATTCATATGGTACTGTTTCTATGTCAGTGGCGTAACGTGGGAGGGGGGTTTGGGGATTAAAACATCCTCCCCCCCCTGGAGGTCCAACTCAATCTACAATAAATTAATCAAAATCAATAGCCCCAGGGAGAGCTATAGCTTCCCTACTTTTTTGACCCTCTACTGACGTGTGTTTGGCGTGATGTCTGCGGTTTTATGACGTCATTAATTGTTACAATTGTAGTTTAACTCTAACGAATTTTTATCACCAGCATTCAAAACGTGTAATAAAATAATAAATGGCATTCTTAGTATAATTTACCACCGCAGCTCACCACTTCTTGGCATCTAACCCAATGTACTTTTTCAAAAGTATTTTACAAAAAACCTAGGAGATCAAAAAATATGTTTTTTTCAAAATTTTCGTCTGAGGCGATATACCAATATTACTAGCAAACAGTAGTGGTCCGGGTAACCATCTGTATCTGCAAAACTATACCGGCCCTCTGCTTTTTGACATACGAGCTACCGGTCCGGATAAAGAACGCTTGGCCCGTAATGGCCGTTTATGTTCAACGCCGGCATATAAAATTTTATTAGAAATAAAAAAATGTAAGAAAAATAAACACGACCTTTTTTAAAATAAAACAGATACTTCAAGGATACAGGCCTATATTAGGTAATAGAAAAAGAAGCCCTCTGCCTATCACGCTTTTTCCGCTTTCGCAATATGCTCCCCGCCCTAATAACACATGAGGTGCCGGGGACGTCCTTTTTAGGTCTCCATAGGTCACGAACGTCCCAGACCTAAAAACTACCCAAGAAGAAAGTCTAAAAACAGTTCCAAATGAACGTTCAGGGGACGTCCTTTTTAGATCTTCATAGGTTGCGAAAGTCACAGCCCTAAAAAGTACGTACCAGGAACGTTCCAAGAAAAAGGTCTAAAAACAGTTCCAATTAAACGTTCAGAGGACGTCGTTTTTAGATCCCCATAGGTCGCGAAAGTCACAGACCTAAAAAATACGTCCCTGGAACGTTCCAAAAAAAAGGTATAATAACAGTTCTAATTGAACGTTCAGAGTACGTCCTTTTTAGATCCCTGTAGGTTCCGAAAGTCACAGCTCTAAAAAGTATGCCCCTGGAACATTTCAAGAAAAAGGTCTAAAAACAGTTCAAATGGAACGTTCAAGGGACGTCCTAAACAGAGACGCATGTACTGTAGTTTTAATTAGCTACTCATTTAGCAACTAGATGGCGTACTTTGGTAAAATATTCTTTATCTTTTCGAGATATTCGTTTTATATAATAAGAGATCCTTGTATTTTATTGTATAAATGAGTTTATATAAAGAACAGCCAAGGGTCGTCCAAGGAAAGGTTCCAGAAACGTCCAAAGGAACGACCCCGAGACGTTACAGTTTACGACATTAATCGTTCCGAGAACGTTCTCGGAACGTTAACCGACGTTTTTGGACGTTCAAAAGAACGCCCAAAGGTTGTCCAAGTAAACGTTTCAGGAACGTCCCCGAGACGCTACAATTGGTAATATTTATCGTTCCGGGAACGCTCCCGAAACGTTTGGCGACGTCTGTGGACGTTCCCGGAACGTATGCTCAGAATATACCGTGGACATTCAAATAAGAACGGCCAAGGATCGTCCAAGTAAACGTCCAAAGGAACGTTCCTGAGACGTTACAATTGACGACATTGTTCGTTCCGAGAACGTTACCTGAACGTTTCACGACGTCTACGGACGTTCTTGGAACGTATCATTGGTCGCGCCGGAACGTTCCAGGGACGTTTTTAAAACGTACTTGTATTATTAGGGCGGGCTTGATTTTATTTGGTTTTTTTAAAATAATCGATATTTTTTAATGTCAACAAGAAATTTTTAAAATTATTCAAAATATGTAAAAAATTATGTAAAACCACATGAATGGTTCCGAGACTTTCACAGTGCAAAATTTGATACAAATTTGCTGGACGGTTTTTGTGGTCAACTAATTGGCAAAACCACATTTTTTATTCAAATCCTCTCTTAATAATTTCCAAACACGAATGTCTATAACTCGATCTGTTTGGGTTGCTCCTTCAAGATCGAGTTGTGTGACTTGCTGAATTGGTGTGATGGATGGGGTCTATTAAAATACAAAAGAATTGGAACTTAACTTTTTTAGTAAAACGAATCCAAACTAATACAATGCACCCTTGATATGCAAATAAGCACATTATTTATAGAAAAAAAAATATAGTAAAAAACTTATTTTTATACAGGTTTTTTTTATTAAAAACTCAAATTATTCTAAGAGCCTCCTCACCTAAACCAGAAGCAAAGTGTTTAGTGCACTTTAGATTTAATCAAAGAAATAGTACTGTTAGGGTCATATAAAAATAGAAAAATTAATTCGCTTAGTTTTTGTGGAATATAGAGCTCAAAGTATGTTACTTCCCAGCAAACACGGTTCCCTCGGGCCTTTGTCGACGTCGATTTACGACGGACCAGCAGTATTTTTTGTCCGCTTTGCGAAGTAGGCCCAATGTATGTTTGCCGACGCAGCGTTAGACTGTAGCCCCCCGTCGGACCAATGGTAAATTTTACTTTTTGCTGACATCGGCATACCGTCGCCGTACGATTAAGGTCCGATATGGTTTAACCACATGGTACCGACCGTCCGCCCATAACTGCTTAATTTGGTCGGTCTAACGTAGGCAAGCTGGTCTCGGCCCGACATCGGTAAACTATTCAAGTCCGACATTGGTTTCCTAAAGCGGTCCAACGTCGGCGATTGACGGAGGTCCGTCGGTGGTAGCTTAAAGCGGCCCGACATTGGCAAACTACAAAGTTTCGATAATGCGGGTGCTTAACCAGTCTGGTTTAAGTGGCAGAAGAGGTGATTCTTGTAGAGAAGTACCACCATCTTGTCAAGTCCACATTCTAGTTTTGAAATATGGTTGCTCATTATATATATAATATTATCTTCCACTGTACAGTGATCATAGTGACATTAGCGCCATCTTTACATACTAGGAAGAAACTATTAAGCAGTTTAAAAATTTTAAGGTGACGTAATCGGACCATCGTCGGTTGCCGATTCTCGACCAATCAAACAAAGTTCCAATCGGACCATCGTCGGCCCTAAAGCAGATAAAGTGGTCGTCGGCATAAAGTCGACTATAGTAAATCGGGCCATCGTCAGTTGCCGATTCTCGACCAATTAAACAAAGTTCCAATCGGACCGTTGTCGGCTCTAAAGCAGATAAAGTGGGCGTCGGCATAAAGTCGACTATAGTAAATCGAGCCATCGTCAGTTGCCGATTCTCGACCGATTAAAGAAAGTTCCTATCGGACCATCATCGGCCCTAAAGCAGATAAGGTTTGCGTTGGCATAATGTCGACTATAGTAAATCGGGCCATCGCCAGTTGCCGATTCTCGTTCGATTAAACAAAGCTCCAATCGGATCGTCGTCGGCCCTAAAGCAAATAAAGTGGGCTTCGGCATAAAGTTGACTATAATAAATCGGGCCATCGTCAGTTGCCGATTTTCGTCCGATTAAACAAAGTTCCAATCGGACCATCGTCGGTCCTAAAGTGGTGTCGGCATAAAGTCGACTGTAGTAATGTGGACCTCCGTCAGTTGCCGATTATTGACCGAAAAGTGAAAATCGCAATCTGACCAACATCGGGCCAGAGTGTAGTCGCCGATGCCGAGACACTGCCGACGTTGTCGACATTGGCCCGATTCAGGGCCGATGATTTGTGTTTGCTGGGTTGTTATTTAGGTAAACCAACTAAATTATTAACAAACTTGTATATTGGCTAATTTTAGGGCCGTTTTAAAAAAAAGTAAAGGGCCAGCAGGTAGCCATTGTTGTAGATAGCATCACGGGGCAATCAACGGGCCGGGCCGGCAAAGCATATGTCGCCCGGTTCGGGATTCTCAACGGCCCTAAGTGAACCTAGCCGATCCGGCAACCGGACCGGCAATCTAACTGTGGCCCTATACCGTGAAGTCCGGGGGACAAGTATCGGGCCAACAATAAGCCATCAATTTTTGTTTGCTGTGTAATTATTATTACAATTTTGTTTAATTTTAAGCAATTTTTTTATCAACAACATTTGAAACGCGTAAAAAATAGCATTTTAGTGTATTTTTTCAAAATTGGGTCACACACAAGTCATGGACAAATGCTCGGCAAAACACTAGAATAACGAAATGAGAAATATTTGCCGATCATTTGTCCATGACTTGTTGATTTGCTCGTTCGTATTCGTCTATAAAAACTTATGGCTCACTGATGATCCCTAACAAGGGTGAAGCACGTGTTTGCTTCTAGTCTCCAAGTCGCACCCGGTGTGTATTCTTGTGGTACTCCGATGTATTTTATATTGTTTGTTTTCTTGTTATCGATTCGTCATAGTAAAAAGCCCTGTGTCTGAAACCAGTTAGTGGTATAACTAGTGGAAAAAGCCAAAAATCCAATAGTTTTTCTTTTACGAAAATTCTCTTGTTAAGGTCGTAGTTACAATCTGGGGAATTTTTTTTAGCAACACTGAACGGGAAATCAATTTAACTATGTCGACCTGATTTTTTTGCAAAATTTTACGTCATTGAATTTGTTTTCCATGGCAACGCGGAGACTTTATTTATGTTTACCCACAGTGGGACACCAGAGATTTTTTAGCACCGGGCCAAAAATTTGACTTTTCGCGTTCTGCGCCGCTACTAAAATACCATTTATTGCAGAATTACCTGCTAAAAAAACGCTACTCAACTACCTATTAAAGTAACTGGTTGTAATGTTTAAGGTTGCATTTATAATTGAATTGGAAACACTCCCGCTAGCTGATACCGACAACAGGTTAACCCACAGGTCTGTGGGTTAACCTAAAAGCATGCAGATTTAGAAATCGGCTATACTGGCGCTAGACGAAATAATCGTATTCTATTTTAAACAGGAGCGTCAACGACTAGCAAGAGTCTTTCCAACCTCTAAATGGAGCTTTATTACTGACCTGTTTTGTTAGTACTCAAGTATCCGTGCGTTTTTGAACTCCAAGATTTCACTAGTACAATTGCACATAACTATGCCGCAATAATTTAAATTTAAAAAAAATGGTTAAATCAAAATAAAAACAAAATTATGTGGGATTATGGGCGCCGAATTTTTCTATGCGAATTCCTAGTAATCCCAGCGAGCCAGTATAAAGTTCTCTTGGTTCTTTGATAGTCTCGGGGTATTGCCCGTGCAGCGCTAGGCCTTTTTCGGCGGGCGACCGCACACGCGGAGTGGTTTCATATTTGTTTTAGAACAATGTTTTTGAAAACTCATTTTTGAAAGATAAACATAACCTCGAATGGTTTTCTGTCAGAAAACGTAAAAATACTCTTCTGTCCCACTGCGACCCAATTTAAAGTTTGTTGACAAAACACCTGCAGTTACCATGGAATCGTATAAATTCTGTGTTCTATCGGCCAACACTTGAACTGCGTGTGTCTCCCAAATTCAATGAAGTGTGATTTATTGATCGGTTTTCTTTTCCGGAGTGCACAGGCTTTTAGAAAAAAGGAAATTAGTTTTTATTTTCGCTAAAGCAAAGAAATATAAAAAGGAAAAATGTAATCCAGAGGAAATTGTGAGTATTTCTCTATTTTTTTTGTAAATCGGGTTTGCTCTAAACCGCAGTTATTTTGAGGCTTCAGATATTTTTGTTTTTGTTAAGCATTTAAAAATGATCATCCCTGCAAAATTTCAGCTAATTCAGATGTTTAGTTTTCCCTGTGCACTCTGGCAAAAGATTAAAAAAATTAAAAAACAAGGCGTTGCCACTTGTACTTTTTTTTACTTAAAATCTGGGGAGAAACTATAGCCTTAATTAAAAATTAGAAAGCAGGTACATTTTTTAATACCAACATTTTTAAAAGCTAGGTAAGTAATTACTGAAAAAAATAGTCCAGTAAATCAACCTCTATCAAAAATTTGTGCTTTGTTCTCTGCCCAACTAACATTTATAGTAACAGTAAATGCTTCGAGGCTTTCCTTTGGTAGTAGAGTGTGGTCGTCAGAACAACAATTTGGGACTTATAAGTTGCACCTTACGTAATACATACCCCCAGGAAGTCTTCTAAGTCGTATTCTTTTATGATGTCGTTTGAAAGTATCCTTACCACCATGGGACCATACCAAGTTCCTTTCCCGCCAGAGTTCCTTCTCATTCGTGAATTTCTAGTAGCCCCGACTTTATTTCGTTATTTATTTGCCTCAATAAATTGAAGCCCCATAAAAGTAGCCGACGTTGAACGTCACAACTGGGAAATTACTTTAAATTTCACTAGAAAAGTTTGCGACATCATAGTTGCATAATAATGTTGCAGTATGGAGGAAATAACTTTTTATGACCACTTCTAAGTCGCAAATCTTTTAAAGTAACATATTCGGATATCGGGAATCATACTGGGACAGAAAATCTGCCTCCTTTTATTTTCGTTTTATGAGCCTTTTAATATTAAAAAAATAAATTGTTTTATATCCAAATTAAATTATGATCAGCAAACGTCGATATCCAACACATTTTGAGGGGCCCAGCTGCTGATTGTGAAAACATAACCTCAAAAATCACAACGAAAAAGTTTCATCAGCTACAAGAAAACAGCAGAATTGTGAGGGGGCGCTTGTTTTTGGCAATACGTGACGTATATTTTTCACATTAAAATTTCCTTCGCAGTTGAATTTTGACACTTGTAAAACTTTACACTTTTTGATCGCATATATATATATATATATATATATATAATGCATACTAAGCCATAACCAAACTAAAAAATTTGACAACATTGTTTTGTTATAATCACTTTGTCATGTATGAATTTATACTACCAAAAAGAACCGAATAGAAATTTTGGAACTAATCCACTCCTCTTTCGACACCGTCATATATAAAAGCGCCTCCAGGAACGTGGTTGCGACATAGCAGTGTGTTAATTGGTACATACCTAACTTTGAAGTCATGGCAACATAATAATAACCGAAAAATTGTTCCCCACTTAGGGAATTTCTACGTCATGGTATGGTATAGAGGCACGTAACGGCGGCAAGTTGCGGTTACTTTCAGGATATTCTATGTAGTGCTGGTTACGTCTTGACGACTTTAAATGTTAGTTGGGTGAAGTGTACCAGCCGACTTAATTTCTGCAACAGTAAAAAAAACTTAAAATAAGACACATGGACAGTCTGACATCACAATATCCAACGGACGTTTTTTCAAGCAAAGGCGTTTGAAAAAGAGTAAAGTAGTCAAAAAAAACTTCTAAAACATTTTAAAATTAAAATACAAGAAAAATCTTTTTTTGTTTGATGCTAAAACCCCTATAATTTTTTTCTTATAATTTAAGGGATTGGCGTCAGTTGTCAAAAGCCTAAACTGGAAAGAATTCGTTATAATCTATCAGGATGAACGAAATCTCATGGAGCTGCAGGATATCATGAAACTCCCAACTTACAAAACCGATATCGACACCGGAAAAGATGGCGTTTGGTTAAGGCAATTGAGCCCTGACCGGGAATATAGGTAAATTTTTATTGTTAAGGAAATACAGGGTTGGCCATTGAAAAGGGTTCACCTGGATTTTTTCAAAAAATGCTGAAACACATCGATTTTGTTTGTAAAGGGGACACTTTCTGGCTCTTGAAATTTTTATAGCGCGCATCCCCTTTGAAGGGTAAATTGTGCCCCTATATTTTGAATAGGGAAAGTTGGTCGAGTGATACCTTGTTTTGAAGGTCTCTCTTGTTTTGACAATCGTGTAAAAATTTTGAAAATCTATCGATTAGTTTTTGAGATTTTCACTTTCACAGTTGCATGAATAAATGCTAAAATATTTTTTTTAAGAATTTTTTTTTTATTTTTTGAGAAATTCCGAGACACGCCGACTTTGCATTTGTTAATAGTACATTTTATCATTGTATTTTTTCTTCTAAGATACATTCCTACAAAAGTTGAAATTTACCTATACAATTTGAGCTTACTTTAAAAGTAAATATCTCAAAAACAAATCGAGATTTTAGAAATTTTTACACGATTGTCAAGACATTCAGGAGACCTTCAAAACAAGGTATCACTCGACCCACTTTCCCTATTCAAAATATAGGGGTAAAGTTTACCCCTCAAAGAAGATGCGCGCTTTAAAAATTTCAAGATAGCCAAAAACAAAATCGATGTGTTTCAGGTAAATCCTTTTAAATGGCCAAGCCTCTATAGTTTCTCCCCAGCGGAGGAGACACCATCAGATATTTATTCGAATACCCTAAACTGGATGGAGAGGACTCAAATGGGCCCATCTACTGGACGTGAAGAAAACAGGAAGAGCCGGAGACCCTGGCGCCGCGTAAGGCGGTACAGCAAGAGGATTAGGAGAATGAATTTGGGGTGAGGCAAAAAGAGACCGCTAGGGCCTACTTGCCACCCTTCGTCTACTACTACTACTACAACCAGGACACAAAATAAGTTTCACATGCACATGTCTCTTAGAGAGTTTTGGTGCCAGATGGGACTTCAATCTGTAAATGAACGATGAAAGGCTGTTTGCATGCAATTTCCTTAGATGGACTACTTAAAGATACCCGATGCTTATGGAGATTTAAGAACGTATTCTTATACTTATACCTAACGCGTTAAAAAAACGGGTTATTATAAAAACAACAACAAGTTTTTTAACTCTATGAGTATTGTAAAAGAAGCGATTGCCCGCTGCCCCTTATAAATCCGCACCTGCTTTTTTGTTTTAGGCCAATGCTGAAAGAAATAAGGAACGCCACTATTAGGCCAATCATACTGGCTTGTGACACTGACCTGATTTTGGGAGTAATCAAGCAAGCCGCTGAAGTGAAACTCCTGTCAGATATATCCACCAACTTGTTTATTACATCTCTGGTAAATTTATTTGAAACTCCTCACCAACTTTGACTTATACTATCCTAAATAGACTAAAACCCAACCTTGGAAAAAATGATTAAACAATGGAACTAATTGGACATTTAGGCGATTTTTAAGACATGTAGGCACCAAGAAGTCCCCTGCAGAGGAGCCCTATTCCCGAAAGTAAAACTCAAAATTTATAAAATTTTAAGAAATTACGGTGGGGCTATAAAATTTGACAAAGATGTTCACTAGAGTTCAACATTTTAACATCTGTTCCTTAGCTACGGTACCGTAATAGAGCGGCCGTTATAAAACGGCGTCCTTAGTTTTGTATATATGTGCCCGGAAACGGTAAGCATCACCGTCACACAAAAAAGCGGCACCGTCAATTTGGTAGCAATCGTCATAGCGTAGGGAGACTGTATGTGCAACGTTTTTAGTCGGTGTGATGTGAGCTGAGTTTGTCGTTTTTTTTTATAATAAATGTTCGAATATTAATAAACAATATCGGTTGGTAATAAAAATGTAGTCTGGATGTTGGAGGAAGATGAATTCTGATTGATTTTGGGAATTGCTGTTTGTTATCATTGCCAAATCAAAATCATCCATTTCATTTCTGCAGTTAAAAAACGTCTTAAGAAAATATTGTTTTTAACAATGAACTAATTGAAAATTGAATATCAATGAACTAATTGAAAATATTGTTTTTAAGACTGAAACAATCGCGAAGCCTAACGTTACATCAGTCCTCAACTCTAGAGCGGCCGTTAAATTCGTTGGCCGGTTCGACCGCAATGTTACGGCCGCTTTATTATGGTACCGCTCTTCTAGGTACCGTAACCGTAGGTTAACTCAAGATCCCCGCGCTAGGTTCTTAACCTCTTGAAGTTAAACTAAAAAGCAAGAAAATCTTAAAGCAACTTTCCTAAAACCAATTTAATAGAGCTATTAGATTAAGCACAGATATTTGCCGCTTTATGAACTAATGTTTACGATATGGAGCTACAAAAAAGTTTTATGCTGAGTACCCCAATTCTCGAAATTATATCTTAATATTATGAACACGGAATTATACAAAAATTAAATTTGGTACATTTGGTACATGTTAATTGTGTTTTTAATTTTCAAACAAAAGATATACGGATTTTGTTAGAGCTATATAGGACCCTTATTCCCAAGGTTAATTAACAAAAACAAACTTTTAACGCAAAAAACATTAAACCTACAGGCAGTGCTTAGATACATACAAGAGTAAATGTTATTTCTTGAATTTTGTCATATTTCGAACAAAGACCCTCCAAAAAATAACTTAAAAGTCCTGGAAAGTTTTTAAAATATGATCAAGCAACCAAATTAGGCAAAAAAGTTTGTTGATGTCCTAGTAAATTATAATATATACTATGTTCCAACAAAAACGAAACAGGGGCTTTTTCACGTATTTAGAGTCTGAATTTGGGAAAATTCTCGATTTTTCATTCGAGGCTGATACTTTTTGGCACTCTTGATATTTTTGTTTTTACCCCTATATTTTGAGTGGGGAAAGTGGGTCAAGTGATACCTTGTTTTGAACGTCTTTCAAATCCTTTCACAAAAGTGGTAAAAATATGTCGGTTAGTTTCCGAGATATTTATTTTAACAAAATGAAAATTTGATCTTTGAGAAATCCTGTGACACATCGATTTTGTTTTGGTTGATAGCACATTTATATCATTTAATTATTTTTCCTTACCTGTACTGGTACAATTTGAGTCTACTTTGAAAATCGATAAGATTTTGGAAATTTTTACACTGTTGTAAAGACATTAAAAAGACCTTCAAAACAAGGTATCACTCGACCAACTTTTCCTATATTCAAAATATAAAGGTAAAGTTTACACCTTGAAGGCGGTGCTACAAAAAAAAAATTTCAAGATAACTAAAAAGTGTCGCACTCGAATAAAAAATTGAAGTGCTCTGCCTCTGTTTTCTTTTCGTTGGAACACAATGCAATATCAATACAAATATACTCCTACACTTCGTACCAAGGGACCAAATTGCGTTTATGAGATATTCACTGTTGACCTTTTCTGTATAACTTCGCGAATTGGGGCACTTTGCATAAAACTTTTTGGTGGCAAAATATCTTAAATAATAATATCTTATCGATAAATAAAATCGGCATAGTACTATTTTTGACAGTTCCGCAAGAAGTTTAAAAGTTGGCACAATTAAAGCTAACGCTGCTATCCTTTCTTAAAGGTCGGCACCAACATTATGAAAGTGGGCATTATTTTGATAGCTCTAACCGAACGTAGGCACCAAGAAGAGCGCCATCTCATAACAGATCGCTAAAGTGCCTAAAACAGTGGCGTATCCAGGAATTGACTTCGGGGGGGGGGGAAGGATATATAATTAAAAAAAACTAAATTTGAAGTAAAAATGTGACCATAACCAAGCTTCTCGGGGAACCCCCCCCCTACTCGGTGCGCCACTGCCTAAAATATGTATAGTAGTCGTGTGAAACTGTCAAAAATAGTGTCGACTTTATTTAAGTCAAAAGAGAAAGAAGAAAAAGAAGTTAAAAGATCTCCGAATCAGTTACTTCAACCGAAAAGAATCTAAAAAGAAAATATCAAAAGATCTTGGGTGGAAAAACGAAAATTCAAAATTGGATGAGTATCCCACAAGGAACAGCCAAAAGACCAAAGCGAAAAGAGAAATAATTAAACGATGTTTCGCCCTGGGCAACCAGCGCAGCGTGGACTCATTCAGTAGTTTCACTAGTCACCCTCCCCAAACATTATTTAAGACCATCGTACACAAATGGCAGGCATCGTTCCGCACTTGTATTTATTATAAGTCACCCGATACGGGTTCGTCCTGCTAATATTTCCAATAGGAATATGCTCCTAAGACAATTAAAACAAATGAAAAAGAAAGAAGAAAAAGAAGTTAAAAAAAGTGTATCTTATTTTTAAAAAAAGTATCTTCGACGCCCTAGCTCCGCCTCCTTAATGACGTGTGCGATGATTAGTATCCAAAAAAATAAATCATCTATTTAAGTGAAATTTTACTTCTCTGCCTCTTTTGGTTTTGGAGATATTCGGGTGGACTCGAACTTTTGGGACACCCTGTATATGTTAAAATGTTGCTTAATGCTTTATTTTAGGAACTTTGTTTTTCACTGAAAAATTGCCCAAGGTTTCATTGCCTAATCATCTTTTACATGGTTGGTTTGATTTTTGCCCTTTATCCTCTGTACTAAAAGGACACAAAATGCTCCAAATGTCAGATTTGTCATGTCAAATTTAAAGCAAGGAGTATTTTAATTATGTGTTTGCTAAAACACCATCAACATCACCTAGTACCGAGTACTAGAGTACAGTCAAAAGTTTTTTTATAATTCTAATTATTTATTTAATTTCCTTTTCTTAAAGCGTGCAAACCACGGGACTAAAAGTGTCCTTATCCCTCGATAAATTGTAGCCCGACCGGAGGGAGGAATACAAACTATTTATCTCAGGATAAAATGTGCCACTTTTGTCCCTTGGTGTACTTTCCTAGTCTTGATACTAGTACACCCCAGCTGACCTTTGGTATCTACTACCAATCATTACCATTTAGTATGTTTTCACATCATACTCAATACGTATTGAAAAGAGATTGTCTTCTTTTTCTTTCATAGATCATGTTCTCTCTTCCCACAAAGTGCCTGATATATATGAAAGAACAAGATGCTTGATTTTCGATACATATTGAATACAATGTGAAGACATACTTTTTTATCAACACTATTTTTCAGGATGCGCACACAATACCAGTCAGGAAATACAAAGAATATGGAGTGGCTAACGCTGCGAACGTCACCACAGTCCGCTTGTTTGATCCGTTCAACGAGAATTTCATAAGATTGGCCAATCAGCACCATTTTCCCGATCATACTTCGATATTGGTAAATCTCGTATTATTCATGTAAGAACAATCAGCCACTACGTCAGACTTTTAGCCCTTTTTTAAACTAGCGCCCATGATGAATATATATATTCTGGAATATGCTGGATTCATTTTTGGTTTCCTTAATATTTTCTGATTTTGAAAAAAAATTGCCCTCGCGAAAAGGCCAAATAAATCCTTGTCAAAATTTTTTTTTACATTAGTGGGAATAGTTATTTACCTAACAAGTAGTACCACTTTCCGCACTCGACGGCAATGGAAGGAACGACGCGGAGCGGAGTTCGGACAAGCTGTCAAGGGTGGAAAAGGCATTTTCCGCAAGAGTTAGGTACAATAGACCCATCGGATTAACTCATTTAGCGAGAAAAAAATAAAAAAATTTTAACAGCATTTTGATGAGTGGAAATGGTAAAGGGGCTTCTGATAAACGTTTAAAAAAAAAATGCGTGAGTGTGGTTCTTGCGGGGTGGATTTGGTGGGGGGAAAAGGGGAGAAATATGGTATTATTGCAATTTCCGGCAAAACTGAACACCACACAGTAAAAACTTCTATATAAAAGTTGTAGGCGGTGCAAAGGTCTACAAATTTTGAAAATGTCACTTTTTAACATAACCTCAAAATTTTCGAGAAAAATGCAAATAATCGTAATATTTTAATTTTTTCGTTTTTTATTTTTCATTTCCCCAAAAATAAGTGCATTGTCATGAAACTTGGTGAAAGTATATCTCTCTGTGTCCTTAATGGCTTTTTTTAGATAAAAAGGTTAAACATTTTTTGAGATATTAATTTTTTTCGGTCCAAATCACTTTTTATTCAATCAAAAATTCTACTCAGGATTCTACTCATTTTTTTTTGCTTTGACATATAATTTTTAGTGGGATAATAAAAAATTATAGTTACAATTAAAAAACATGCTCAGAAATACAAAAAAAACAAATAATGGCTTTTGCAACAATGAATTTTTCAGTAATTGTTGATAATTTCTTTCAATTTAAAAAAAAATCAATAACCGATTACAAAATCTATTTGTACGGAAAAAATACAAAGTAGACGGTATTTAATTTACTACGTTTATATACGCATAAAACCGGTTTTATATAAGAACGGTTTTAAATAAAGGCGCTTTCTTCTTCATTAAAATCGTTTTCTAACATCTGATCGATGTACTGTCAATTCTTTTGTCTTTACTTTTTCTCAAAAATTAAAACATATACATCGTTATATTAAAAAAAACCTTATATTGCATCTTTTTAAACCGTCATATGTTTAAAAGCGCTTTAAGAGTACCGTATAAACAAAGTAATTAGTAAAGTGTTATACATAAAAAAAAAAATTGTTTGTCGTAGAATCGATTGCTGCACTTATTTTTTATTTTATTTTAACAATTAAAATATATTTTTTAATATATTATTTAAAATGGTTTTTTTACCTTATAAATAAATTTGCAAAATGCCTTGTCTATATGAATGTAATTTTTATGTTAAAAAATTAATAAATGAAGTGAATATGTAATTTTTTTAATAAATTATTTAAAATTCAGATTTTTGCTTTCAAAAGTATATTTTTTAAAATTTTTACAATGGATATTTATATTACTGGCTCACGAGAAATCGTTAGGTAATCTATTAGAGCTTAGTTATTAAACCGGAATTGCAAAAGCAATTGTCGTTTTCAATATTTATTTATTTTTTAATTTTAACGAGAATTTTCCTGAGTAGAATTTTTTGACATTACTCATTTTTTGTTTGTTTTGACATAGGTATACTTTTTGGTGAGATAATAAAAAATTATAGTTATGCATAAATGTAAAAAAAATAATGGCACTACCAACATTTCATTTTTTAGTAATTGTTTATAATTTATTTCAATTTAAAAAAAATCAAGAATCGATCACACCATTCAGTTGTACGGAAAAAATGCAAAATAGTTATTTTTGTGTAGTATTGCTATAAGCTTAGAATGCACTTTTTTTGATCATTTTAGTAAATATGTATTTTTTTATTTTAACGAGAATTTTCCTGAGTAGAATTTTTTATTACCTGTTTTTGTAAACTCTGTTTAAATCAGGATATTATGAGAGGGGTATTTTTTCTATTTCTATAAAAATAATTTTTGGACGCAAATATCTAAAAATTTTAGCTTCTTGTTGGAAATTAAAAATAAATAAATATTGAAAATGACAATTGCTTTTGCAATTCCGGCTTAATAAGTTCTAGTAGATTACCTTACGATTTTTCGTGAGTCAGTAATATAAATATCCATTGTAAAAATTTAGAAAAATATGCTATTTTTGTAAGCAAAAATCGGATTCATTTTTTTAAAATAAAAATTACATTTATATAAAAAAGAAATTTAGATTTAAATTTAACTATAAGGTAAAAGATGCATTAATCGATTCTACCACAAATAATTTTCTTATGTATGACACTTTACTTTTAAACAAAGAACGGTTTGAAAATGCTTGTCCTAAACATAACATTAGAACAATTTTAAATACTAAATCAATTTTATTTTAAACCGAAAAAAAATTGTTAACTTAGTTGTTTTATTTGCGTTTAAAAAAATGTAATATAAGGATTTTTTATTATAACAATATATATTTTTTAATTTGTGAGAAACTGTAAGGTAACAGGATTGACAGTACGTCGATCAGCTGTGAGAAAACGATTGAAGGAAAAAGCGACTTTATTCAATACCGTTTTTATAAAAAACCGGTTTTAGGCGCCTATAAACGTAGTAAATTAAATACCGTCTTTGTATTGTATTGATTATTTTTTAATTGAAGGAAATTATCAACAATTGCCATTATCTGTTTTTTTGCGTTTCTGAGCATGATAATTTTTTATTATCCCACCAAAAAGTATATGTCAAAAATCAGCAACGTCAAAAAATACTACGAGAATTTTCCTGAGTGGAATTTTTGATTGAAAAAAAAATTCATATCTTAAAAAATATTTAACTTTTTTACCTAAAAAAAATTGCAGGCATTAAGAACACAGGGAGGTATATTTTGGCCAAGTTTCGTGAAAATACAATTATTTTTACGGACATGAAAAATAAGAAACGAAAAAATTCAAATATTACGAACTTTTGCATTTTTCTCGAAAATTTTGAGGTTATGTGAAAAAGTGACATATACAAATATTGTAGACCTTTGCACCTTCTACAATTTTTGTATTGAAATTTTTACTCTATGACGTTCAGTTTTGCTGGAAATTACAATAATACCATTTTTCTCCCCCTTTTCCCCCTCCAAATCAACACCGCAAGAGCCCGACTCACGCATTTTTTTTTAAAACGTTAATCAGAAGCCCCTTTACCATCTCCACTCATCAAACTGCTGTTAATTTTTTTTCTTTTATTTTAATTTGGTTGGACTACAACGTTTTTTGTCCATATTATTTATTTAAAAAAAAGTAGTTTTCACAACTAGTGGCTAAAATAGTGCTTTTTTTTACAAGCGTTGGTTTAAATAACGAGCGCAGCGAGGTATTTAAAAAGGCGAGTAAAAAAAAGCACAGCTTAGCCCAACTCGCGGCTAAGCTATTTTTTTATACCTTTATTAAAAAATCCAAGAAAAACAGGAAAATAATTTTAAAAATCTCGAACGAAAAGCACTTCTCGCAACACACCATCTTTACACTATAAATCAAGGCGGCTGATAAATTAAATAACTATGGTTTCCATAGCGATTTTCCTTTCTACCCGGTGACGTTCATTGTTGCCACATTTTAATCTTTGACAGTTTGATATTGTGACGAAGTTTTTAAATGATTTTTTCGTAAATACTTGGTAAAAACTGGCGGAAATTGCTTAATTTTTGGATAATAAGATTTTTTCCAATATTACTATTTGCCCCTATTTCTCTTTCATTTTGGGTAAAAAATGGACAGAAATCTTTTTTTGCACCCGTGATAAAAAAAAGTTTTTTTGCATCGGTAACCAAATAGGCCATGCTTTAGTTATCTGCAGACAGTTACTAAAATCATGTTTAAGACGAAGGTATAAAAAAATGTTTTTAATGGACAAAGATTTTATAATAATGCTACAAAATGACACATAGGACTCACAGAAAAAAGAAAAACCGAACTTTAAGTGGCTATAGTTTCTTTTCTAAGCGGTTTTTGAAACATAGTTGTAAAAATATGCAATAGAAATCTCGCAAAAACAAATATGTTTTACTAGTTTTTAGAAGGAATAAGTCTGGCTCGTATTATCTTGTAAAATGCCGGTGCTAGGGGCGGACAATCCAGGCCCCTGCTCAGGGGGGGGGGGGCAAACTAAGGAGGAGGCACTTCAACTGTAAAATTAGTTATTTTGTGAATTAAATTAATAAATTCAGTCATTTGAGTACTTATCGAAAATTAATTAGGCGGCTGAAATTGTGACCTGGAATTTTTTTAGTTGCCTGGGTATGTTAAAAAATGGGCAAATGACTGAGCTTAAGATTGTTAGCAGGAGAAATGTTTTACAAAAAAACGTGAAACATAATTTAAACATCATTGATTAACACAAATTTAGTTTAATTTTTCCAAAATTTTCGCCTGTATCGCATTTAAGACATGATTTTGGCAAGAAATTTAGATTTAGAACTGGATCATCCTTTGCTTTTAAATATAGTCCAATTTTTGATGAGCGGACTGACGTCATATTTGCCTATAAAAACGTATTTCTTTGTTGTCAATTCGCATGTCAAATAATTTGTTGTTGTCAGTTAGAAGTAACAAGTGAAAAATCAAATAGAGATCCAAAAAAATGACATCAGTCCGCTCATCAAAAAATTGGACTATACATATGTTAGTTTTTTGTCACACATACAATCCTACATCCAAATTTTTAATTTTGACCTATTCTTGTTAGGTAGAAACCGCAGTAACTCACGACGCAATGACCCTTTTGAGTAAAGCGATTGAGACTGCCAAGGAGGAACGTTTAACTCACACCTATTATACTGGGTTCAAACCTGAGCCGAAAACTTGTACCGATGGTCCTTACTCAGATTCTTTAGACATTATTAAACATTTAAAAGAGGTAATTAATGATGAACATAACAAGTAGTCTCTAGTAGATGTTATAGTGCTTCCAATGCCAGTTGCCACGGTCTGAACACCAAAACCTGATAAAACCACCATCGTCTTTGTGACACAGAAGCGGAGGCAGACAAATAATATCGAAGAATATTTAGTTATGCAGAATAATACAGAACACGTTAAATACATAAAACTGGCGATTTAAAAGACGCTCAGCTCAAAATGTATTTAAAAAGCGACTGTATTACGTGCAAGCCTTGTCAAATTAAAGTAAATATTATAAAGTTGAGGAAAATTCATATTATACATCATAAAAAATTTAAACTAAATTTAGTAATTTAGGACGTGGTGATTTTTCTTACATATTATCATTATTCGAGTTTTCAGAACTGGAATCATTATTAAATGAAATAATTATTGGATTAATCGGTGGTGGAACGTGATATTGATTTTCCTTTTCAACAACATGGTTTCGCCGATTTGCACAATCACATTTCTAATAGTAATTAAAAGCGACTCACTAATTTCTGGTGTATTATTGTCCCTTCGTATTTGTTTCTTCATTTTGGCCGAAACCATTTCAATCGGATTAAAAATGCAATATGTCGGAAGTCGTAAAACTAATAAATTGCTCCAAGTGATTAAATTTTGCTTTTTAATCAGCTCTAATAATATTTCCTTGGAAGCCTTCTCTGGTATTTCTAACCCTTTGGTTTCCAGGAATTTAATCATGTCACCTTTTCTTGTGTTGCTTTTTGGAATTTTTTCTTTTGGCGCGAATGGTACGATGCATGTAAAATGATTACTCGTTTTCCTCGAGAACACGGACCACTTAACGTACACTTTTTGCTGTCCTCAACCCGACCGCACTGCACAACATCGTGTGTGTCTTATTACGTCTCATCCAGGTATATAGTTGTTTTTTCTTGTCGATATTTTTTAATAGTCCGGAAGTACTTGGGGCGCTGTGAAACAATTCTTGGCGACTCCATTATTAGGTACCATCCGTTTGTCTAGTTTTTTTATAATGAAAACCGCACTGGATTAATGCTTCGCGTAATGTTTGTAAAGCAGTGGTTTCCAAAGTGTGTGCCGCGGCGCCCCGGGGTGCCGCGAGAAGAAACCAGGGGCGCCGCGAGGCGCTCCTGAGAAGGTAGAATTTGAGTTACGTTTGGCAACGCCGGCGCCGCATCCGCTATTAATCGAGCCCCGAGAGAGTAAAGCAAGTTTCTAGAATTTCCAGAAGCCGTATTCGACCTGCGCGTCGCTCGACGAGAATTTTCGTGAGCGCTCTTTGACAGTATTTATGTCGCCGTAGTCCGCTTTGCTAGGTTAGTTTACCGTAAGAGGAATTGTAAGCGGTTGAACTGTTATGATAAATAGAAGTAGTAATAGATAATTTTAGTAGTGATACAAAGTGTTGTCATTTACGAACTCAGGATACACAAACGTTCCAATATCGGATCGATTGCTTCGTTTTTTCGTAAAAAGTTAGTCACAAGATGGAAAGATTTTTATTAAATAAGGAAATAAAGATCGAGACAGAGTGATCAAGCATCGACAAGTGACGGAGGAGTAAAAAGAAGGAAACATCACAAATACGATGATAGCTATTTAAAGTTTGGTTTTACTTCAGTAGAAGTAAATCAAAAGGAAAGACCGCAGTGTGTGATCTGTTTGAAAATTCTAGCGGTCGAAAATATGCTCCCAAGTAAGCTAAAACGACATCTCGAAACCTTTCATCCTACGATGGTTGAAAAGTCACGCGAATTTTTCACAAGAAAGTTGCAGAATGTACAAAAACAAAAGAACGCGTTTACTCAACAAACTTCAGTACCTAGCAACGCACTGCTGTCCTCTTTCAAAGTGGCATACAGGGTGACGAAGTGTAAGAAACCTTACACCATCGCAGAAGTACTTATTTTACCGGCTGCTGTCGACATGGTTAACATTATGATAGGACAATCAGCGGGAAAACTAATTTTAAAGGTACCTTTATCTAACAACACTATTAGTCGAAGAATTCATCATAAAGCTGAGGATCTTAATGATCAATTGATAGAGAAAAAGAAAGGCAAGGAATTTTGTCTGCAACTTGATGAGGCTACTGACAGTAATAAAGATCCACACCTTATTTGTTACGTACGCTTCCTGGATGATAATATTATGCTCAAGACTTGTTTCAAATTCTTGACGAGTTTGTACTGGTGGCGCTCGATCAATGTCTGGCCGTTATGGTGGATTGCAAGCACTTATTCGCAGTAAAGCACCGTATGCCATGTGGACCCATTCCATCATTCATAGGGAAGCACTTGCATCGAAGTCGTTGGGCTGTGAATTGAATTTGGTTATGGAACGTATCATAGACGTAGTTAACTACATAAAAACTAGACCGCTAAAAACTAGACTATTCAAAATTCTTTGTATGGACATGGGAGCTGAACACACTGCGCTGCTATATTACTCCAGTGCCCGATGGCTTTCACGTGGAAACGTCTTATCCCGTGGAAACGTCTTATCCCGTACATTCGAGCTACATCAAGAAATCCACATTTTCCTGGAAGAGGAAGGTCATGCAAGCTCCAGATACTTTAAGGATTCCGACAAACTGAATGCCTTAAATCTGTCTCTCTAAGGCAATAACATGCATATCTTGAAACTATCAGAGAAAATTGCAGCATTTAGGAAAAACTGCAGTTTTGGATAAGAAAAAATAATGAAGATGGCGGTCATCAGAATTGCATAAATTCTCAGCCTCTAATGAGCTCGTTATCTCTCAAAACTTGCTGTCCCTTTTCACCGAACACCTTTCGAAACGCTCGGAATGGTTTGAAAAATACTTTACACTAGAAAATGTCGAAAAATTTGCATGGATTCAAGATCCTTTCCATGCACAATCTCCACCAGAATTCACTTCACTAGAAGAAGACAGTCTTATTGAACTCTCTTGCGACAACAGTCTAAAATCAAAATTCGCTTCTTCTGATTTGGTGGAATCAAATTAATATTCGGCTCTAATTTTAAAAGCTTCTAAGGGATTCTAATCCCCTTTGCAACATCCTATTTAAGCGAAGCTGGATTTTCAGCTGTAGCTGTGATAAATATGATAGGTTAGATGTCTGTAATTGGCATATGGCTGTAGATACTTTGCAAATGAATGAATGGATAAATAAATAAAAATATTGATGTAGATACAACTAGTCTCAGTAAGTTTAAACAACTAGTCGAAAATAAACTGAAAACCAATAGGTAAACTAACTTAAATATTCTTAAATAAGTATGTATCTATTTTAGTATGTTCTCTCTTTTATTTGACTGTTTTCTCAATTTATTGTATTTTAACTTGTGTTTTTCTTTTTTGTTTAAATATTTTATTTTACTAGTTGGGTGGTGTCTTATAATCCTGTTGTTTTGGTACCTACCTGCGTTTTTATTAGATGTTGTAAAACATATATATACTTAGACTTTTTACCAATTTTTAATTGAATGGATGTATGTAAATTATCTGAATAAGGGTCCTAGTTGTGTACCTGTGTATGACTAATTTACAAAATTATTAATGACACATATAAATTTAATAATTAATTTTTATTTATGTTTACTAAAATAGTGTACTTGCATAACTTTCTTTTTATTTTTTATTTCAGGGTAGCTTTAAGACGTATCTGTAATTGGCATTCAGTGCTGTTGATACTTGTGTAATAAATAAATAAATAAATAAATAAAAAAGAGCAAATATCGTTCAAAGATCAACGTGGAGCAAGAAATGAGAGTGGCAGTGTCAAGCCTTATTCCCCGCTTTGAAAAAATGTGTGCAGATCACCAAGCTCACCCATCACACTGATTTTTTTTGACTTCAATAATAATGTATTCTTGTGTGTTAGTTAATAATAATAAACCTATATGAGCGTTAGATTGGAGTTGTTTTCATTCATGTGTTTTGTAACTAGTGCCAATATATTTAAAATGGTGTTAAATAAAGTGTTGTACAACGCTTGCGCTTTGCTACTATATAGTAGGCAAGTTGCTGAGCACATATTTTATACATTATACATATGCAACACTTTGTTGAACTCAACTATATATGCATATTGCAAGTAGGGGCGCCCTGACAAAATACTAAACCTGTAAGTGCGCCGCAAACTGAAAAAGTTTGGGAACGACTGATGTAAAGATTTGTATGTATAATCTGAATATTCCTGTAACTTATTTAGAATCATTTCTAACGTTGGCACCTTATTTTCGCTATAATATCCATAAACAATTTGCCTAATAAAATCCTGATCACCGGCATCAAGCTTCTTGAGGATTTGGCCAACTCTTACGCTTGACAGATTGATCGATAACATCTCCTGCTCTAATAATCCTGTAAACACTGGTCCGACTAAGTTTTGTCAGTTCACAAATTCTATTTACAATTTGATTACCTAAAGAGTTATAGTTTTCAAACATTTGTAAATGTTCAAAATAAGTCTTTGAGTCTGTACATGTATGTCTTTATTTTAAAATTCGGGAGATTCCACTTCCACAGACTCTCCAACAAGGCTCACCGCGGGCTCCTCAACAACCTGAAAT
This sequence comes from Oxystoma pomonae, assembly GCA_963921995.1. Taxonomy (NCBI): domain Eukaryota; kingdom Metazoa; phylum Arthropoda; class Insecta; order Coleoptera; family Brentidae; genus Oxystoma; species Oxystoma pomonae. The sequence continues at coordinate 40,355,695 of OY998164.1, forward strand.
TTATCACTCCAAGGTCTCCACATCGCCATGTTTAATCGCAAAATAATTCAAGAATGCTTTTACTAAAATTTATTTCAATTCACCACAAACTTGTCAGGCATTGACTAAAAATATACGTATAGATAAACGTAATACCCCATTAGCATAGGGATTAAGTACCTGCCTATCGCCCACCCAATCAGAACCTAGTACACCCTTCCGGTGACCAATAAGCCTTTTTCTTCGACCTGAAGGCGTTTGACGTGAGATGTCTAATCCACTTTGAGCCATAAACATGTTCGGGGAACGCCATATGAATTTTAAAAGTTTATTTCAATGGAAATTTTTGCGAAATTGTATAATTTTAGAGTAACACTGTAAAACGAGGTGTGCCAACTGACACTGGAAGCACTATACTAGTTCTTTGTCCGGATGTCGGTAAAATACGGCATGTTGGAAGGGCATAAAATTAACCTAAAAGTAAAGTTGTTATCAAAACTATTAAAATATTTTGGTAAATTTTGTCTGTTTTAAGATTTACCGTGGTATGTATGTATTTTTGTAAATTAAGTTATTTTTTAAGTATATATATATATATATATAGACGCATCATCAAACAAGTTATTCCGCAGTCTTGTCTGAATCATATATCTTATCATTTTTGCAGTTAGTTTTGTGTTTTCGCAGCCTATTTTTCAAGTATTGTTTTGTGTGACCTATAGACTGTGTCCCAAAAGTCTGGAATATTATATTAGATTTTTTTGGGAGAACTATGGGTTAAACTAAAAGAGATACGGAAATCGAAATAAACTACCCTTATACATACATATACCCATACACTTATTTTCCTATCTCTTCCACACAAACTTAAACTTGAATATCTTGGAGAAGATAAAATATAGTCCCAAAGTGTTCGGTATTTTTAAAAAACTTACTTTTTAAGGATTCGGAAAATCAGATAATATACAGGGTGACCAATTAAAAAAAAAGATAAGTTTGTGTCATATTTTATTTTTGGACACCCTGTATCTTTTCTTAAAATGATCCTGTCTTCTTCTTCAAGTGCCATGCTCTCCTCGAACGTTGGCTATCATCAGCGCGATCTGTACACACTGTAATAAGGCGAAAATTTTTAGAATTCACACGGAATTTTATAAATTTATTGTTTTTCTTGAGGAACAGAGGCTTTAATTTTTGAGTAGTGAATTTAACATTATAGAAAGCTAAAACTGAATCAGTATTTTTCAGGCAATAATTTATTTAAATAAATAAATAAAAAAAATATAAAATTAATATACATTTCTCATTCTGGTAATAATTTATTTGTTGAGAAACGACATCTATATTATAAATGGAAATTTACCCTGCCAAAAAAACCTCATTTATAATCTATGCTCATGATATTTTATAATTTTTGACTAGTGAAAGTAAAACACAAATCCCGCAGAGGAGTTCATCATATTTTATCAGCCAGTTGGCTTATAAAAGTTTACAATAATTTATGATTTTTAATGTGACAATTCCTCATAAAGGTTTATAAGATTTTATAAGATCTACCTGTAACATTCGAAAATGAAAAGTTACAGCTCAACTTTAGCTGTTGTAGTATTGGAATAGTAGTAGAAGTAATGTAAGAGATTAATATACAGTCAAACTAAACTATAACCTAACCCTTTTATCGCCAGGAGCTGTGGGAGAGATGTTACTTTGATAAATTTCTATGAGATTTCATAAGCCAAAAACTATTTTTTTTACAAGCTTTTATTTAACTTGCAATGTATCTATCTTTGTAACTAACAAGATATGTTTGTTCGGGTGGAATCTTGCAACTTAATTTTGACCAACTTCGCGATCAGCTTCAAATTTGGCATGCTTATATACTTGCGGTGACAACACAAGAATATAGTGTGATGAAATTGACAGCTCCCCCCTACTCGAAGGCGGTGGAGGGGGGTACAGTTGAAGAACACAAGAATATACTGTGGTGAAATTGACAGCTCCCCCCTACTCGAAGGGGGTGGAGGGGGTTACAATTGAAGTACGCCCGATTTCGTTAAAATTAGGTGTGTCGGGGCACTTGGGGATAGAGATACCGAATTTCTAATCAGATTTTGAAAATTCAATATTGCGGATTCAAGATAGACGATTTTTGGTCATCTTTTGCTAACCAATTTTAACTAACTTATACATATCCGATTGCTTTCAAATTTGCCATGCATTTATAGTTCCGGTGACAATACAATAATATGTCATTATTAGGTACCCCTCCCCCCTACGAAGGGTGTGGAGGGGGGAAAACACCTAAATGTGTCCGATTTCAACCAAAATTGATATACGGGGGCTTTTGGGGATAAGGAATATGGCGGATTCAAGATGGACGATTTTCGGTCATGGTTTGCTAATCAATTTTAACTGACTTATCCACATCCGATTGTGTTCATATTTGGTATGCGTGTATAGTTCCGGTGAAAATTCAATAATATGGTATTCTCAGGTACCCACCTCTCGCTAACGAGGGAAGTGGGGGGGGGGGGAAGATTTAGTTTGTTCGATTTCAATCAAAATTGGCATACAGGGGTTTTTAAGGAGGGGGATTATGAATTTTTGATCAAATTGTCTAGAAGTATTTTTTTGTAGAAGTAAGTAAGTATACTAAGTATAGCTTTTTTTTATTAGTGTTCAGCTGGTCGAAGAAACTGATAAAAATGAGATTTAATGAGGTTTTTTTGGCAGGGTGGACACATAAAAATCTATAAAAAGTTTGTCTGACTATAAAATATATTTAAAAAATTGTTTTCACTAACTCCTAGAAAATTATAAATGTTCAAAGAAATCTGTCAAATTCTATGAGTTGGTCTGATCATAAAATATCCCAAAATCTCATGAAAAACTTTTTTTTACAAACTCTTAAAACATTATAAAAAAACAAGGGTGTAATCATCATGAGTTGGTTTGACTAGAAAATCTGTCAGAAAACTATAAAAACATTGGTATATATAATCCCATAATATATCATAAAAGAAAAAGAATGTAATTATAGAAACCCATAAAAGTTGATGTGTCGGTTTGATTATAAAATCTATGAGAAAATCGTGCTTTTATAAAACTATAAAATATCAAATTTTATAAACCTTTTTAAGAATATAGAATATATAGAATAGAATATATTTATTACTTACAAACTTTTATAATCCTAAAATTTTGCCTCAGAAAAGCTCATAGACCTTATAAAAACTGATCAAATTCAGGTGTGATTTTTATGAGGTTTTATGCAGTTTTTTTTGGCAGGGTAACTCTCTGTTTACAAAATTTAGTGAATAAATATATATTGTTTTTTAAAATTGTTTTTACCTTTTCTATGTTTTCATTTATATGTTTTATTTCGGAGTTTGTTGGTTTGGTAGGTATACAAGTTTGTAGCTATGATTCACCTCCACGGTAAATTTTAAGGATTCATGAACCTTATAGCTTTCAAGCAGAATCTTGAATTTATCTTTGGGTAAATCCAAGAATATGTTTTTGTATGTTTAAATGTAAAAATCGTTTAACCAACGACATATATTTTTCTAAGCAATCAAAAATTACACCAGAAAAATACCATGATCGTTTTGACATTTTTAGACGGCTCTTGAAGAGGGCGAGTCCCTGACTGGGGCGTTTCAACTAAAAGACGGAAAACGCGACGATTTTAAGCTGGAACTGGTGGAAATGATTGACGAAAAAGCGAAACTTATAGGAATTTGGGATTCCACCACTGACAGAGTGCAACTACAAAGAAACGCGTCACAGCGAGAGGTGGATTTACAGCAGCGGATAGCGAATCATACTTTTATTGTGGCCTACAAGTTAGTTTATTTCATACAGGGTGTTTCAAAATTCAGTATGAAAATTTTAAGGGTGTATAAACGTGTGCTTTGTTATCGATATAGGTAGCTTTAAAGTTTTATAAATAGGTTCCCCTCTTTCGTTAAATTTTTTTATTTAAATAGCCAGTTTCAGTTACTTCGTTTATACGCACCTAAAAGTGCTTTTGTATAAGAACGGTTTTAAATAAAATCGCTTTCTCCGAGGGTTTAAACGTTCTTCATTAAATGTCATTAAATATGTTATTTAAAAAAAAAACAAATAAAACAATTTAGTTAATAACAGATTTTTCGAAAAACGAGGTTTGAGTATTTCTTTAGATTAGAAGAAATGTGCTAAAGGTTTTTAAAGCGTTTAGACCGACCCTAAAATGGGTTTTTAAGTAATAAACCGCTCTCTGAAATCGCTTTAAAATAAAATCGATTTATTGCTTAAATCGGTTTGGTTTTAGTGGTGTTTATACGACAACATTTTTAACCCATCCTCATATAAAAGCTCAAAAAGCTCATCATCAAAATGGTAATATTTCCCAAAATAACTATTTTTACCTGGAAATTTAGTTCACAAAAAATACGCATTTTCTGAAAAATACGAAAACAAGGAAAATAACAAATATAACAACCAAAAAATAAAACAGCATACAAAAGGGCTTTCAATGCATGCTACAAAAATAACCAATTTATTTTTCCCTAGCTTTTTTGACAGTTTTTTCTCCTTCCATTCGTCTCAGTATTCTGAATTTAAATAAAAGTTGGGTAACAAAAAAAATTCAGACTCTTTAAAATCAAAAATAAAATATAGAAAATTATTCTTTTAAATCTGTAACTCAGAGGTAAACCTTCATAAGTCCAAATAATCCTGTTAATGCGTAACTGATCCTTTCCAAAACAAAAAAGCTACCAACCTTTGGACCTTCTCCACTCGAAACCTCCGATGGTATCGATCCTCTTTTGTTGTCTGATGTTCTTCATTAACACAGCAGATCTTTTTTACGCAGTGGCACCTTTTCACTTACTTTTTTATAATTTTTAACTGTGAAAAATACACACAAATGAAAACATCTCATCAAGACAAATAAACAACAGAAATGGCGTCGCCTCGATTGAAGAACTAGGATGACGTAGGCCGCGAAGCCGGCCGAAACTCACCGAAACCCCTAGGATCGATAAATTTTCGCGCATGTGCAGAAGCCAATGTCTCTTGTTTTGGTATTTTCATGGCTGGCTAGATTATAGATGTTGCTTAGGCAAGTTTGGCCTGGGTAAGGCGTATATTTAAGCAAATAGATATATTATAATGTTACTCCATATACTTATAAACTTAATATACAAGCCCTGGAAGTGGCAATTTTGTTAGCAACACATCATGATCAAGTAGGCTATGAAAATAAATATTTTACCGCCGTTTTGCGCAAGTGCGTTGTTAGTTAAGTTTGTAATGGTTTGCACCACATACACTTCTCTCCACATAAAACGGGTACAGCAGAAGTTAGCAGCCTATTTAATTTTTAAACTTTTTATAGTACGGCATTGTCTTCCTATAAGTGACAATGTCACAGACTCCTGACAACATCATGTTTTGCATGTCAGTGTCATCCAAATTTAAAAAATGCCGCCGCATCTTTCCGAATTTGATAAAGCTCAAATCTTAGCAAAACTAGACGGTGGTTGGTCTATACGGCAAGTAGCTGTTCATTATAGGAGAAGCAAGTCTGCGATAGTAAACATAAAAAACCGATTTCAAGAGGAGGGAACTATCCACCGAAAGAAAGGCACCGGTTTGACGAAAGTTACTAGCCCAGAGGAAGACCAAGAAGCAATCAATTTTCTGAAAAATCATCCGTTTGCCAAAGCGAAAGAAGTAAAGATTGAATAAAATTTCCCAGAATCCATAACAACTTTAGGCAGGAGGATTAAACGTTCGAGGCATTGAGCTATTAAAAATAAGTATTTTTTTATGTTTTTAATTTTGTTATTTTACTTATTTCGTTAAGTTGATCTGGCATATATATTAATTGTTTTGGACTAGGAACTTTCGTCAAACCGGTGCCTTCCTTTCGAGGGACAGTTCCTTCTTCTTGAAATCGATTGATTATGATTACTATCGTAGACTTGCTTCTTTCATAATGAGCTAGTCTAATAGACCAATTATTGTGTAGCTTTTGTTTAGATAATAAAACATTTTTGCTTTTTTGAAATGTGGTTTTTATTTTTAGTGGCCTTATATTTTGAATTAGTAAAAAATAGACTTATAAAAAGTTTATATATGCCAAAAATATAACCTAAAATGACAAAGTCAAAAAGTCAGTGTTGCTCATAGGAAAATATAAAAAATCCTATTTGCAGCTACCTTCTGCTGTAGCAGTTTTATGTGTAGAGAAGTGTACTTGTAAATTACCTGTAAAATTTTTGGTATCATGCAGAGAAAACATCTGCCTTGGCACTTTCACATCTTATTAATCTATTTCTATATAGAATGATCAATTTGCTAAAATTTCTTGTTTCTTCTAGGTTGGTAGAGCCCTACATTATGGTTGATCCCACTTCCTTTATTAAAATAAAGGGATATGCCGTTGATCTGCTGTCAGAAATAGCAATAAGCAATAATATGACGTTGACGTGGGTGGAAAAGCCAACCACTCCTGACATCATTGTTGCATTGGAACAAACGGTAAGAAAATCAAATACTGAAGTCTCTGTCTTTTAATTATAATAAATTCCAATTTAAAAAGGGATTTTGTGAGGGTGAATAAATAAAAAAATCAACGAATAGCGAGCTTTCCCTCAAAAAAGGTAATGGTAGTAATGGTAACCGTAGATCCGGATTTCGACCTTGTGGTGCTCATCAGTACGGTGCTAGGAATTGGAGATGAAATGATGATGAAAAAATCTGACACAGGATTCATGTAAAAGACAACCATCTGTCAAATTGCAGAATCGGCAGATGTACCTAATTTGAAGGAAAATTATTCCTAGCACCGTACTGATGAGCACCAAAAGTGCGAAATCCGGATCTACGAAGGATCGCGATTCATTGATTTTGTGAAATTCCAATATTTATGTCTTCCTTCTTTTATTCGTGTTATTATGCTCGCGGGCACACTTCGGCAAAACTCGCGCAATTAGCGGTTTGGAGTAAAGATTTGCCGACCAAGATTATAAAACCACACAGGTGGCCTACAGAATGACGTCACAACGTTGATAAATTTAAACTTTGTAGAGATTTTTTTTTTCTGAAGTTCAAAACGGGTCATGTGATATCCATTTTTTTTGGAGTCAAATAAACATCGGAATTGGCTGAAAACTAAGTCACGCTCGGAGCACTTTTTTGATTTTTTGCCGACATTTCCTGAGCTGAGGTCACTGACAGAAAAAAAGAATCTCTACTCTTAAGAGGCACTGAATTATTTTTGATACGAGTATATAGTTTTTTTTTTAGTTAAAAACAAGTTACCCAGCCAAAAAGTAAACAAAATTACAAAAAAAAAGTTTTCATAAAATTTACGTAATATTTACGTAACATAATAAGGAGCGAACTTTGTGCATGACATTATGCAGAATATGGAAGTTACTTTTTACCTTGTTGTGACATTGGAAGTATATAAAATTTATATATACAATATGACTTTAATTTTACAAAAATGTTACATTCCAATACGTAATATTTATATAACATTTATGTTATAAATTTATATAGTAGTTACATAAAGAGTACGTTATTTACGTGACGTCAAGTTTACCTTGATGTTATTTGTAAGAGATATAAATATTATGTAAAAAAATTTACCTCAATTTTACCTTTTGATTTACTTTCTAGTTACTAGTTAATCGATATCTGCCGTTTCCCAATTTTTTGTTGTTATGTATTATTTACGTTATTTTAATTACATATCATTTACGTAAAAAGTAGGGAACTTTGTGCATGGCATAATGCAGAACATGGAAGTTACTTATTACCTTGTTGTGACTTTTAGTTTACATAGAATTTATGTAACAAACTAATCAAGTGATATAACTTTTTCGTAATATTTATGTAACGGTGTTGGCTGGGTATGTCATTATTTTTAGGAAAAAATCGCTAAAAATGCTATAATTCAGTTAAAAAATGGGTTCAATGACTTGTCAAAATATGTAGGTAAACTGTCTTTTACGCCAAACCGTTCGGGTATTCAACTCAGAGTGAAAATTATTAGGAGTAGAGCAAAAAGAACTTACTCCATAAGTCCCACCTCGCGAAGGTAGAGTGCCGTTGCGGGCATTCTAAAACCACGGGTCCTTTATACGATGAAAATTTACTTTTGGAAATTAAATGGACCCTCATTATTGGGAAAATTTTTGAAAAATTCCATTTTAAACCAGCAAAGATTTGTTTTTGTTTGTACACCATACGAAAACATGCAAAAACTCCTTATTAAAGGTTAGCTTAGCTTACAGCTTGCACGTTTGACTCCAAAGCGTTCGACTTTTACAATTTTTCTCCAAACACTCTGCCGCACTCTCACTCCACTCCTACACCACACCACTCCTACTCTTTATTATTACCCGAACGTACCTTGTGTAGGTGAAAAAGACAAAAGAATAGGCACGCTGGAATTTTTTTTACAAGTAAGGCATGAACCTAGATCCACCTATTTTTTGATGCATCAATTCAGAGAGGCAACGCAGCATCTGTTTTGGGAACACTGCCGGACTTATACAGGGTTCCTAAGATTTTCCTTAGGGATAAGATTTCAATAAATCAAACAGAAATGGCATAGAAAGTTCTGCGCGCACAAAAGAAACGGGTATATTGAGCAATGGTGCCAGTTTTTTATTATCTCCGAACTGCTTTCATGAGAAAAAATTGTCGCCACTCTTTCATTGTGAGCATAAATCATAGTTGCAATAATAACCGTTGACAAGATGTCTGCAAATTCCGCTAGATGGCGGCCACACCATGAGATGAATTTAGATGTTTTCCAAACCACAGCTTTTTCTTGCTTAAAGGAGGCGGCAGGGTCCATTATTTACGATACTGAGCGATAAACTCGTGAGGTTGATAACATTAGAAAGAAATATCTTCGCTTTTAATTAAATTTCTTTCCATTCTGTTCTACTAGTGACATCAATCCGGAAACGGCCAAACCATGCAGATAGCACTAGCAGCCAAAGAAATCAATAAACGGCGCTGTTTTTCCTGCACAGCTTTTTGCTTGCGATATTATTGATTTTAAATAAAGCTGGCCCTACACTACATTTGATATTTTCGAGGTGTTTTATGACATGATCTCGAAACATGTAGCGAACCAATTCTTCAAAACTAGCGGGAGGGTAAAAGCGAAAATTAAGGAGCTGCCAATATTTGTAACACCCAAAAAGGGGTGAAAAGATTTATTTTGCTCTGTTTCTTTACAAAAAACGTTTTTTTTACGAAAAACTTGAGCTCTGCCACTTTTTTTATTTTTTTCTTCAACTTTCTCGAAATTTTCGTCATACCGTAGAAAAAAAATATTTCCCCCATGGTCATACTCTACTTTTATTCGAAAAAATTTAGAAACAGAGACGGGATCAGTTTTCCTAAAAAGGGGGATCTTGGTTTCGAGTGAGAAGATAAAGGGCGGCGCAAGCAAAAATTTTTCAATTAAATTAGCCGAACGCAAAAATGTTAGAAAAACAAAGCACGAAATAAAAATGGCGCCGCTTACAATTTTTTTCAAAAACTATGTAATTTCGGGAACGCAAAGAAATAGGTCTAAAGAGTATAATTTTTAAGAAAAAAATATCAATTTTCTCGCCCCCCTCCACTGGGACTACAGGGGTCGTACGTAGGGGGGAGGGGGGTTTTCGACAGCGTTTGCATTTGTGTGAAACTAAGAAAATTTGGAATGAAAATAAGTGAAGTTTTTTTTTTTTGGGGGGGGGGGGGGTAGTGGTCTTGAAATCGTTACGTAATATTAGGGGAGTGGCGTGCCAAACCGTTACAAAACATTACATAGGGAGGGGGTCAAAAATTGGTAAAATCACCGTTACGTAATTTGTGCACGGCCCCACATCTGACTGTTCCTCCTTTTTGATTTCGAATCAAAGTGCAAAACCCGGGTTGGACGTTCGAAGGCGTCAACCCGTCCTATTTGCTTGATAAAGTTTCTACGGAAATATCTCAGTCGATTTCTCCGGCCGTGTATGAACGCTTTAGGTTAGGCATTTGCATGTATCTCAGTCCCCAGCCTGTAAACAGTGGGTAAGGACAATGGTTACAAAATGAAAAGCCGAAAAATATTTTTTTTATCAGTTTGGTATTAAAGTCGAGCAAAAACAATTTTTATTCCAGTCCTAAAGGTATGAAAATGGAAAACATTAGAAAGCAACAACCTGGAATGGATTTACTACATGTAAGATGTAGTGACAACATCGCCCCATGCCCATCCTTTTCTGCCTAATGTGCTTTTCCGTTTGTCTGCGTCTTATACACGGCTGCTTGGCCCCCTAAGGATTTGCTTAGGAACCCTGTATACAGCCTTTGGACGGGGTGTTCTGTCTCTAGTTCACTGCATGAAGCGTCCTCTGCTTTGGGTTTATTAGATAATTTTTGTTTATGTATTAAGTTTCTTAAGATCTTAAAGTTTGAAACTAACTTTGAAAACAATATTTTTTGTGTAGATACTTGGTGAAAAAGCCGAAGAGACGACATAGGCGAGATCCTGATATTCGTATTCAAGTATTTTTTAAATAAATAAAAAAACGTAGAATTATTTATTTAACCGTTTTTATGAAAACTATCCAAATATTATTTTTACTTAATAAAATTTGCAAAGAAAAAAAACCATCTTGGATCTTGCAGTATCTGCCCTATTAGATACCTACAAAGATAATGTTTTTTTTAGACGGCAGATTTGGGAATATGTGATTTTACAATAACTCAAGAAAGAGCCCAACGAATAGATTTTAGCAGTCCCTTTATGAGTGTAGGTAAGTTCAAACATACAGAAAAATCCATTTATTTATCATTTAAAAAATCGTTAAAAGAAAAATTTACGTTTTTGTGAGAACTCTATAATAAAATGATCTTCATGGAAATATTAACCCCTATTGGTATGAAAGTTAGAAAAATTATTTAAGAGTAGATGTTCTTTTTTTTCATACCTACACATTTTGTAAAAACTAAGACAGGGCTCGGTGCACTTTTTTGATTTTTTGCTAAATAAGCTAAAATTTCTTTCAAAGGCCACCAATTCGAAATATTCAAGCATTTGAATCTGTGGCGTCCAAGCAAAAATAGAAGGTCGGTTAATAATCGGACCGACGTCGGCAATGTCGGCGTTAGGTCGGCATCGTCAGTTAAACGTGGGCTGATATTGGACCAACTACCGACTTCCACCACCGATAAAATTCGCCATGCACATGCAAAATAATTTGCATGGTCCGACAAAAGTCCGATATGTAATATCTTCACGTCGGTAAATTGCAAATAAACTGTGTCGGGTCTACTCTATCAGACAGGAATAGTACCGTAGAACGGGGCGATTTCAGTCGTGGTGGGTGACTTATTCGGACAGTGTACTTGACCCCACTAAGGTCGTTTTATGCGGAAACAAACCACCGGATAACAAAAATAAAAACGAAAGTTGATTCCTATAAGTTTGCCTTGCAAAGGCAACAAGCAATCTGGTCTGCTGCTGTAAGTTTTTTTTATTTTATAATGTTTTTCGTAAAAACCTAATCTTGACAATTTTTAAAAAAGTCAAAAAGTAACTGTTGCACAAAGTTTATTGTAAGAGTATGTCTCGGCATTTCCGTCTCGGAAATTTAAAGTTATATGTCTCGCAAACATTTTCAAAAAAAAAATAGAAATAGTAGTTTTTAAATTTTTTATTATGCATGGTGATTAGTGAAAAGCGTCGTTTTGGGTGTAAATTCGGACAGGACGAAATCAAAAGAAAGTAGTAATAAGTTGGCATTTTAACAACAAAAAACATTTTTTATACAATTTTCAGAAAATATTTTTTATACATGGTGTTTAGAAAAAAATATAAAGGGTGGTTTTTTATTGGACAAGGCTCAATATACATCACGGTGATAGGCGGGAGTGTAATATTTTAATAAACATTTTTTTATTATAAGTTAAGAGTTGTTTTTGTTGTCTAAGCTTTAGATTTTTGTTGAGTTCAAATGTTTAGTAGAAAATTCTTGTTCTTTGGGCACTTAAAATTTATTTTTAAGACTGTCTTAAAGGCTGTCTAGGATAAGAAGTGTTTTTCTTTTAAGAAAAAAATAATTTAGTTTTCTAAAATGACTTGTACCTAGTTAAAATAATAAAATAATTTTTTTTTTACTAAAACTTACGTTTTAATCACAAAAATTTTATTGAAAAATAAGCGTAGAATAGTGTTTTTAAATTTAATTTTTGTTCGAAGTTAGTTATAAAAATTCCTTACTTCATTTAAAACCGTGTAAACGGCATGTCTGAATTCACCCCACCCTAGCAGGTAACTTCAGACAGCCTTAAAAAATAAAAAAAATTTAAAAAGGGATTTAGTGAGGGTGAATGAATAACAAAACCAATGAATAGCGAGCCACAAGTGCGAAATCCGGATCTACGGTTATCATTACCTTTTTTGAGGGAATGCTCGCTATTCATTGATTTTGTTATTTATTCACCCTTACTAAATCCCTTTTTAAATTTATCAACTCCAGAGCTTAGGATATCTGTAAAGATAATTATATCTGTCTCCGTAGAGACGCTTAATTTTTCTTCAAATTGAAGGTACATCTGCCGATTCTGCAATTTGACAGATGGTTGTCTTTTACATGAATCCTGTGTCATATTTTTTCATCAACATTTCATCTTCTAATTCCTTGCACCTTACTGATGAGCACCACAAGTGCGAAATCCGGATCTACGGTTATCATTACCATTTTTGAGGGAAAGCTCGCTAAAAAATACTTACGACAAAAAGTTGAACCAACTTAGAGCGATACCATGCGAAAATTTCAAGTTAATTGCTTAAAGGGTTTAAAATTTATGACAAAAAAACTTGTCGGAAGTTGCGTTTTTTTCCGCAACGTTGTATTGGCGTTGGACAACGCGATGTTTTTTTTTGTTTGTTGGAAAAATTATTTAAGAGTAGATGTTCACATGAGACTAAAAACGGATTTTTAAACAGTTTTCAAGTTTATTCCTAAAATCATTTGTGAGACTGTGAGAGAAATTATCGATTAAAAATTATATTATTTTAATCGGTTTCTTGTGTTAAATAGGGAAAATATTGTTAAATTTATCAGAATTCAAAAGTCAAAAGAGGTATCTCCGAGAATGACGGAAAATTGTCGTTGTTTTCATTCTGTTTTTTTTTGTCATGCTATTGGTAAAGGAAATAAGCATATCCCGACTAAAACTTTAAATTTGCGGACATACCCTAGCGCTGATTATTTCCACCAGCTTCGAAAGTCGGTGGCGTTTATAGAAAAAAAATTGGGTTTGGTCTGGCTGAAGTAGTTTGTCTATGGTGGCGTTGCGGTGGCTGCTAAATTTTTTGGTTAGAATTTATTGTTTTTAATTTTACAAGAGCAGTGCCTTTATATGTGGCCAAAATGGTTCAATACTCGACGTAGTCCTGATCTTTAGAAGATTTTTATTCTGACGGGACAATGAATTTTTATTAAAGGAGCCCAATAAGAACTTTCGGCGTTTAAAAAGTGGAAAAATCAACACATCACAAAAGGAAAAAGAAGCAGTAAAATTACAGCTCGCAAATGGGCTTCGTGTGTTCATTTTGATTTCATTTACATAAATCTTTTTATTTTTTTGTGTTTTATAATAAAGTAAACTCATACCTATATCTACAAACAAACACCTTTTATTTATTTTTTTTAAATATTAGACCTTAATCATAACTATGTCCAACTCGTCCCAATGAATTCCATATGACAATGATAGCCATACACAATAAACAACAAGTCAAACAAAGATAGCCATCTCTTTATTTCTGAGATCACAGCTACGTTTACATTTGCACGCATAAACCTTTTGGATCCGTTCGAGCTAGGCCGTATCAACAAAAGCAAAAAACCAAAATTACAAAAAAGGTACATCGATCATTGTGTTTTTAGATAAAAATTCTAATCTATTTTCATGCAACTGCATATATAATTAAACGTAAAAATCTGACCAATAGGAAACAAGTTTTATGCTAAGGGTTTAAGAATTCTTAAGCCTTGCCGAATGAGATGTTAGCCAAACCGGGTTTAACGACCCTTAAATCCGGTTTTAAAATACGGTGCAAATGAAAATCGGCGTTTTAAATTTAAATCTGGTTTTAACGCTGCAGTGCAAATAGACATTATTATATAATATAAATAGAATTTGCAAACCAAGTATACCCAATAAGAATTTCAACACTGGACTTACTGAAAATACCCTGATTCTGCCCAATAAAGGCAGCTTCAAAAGGGTATTTTCAGTAAACCAAGTGTTGAAATCCCAAATATTTGGAAGCCCCTGGGGCGGAGCCAACTTCTTAAACTTCAAGGTTGAGTGCTTTCTCACAGTATATAAGTATGTAGCCTTAGGAATTGATTGTAGTTTGCACCTGAAGACGATCAGAGATTGTACTGATCGAAACGTCGTGTATAAATAAAATATAGACAATGGAAGTCCGAAACACAGAGTTAATTTCAAACCAAAACAAATCTTGCAGTTAATAATTTTCTTTTATAACTGCTATAAAATTGATGTAAGTCGCACATGTAAACGTATCTATGACATTTCCGCCATGTTTTCCAATCCATGGTGGATTCGACGCCATTTTTTCCACCGCAGAAAAAAAACGCAACTTATGTTATTTTAAGAATAAAAACCCATACACAATGGCAGACCAGAAAGTACAAAATCATTTGATTATATTTATGAAGTCCGGCCCCTCGACATTTTTGATAACATACTTTTTACCATTTTTTTTTTTAATTTGGTAATTGATAATGTTTTTTAGTTCTACTGATTCAATATCCATTTTTTTTAGGAATCAGTATTCTTCACAAAAAACTTAACGTGGAAGAAATTGACAACATGTATGCCTTTATGAGACCATTTTCATGGACTGTATGGATGTATACGATGACACTGTTTGTTATTATGTCTGTGGTTATATTGTTTATTTCAAGGTAGATAAATATTATATATATATATATATATATATATATATATATATATATTATAAATAACATTTTAAAAATACTCAAGAATTTGTAAAAAACTTTTACGGTTATTTTTATACATGGACACGGTGTCACGGACGGGACATTCGCGAATTGCCAATAGAGAGTTAAATAGACCACTAATTTATCGTCACGTCTAAAAAGAGTTTTTAAACCACAAGCACAAATTACCGTAACCGTATTCTTTTGCCCACATACTACAAATTAATAGGTCAAGGTGGTATCTCTCAAAAATAAAAAATAGTCCGTAACGCATGGAACATGGGCTTATGGAACTCGGACCTCAGCCAATTTAAGTGCCTTATAATATAACCTGCCAAATCCTGCCTAACGCTAAACCTGTCTGACGCTCACTTTTATTTGATTAGATTAGAAACGGACATTTACACTTTTGAAGAAAAGGTTTTCAGGATTTTTTTTGAGTTGGGCTATCATTTGGGATGTGGACGGATAAACTTTCGGATATCAGTCACGCTTAAAAGTTGTTAATAGAGACTTAAAGTTACATATAAAAAGAGTGCTTATTCCTTGTCGTATCTCCTGTGCGCATGCTCAAAACGCATACGTCGTTACGTCTCTGCATTGCACAGAAAAAGGATGCTTATTCGTTGTCGTATCTCAGTGCGCATGCTCAGAATGGATACGGCTTATAAACAGCGACTACATCTCACCTATCTCTACGACCCTTCTTGCAGTATTCGCAAGCAGTTAGCGTACTGTATTGATGTTAGGATCAAACACCGATTTCGGCCAATGGACGAAAAATATGACCAAAACGCGTTCTGGTCACTAGTATATTGCCTATGGCCGAAATATCGCTTTTCGACCATTTAACGTGGAACAAAACGCGTTCACCTTTTGCGATTGCCAGAATGCGTCTAGTCCACAAACAAACCGTCCAAAAACCGATTTTGTGCGTGTCTCAGCTTGTAAACCATACCTATCGCTACCCTGTATACGATTTTTAACAGTTATTGTTTTACCAGAGGTGAGCAACTGGATTTGACAGTTGCTTGGAAGTGTTTAAAAACAAATTGTGTGTTGGCACAACACCGTACTTAACTAAAAAGCCTATTAACTCCTACCGCTTCAGTGCCCTTTAGCCTATCGTGGCTGCCATTTTTATAACCAAATTGACAAGTAAAACATGGATTTTATGTCAGTTTGGTGTCAATATGGCGCCGATCATAGGTCAAAGGGTACTAAAACGAAAATGAGTTAATTGGCTTTTTAGTTGAGAACGGTGTTGGTTGGCAATGATATCTCGATAGCTGCTAACCCCTGACAATTAATAATTTTGTCACTGTCACATTTTTGATTAGGAAACGTTCGGTTTAAAAATGGAATTGTGCTGTATCAAAAACTGTAAAAACACGTGCCTCGACGAACTTGTATTGTTCCGTTGTCCAACGGAGAAAGAAACCCAAGAAAAGTGGAAAGAAAAAATGCATTTACCAAGTTCGCAAATTAATAAAAATAGCCGCTTTTGCCAGGTAAGTGAGCGCAGTAGGTACAAACATATGCATTTAGCATGTACTTTGTTAATAAATAACACATTATGTTTCCGTGTTTTATTGTAAGAAAAAGAATAACAAAAATATAGATCAATAGGGTCTTTATATTTTACCTATTATTTACATTTTTAATATCTCCGCGTGTATATTCACTGTTTGTTTTTGTTTTTTTTTTGGCAAAACTTGACATATTTTACTAACCAAAAAAAAATCAATCGTTACATTGCCAGAATGCATTCTGACAATTGCAAAAGGTCCAGAACGCGTTCTGGTCTACATTAAACGGCCGAAAAGCGATATTTCGGGCACTGCCAATATGCTGTGCCGTTTTCTTTTTATCGCGGTTACGGTTAACCTTGGTTCTAAAATTTCCGAGAAGTATAAGCAAATGAAGGAGACCTCGATTGTGTGTGATTTGAATATTGTTTAAATTTACAGATAATTGTTTATGTTTACATGTGTATATAATCAAAAGTTTTTAATTTTTGTGAATTTCTGTATTATACTTAAATTTTCGTATTAAAAATGCTATGACATCATGTATTGGCTGACAGCGTCTCCTGTCATACTCGATGCCTTGAGAATCGCAACCAGCCTTTTTTTCCGGTTCAGAATGGTTGCGATTCTCAAGGTATGGATCTTTACAGGATGTGCTATCTACGTCCATTTGTTCTGTTCATGTCAGCTAGTAGATGACGTCATAGTATTTTTGATGTGAAAATTTAAGTATAATCCGGAAATTCATAAAAATTAAAAAGTTTTGATTATATACACATTTAAGCATAAAATAAACAATTATCTGTAAACCTAAACAATATTCGAAGATATTACACAATCGAGGTCTCCTTCTTTTGCTTATCCTTCTGGGAAATTTTAGGACCAAGGTTAACCGTAACCGTTACAAAAAGAAAACAGCTATGGTGACCAGAACGCGTTTTGGTCATATTTTCCGTCCACTGACCGAAATCGATACGACAACGAATAAGCACCCTTTTTATGTGCAACTTGAAGTGTGTATGTGTGAGACGTATGCGTTTTGAGCATGCGCACTGAGATACGACAAGGAGTAAGCACTCTTTTTGTACGAAACTTTGGCTTTGGCACATTGCCCTCATGGCAAATTATTTTTGATTTTACTCAAGAATCGTCAAAGATAAACCCTACATATTTGTATTTTTGGAATCAGAAAGAAAAGATCTATCAAAATTTTATAAAATATACGGGGTATTTAATTAAAACAAAAAGAGAATCTCATAGCCACTCTGCGTGTAGAGTGTGATTAAGGAAAAAACTGAAAAGTTTACAGAAATCTACCTAATTTCATAAGTTATAAATATCCGAAATTATCTTATCCAAAACACATTACTTTTACACACAATTTTTAAAGGATGCAGTTTACCCTTTTGGGGTAGTTGCTAGTTGCATCTAAGCTCGAACACGGCTCTTTTAACAGTGTTGACAATTTTTTTTTTGGTTTTTCCTAAGTGAGGTTGTTTCAGGGAAAACTTTTCATTGCTATGAAATGAATAATTATCGTTGGCGGAACTCTTTTGGAAGAATATTTTGAAATATCAAATTCTGGAATAGGGACAGTCTACGGTAGTGACATTTTGGGGTTAAAAGAAATTATAAAATGAGTGTGGATAGAAAGAAATAAAAAAACCAGAGCACCTGCTAGATGCCATTTGTACTCAAAATAACATAGATAAAAGAACAACTTTTGGGAAAAGTACCGGGGACATCAAGTTGCCCGTTTCAATGAGAATGGTTCATATATGATACTTAAAAATAGTAGTGTTCACAACTAGTGGCTAAAATAGTCCTTTTTTTACAAGTGTTGGTTTAAATAACGAGTGAGGCGAGGTATTTAAAAACGCGAGTAAATAAAAGCACAGTTTAGCCGTTAGAGTTGTTAACACTATTTTTTTATCAAAAAATCCAAGAAAAACAGGAAAATACTTTTAAAAATCTCGAACGAAGAGCATTTCTCGCAACACGCCATCTTTACATTATAAATCCAGGCGCCTGGTAAATGAAATAATAATGGTTTCCATAGCAATGTTACTCGGTGACTTTCATTGTTGCGACACTTTGATATTTTGATTATGTTTTTAAATGATTTTTTCGTAAATAGTTGGTGAAAACTGTCGAAAATGGCTTAATTCTTAGGCAAGAATAATAAAGTTTTTTCAATAATACTATTTTCCACTATTTCTGGGTAAAAAACAGACATAAATCTTTTTTTGCACCCGTGATCAAAAAAAGTTTTTTTTGCATCGGTAACCAAAAAAGCCACGCTTTAGTTATCTGCAGAGAGTTACTAAAATCATGTTTTTGATGAAGGTATAAAAAAAATAATTTCAACTCACAAATTTGCGATGTGTGGAATGCCCGAAATCGGAATCGTGAATAATTTTTTTAGGTTAGATCCAGACGACTGGGAAAATCCACATCCATGCGATCAGAATCCGGAAGAGTTGGAAAATATTTGGGGAATTCGAAATTGTTTTTGGTTGACAATGGGCTCGTTTATGACACAGGGTTGTGATATTTTGCCCAAGTAAGACTTCATATTTTTAGGTAGCTGCATAAACGATCATCATAGGGTAAATTTTTTTCGGAGCGGTTTAAGGATTTTTGAAAATCGTAAAATTTAAAATTGACCCAGCAAAATCCTTAAAACTACTTATAATAAATAAATATATAAGTATAACACAGTACCTATAATTTCTTAAAAAATGCGAACTAGATGTCTCTAAAAATACCGACAACCTTTTTTAAATCTGAAAACTTTAAATTAAAATTCATAAAAACAGGAACGAAGATGAAGTTTGAGACGCGAGCCGCAGGCGAGTGTCATAATTTATCTGAGCGTGTAATGACGATAACATGCGAGTTAGTGTAGTATATTTTACCTACGACCAATGAAAATGTCATCATAAATATCAGAAATTATTAAAAATATCAAACGTGAACACTCTTAATTCAACAACCTTGAGAACCTGAAGTTTCATTGACGTTCTATCTAAAACGTGAAACAAATAAGGTTACTAAGGGACTTTTCATACTTCTTGTTAAAAACAAGGTTTTTTTTCTTAAAAATGCGTAATATGTCAATTTAACGGGACTTATTTTTGGTTAGGTACTAAAATTATATTGAATTTATTTAAGTTTAATAAATATTTATTGTCTTAAAAATATAGAGAAATATTTCACATTTTTGCGTCAATTAGTGCTTTTATAAAATAAAGTTTCATGGCTTGTCACGCCATTTTGTGGTTTACGTCTAAGCTTTATTATTATCTTAGGACCGTAAATGAGCCATTAAAATCGTGTTGAGATTGTTGTAAAATTATTATTCGTTGGTCGTAGGTAAAAAATATTTCTATTGTCTTTAGGGGGGTCTGTTCAAGGATCGCAACGGCTATGTGGTGGTTTTTCTCTCTGATCATGACTAGTACGTACACGGCCAACTTGGCAGCTTTTTTGACAGAAAGAAGAAAGGATGACAGTATTAAATCGGTGGAAGATTTGGCCAATCAGAATAAAATTAAATATGGTAAGTTCTCTCACTTTCTTAAATTTTGAAAACTTTTTTTAAAGTTTTTTCAACTCTTTCTATTGGTCTGTTTTTATTTTCGATTTTTTCAACTTTTTAATATTTTTCTTTGTTTTTTTTTTAAACTTTTTTTTGATTTTTGGGTTAGGTCGAGTTGAGTCGAATAGAGTTAGGTTGGATTGAATTAAATTTTTTTCAAGTTTTTCGATCGCTCTCAAACTGGACGGACCAGAAATTTCGCCAGTAGCAGAGAGCATATAAATCTAAATAGAGAGGACACTTTATGGTAAATTTGCGACCCCGCTCAAGGGACTTGAAAACCAAGTGGCGCAGCTATCGTTTTTTTTGGTTCTTGGCTTGGAAACTTGGTGCGCCACTTTCGCTTTCACTCTTGCTTATTTTTATCGATGGAAAGCAGTGGCGGAGCACAGCAAAATCGTATTTTTTGGACGAGTTCCGCTTTGGGAACTATCCATAATATCGATCGCCCGCGTTGCGTTGCAGACAACAGACCCGTGCCGGTACAGTTACAGGTGGCGAATACAGAGGGAGGCGATCGACCCCCTCTTCGTCAAAATTACGTACCAACTTCCCCAAAAATGTTGCCCTGCGGCGCCAGTTTTTTTCTTTTATTTTATATTTTTACAAGGTTTCGTCATCGGCGGTCAAATTTAAAAAAAAATTGAAAAATTTTTGGAGAAGACTCCCCATGATTGGAATTGACACGGTTACATCACAACCGCCTCTTTTGGATTAGGAGAACAGAAACATTGAAGGAATATCCAAGGAAATTTATCATATGAGGCCATCAGTTTTCACATACCTTTTCACCTATTCTGATCTCTTAATCATGTATTTTTCAAACATTCGGGGTTATTAAATTTGAAATAACCTTAGATAGCAAAATATTTCAAAACTAACACATATTTTTTACCGAAGAAAACCTAAATTATATGCTCTTTGCTTTTTCCTTAAGTACTTCAGTAATAAAGGCTTGAAAAATATATACAATAAAAACTTTCTGCCAGCGCACTTAGCAACAAGTTCATTTAAAATTGCATTAAATATAGGTATGTACGCCAGTGATAAATCGATATTCATTCAACGCGCGGAATTATTGCCGTTTTAATTTTTTAAATAAATATTAGCCCGGTTCATCCTGGCGCATTGAGCTAACAATAAAAAACTCAGAAGAAGTTAAAAAACCTCCAAATCAGTTACTTCAACCGAAAATAAACTAAAAAACAAAAGATCCAAGTTTGAATTTTCGTTATTTCCACCCAAGATCTGTTGATCTTCTGTTTTTTAGTTTCTTTTCGGTTGAAGTAACTGATTTGGAGGTTTTTTAACTTCTTTGTTTTAATTGCCTTAGGAGCATAATCCTACTGGAAATATTAACACGCCAGGACGAATTCGTATCAGGTAACTTGGATAAGTAAGTACCAGTGCGGAACGATGCCTATTTGTGAGTGGTTCAAGGTTGGAAATCAAAGTATATGATGGTGTTTAATGATGTATAGTGGAGGGTGACCAGTGAAACTACTGATGAGCCCACGCTGGTTACCCAGGGCGAAACATCGTTTAATCATTTCTCTTTTTGCTTTGATCTTTTGTGTGTTCCTTGTGGGATGCTCATCGAAGTTTGAATTTTCGTTATTTCCACCCAAGATCTGTTGATCTTTTGTTTAATAAAAAACTGGCTGTGAATCGCATTGACTTGCTGGTTGGATATTACCATAACGTTTCCTCTCTATTTAGATTTATATGCTCTCTGCCAGTAGGAACTGAAGGGATTGGGGAAAACTGGTATGCTTTAAAAAGGTCATCAGAAAATCCTATAGAATTGGAAAGAGGGACAGGCGGCGGACAGGGAAATCCGGACAATAGTTGCAGTGACGTACACAGAAATATTTCCTGAGGGGATAACTATTTTATTTTTGATTTTTGGAGAAAATTCAATCTTTAGGAGCCGATATTCAATGGCTTCGGGGGGGCCTAGCCCCTAAGCCCCCCCCCTGCGTACACCTGGTTTATACACCTAGGTTCGGCCAGGTGCACCCCCCATTTGACCAATTCGAAAAAAAACATTTTCAGATTTATGTGCTTTTTATGTGCTAATTATATATGCTATGTTTTCATGGGTATTGAGTTCGTTTTCAAAACTCATTGTATCTTTTTCTTTTATATAGCGTGTTCTTTATCAAGACCAAGAACACGCTATATAAAAGAAAAAGATAGAATGAGTTTTGAAAACGAACTCAATACCCATGAAAACATAGCAATAATAAGATTTAATTGACGTCAGCTGTCAGCGAGAATTTTCGATCTAACGTTTGAAAATATTGTTTCTCCCTAAAAAGATAGTTGGTTACAGAGTTGGGCTAGAGGTCCTGTATACAATTTTTTACAGTTATTGTTTTACAAGAGGTTGACAATTTTTTTGTGTGTGGGCAACCATTGGCAATAAATAATTTTGGCAGAGTAACATTTTTGATTAATAAACGTAGATACAGGGTGTTTCATTATAAATGCCCCCCCCCTGTTATATCTGTTAATATGTGAGCTAGAAAAAAGTTTTAAATACAAAAATTATTTGATTTATAAAGATCTTCAAAAATATTAAATTAAAAAAAACCAAGTTTCATTCGAAGTGTCAAATATTGATAGTAACTTTCTTATTTTAAATAAAACACCCTATACTTTTTGCATTTTTGAATTCTAGGTTTCTTCTTGATTTCAGTAATATATAACTTATATGCACTGAGTTCAATAGTTTTTGATATATTGGATTTTAATTTTTTTTCACTCGGGTGGCTGTTAATTACAATTTGTCTTATAAGTATATAAACACTTTAATATCGCCCACTATGATTTAGCAATTTTTTAAAGACAGCGAAAAACATCATTGGCTACTATAATTATGATGACATATCTAATGGAAACATCACAAATTGTAATTCACAGCCACCCAAGTTAAAAAAAAATTTAAGTCCAATATCTCAAAAATTATTGAATTAAGGGCATATAAGTTACACATTTCTGAAATCAGGAAGAAACCTAGAATTCAAAACTGTAAAAAATACAGGGTGTTGTATTTAAAATAATAAAGTTGTTATCAATATTTGACACTTTGAATAATACTTGATTTTTTGACTAATATTTTTGAAGATCTTTATAAATTATATTTAAAACTTTTTTCTAGCTCACATATTAACAGATATAATAGGGGGGCCATTTAGAATGAAACACCCTCAAAAATCGAATATTGTGGTATAAGAAACTGTAAAACTACTCGCGCCTGCGACTTTGTATTGTTCCATTGTCCAATGGAAAAAGAAACGCAAGAAAAATAGAAAGAGATGATGCACTTACCAAACTGGAAAATTAATAAAAATAGTCGAATTTGCGAGGTGGTAAGATTAGTGAAATTTAAATAATATTATATATTATTATTATGTTAAGAAAATAACCAACAAAAAGATAGATCAATAAAAATTTTATATTTTACCTACTATTAACATTTTTAATATCTGTGAATCTACCTCATGTTTTGTTGTGAAAGTTTTTCATATTTTACTAACCAAAAAAGTCATCATCATTCAAAAACTGTCTGGGGAAATTATAAAAAGAGACAACAAAACATCAGTCCATTTCATAAAATCGGTTTTACATGCGAATATGAAAAAAACTAGAAAGAGAGGGCAATATGAGTTGCTTACCTCTGGTAAAACAACAACTGTCAAATGTATAGAGGGCCTCTAAGTTGGGCCAGTGCCGCATTATTTTCTTTAATTTTACTTTTATATGCATTGGCCGTTGATAATATTGTTAAAAAGACTTCAAAAACCATTTTTTTGCAACTTTTTTATCTATAAATTCCCAAAATGTTTATCTAGCCAAAAATAAAAAGAATGCGTGTTAAACTAGATTTTCTTGGTGGCGCAATTAACGTATTTTAAAAAAAAAATATTTTCACGAGTCATGGCAAAAATGTCAACAAATACTGTTCCCGCCAAAATTTCTGTCAAAAAATCTGACCCGAAAATTAAATTTGAAATTTTTTGAAAACAGCATTTGGATTTCTGTCAACTTTCAAACCTGAAAAGGTGTCACGCAAAAATTAAGCCCTCTTAAGCCCTGTTCTCATTACGCATCAAACTAATGCAACTTTTTAAATGCCTCTTTTTTGAGAGGAAATGCCATTGTCAAAAAAATCGAAAAAGCACTAGATTTTTAAGTGTTTTGTTTACTTTTTTTCCTATACCTAACCTTAACTTTTGATTTTGCGTTATTTTGGTTCTTTGGCAAAATGGAAAAGGAAGTGGAATATTTGTCGGAAAATAACCAAAAATACATAGCAGATCAGCAAGTAACGGACGTCACGTTACGCAAGACCATAGCAAATCGCAGAGAGAGACAACATAAAAAAACAGTTGGCATTCAAAAGATAACTTAAAAAATTTTATTTTCAAAACAACTTTCTGATAAGAATAGAACATGTTCTATTTTCGCGTATCTTGCAACGCGCTTCATTTTTCGACGGATTTCACGGTGTGAACACCTAAGATGCATGCAACTTTCTGAGAAGCATGAAAAAGTTGCATAGTGAGAACAGGACCGGTATTCTCGTAACTAAATACGCTCCGCGTTTCGTACTCGCTGACCGTATGATAACGTAATATTCGCATACCATGTGACCAAAGTAACAAAAATGGTATTCACGTATATTGAACGCAAGGCGTCGACGAAGTGCGCTCAGCGCGTGTCGACCGTTTGAGAAACACCTACCATTTGCCAGCTGTTTTGCCCTCCGCGCGTACGATTTTCCTACCCTACAATACTTTGTAGAGTGCTGCAGAAAATATAGTAGTTTTTTCAGTTTGCGTTTTTATTAATAATTAGAAAAATATAAATCTCTTATTAGTAGCTTGGAGACGGGTAACAAATACGTACACATCAACCTTACTATTTGATGCTCGATGTAAGACAACTTTTTTTTCCAAAAAATTGCAACAAAAACTTTTCTTATCAAAATCGACATCGAAATAATTGAGCATCCGTATAATACTAGAAAAAGAAGCAATCAAATTCTGTAAAACCAAGGGTAAAAAAAGCCATTGGTCAGCGGCGCTTTTTGTATCTTTCATCGGATGTGTACCAAAAAATATCTGGTTTTGTTAGGCTCCTAAAAGCTTTCATGAAATATGAAATTAGCAAACATGAAATAAATAGCTTAATTGATATAAAAAAAATTAGCAAACAATATAGGTAACTACCTTTATTTCTGTGTTTTCGTCTGTATTTTCTTTACTTTTCTAAAATATCACATTTTTCACATTAATTACCATTTTTATGTTTTTTATCTTTTGTCATTTTATTTATTCATAAATGTACTAAAAATTATTATTTTCTTTTTTTAATTCAACACTTCCATGAAAATATAAATTTTTCCACGCGCGAGGTTTCTCTTGTGGATGTATGAATTCTGTGTTTGTTGTTGAATTGGTTAGGTTATTTTTTGGGTAACAAATACCTTAGAGTTTTATTTTCTGTTTCTTAAAATGTAGAATACGCATGTTTACTATAATTATAAGGTATAACTTACTAGATATACAGACCGCTTCAAGCTACTGCGAACATAGGGCGGAAGAAGTCTAATTTGCCAGTGTACGTACATGCAGTGACACCGCACGCCAATCAGTGAAGCAACCAATACTCAGGCTTGCGATCACCACTGCATAACTTTCCTTTGGTATTTAGTACGCCTCTAACCACGGTGTTGTGTGGGCGTAGTCAATGAAACCGGAATTTGGTCAATAAATACGCAAATTTTTATAACGTAATTTTCTTATTTTTTGTCACTGATAAATAAGAGCGTTTTATTGTCAACTGCTCAGATTTATCAGTGGCGACGTGTTACAATGAAAATAATAAGGAGAAACAAAATAAAAGCAAGTTCTCAAAATAAAATAATACATTCTAAAAACCAAAAAGATTCTCCCAGTCAAAAAAAAAATTAAAGCAAAAGTCCTCCTTGCTCGGCTAGACAATATCCGAGCCTACTATAAAAACCCCTTCTAACGTTTCCAAGCATGTTACGGGTGATAATTTGAAAAGCTTCTTCAAAAACAGATAGAAGTCATTAGGAGCAAGATCGAGAGATCGAGCTGGCCATAAAATAGTTCCCCGTGTACTTATAACCCGATTATTGTGAGCGGAACAACCATCTTGTTGAAACCATGTTTCACCAAATCTTACACCTAACAACTGCCTAGCAGTTGGAATAATGTGCTGCTGCAGTAGATCCAAGTATCTAGGACCATTCAAATTGCAATTGCCGTTAATAAAAAATGGCCCAATTACGTGTTCCCCTACAATACCCCCCCCCCAAACATTTAGTTTTTGGGGATACTGTGTTCTTACGTCAAAATATAAATGCAAATTTTCCCTCGACCAATATCGAACGTGTGTTGGGTTATGACGATTTGACCATTTGACCATCTGCACTTTTTCGGCAACTTCGTAGACATCCATTTTTAGCTTTAAAAATGTATTATTTCAATTAAGAACTTACCCATCTGTTTCTCGAGCAAGGCAGAAATAAAACAAAATAATAAAAACAAAATGAATTTCCAAAACACTGTAGCGTGCTTCGAATCCACCTCGGTCGTACGGCACGGAGAGTAAATTGGACTTGATTCCCCCTATGTTCGCAGTAGCTTGAAGCGGTCTGTATAAGTAACTATTTTAACAATAATGCTATATAATAAAGTATCAATATCAATATACGACCGTGCCGGAAACACCACTTTCCCTGACTGAGTGCCGGAATAAATTTAAACTTTTCCGCACTGAGTGCGGAATTTTGTTGTAAGTGTGCGGTTAAGTCTCAGGGTAAACTTTTTCCCGCACACTGGGCGGGAACGTGCTACGAGTTTATATCACAGGGTCAAAGGGCGGGTTTAACTGAGCTAAACCAAACCATAAAATAAAAGGATCAACACTTGTACAAGTCACATTTGATTTACCCTTTCTGAAATACGGCTCGAAATCGATTACACAATGGCCTCTTTCTTACACATAGAAAAAGAAAAGGAGCGACAAGGCTAACCAGAAATAAAAATGCAAAATTCGGTGATGCCAAGATGTGCTAAGCGAATTTGATTCTGTCTGCTCGCAGGGCAGCGCGTTCGGCAGAGAGAATACGAAAAGTCGTCGGTCAGCGTGCCGCTGAGCGCGCTGTTCGCTATTCGTTTCGCTTAGCGACTTCAAAACGTTACGTATTACGAGAATACCGGTCCAGGTCTTTAGAGAAAAAAAATTTACATCCTTAGGGGCACGTGTATCAGTCGGAGGTGCACGGAGGTTTGGTAAAAAGGGTCTTAAGAAAGCTACCCCTCCTTTACTACTATACAGGGTTGCGCAATTTAATGCTTTACTCAAAACTTTTTAAAAAGTTTACAAAATCCGAGTAGTTCCGGAGATAGGCGAAAAAAACCGAACTCTTCATTTTTAGTTTTTATTTGTTTGCGCCTTTATTATAGAAGCTGACAAAAAACGGTTAAAACTTTCTATAGGCACTTTTTTAAGATCTACTTAATGACAGGTCGGTTTTTGAGATTTGACATTTCAGTGTGAAAGGTGCAATGCCTAGTTTATTTTTTCTTCCCCAGGCAACCAGATGTGTCACCACACGTGCATTTTTTGACGTAATCAATATCACGTCGAGGTAGCGTGAAATTTTGGGCACCAAATTGACTAAAAACATAACGACTCTCGTCAATTTGAAGTAATAATGAAAACTATAATATGTTGTGTCATGTAAATAGAACTTGGTTTTGAAAATCTCCGATATTTTATTATCATCGGATCAATTATTTTTTAAAGTTTTATTTCTTGCCCGAAAAGTGCACCATTTTGAAAGCACCTCTGTTTACGCCTTAAAAAAAAACTTTTTATAAGGGGTATGATATTTGCTTCATATCCTGTGTACTGTAGAAATTCATAGCGATACGTTTCTTTCTTTTTAATTGGCAAATATCAGAGGAAGACATATCGCTAAAGGCAGAATAAAGGCTATTATATTTTTGAAATCAGGACGAAATGCTCTCGAAATTTAATACAACATTAGAAAAGTTGCTTTCAATTTTATATATCAAATGACAGTTGACAGTTCTTCATAAGTATTAAAGAATTTAAGAAAAGCTAAACAACTTTTGTATTACTTTTTTTCCAAAATGAGTATTAACGATGCTAACTGAGGAACCCAAATATTTTATTTTTATAGTAGTTGATAAATAAACAATATTTTTTAAATTACACAAAAACATTTTTAATCTTTATACCACTAGAACCTTTTATAGTTACGTGACTAGAAAAAAAATCGGTGCTTCTTAAGACATTTTTATTCGCCATATTGTGACGTTAAAAAAACGTGTGTTTTAATACGTCTTATTGACGTCATAAAATTTGACGTGAAATTCACGTCGTTAAAATGACGTCAATTTTCCAGACAAACCCATGTCATTTTTAAGTTAAAAACAAGTGACAAAATAGACGTCATAGTGATAAATTTTGACGTCTATTCGACGTATAATTTACGTCTTTTGGTTGCCTGGGACGTGTTTTTCCTCCTGCCGTTTTGTTCGTGAGGGATGATAGACAACATTTTGCACCATTATTTTGACCACTCACCTGACGTTAACTTACTCAAGATATTTTGGGAAAACGCTTGCAGTACCTTTTTTGACAACTTAAAAATAACAGATTTTTTTTTCTAATCTAAAATTAATGTTTAAATTATTACCATTTTAATCAGATAACTTATAAACCAAGAGTTAAAAAACCTTATGTTTAAAATATTAGGCAAAATAATTTTGTAAAAAGAAATGTAAAAAAACTGTCATTTTTAAAATGTCAAGAAAGGTATTGCAAGCGGGTTTCCAAAATATCTTTAGAAAGTCAAAAGCAAAAATTGAACTGATGATAGTCAATTAACCCAAAACATCACGTGATTTGTGAAAATAAGGTTGCAAAATATTATCTCATCTTTCATGAACGAAACGACAGGAGAAGAAAAGTGCTCCTGTCACACTGAAAAGTCAAATCTCAAAAACAGACTTGCATTAGGTAGATCTTAAAAAAATGCCTGTAGAAAGTTTTAAGCGCTTTTTTACAGCTTTAAGAATAAAGCCGCAAAAAAATAAAAACTAAATATGAAAAATTCGGTTTTTTATAATCTTTTCTTTAGTTTTGAGTAAGGAATCAAATTGCGCAACTTTGCACTAATTTAAACCTTCTCGTATCTCCTACCGTTTGGGAGATCCCCATGGTGAGCATCGAATTTGGAATAACCTGCCTACAGGATAAGTTAAAAAATCAATATCAGTGAAAATTAATCTAATTTAAAAATCAACATTTTTTGGGTCATCCTGTATACATATGTTTTTTACCATAACATATTAAATTTGTTTTTCTTACAAAACCGTGTGCAAAATTTCAAAAACAGCTTCAGCTGGAATACACAGTTTTTTTTGGTCATGAAAGATTTCTGATTCAAAAGGTACAATTAGTTTTTTGACAGAGTTTGTGTGTGTCGTTCTCTATCTTCGCTTGAATATGTGTGCCTGCGAAGTGTGAAACTACGAGGCAAACTTTCACGCCGGGTGTCGTATTGGAACCTTTATTGATTTTTTTAAATAATATTTTATTGTTAATAAAAATAAATCGCTGAAATTTTAACTGGGACGTCGTGTTTTAGGACTAATGAAAAACGGCGCAACCCAAGCGTTTTTCGAACATTCTAACCACAGTCTTTACTCGAGGATGTGGAATCAAATATTAAAAGAAAGTCCCAGTGTGTTTGAAGATTCAAATGACAGCGGCGTAAGTATAATAATATTTAAAAAATTATGGCAAAAAAACGAATTTTTTTATTGTAAAGGTTGTAAGGAAGTAAGTCCAATTTAAAATATGCACCTCACCCGAATTTTTTCCGACATTTTTACAAACGGTAAACTCTTCGACCAATGGTTTGTTCGGGTTCCGAATTTTAAAACTGAACGTTTTAGAACTGCGCGTGATACTTGCGCAATCGATAGGACTGTTCTTAACAGTTCACAATTTTTGGACGAACCCGAACGCATTTTGCTTGCAGTAAAGTAAAAAAGAAGAAGCAAGGGAAAGCAAAAAAGAAGAACTTGGGTATGGTCAACCCTAACCTAACCTAACCTAATTGGGCACCTGAAACACGACATAGACAAACTACTTCTTGTACAAACTACTTCTTGTAGTTTTAGATCTTTTTCTCTTATGGAAAAGCCTAGGTATAATTATTTCGAGGTCTAGTAAATATTTTTTTAATAGATGGCAATAGTAGTACAAAAATTCTAAATTTGTCATATCTCAAATCATATCTCTCCCTTGGCCGACGCCAGCGCGTAGAGGCGGATTTATTGATTTTTAGCCACCAACACGTAGGTTTTTTTTACCTGCGTGGCCACCAACGACAATCGCGTTTGTTGAGGTTATTTTTGTTTTTTTTAAAGAAAGGAATTATTACAAGCCAAGTGTACGCTGAGTAAAATAAAGTGTGGTATGAGGTAAGGTGACCAACTCCTAAAGGGGCAAAACCGGGACACTTCGGCCATTCAATGTATTGTATATCATGTATTTTTTCTTATATGCAACTCTAACAATATTAAGATGTATTTTCCAAAATACTTATTAAAGAAAAATAATTTAAGTAAGGTTTCAATTCAAATTTGTAGATGGCAGAGAACATCCGTTTTTTTAATTGAAGTGGTTTTAAAGTTACAAAATACAGTGGTAACAAAACCGGGGCGAACCGGAACTTTTGCTGAAAAATCGGGACTATCCGGGACGGATTTTTTCCCCGGAACAAATGGTTAAACATCGGTACTGTCCCGGCCAAACCGGGACGTTTGGTCACCTTATATTAACAAATTTAAGCTATGTTTTATAAAATATTAGAGGCGACACCATGATGGGGCAACCCAGAAAGAAAGTCAGGTAAGTTTTTTTTTAATTATAGTAGATACCAAAACTGTTCACAAAAATATTATAGCCCTGGTCAAAAAGTATTGAGAAGTTTTGTTTTACTCTGTAAAGAGGGACTAATCTTCTGTGTCTTTAGTGCTCCTGCCTATACATTAAAGCGTTGTATGTATGACAAGCTGATCATAAAGTGAGCATATTTTATCTTATAAAATTAAAAAGAGCCGGCAATTCGGCTGAATAGACGTGAGGCTAAAGAGCCGGCAATAATTATTTATTATGTGTTTTCCATATTCTTGTTTTTTTTTTTTAAATTTTTTTAAACTAAATTAACCCAACCTAACCTAAACAGACTCAAACCAACTTATTAAAAGCCAAAACAACCCCAAAAAAAAACAACTAAATTAACCCAACCTAACCTAAACAGACACAAACCAACTTATTCAAAGCCAAAACGATGCAAAAAAAAACAGGACTAATCTTCTGTGTCTTTAGTGCTCCTGCCTATACATTAAAGCGTTGTATGTATGACAAGCTGATCATAAAGTGAGCATATTTTTTCTTGTAAAATTAAAAAATTAAAAAGAGCCGGAAATTCGGGCTCAGTTAAGTTTGCCCCCCCCCCAGATCGATTTTCTCAAAAATTTTTATGCCAAAATTTTGCACACATTTTGCACAATTTTGCAAACCGCAAATCAAATTTTGCACACCTTCCTACGAGAAACTACAGCCCATTTTCTGTGGGGGGGGGGCAAACTTGACGTTGCCCCCCCCAGTCAATATTTTATAAAAATTATGATGTCATTTGAAAGGTCTTATTTTGCACACCCATTTTAAAATTTTGCACACCTCCCTGTAACCCACACGAGGGTTCTGAAAATATCAAGTTTGCCCCCCCCAGTCAATATTTTTCAAAAAGTTTGGTGTCGTTAGAAAGGTCTTATTTTGCACAATTTTGCACACCCATTTTAAAATTTTGCACACCTCCCTGTAACCCACACGCGGGATCTAAAAATATCAAGTTTGCCCCCCCCCCAGTCAGTATTTTTCAAAAAGTTTAGTGTCGTTAGAAAGGTCTTATTTTGCACAATTTTGCACACCCATTTTAAAATTTTGCACACCTCCCTGTAACCCACACGAGGGTTCTGAAAATATCAAGTTTGCCCCCCCCAGTCAATATTTTTCAAAAAGTTTGGTGTCGTTAGAAAGGTCTTATTTTGCACACCCATTTTAAAATTTTGCACACCTCCCTGTAACCCACACGAGGGTTCCGAAAATATCAAGTTTGCCCCCCAGTCAATATTTTTTAAAAATTTTGGAGTCATTAGAAAGGTCTAATTTTGCATCATTTTGCACACCCATTTTAAAATTTTCCACACCTCCCTCTAACCCACACGAAGATTCTGAAAATATGAAGTTTGCCCCCCCCCCACCGTCGATATTTTTTTAAAAATTTTGTGTCATTCGAAAAGTCTATTTTGCGCAATTTTGCACACCCTTCAGTACCCCACAAGAGCGTTCTCAAAAAAGTTTGCCCCCCCCCCCAGTTAATATTTTTCAAAAAATTTATGTCATTCGAGAAGCCTAATTTTGCACAACTATTTTTAAATTTTGCACACTTCCCATGCCGTTTTCTTTTTGTGGCGTTTACGGTTAAACTTGGTCCTAAAATTTCCCAGAAGTATAAGCAAACGAAGGGACCTCGATTGTGTAATATCTTTGAATATTGTTTAAATTTACAGATAATTGTTTATGTTTACATTTGTATATAATCAAAAGTTTTTAATTTTTATGAATTTCCGGATTATACTTAAATTTTCATATCAAAAATGAACAGAAAAAATCGATGTAGACAGCGCATCCTGTCATGTTCGATGCCTTGAGAATCGGAACCAGCCTATTTGGCGGTTCAGAATGGTTGCGGTTCTCAAGGTATGGATCTTCACAGGATGTGCTATCTACGTCCATTTGTTAGAGGATGTCATAGCATGTGAAAAATTAAGTATAATCCGAAAATTCGGCGCTTTCGAGCTAAAGCTGCTCTACACTTTTTTGGGCATGTGCACTACCTTCTTAAATGAAAATAGCCTTTTATAAGTTTGCGTTAGAAGAAGTACCATTTTTGAGCCAATAAAAAGACTATGTGCAATACATATTCTAAAGGTGCAACAAAAAGGAGAATAGTTTTTCTTACGTGATTTCTAATATAAATTTTACTTTACGTAATTTTAAAGAAAACAAAAAGAATTTCGTTGACTTTTTACTTCCCTCGCTCTAAGAGAAGGAAGTAAAGAAAATGTCAAAAAATCGCATTTCGAGATTTTGAGGAAGATGAAGGAATTTGGTGGATGTGACTTCAGATGAGCACGAATCCAGACGCCGTCGCTCTGTCTGTCGGTCTGTCTGTCTGTCTGTCTGTCTGTCCGTCGCCTCGATATGCGCCACTGTAACTCAAAAACTCCTGCACCGATCATAATGAAATTTTACACAACGATTACGTGTATTGACGCGCGGAGCCCTATTATTTTTCAACTTTCCTCCATTTCTCCCTTCGGAACTACCCCCAAAATACCTCATCCCTAAAAAAATCTTAAGACGTATCTATGAAATGACACGTTTTTGTTGATAGAGTAACGTCTTGGGTGAAAACTACGTAACGTCACGTCTTCTTTCGTGTTATCCTGACACGTATTGCAGGACAGGGTACCTATTCTTCAGTTTCGAGAGAACACTCCTATAGGAACGCTCACATCAGTGATTTGGACCAATAGGATAGTTTGACTGCTTGCACTAGCCATCCGATATATCAAGAGAACTCTCCTACAACTTACATCTGCTGGTTATGGGGAAGAGAGCGGGTTCTCCTGCGCGTGGAGCTTTTCAGCTTATCGAACGTTTCGTAACCGCATTGGGGCTTGCCTATTGGTTGAAATAAAGGATGTGATCGTTCCTACACGAAAGTTTCTCTCGAAACTGAAGAATGGGTATCCAGGCGTACTTTGATCAGCTGAAGCTGTCTCGCATTCCCCATATATTTAAAACTGCACATGGTTGATTGGTCCACTCGATAGCGATACGTCTTAGGATAGTGTTAACTTGGATAATTGGCTTTAAGTGTCTAATAAAATAAAAACGTTAATTTTAAGTTCCATAAAAGTCTTTGTCACGCAAGTTAGTCGAAAGTAAGTAAATCGTAATTGCGTGTTGTTGCACTTCTAATAATAACCTTGGTTAATAGATAAAATAAACACTTTCTTTAAAAAAAAAACGACGCTTTGTTTTCTTTCAGATCTTTCTACTTTCCCGCACGCATATATTACTTCAATAATAAACCAAAATAAAACTTGTAAATTATATATATTATATTATATATATATATATATTATACTTACAGGACCGTGGAGTGAATAGGAGTACGGACTAATTCACATCACGGTTCCGTAAGCTTGTTTTTATACAACCTACACTTTTTGAACCTGTATAGTTAACTTATAAAAAAAAACAGAATTTTTTTCACGCCCAGACGTTTTCGTGCATCTGGTGAAATAATAAAAAAAATTAGTTATTCCCAGCCTCGTCCATTAAATTCATTTCTTCCACAAATACACACTGCAAAGTGTAAAGACAAGATGCCCAAGCTCGAAGAAACGTCAAAATTTGGTGCAGAACACCCAAAAATTTAGGTAGGTCCATTTGGGGAGAGAAAGACGAGAAACTCTCACTTTCTATGAAGCTCAGACACATCTTACCGAAAATGACTAAGAACGCCTATAACGCCGCATTTCTATCTTTCTCTTCTACATGTCAAGAATACCAAAGGCTTATCAAATTTCTAGAGGGCTGCACTTACCCATTTTGGGGCAAGTTACACTCGAGGTCAAACGCTTCTCTGATTTCATGGGTGCGTCCGAAAATTTTCATCTGGAAATGGTGGGATCACACCTTGCTATTTGCGGACAGCGGCTACGGTGATGACGCCCGCCTTGATTTTGCAGTTCACACCATGCGTTTGGCGTCTTGGAGTGTCATTAACCAGGTTTACATCAAAAAATTCCGTCCGTCAATAATTATAATTAGAAGAAGTCGTTTATTTATTTTTACACACGAACATTTTAGACATTTTGTTTTTATATTTCATGCACTCAAAATGGCAAATAAGAAAAAAATTATTAAAACATAAACAATTATCTGTAAATTTAAACAATATTCAAAGATATTACACAATCGAGGTCTCCTTCGTTTGCTTATACTTCTGGGAAATTTTAGGACCAAGTTTAACCGTAAACGCCATAAAAAGAAAACGGCATGGGAAGTGTGCAAAATTTAAAAATAGTTGTTCTTCTTCTCGAATGACATAAATTTTTTGAAAAATATTAACTGGGGGGGGCAAACTTTTTTGAGAACGCTCTTGTGGGGTACTGAAGGGTGTGCAAAATTGCGCAAAATAGACTTTTCGGATGACACAAAATTTTTTGAAAAATATCGACGGTGGGGGGGGCCAACTTGATATTTTCAGAATCATCGTGTGGGTTAGAGGGAGGTGTGCAAAATTTTAAAATGGGTGAACAAAATGATGCAAAATTAGACCTTTATAATGACTCCAAAATTTTTAAAAAATATTGACTGGGGGGCAAACTTGATATTTTCAGAACCCTCGTGTAGGTTTCAGGGAGGTGTGCAAAATTTTAAAATGGGTGTGCAAAATTGTGCAAAATAAGACCTTTCTAACGACACCAAACTTTTTGAAAAATATTGACTGGAGGGGGGGGCAAACTTGATATTTTCAGAACCCTCGTGTGGTTTACAGGGAGGTGTGCAAAATTTTAAAATGGGTGTGCAAAATTGTGCAAAATTAGACCTTTCTAACGCCACCAAATTTTTTTAAAAATGTTGATTGGGGATGGCAAACTTGATATTTTCAGAACCCTCGTGTGGGTTACAGGGAGGTGTGCAAAATTTTAAAATGGGTGTGCAAAATTGTGCAAAATAAGACCTTTCTAACGGCACCAAACTTTTTGAAAAATATTGACTGGGGGGGGCAAACTTGATATTTTCAGAACCCTCGTGTGGGTTACAGGGAGGTGTGCAAAATTTTAAAATGGATGTGCAAAATTGTGCAAAATAAGACCTTTCTAACGACACCAAACTTTTTGAAAAATATTGACTGGGGGGGGCAAACTTGATATTTTTAGAACCCTCGTGTGGGTTACAGGGAGGTGTGCAAAATTTTAAAATGGGTGTGCAAAATTGTGCAAAATTAGACCTTTCTAACGCCACCAAATTTTTTTTTAAATGTTGACTGGGGGTGGCAAACTTGATATTTTCAGAACCCTCGTGTGGGTTACAGGGAGGTGTGCAAAATTTTAAAATGGGTGTGCAAAATTGTGCAAAATAAGACCTTTCTAACGGCACCAAACTTTTTGAAAAATATTGACTGGGGGGGGGGCAAACTTGATATTTTCAGAACCCTCGTGTGGGTTACAGGGAGGTGTGCAAAATTTTAAAATGGGTGTGCAAAATTGTGCAAATCAAGACCTTTCTAACGACACCAAACTTTTTGAAAAATATTGACTGGGGGGGGGGGGCAAACTTGATATTTTCAGAACCCTCGTGTGGGTTACAGGGAGGTGTGCAAAATTTTAAAATGGGTGTGCAAAATAAGACCTTTCAAATGACATCATAATTTTTGAAAAATATTGACTGGGGGGGGGGCAACGTCAAGTTTGCCCCGCCCCACAGAAAATGGGCTGTAGTTTCTCGTAGGAAGGTGTGCAAAATTTGATTTGTAGTGTG
Organism: Oxystoma pomonae; assembly: GCA_963921995.1. Taxonomy (NCBI): domain Eukaryota; kingdom Metazoa; phylum Arthropoda; class Insecta; order Coleoptera; family Brentidae; genus Oxystoma; species Oxystoma pomonae. The sequence continues at coordinate 40,392,612 of OY998164.1, forward strand.
CAAAATTGTGCAAAATGTGTGCAAAATTTTGGCATAAAATTTTTTGAGAAAATCGATCTGGGGGGGGCAAACTTAACTGAGCCGGAAATTCGGCTGAATAGTGATTGCATAAAATGACCAGTTATGTGCAATCATTACAGAGAAAATTAGCACTCACAGAAAATGCTTATTATGTGCCAGATTAGAGTACAGCAGCAGAAACCTAAAGCCAGAAGACTTTCTTTAGAAGAAAAAATTATCTCCCTCAGTATTTTTAAATCAATTGGTAAGACGTACAGGCTATTGCCTAAGATTTTTGCTTTGCCAAGTAAAAAAGTAAAAAACTGATTGTGAATTTTGCAGGAGTAAACTTAATTATAAGTCATGATAATGATGTTGACAATGAATTTATTGATGCCTTGCAGTATAAAAACAGTAAGTTGACAAAACCAGGAACATACTTTAATTTTTTATTTGGCAAGACACAAACTTTATTATATATTTTAATCCCTAAAGTGAGCACAATAATAAAGTTAATTATTAGGTGTTTGTGTGTTGTAAGCAAGTTAATAAGATTTGTAAATTTTCTAAAAGGCTAAAAAGAGGAGATTATTGCGATAAATTAAAAAAAATCAGCATTTCATAAAGCCAAACAAAAAAGATTTGGAAAAAATTATGTTTTCTTTCTTGAGGCTTTATATTGAATTTTTTTGTACTAAATTATGAATAAAGGCAATTATCCTCGCAATTATCTGTGGAATAATTTTAACAACAATTATTTCTAGGTAATTTATCTTCTTTTTAAATAATTTTTACCTCGATTTTTACTATAAGGTAATATTTTATGTTTTTACTTATTTTATCAGATGATTCATTATATTTTTCATCTCCTCTTTACTCCCTTAGAATTGGAGGGATAAGAAATGTTAAACTTTGTAAAAAAAATAAAGGAATTCTTGTATTCAACACTCCAATAATGAATTAAGGCAAAGAAAAATATAATAAACCCTTGTTTTGTTTTTAAACCTATATTTGGGAAATGTACTTCCATTTTTTTTAATTACACATACTTATTTATCATCTGTCTTTATCTTTTTACCCAACCTTTTATAAGTTATATTCTCAATGAAACAAACTATACAATAAAGGGTTTTGTAAAAGGACCTCACCTATGAAATTAAAAGGCAAAATGTTTTTTTCATAACATTTAATTTGGGTCAAGAGTACACATTTGTCTTTTAAGTTCAGTGCACCCAAAGACAAAAAAAAGTTTAAAAAATACACAAAAACATCAACTTTTGATTTATCTTTTAAACTTTTTTTGTTTTTTGGGCATATTGTGGTCCTTTTTACTATGCCAAGAAAAATCAATATTACATTACATTTTTAAAGTAATATTGATTTTTTATTTAAAAATCAATATTCTTTTGTAGTATTAATTTTTGTGGTTATCATGTGTGGTGCTCCATTGTGTTTCACTGAACTATTTCTATGTCGGGCGCCAAGGTCATAATTAGTTCCGTAGCACAGTACAGCAGATAACATTCTGGTCTGCCAGACAGACCGAACTCAATTTTTTTTCTATGAACACGACTCGCGAAACTTTACAGCTAGGGGCGCGTGGTAGCTACTAGGCCTCCGAGAACCACAAGGATCTACCTACGGAATGTATATATGATGACGAGGTAGAATCTTGCCTTAATTCTTCCAAAGTGAAATTCTGCAGTTTTTGAAAGAACAGAAATTTAACACTCAAAAATCTGAATTTTTGGGTTAGGCAGGGATTCCTCTTCTTTAGGTCACACCATACAAAACCCTCGACAAAACCTTTATAAAAATACACGCGGATAATAAAATAATACAAGATTACACTCTGGCTTTTTATTATTTTTCGTAAAAACCCATTTATTTGGATATATTTTCATGAAACAAATTATTTTTTCGTACAAACATGCGTAAATGAATTTGCGCATGCGTCAGAAAATAGTCCTAAACAGTTCCATTTCATTCCGCCTGGCTTCACGGGACTGTACAGAACAGTATATAACCCGTCCTGGACAAATTTTCGGCAGTAACCCGAACACAAAACTTTTCAATTCAGACCAGTTGTGGTCTAACCAGAACGCGTTTTTTTAAGCGCGCATGCACCGGACTGTTTAAAACAGAAAATTTCGACGAACCCGAACAAACCACAACTATGCCTGCCGTCCATTATTTTTCGGGCAGAGAAAAAAAATAAAAATATTCAACTTTCTGAACCAGTAGAGACTGCGGTTATTTTCTTATGCGATTTTATGCCAATTTGCGTCATCGTACAAGCGTTTTTTAACCCTTGCCATTTTTTTAGAATATGTGCATCATCTCATCCTGAATACGAAATGGACAATACTGTACCTCAAAATTGTGGATAAGGATTCGACACACCAATCAAAAGGCGGGCAAAATTTTTAAGGTGCCCCCCCTGTTCTTTATACACTGAAAAGACGTGGCTTTCTAGATAAATGAAATCAGGTATATTGACTTACAAAAAAGTTTGGCAGGAAGAAGTGAAAAATATTTTCAGTTTCAAAAGTATGCGCCATTACAGAGCTCAAAATCTAAAGAATCGGACGAGATTTAGTAAAACAAAACCTAGAGGTTTTGAGACCTATGTTTTACAAAGGCTTAAAACACCACTTACTTCGTTGGCGTTGAGCTTTATTACTTCTTGTCCGATTTTTAGAAGTGACACCTCTTTGTGCACGACAAAGACGTGCCTTTATGGCAAATGTCTAAAATCGGGTACAGTGGCGCAGTGGGAAATTAAAAAATCATGCGCTATCTTAGATTTTAACGAAATGTCAATTTTGACAAAAGTTTCATATAGTCTGAAGCTTTAGCTAAAATTACAAAAAATAAACTTACGGTACGTTTTTTTTTTGGCCCACCTTATATAATAAAACTAAGTATAAATAAAACCAACAAACTAATGGGTCTCATGCACACTCTGTATCTTAGTATTCAAAATTTATGCAATTTTAAAGGAGCCGCATGGTATTTGTGTGCGTATTTGTTTTTATATATTATATTTTTTTTTTTGCTTTTTTTAAGACAAGGCGGCTAAGAGGCCTCCAATATGCCGTGGGCCCCCCGCCTTGCGTTTGACACGCCCTTGGATAGGGTATAAACCCCACCATTTTCACATATATGATGTAGTAGTACCACCAAACCAAAAATCACCTGGTGTGCCGGATCTCATTCATGGATAAGGGTTCGGCACACCGCTCTAAAAGTGGGCATTTTTAGCACGTGTCCATAAGGCACAACTTGGCACTTGCGTGGGCATTTTTAGAGTGGTGTGAAGAACCCTTATCCATGAATGAGGTCCGGTACATCAGTTGATTTTTGGTCTGGAGGTACTACTACATCATATATATGAAAATGGTGAGTGTTACCCTACCCCTTATAAAATTGCCGACCTTTGGATTGGTGTGCCGAGCCCTTATCCACAATTTTGAGGTACAGAATTGTCCATTTCGTATTCAGGACGAGAAAATGCACATATTATCATCGAGGGTTACCTATAGTGGCTTAGTATAGCTGACGCTTTCTTTTTGCATATTTTGATCTCTTTGCTATTGGCGAAAATATATTTTTTAAATCTAACAATGGAATCAAAACCTGTAGAAAATGCTGTATATGGACGGGTAACGTTGCTTAAAATGGCCGAAAAACGAAAATTCTATCTATCCCCTTGCACTAAAGTGACGTATAATCGGACAGCCTGTATAGTATAGAGCGCCAAAAGGCAAATATCTCAACAACTGAATCTCTGATGTTTGATTGCAAAATGCCTGGCAATTGAAAAAACACTTAAATGGTTGTGGCCTGATATTGATATAATATTATGGTCCAAAAAATTTGTCACTTTTTGAACGCGCTATAATTTTGGACCCAAGTGGTCGATTTTCGAAATTTTTGCCTATATTTATAGATAAAAGTAGAAACTTTACTAACGCGACTGAAAATTTGACATATATCAAAAATCCAAGATGGCGGAGAGCTTTAATAAAATAGGTAAGTTTCACCCCCCCCCTGCGAAAAATTTGTGTGTGACCCTGAACTTGATTTTTGTCAATGAGGCAAAAGCTCCGGACTTTCTTTGCCTACAGAGGTATCACTTATCTAAATTGGTTATGAGATAAGATTTTTTAAATCAGGAGTATTTAGACCAAAAATTGTAATGTCTGTAGGAAGGTGCACTGTTTAAGGCTAGCATAACTTGAAACTTAGTCGTCCGATTTTGAAAATTGTAAGCATGCTGATAAGACAAGACATGAGTTCTTGTTAATCTGGCTCAAAACATGACATATGTCAAAAATCCAAGATGGCGGAGAGCTTTGAAAAATGGCTAAATTTCACCCCCCTGCGAAAAATTTGTTCGTGACCCTGAACTTGATTTTTATCACTGAAGCAAAAGCCCCATACCTCCTTGGCCTACCACGGTAATTATCTAAATTGGTTATGAGATAAAGAAGTTAAAAACACTTTAAATCAGTAGTATTTAGAGCAAAAATTGTATGGTGGGATTTACTAAAAGGGTTTAGTCTATTTTAGAACGGTTCTAAGTTTAAGTGAAATTTTTGGTTTTAAGCATTTTAAACCAACCGTCCTTGAGGTTTGGACACAGTTTGATTTATAAGAAGAATTTTAATAAATTTGTTTATTGAATAATCATCTTAACACAGTATTTTGTTGGATTTAAGAAGAAAGTTTCAATTTAGAAAAAAAGAAAATTAAAGAATTTAAACCCACGCTGGGTTTAAATAGTAAACACTCTGTAGAACAAATTAAAATTGGGGTTATATGTCACTCTAATTAAAACTTACCCTTGTTTATTAATTTTTCCAATTAATACCTGGGGGGTTATTCTTGAATCGAGAGAAAATTTGCTCCCAGGGAGTTAAATTATCTCGCTACTATGCATCTTATTGGTCCAAATCTTCGGTTTAAATCGGTTTCTCTCACTTTTGCCCGATATTGATCGAAAGTAATTCTATTGGTCTTGACTAAGAGAATTACTTTCCATCAATATCGGGCAAAAGTGAGAGAAACCGATTTTAACCGAAGATTTGGACCAATGAGACGCATAGTAGCGAGATAATTCGACTCCCTGGGAGCAAATTTTCTCTCGATTCAAGAAGGTGTTTTTATTTATGAAATGTATTAAAAAACTTAAAGGCAAGTTTTGTTTGCATTTCTGTCACTGTCGAAATGTCAGTTTCAAAATATTATCTGCTTTCAAATACAAATCAGCTTACCTCTGCTTGCACCTTGGCTTGCACCAATCTCTACTGATGAAAGCTACAGCTTTAAAAATGAGTGGGCTTTGAGCAAGGAAAGTTTTCTTGACTCAGCTTTCAGATAACCTCAATATTTTAATTTCAGTTTGTTAATAAATTAATATAGTTGTTTTGGGCTTTTTTGTTTGGTATATTTTTCGTGCATAATCAGTGACCTTCACTTATGTTTGTTTTGCTTCGTAGTGCCCTCATAAATAAATTTTTTATGCTGAAAACGGCTTCAAAATATGTCGTTTTTCTGGACAAAATTGGAGGTGTTTTATTGATTAATGAACAACTTGGGATATTAAATAAGGTAAATTAATCCTTGTAAAAACGGTTACTTAGGAAAATTATCAATGAACTTATTACCAATTGCCACAAAACAATCCTTTCTGGGGGCTATAAATTTAAACCACCCCCCAGATGTGGTCTAAAAAATTACCAACTTTATAACCTCAAACAAAAATTATGAAGCTATTATGTGCCAAAATTTTGGCGTATTCACCATTTGCTATTTTGAAACCTATCAAAAAAAATTAATTTTAGGGCATTTTCTTCTAAAATATGGTATATTTTGACAAAAAAAGCAGTTTTTCAGTGGTATTTACCAATAACACTACAAAATAATCAATAAAATTTAGTAACCCCCACAGGTGTAAATATTTAGACCGGCGGGGGGTACTATTTTAGATCTTAGTAAATCCCACTGGTCTGTAGGAAGGTGCCCTAGGTTTAAGCTAGCATAACTTGGGACCTAGTCGTCCGATTTTCAGAATTTTAAGCTTGTTGGTAAAACGAGACATGAATCTTCACTAATTCTGTTCAAAATTTGACATATGTCAAAAATTGGGCGACTGGGTCAAAAGTTTTTGTGAAAACAATAGAATTTTTGGTCTAAATACTCCTGTTCTAAAATATTTCTAATTTTTCTATCTCATAACCAATTTAGATAAGTGATACCTCGGTAGGCGAAGAAAGTATGTGCAAGTCCAGGGTTACACACAAATTTTTTGCCGAGGGGGTGAAATTTACCCACTTTTTATAGCTCTCCGCCATCTTGGATTTTTGTCATATGTCAAATTTTGAATCGCGTCAGTTCTATCTTCTGTCTATAAAAACAGTCAAAAATTTCGAAAATCGGCCGATTGGGTACAAAGTTATAACGGGTTTAAAAAGTGAAAAATTTTTTGGCCCACTCTGAATTGATTGACAATTTTATTAACGTATTTTTTTTTACATGGTAGCTACAGAGAGTGATAAACAACAGAAACGGAATGTACGCATTTTTTATGGAATCGGCTCAGATAGATTATGAGATGGAAAGGCACTGCGAATTGCGAAAGATCGGACAATGGCTGGATTCAAAGCATTTCGGAATTGGAATGCCATTTAGTAAGAAAAGATTTATCAATGGGATGGGGTTCTTGCGCATTGTTCAATAACAGCATGTTTGAAAGCTACTGAAAAAAAAATTGCCGAGAAAATCGCCTAAATTTCAACCTAAAAAAATCTAAATTTTAATAATTCAAGAATTATGTGCTTTTTATGTGCTAATTTCGTCCAATTTTAAAAGTTTTTGTGCTCTTTGAGTTTTTGAGAAAATTAAAAAAAGGTGGGCTCGCTAGCTTTATATAAACGTAGTAAGCCCAACCTTAAATAAGGGTTAAAAATATCCGTTAAATATCTCAGAATTATGTGCTCCACGAAAATATAAAATTTTTTAACCTTTTTAGTTTTTTTTTTTTAATGTTGTGGGCTCGCTAGCTTTATATAAACCTAGCAGGCCCTAAATAAAGGTTGACAATATCCCTTTAATATCTCAGAATTATGTGCTTAAAAAAAACTAGATTTTTTACTTTTATTAGGTTTATATAAAGCTAGCGAGCCCATAAAAATTAAAAAAAACATATAATCATGGAGCACATAAAAAGCACATAATTCTGAGATATTTAACGAATATTTTTAACCTTTATTTAAGGTTGAGGCTGCTAGGTTTACACAAAGCTAGCGAGCCCACGTAGTTTTTTAAATAACTAAAAAAGTTAAAAATTTATATTTTTTTTATATTTTCATGGAGCACATAAAAAGAGATAAGGTAAATTCTGAGATATTTAACGGATATTCTTAACCTGTACGTAGGGTTGGGCTTGCTAGGTTTACATAAAGCTAGCGAGCTCTTTTTTTTTAATTTTCTCAAAAACTCAAAGAGCACCAAAAATTTTAAAAGGGGGCTAAATTAGCACATAAAAAGCAAATAATTCTGGAATTATTAAAATTTGGATTTTATGAGGTGGGCTAGATTTATGGAGGTAAATTTCAACCTCAGTCAAAACGTTGCAATTGTGGTCTTCAGGTTGCGAACCGACGCGACGTGACCATGCTTTTTTCGGCCGCATATTTAAGTTATTACCTGTTTTAAAAAGAGGGTACCGTAAAAGCGCCCATCTTGCAACACTTTTTAACTTTAAAGTGAAATTGTGAAACAACTATAAATGCTATTATAATAGAAAAAACTGAAAACACCAAGTTCCGATATGGTCTACAAGGTTTGATATTTTAAAATCGTAAAAAATATTATGTTATATTTTTTAAAAACATGGTGTAGCAAGTTAGATGACAAGTGCAACACAGACGGCTTCCTACGAAATTTCAAGTTGCAATGGTAAATATTTAACTTGCACCAAATAACATAAAAATATATAATTTTTTCTATCGATTAGAACTTGCTTGGAATAAAAAATAGAGTACTTAGAGGACTTTTAATTATATATGCTTATATTTTAGTTTTAAAGGTTTATTTTTTTATATTTTGATACACAATTTTTAAATAATTTTCAAATCAATGGCGTTTAACGTACGGTTTATTTATATAGCACAACCGCACGCTTACCTCTCCCAACAACAACTGAACAGGTTAATAGAAAAAAAATTGGTTTCGGTCTGTCTGGGAACAGGTTGGACTGTTGGAGCACTTGGAGCCCGCGCACGCCCCTGTATTAGGCTCTACAGAGCTGATTAAAAAGTAAGTGCATTTGGTTGCATGTTACGTCCGCGTTGCAAGATGGGCGCTTTTACGGTACAATAAATCACACTCGAGCAATTTTAGTCCATTCAATCCCTTAAGACGTTACTTACTTTAACAAAATAATTTTTTTCTGGCAATTTTACGTACAAAACTTGAAATAAAAAGCGAAAACTTTTAGATGCCGCTTACCGGGCTAAGATAAATTCAGCCATTTTAAGTTTGTCTGAAGGTGGCAAACTCAGCGAACTGAAAGAAAAATGGTGGAAGAAAATGCTTGGAGATCATCAACCATGTGGTTCTGTAAGTACTTGAATATACATATTTTACTTTAAATTGATTGGAAAATAAACTTTTCGTTGCCGGCCACCTTGTAGATCGTTTCTGGATAATTTTTGTGCTTTTATAGTTAACTATAGGCCTAAGTTCGGAAAAGCAGGTGTTTTTTTTTCAAAATTGTGTTCGTAGTTTTATTATTGTTCGCAATTTTCGAAAAACACCTGTCTGTATCCAACCCCAGGTGATATGATTTTGATGCTTCTGTTAGAGATGCCTTTTTCGGCTATTTCTCTTGCACAGAGCTCTATGGTGTCAACCTCGGCCTGGAAGATGCTCCTGCCTTAGCAAGAGAGTCGGCTTTTTCGTTCGTTCGGGACCCATACAAGAGTGATTTATGTTGGGAATTTGGAACCTTTGGTTGCACTAAAACAAAATTATGATTGTTTTCCACAAACCAAAACTACACTTTTTTTGCACTCGACGCGCGTTTCGCTAACAACGTTAGCATCATCAGGAGACGATAAACAATGAACTAAATTAATCTACGCTCTATCTTATATACAATCCTTTAGTGGGCGGAGATAAGACTAATAAATTGTGATTGATCACGATTTTTTAACGGTTACGACGAAGGCTTAATAAATAAGCTGATAAATAGACATTCTTTTCAAAAGACCTTTCGGAATTCTACCTTTTTCAGACAAAAAGATACCTGCGACTCAAAATTTGTATCAATTCCGTATAATCCTAATTATACGAAAGGATTACAGAAAGTATTTAATAACACCGGTCTTAAATTAGTATATCAATCCGGTAACACAATAAGAAGCTTACTAGGAAATCCCAAGGATAAAACTACAGTTCTAGAAAAAAGTGGAATTTACGAAATTAGTTGCATGGATTGTGATAAAAAAATATGTTGGCCAAACGAGACGCTCTATTCAAACACGTTTTAAAGAACATTTAGCACACTTAAAATACGGAAGAACAGAAAAGTCAAGTGTGGCCGAGCATGCTTTTGAAAACAATCATAGATTCACATTAGATAACCTAAAACTTCTAAAAAGTGTACCAAACAAAAGACTTTTGAATGCATATGAAAGTATGGAAATCATTAAATCCAGAAATAGTTTAAATAAAGATAGAGGACCTATCCCGTTTAGTACACTTTATTCTTTGGTTGAGGGGAGGTAGGATTAAAAATCGTGATCAATCACAATTTATTAGTCTTATCTCCGCCCACTAAAGGATTGTATATAAGATAGAGCGTAGATTAATTTAGTTCATTGTTTATCGTCTCCTGATGATGCTAACGTTGTTAGCGAAACGCGCGTCGAGTGCAAAAAAGTGTAGTTTTGGTTTGTGGAAAACAATCATAATTTTGTTTTAAGAGTGATTTAGTTGGTTCCACAGATCTTTAGCAGAGTTTGAAGACAGTTCCAAACTAAAAGTGATTGGATTTTATTTGAGCTTATTGCTTTCAGAGCAGCTTTTGATGCTTCTGTTAGAGATGCCTTTGTCGGCTATTTCTCTTGCACAGAGCTCTATGGTGTCAACCTCGGCCTGGAAGATGGTAGCAAGGTTACCGAGTCCAACGGCCCTGGGCAAGGTCAAAGACGAAAAATCTACTGCGCATACCTGACGCAGTCTGCTCGCGCCCAGAAGAGTTTAGGAGAGTTATTATGGCTACAGATTTTTTTTCGGAAAATGCAAGGGAAGGGCAGTTATATAAGATGGACCAAAAAATCTTGCACACTTCTAAATTTTCTGTAACTTTTGACTGAATAGCTCGATTTCAAATTTTTTTAACTTTTTTGAAAGACAAGACAAATTTGACAGTTCGCAAAAATCCAAGATGGCGGACCGTTTTGAATATCGGGTAATTTTCACCCCCCCCCCTGCAAAAAAATACATGCGGCACTGGACAAAATCTAAGTCATTGCGACAAAAACCTTATGTATGCTTTCTATACCAAGGAATTACTTAATTAAATTGGTTAAGAGATAAGAAAACTATAAACCCCTGAAATAAGTGGTTTTTGACTCGACATTGTCATTTGCAAAAAAATTGCAGTTTTTTCATTTGCTTTAACTTTTGATCGGATTACTTGATTTTAAACATTTTTACATTTTTGAGTGAACAAAGCTTGTAGCTTTGACATTTTTCGAAAATTCAAAATGGCGGACAGCTTTAACATGCTTTAACCATTGGGTAATTTCACTCCCTTAAAAAAGTAACAAAACAAAATATAGGGCATTCTACCTCCCATCTCTGCTAGATATATGGAGGTATCACTTGCTTAAACCAGTTAAGAAGTAAAGAAGTTAACGTCATCATTTCCAGCGTTTTCAATAAAAATTGTTTTTCAAAAAAATTACTTTTGCAATATCATGGCTAGCTTGATTCTTAATTTCATCATCACTGCAGGCTTAGAATCAATGGTACAAATATGCAGAAACAGGCAAATTTTAAGCAAAGGGGCATTTAGTGTATGTCACCATACTTGATGATCAATTTTTAATTTCTTAACCGATTTAATTTAGTGATACCTTCATATATACAGCCGGGAGAGAACTTTTGTCGCATTAATTTAGATTTTGTTCAGTATAGGTACCAAACATAATTTTTTTTGGGGTAGAGGGGGGGGGGGTGAATATTACCCAATATTTAAAAATGTCCGCCATCATGGATTTTTGAGAATTGTTTTGAACAACAACAACATATACTTGTCTTGTACTTCCAAAAAGCTCAAAATTTCTAATATTCTATCTAAAGTTACAACAAACAACTCCACTCAATATATAAGCCCGTATTTTTTTTATTTCTTAACCGATTTAATTAAGTAATGCCTTGGTATGGAGAGAATACATAAGGCTTTAGTCACAATGACTGAGATTTTCGCCAGTGCCGCAAACATTTTTTTTTGCAGGGGGGTGAAAATTTCCCGTTATTTAAAACGGTCCGCCATCTTGGATTTTTAGGAAATGTCAAATTTTGGATCGGATCGGTCAAGTCTCATGTCTTGTCTTTCCAAACAGTCAAAACATTTTAAAATCGACCGATTCGATCAAAAGTTCAAAAGCAAGCAAATTCAAAAGAGTGCAAGATTTTTTGGGCCACCCTTTAGTATCTCATAGTTATATGGTTTCAATCCCTGAACCAATCATTATTCAAAAAGTGAAAATTTATTCTATAAAACTTGATGGTATGCTATCCCTTTTAAATCAGGGAATAGTGGATTAAAAACGTTTATTTTGATTTTTGGCAGGAACAGGAGGGTTCCACAGACGAATTAACATTAGAAAATGTAGGAGGTATTTTTGTTGTACTGGCAACAGGAATAGGATTGGCATTTGTATTTGCCATTCTTGAATTTGTATGGAATGTAAGAAGAATCTCTGTGCAGGAACATGTGAGTTTTAGACAATATGGTTAAGGGAAAAATTTTATTTATATTCCTATCCTGTATCTGTTTGTGTAGGTATACAGGACGGTCCAAATTCGAGGGGATTAGGGGGTTTTGGGTGAGTGAGATAGCGAAAAACAAATATACATGTTATGGGCTCGATTCAGGGTGGCCACTGGGGTTGATTATGATTTTATGACAATTTTTGTAATATTTTCCTACGAGCGCATACCGTGCGGAAAGAGCCTCTTCGCGTAGGGAATTTTTTTTCGGTGGGAAATTTTTTTTCACAAAATAATGTAAACCAAGATGTTTATAATTTTCATCACGCTCGTAGTACCTGACGCTTGCAAAAGGCGTCCTATGCCAAATTTACGCCGGTGCATTTTCTTAGTTTTCCAGGAGATGGATGTCAATCGAAATTAAAATGGTCAATATATTTTAAAAATTGAATTCTAAGTAGTAATTGTGTGAACTAATAAATCCCCTTATTTTTTAATTTGTTCATTTTCATTAAAATTAAAACGTTTATTAATACAAATATATAAAAATAAATTTATTATGAAAAATTAAATGGTATATAAGAGAGTTTTTCCTGGTTTCTTGTGTTTTTCTAAAGCTGCGTGAAATTTAACTTCACCAATTCCACATCCATCAATTTTGAATATTTTCTTACAAAGTTTGCAGTAAGCAGAAAAAAGTCTTTTATTTCCTCAAGTAGCCAAGAGTACTGCAGCTCAAGGAAACAAAATAAAACCTGTTGCAAGAATATAATGAGGAATATTTTCTCACAACAAAAGTAGGCACACAACTGGTTGGTGCAGTAAAAAAGTCTACCAAAATCGAGCATTTCTATTGGTTAATATATTATTAATAATTAAAAAGCGCGGCAAAAGTCTTGGTGTGTCCAATATATTCCTAGACTAATACCAGGTGTAATTAAAAATTTTATGTGCGGTTTGTATAAGGAGTTGCCTAAAGCTGTTCATACAACGATATCATCTAACCCAATCTACTTTTTCAAAAATATTTTACAAAAACTCTTAAGAAATCAAAATTTTTAAAGATTGTTTTGTTTTTTTTTGTCTGCGACGCTATAATATTAAATATTGTTACAATTTTGTTTAATTTAGGAAATTTTTTTGTCAACAACATTTGAAACGCGTAAAAAATACCATTTTAGTGTAATTTTCTCAAAATTTTTGTCTACGGCGCATTTAAGGGTTACATTTGAAAAAAACTTGCAAATGAGACTAGATGAGACTTGCTTTTAAAATAAATATTTTTGATTCGTATAAACTCTAACTCAACCTACCTAATAGTTGATTTTTATTAAATGATGAAACCGTCCCAGAGTCGATTTCTGGCTACGCCACTGAACTATCCCATGTGAAAATGTAGAATATCAAAAGTTTGTTCCCACTAAACTTAAAATATTTAGTTTTTTGTGCAAATTTTTTTTTGGGAATCTTAAAATTTTATGACAAGTGGCCACCCTGTCGATTTTTAAGAGTAGAGTCTTCGAGTCTTGCCGGAGTATTTTTTTCCCCAAATTTTTCTATCCAAATAAAGAAATTTCTTAAACATTTTAGTCTCATTTTAAAGATAAAGCTTGAATCTAGGGTTCTCTAGTGATATTTTTTGCAATCTAGTCTTGCAGATATGAGCTTGCAAAATACGCCATATTTGGATCCATATTTCACTAAAATGAAAGGTAAAATTCAAAAAGTAACACTAGAGAAGTAGATTTGCTTTATCTTTAAAACGAGACTCAAATTTCTGACAAATTTTCTTATTTGGATAGAAAAATATGGTGCCAAAAATACCATTGGATACATTTGCATGAGTAAGACAAGGAACGCTGCCAGCGAAGACTATACTCTTAAGAAATTCATAATGGTGAAAACCGAGGCGAAAACCGCATGTCAGCCCGTTTTTGAGCTGCGGGGGCTTTTTGAAAAATATGCGATTTAGAACTAGAAACTGTATCGCACTTATAATGTTGTTTTTTATATTTTGGTATCTTTATTTTTTTAATTCTTTTTATAATTTTGTATTTTTTTTATTTCATTTTATTGTCGTTTTCCGTGAGAGGTTTATTATAAATATAAATAGGTAAATAATACATAATATGAAAAATAAACAAAATAAAACCAAGTAAAAAACCAATGTACACCAAAAATAAATGTTCATTAATAAAAAAGTTAGTCCAAATTGTAAAATGCATATTTTTCAAAAAGCCCCCATAGCTCAAAAATGGGTTAACATACCAAAATTCGGTTTTCACCACTATTCATCTCTCAAAAATCGAGTCTATAATGGAGTGGAATATGGACCACCCTATACATAAACAGTTGCAAATAGTGCGACACAACTTGTTACTCTTTATTTAAACACCCTAAAATAAAAAAATGTTTATCAAAACTGGTCTTAGTTTGCAACATACTGAATATAATTATTTTAGAGAAATAGGTCTGTTAGAAATTTTTGTTTTAGATCTCTTTTTGGGAAGCCCTAAAAGTGGAAGTGAAATTCGCATGCAACATTACAGTCACAAAAAAGCGAGCTAAACCTTTAATATCGGAAAGTTCAAGTTCTAGTTCAGGTAGCAGTCGGACCACTGGAATTCCACGATCTATCTTAGCTGGAGCAGGGTCTGTACTGAATATCAATACGAATATTTTGACTAGGATAGGTTCTAATGTCAATTTAAATAGAATAAGAGATGACAGTTTGTAGAAATAACTTCCGAAATAATCCACAGATTTGATTTCTATTTAGCTTACATTAGAAAAATAGATCCAAAAATAACTGACAAAGATTTATGAATGAAAAAAGGTTTACAAATAAAGGGATTTTTTCCTATACATTAGACTTGTTTTTATTTTATGTTACAGCAATAAAGATTCTCTAAATCTAGCTTTGTTTTGTTATGCATAGAAATAGAGAAAAAAGTTCTTAAGATTAACAAATAAAAATATTGACAAGTTTTCTTTAAAAAAAATTAAATTGGTAAGAAACTTACTGGATCCAAGCTTTTTTACCTACTTTTATGTGTTGATTCCATATTTTGACTTCATCTTGTCGATTTCTTCCTGTTTTTTCTCAATATCTGTCTTTTTAAAGGCCTTGTTTGCTTGGTAGTACAAGACTACAAGGTACCTAAAATAAACAGTTAAAAAATTATCCAAACTAAAATAAGTATACAGATTTATTTTTATCAATACATTTTAAACACCTTCCTTGGGATTTATTAACGCCAAACTCGTCCTCCGTTTAATTTAAACCTATATCTGTAATTTTTCTTTCGATAAGAATGAAAAAGGACAGGTGGTTTAAGGTAGACTTAGGACAGGTTTAATGTTAGTAAATTCCAGGCCTTAAGTTTGTATTACTGGTTAGTTTCACTAAAAATTCTGCCTTTACCAATCAATTTGTTCAAATATTGAATAAATACTGACCGACGCGGAAATATTGACTTTTACTGACTTACTGATCTAGCTTCAACCCCTGAGAAATATTTGCAAAATTTAAGTATTTTAATCATTATGTATCAGCTAAATCAAGGGCCAACAAAGGATTGCTTTAAATTATTTCTTAAATGAGTTAGCAAAGGATTGCCCATTAATATTATTTTTTATATAATGGGACTTTGGCATCTCTATTCTAGGAACAACTGTCCAGTATTGCAAAGATACGCTGAGTTTAAATAATTGGGACAACTAGTAAACAGATATTTCTTTTGAAACCAAATATTTTTTACTCACCTATTACACACGTTGAACCCTGAAAGATGATCACAAGCATTCTTTGCATCAAATATATCTTCATAAATTACAAAAGCGGTACCTCTGGTTTCTGGTGTGTTGCCCACCCTTATTTGCCTAATAGCGCCATATTTGCCGAAAATATCGTACATTTCTTCTGCTGTGATCTTGTAGGGTAGGTTTCTTACATAGAGGATTCGATTGATTTCTGGAGGCAAACGGACCTAAAACTTCTGATTATTAAGCATTTAAGATTTGAATTTTGCTAAACTTTCAATGCACATTAAGTTAAAAACTGTTTTTAATATCTTTTTACCGATTTCAAAAATAATTAAGTGTCATTCCATTTTAAATCAACCAATTTGGAATTAATTTGTTGCTCAGCTGTTTTTTCAATTATGTTAAAAATTGTTTTTAATATGATTTTACAGAATTGACAAATAATTAAGGTTCATTCCATTTTAAATCGACGAATTTGGAATTAATTTGTTGCAAAACACCTTAATCGACGAAAAGAAAAAGTTGTCTGTTGGTCTGTTGTCTGTCTGTATACACGATAACTCAAGACCGCCTTAATAGATTTTAACGAAATTTGGTACAAAAATCCTCTATCGGCTGACCATGAACTAATTAACTTTTAGGTAGGGTGGTGGGGGGTTGAAAAGAGGAAAAATAGGATAAAATATTTAAAAAATTGTAACTTTGGAACAAAAGCAAGGAACGATATATGGTTTCCAGATTTAAGTTTCCATGAATATGGACTACAAATTTTGTTATAATGACCAAATTCGTGGGAGCTTTAGTTTCTGAGTTATATAAAGTGAAAATTTATTAAAAAAATCATAACTTTAGAAGTAAGGTAGCTATTGATATCCGGTTTTCAGCTTTTGGTTTTCGTAAATATTACCCAAAAATTTTGTTTTAAGGTTCAAATCTTTCAAAGCTACAGTTTTCTAGATATTTTCATTTCCTTTCAACATAAAATAATTGATTGTATGGTGGACTATCCGTGCTTTCGAGCACCAATTTTTTATTATAGTTTCTATAAAAGCTAAAAAACCAAAATTAAATACAGAATATGTAGCTGATATTAGCTTTATAAACTAGGCGGTCCCATTTCAATAAAATGAAAAAACGATAGTGCCAGAACTAGGTGCTCTTTAGGTGCTAATTTGGTCCCAAACTAAAAATTAAGTGCTCCTCCAGTTTTAGTAGAAAATTTAAAAAACGGTAAGAGCGCTAGGATAACTTGAAGAAAAAAACAATGTTACTATTTCCAAATAAGGTGCTATTTAAGTGCTTCCCAAATATTAAATAAAAACTTTGAAAAACATTTTTTTTTGGTATTTTCGTAAAAACGTATGCTTAACATAAACAGCGGTTCCACAGGTACCCCTTCAGATAAACCAAATTTTAATCATTTTAAAATAAACAGCAATTTAAGTGCTAATTTGAACTCCTAGCTTGAAGATATCAATAATTTTATGCTTATTATCTCGAATTTCTGTTAAATTACCAAGTAAATTTAATTTTTTCCATTTTTTGCCACTAGGAAAAGAGCATGTAATAATAAATGCAGTTTTAAAAAATATATTTTTTAGAAATAAGAGTTCTTAAATGAAATAAACTCGTTTTCTCATCTGGGCCTGAATCTACTGATAAAAATTTTTGTCTTTTGAGACTTTTTTTGTTATTGAGATATTGATCTTTCAATACCAGGAAACAAGTGAGTTACATTTTTGATTTAAAAGATAGGTTTTAATTACAACATTTTTATCTACTATTTTACCAATTCTACTTATTTTTATCATTAATGACATCTATAGGAATCACACAGGAAATAAAGAACTGTTATTTATAGATTATAAACCTAAGAATATACTTACAATTCAAAATAAATAAGACTTAATTTTAACTCAGTGGCGCACCGAAGGATGAGAGGGGGGGATCCCCGGCTAAGAGAAGGCTAAAGAATAGATGTGATATGATCTGGCATTGGCACAATAAAATAATTGCCATGTGAAATTACATTTTAAAACAGCAACCCCTCCATAAGAAACTCCTAGGTCAAAATTTGTAAAGCTATATGCCTTTGTCAAAGGTATATAGCTTTACAAATTAAACTGCAAAATGAGTCATACATTTTAGTAACTCATCCAGGAGTTCCTAATTTTACTTGGCAATAATTTTATTGTGATAATTCCAGGTAAAGTACTGTGTAACTTTTAAGCCTATGGATGCAATGGAATTTAGAAACGTTTTTATTTCCATTAAAAATAAAAATTCGCGTGGCATGGACGGAATCTCCGTTAAAGTGCTTGGGAATATTCCGGACTCGGCAATGGAGGTACTGGCGGTTTTGATAAATCGGTCGTTTAGCAATGGCATTTTTCCTGACTGCCTGAAGCCGGCCCTCGTTATTTCCTTGCATAAGGGTGGAGATGTCGACGACCCTTCGAATTTTTGATCAATTTCTTTGCTGTCATCAATTTCGAAAGTTTTTGAAAGGCTCATGAATACAAGAATGCTAGTTCATCTTGATAAACACCATATTATTTTTGATAGCCAATTTGGATTCCAGACAGGCAAAAATACGAGTGACGCAATATTAAACCTGTTGGAGGAAGTTTACATGGGGCTTAACTCCAGGTCAGACGCTGTAGCGGGAGTGTTCTGTGATTTTTTGACTGCGTGGATCACAGAACACTGCTGCAGAAACTTGACAGGTAAGGCTTTCGCCTCTAATCAACCACAGGGGCGTTCCGCAAGGATCAGTCCTTGGTCCTCTTTTATTTTCAATTTACGTAGAAGGCCTTGCAAAACTGCCTATTCGTTGCAAACTTACGCGTTTTGCGGACGATACCACCGCTCTTTGACGCGGTCCTAAAGCTAATTTAAATAATATTATCTCTGAGGATATAAAAAAAAACTGGTGTGATAGCAACCGCTTATGCTTCAACATTTCTAAAACAAGTATTTTGTCATGTAAACTTTCTATGGAGTCAATTGCTTTAGAAAATCACGTTTTGGATTGCACACCTCAGGTAAAATTCTTAGGCCTTATAGTTGACAAAAATTTAAAGTTTACTCAACATGTTGACAAACTAAAATCCAAATTAGCATCTGGATGCTTTGCAATTAGGACTAAAGATTCAAAGTTGGGCTACTCATCTGCCGAGATGGTATATTTTTCCCTTGTGTATTCATTCATTCGTGTTTGATTCCGTTTTTGTTATGCAGAAGCGAGCCATTCGCTATTTGCATGGGAGGAGGCGGAGAGATCACTGCAGACCATTGTTTATTTTATCTAAGATACTTACTCTTCCCTAACTTTTTATCCTGTCTTGTCCATAAAAAGTACGGTAATTATAAAGATGGAGACAGAATCACCAGACAGGCCAGAAATTTACCACTACTAATTCCCCGCTCGTCCCTGACAAAAAATTCTTTAATTTATGAGAGCCTTAAAATTTACAGTCACCTTCCAATTAACCTCAGAAATATGGTGAGTTGCTTTTTAGAAGGTCTGTTGTAGGGTTGTTGGGTTGTTGGAGAACAAGGCATATTACAATGTAAGCGAATTTCTAGATGACCAACTACTATAGGGTTATTTTGTATTTTTTATTCTGTGATTGATTAATTTCAGGCTTTTTGGTGTAGTGTTTTTTTTGTACCATTTTGCATCATGTACCAACTATTTTCTTTTTTTAGTCATTTAACTGTTATGTTAATAAAATCAATGAATAGCGAGCTTTCCCTCAAAAAAGGTAATGATAACGGTAGATCCGGATTTCGCACTTGTGGTGCTCATCAGTACGGTGTTAGGAATTAGGAGATGAAATGATGATGAAAAAATATGACACAGGATTCATGAAAAAGACAACCATCTGTCAAATTGCAGAATCGGCAGATGTACCTTCAATTTGAAGGAAAATTCACATTTTAAATTGATAATCTAATATTGTCAAAAATTTGAAACAAATTAAAGCAATTATTTGAGACACCCTAACAATAGGCTTAAATTAAATTATAAAAAATTCAAAAATATTCATCTTGTTCTCTTCTTTTTTTATTGATGCTATCTCTTTGTAAGATAATATGGCAGCTCAAGTGGTAGAAGAACCCAGGATTGTCTGACTCTAAGTCACCTGAGTCCTGAAATATATATAAAGCCCCACTAACCCGCTCACTAGACCGGTCTGATAAGCAAACTCTAGAAAGGCAGTACTGTCCACTTATCATCCTCTACAAGGGATGGTATGGAATCGTGTTAGCCTGCCTTCTAGCTAACACGGCCTACTCTGCTCCACACAGAGTTTTCCCTAAATCTTCCTAAATGATGTAATTTTGTAAGAAAAAGTCAAAGTAGACTACCAACAGTCCCGGGATGGAACCTGGGTCCTCGTGGTTGATAGACCAGGTATGTACCCACTATACCAACCAGTTCAGTTTCAAAAATATTTACATAAAAGAAAACAGTTCCTAAATATCGACTTTTAGAAAAAAATTATAAGATAAATATAAATAAGTCTTACAAAAAACAATTATACACTCTCAATAATATTGATGAGAGTATGTAGCATTTTTAAAGACCTTTAAAATGAGCTAGGACTCGATATGCGTTTCCAGTTAACTTTTTTTTGGTAATCCGCCCCTAGGCCGCCTCAGAAATAGTGGCGGTGATACCGCCCCTCTAGATTTTTTCCATTTCACCTCTAAATGAAGTTTCCAAAGAATTTTTATAATACCTCAAGAGCCTTTGGAGATTTAAGGGGGGAGTTTTTAATATATTAAATTATTCCCAATAACAGACAGATGTTAATAATATCGCTGTTAGGACGCAGCATTTTAGTAGACCATTAAAATGTGATGCAACTCGATATGTGTTTCCTTCTAACTTTTTTTAGCATGCCGCCCTAGAAAAAGGGGCGGCAATACCGCTCCTCTCAGTTTTTTCCATTTCGCCTCTTATTGAAGTTCCCAAAGTATTGTTACAATATCTTAAAAGCTTTTGGTGAATAGGGGGCACTACGACTTTTGGGACATCCTGTATATAAAATAATTACTTATTTTTTTCTCCAAAATAGAAAAAGGGTTTTTCTTAGATAATAATAATAATAAACGTAGCGCTGTAAAAATAAAAATGGGTACACATATTTTCAAGTTTTCCTAAGTCAGCAGTCTGCGCGAGGAACATTTTTCATCATTATTATCATCTGAGGGTTAAAAAGAATACGATTATTGTTAACTCGACTGGATAAAATTTTAATGAAAAGTTAAAGGCTTTACAGATTTTTTTTTATTTTAGTATTTCTTCTTGCCCTGGCTCTAAAACAGAAAGACATTTTTTTTTCGTTTTTGTAGTTTTTTATAATTAATAGGGGACTTGGTGGCGGAACATAAAAACAAAAGCCACATAATAGCAAGGAATCCTCCTTAAAAAGGTAGTGGTAAGGGCAGACTCAAATTTTCTGCTTGTGGTGTCATCAGTCGGTACCACCTAATGGAAAGAGGAGAAGAAATGATAGCATGGTGCGTTATTACACACTATTTGACACACGTTTTACGTCGACGGCGACGCACGGTGGTGAGGTCATATGAGATCTAATGTAAAATAAGTTTGCTAGAGAGCTTTTAAAGAAAGAACAAGTAAAAATTAGCTAATTTATCAGAAACCAAGAAAATATTGCATTTTTTAGATAAGTAACAAAAGCCTTAATTTTCTCCTTTATAATTGAAGATATATTTAAAGTGTGTCTAATATTAAAAATTAATATTATTTTTATATTAATTTGATTAAAGTTGATTATTTTAGGTTGTCTGTACTAATTAAAAAATATATATTTGCATTTACAGGGTGTCCTATGACGAAAATCGACACGATCGATTTTTCAAAAAGTAGGCTATGGAAAATTTTGAAAATTTGGCAGTATACCAATATCGATGGAAGCAACTCGGCTAAAATATTTTCAAGATGGCTGAACTTCCGGTTATATCGGAAGTGTATATCTGCTCTCTTATTTATGTCAAACCCTGCAATATAAAAGTTTTTGCGAGAGTTTTTGTATCTTACGTCCTTATATAAAGCCCCAGTAAAAGGTAAAATTTTTAAACAATTATTATTACCTACTTGTTTTATAATCTATATCAGGTATTTTAGGATGACGTCATTGGTAGTCAGCCATATTGTCTGGTGGGCACACAAACTGTTTCCCCATAAACATAAAAACATATAAAAACAACAACCCATGCAGTTTTAAAAATAGGTACTCTTTTAAGTATTGATCCTTTGTTCATATGGAAAAAATGTGATTTTTGTAAAATAATCAAAAATTAAGCTGGAAAATCACTGTTAAATATAGTTGAATTCTGCTATCCTTATCTCTTATGAACTTATAGTACTTACTGTAGATTATATCATCTCTTTCAAATCAGTCTGATCGCTTATTAAAAATCTGAAGATAGAAGGGGCTATCTAAAGTACATTTAATAATTGAATATTTTCCTAAAATAAAATTTGGTAATTATGCAGTATACGGTTTTCTGCCATTTTTGTTTTTTTTTGAAAAATTCTTTATGGGGGCACCTTCTAGGGTCCCTAGGACCCCAAATCCGCCTGCGCCCGATTTTTTTTTTTTTTTTTTAACGAGAAAAAAGGGTGCCCAGGGGGGGTTGTAAAGTGTTTTTTTAATTGTTTTGGGTTGGTTTGGATTAGGTTGGGTTGGACTGTGTTGGTCTGGTTTGTTTTAGTGAAAAAAAATTTAAAAAAACCAAAAAAAATAAAAAAAAAAAACCAACCGGCACAGACGGATTTGGGGTCCTAGGGACCCTAGAAGGTGCCCCCCTAAAGAATTTTTCAAAAAAAATCAAAAATGGCAGAAAACCGTATACTGCATAATTACCTCAAATTTTTCTCAGACGAACAGTAGCTTTTTTAAAACTACATTGGTTATCATATTCTGTATTTGTAGCAGCTTATGGGGAAACAGTTTGTGGGCCCACCAATCAAAATCATATGACTCTAAATTTTTGAATCTCAAGCACATGAATGTTAAAATAAATTGAATAAATGAATATAAAAGCTATTTATAAGCATATGTCTTTCAAAATGGTTTTTTGGCTGAATGTAATCTGTGAATGCTGGTTCAAGAATATTACTTATAATTCGGGTGCGCATTTACTTGCGTTCACAGGTTAAGAATTCGACCCCAGCAAGATAATAAAATAAAAATTACAATCTGAGACTATCCAGCAACTTTTGCTAGTCGATTTAAAATGGAATTAGGTACCCTTAAGGCTCCAGACGGACTTATAAAAAAAATCAATACTTACGTTTGCTTTTCTCTGCGCTATTAAGGCCATTTTAGATCAAGTCTTCAAATAACTATTAAATTATTTAAAAAAATTTATAAACTCCAATGTAAATGCAAAAAAACAACAAATCCCACTGTTCTGAACATAGGAACCAATTTTTTTACGTGTGTGAAGTTAGCGACGAATTAAGGACATTGAGATTTGCACCAATACTTTTAGAAACTAAAATATAAATATAATGTTAATTATTTATGCTCTTTTTTAAAAGGTACTTTAAATGCCTCTGTTCAGGGATTAACATGGTACTTTAAATCCCTAGGGATTTAAAGGGATTTTTAATTCCTTAGGATTTAAAGTGAATTTGTTCCTCCTGCCAAAAAAGATGAAACGGATGGAAAAATGGAGAAAATGGAAAAAATAGAAAGCATGGAAAAATGTAGTGCTTGTAGAAAATAAAAAATGGGAACATGTCAAAAATGGAACGGTTGTGAAAAATGGGGAAAATATAAAAGAATTTAAAAAATGGAGCGGATGCTGGGAAAATGGATAGGCTAAAAAAATCGTAGCAGCTGGACGACACTTAGCTGGGCTATTTTGTAAATAGGTAATTATGCAGTATATGTAGGGCTGCGTTCAGAATGCCACACCCAGTGTAAAAAACGCACCGGTGCTTGGTGTGTCGCCGTTCAGAAATATGAAAATGACCGGTGCGTCTCATCTTCGTCGTTCAGGAAAGGTGGTGTGTCTACTGGTGCCATATATGTATGAGGTTTGGTGCGTTTATTTCATTAGCAAGCCCACTAACATGCGGCAATACGGTTCAAAATTGCACATATTTATGTCTATTTTAGTGAGCTTATCACACCACACCGTCACCCCAGTCTCGACTTGGGCGATGGTTGGGCTGCTTGAATGAGGTTATAATATGGTGAAATTTTGATAATTTTTAATGACAAGGCTGTTTAAAAATTTTATTTTATTTTTTTTTTTAACTAACCCTGTATAATATATGGTTTTTAATGTTTTTTTTCTATTATCGTTTTTAAGCCAATACACATAATAAGTATAGGAGGTAAAAAAACGTGACTTTTTTATTATTCGTTCTATTTTTCAATGTGATGTCTTATTAGTCTAGTACGTATACTTTTTTATAGCGAGTCTCAAAAAGTTCTAGCTGATACTTGATACTTTTCAAAATTTTGGGATGTTTATGTAGCTTTTCAATGACTTCATATTGAAATGATCCGTTAACAAATAAAAAAGTGGTGGGGACGGTTTTAAAAACTATGCAACATTTTTCTGCTCACTTGCAGCCTGAAACATGCTTTTTTTGGGTCACTTCATATTGGATAATGTCACAAAAGAAAGGAACCCGGGAAACCAACCGAAAACCCAGCATTCGAAAATAAGAGAGGACAAATATGTTTTTTTATTAGATAATATGACATGACTTATATAATAATGTGACACAAGAAAAGCAACCCCAGAAGACATCTTTCGAAAATAAGCGGAAACAAAAAGCCTATTTTATCATTTATCCCACATCCCTTTGTTTTCTTTTTGTAAATTAGCTGACATTAGACAAGAATGATAGATTATAGGTGGTGTGTACACGTGCGGACACACCGAGTGCGCGCACCCACACCATGGTGTGGGCTTTCTGAACGCAGGCTAGTAAATTCTTTATGGGGACACCTACTAGGGTCCCTAGGATCCCAAATACAACCCAATCCATCACAGCCCAACTTAACCTAATCCAACCCAACCCAAAACAATCAAAAAAATACATTACAACCCCCACCCGGCACCCTTTTTTCTCTTTAAAAAAGAAAATCGGCGCCGGCGGATTTTTCAAAAAATCAAAAATGGCAGAAAACCGTATATTCACGGAGAAAATTTTTTAGCCTGTTGTTCAGAGTTAGACTTAGCAAAAAAACTTGCAAAAAAGTCTTACCTCGATATTTTTGCAAAAAACTTTTTAACTGAATGAGACATAAATTCATAATGTGTGTGAGTGTCTTAAGTTTATCTCTTTATTTTTAGCGTAAAATACACAGTTTCTTCCACAAAATTCATAGCTTTTATGTTTCTACAAAATTCATAGCTTCATATTTTTTTTACATTGCATTTAAAAATCTGCCAATAGCTTCATCATCACCACTACTTGATAACTAATGAAATTCTGCAGTTTTTGAAAGAACAGAAATTTAACACTGAAAAAGCTGAATTTTTGGGTTAGGCAGGGATTCCGCTTCTTTAGGTCACACCATACAAAACCCTCGACAAAACCTTTATAAAAACACACGCGGATAATAAAATAATACAAGAACTCTGGCTTTTTATTATTTTTCGTAAAAACCCATTTATTTGGGTATATTTTATATTTTCCATTTAATTCCGCCCGGATTCACGGGACTGTACAGAACAGTATTAAACCGGTCCTGGATAAATTTTCGGTAGTAACCGGAACACAAAACTTTTCAGTTCAGAACAGTTGTGGTCGAACCAGAACGCGTTTTTTAAGGGCGCATGATACGGACTGTTTAGAACAAGAAATTTCGACGAACCCGAAGAAACTATATGTTTTCAGTGAACGAGTAGCGAGGGATACCGCGAATTTCAATAAAGAAAAGCGCACACATTTGGTGTGCTCCAGTCCGCTTGCTTGCCTTTTTGCTGTGGTTCATTATTTATACTTTCTCTGTCGTATTATTTGAACAATTGTTATAATAAACATTTTCACGGTAGAGTACTTAAAAAATAATTTTAGCTTTTGAGTATGAAGCAAAAAATTGAAATAAAAATTCCGGTAGACCTAAACCCGAAATTGAATTGGCGCAAACCACTACGGGCAAATCTAGAGACGTTAACAAAAAATTTAAATACATGACTTTTAGTCGAGCAACCTACAAAAAAAATTCACTGTCAATTTTCCAAATTTGTGAACCTTCTCTTCATAGATCACGAGCCGCCACTGCATACCTACAATCAATTATTTTATGTTGAAAGGAAATGAAAATATCTCGAAAACTGTAGCTTTAAAAGATTTGAATCGTGTATCAAAATTTTTGGTTAATATTTACGAAAACCAAAATCTGAAAACCGCATATCAATAGCTGCTTTACTTCTAAAGTTATGATTTTTTTTTATTTATTTTAAGGCTTTATAATAAAACTTAAACTTAAATCTGAAAACCGTATATCGCTACTTGCAGAATTTTTTCAACAACCATTTTTGAGGTAGAGTTTTGCAAATTTTTTATTTTTATTATTTTTAGTACCTTCGAGGAGTCGCGGGGGGTCGTAGTTTTTGCATAGGGTTACTTATTGTTCAAGCAAGTAACTGTATATAAAAAATTATATGCCACCGAACGGTACTCTATTTACAAAAAAACGCCCCAGGTAAGTGTCCTCCAGCCATCCCGTAGATTTTTTTATTATAACCATTTTCCCTTCGGTTCCATTTTTTAATTTTTTTTATTTTTCCATTTTTTATGTTTTCTTCGTTTCTCACAACCGCTCCGTTTCTTACATATTATTTTTTTCATTAAACAATCGCTCTATTTTTCCATTTTCGCCGTTTTTTCCAATTTCTTCATTTTTTCAGCCGCTCTACCTTTTTTGGCAGGAGGAAAACATTCACTATAAATCCCAAAGGGATTCACTGTAAATCCCTAGGCAATTTAGGTGCCACTTTAATCCCTGAAGAGAGGGATTTCAAGTATCCTTTAAATCCCTTAAGTGCATAAAGTCCATGTTTTACTTGTCAAATTGGTTATACAAATTGCAGCCACAGAGGCTAGGGCACTGAGGCGGTAGGAGTTATGGTTTTTAGTTGAGATGGTGTTGATTTTAGTTTAAATAAAAATATTGGTGCAAATGTCAATGTCCATAATTCGTTCATGGAAATTCATCACTAACTTCTCACACGTTTTTTTCCTTGTCGCCGCGTTTTTTTATTAATTCAAAATCAGCTGTTACCTGCCAAATGACATAACATTTTCCTAACCCAACTTTTTTGGTTTTCGTTAGTTAAAAAAAATTAGATAATCGGGTCAAAAAATATCGCGAAAAATGGCCAATTTGGTTAAAATAAACCGAGCTTTCTTAGGGAGAGTGTTGCCTACAATAAAGAGAAGATTTGTGTCAACCTCTAAAAATAATAATACTACTGCAGCTGCTGATCCAGCTTGTGTACCTCAGGTATGGTAAAGCCTAGATATTGAATACTTTTTTGCATGTATGTAAAATAGTATTTACCTAACACGTGCGGAAAGTGATACTTTACCGCACGCAATGGCAGTTGACTGAACAAGCCAGCAAGGGCGGTAAAGACACTTTACACATGTCTTAGGTACAAGATTTGGTAAAGATTTTACTATAAGCCTTAAAAATCCCCAGAAAAGAAATATATATATCTGTATTTTAATTTTATGCAATAAATGGAGTCACTTTACCGCAAAGTTTGCTGTAAAGTGCCATAACGTTAACTTTACCGCACAGAATGTGGTAAAGTACAATATACCACACGAAAAAGAGTATTGTAAAGTGCACTTTACCGCATGGGAGCAGTTAAAAGTATATGCATTAAGCACTTCTATTATGATTGTTGATTTTTAACTTTGTGTTACTGAGTAAACCAGCTTTATAAAAATATCTTGATGACCTGTAATGTCAGTTTTAGAATAATAGTTCATGAATAATTATTTATTTTTAGGCCAAAGAAGTTCAACATCAAAACTGGATAACTTATGGTTTTGACTATGGTTCAAAATCTGCAGATCGAAATGCAATGCATTCCATTATGTTTATGGCTATCACAATGTGTATGGTTGTTGGTGGTAAGTCTTTATTATTATTAAATATGTCTTTCCTGCCTTCATTATACCCTTATTCCTGTTTTTTTTCTATGTAAAATTTTAGGATTTAGTTGGGCTTACGCACCAGATTACAATCTAAGAGACTGGGCATCTCGTGAAGCTTTTTTGGAACTAAGACGAAGAGAAAAGGCAGGTCTGCCATTAATTGATCCCAACCTTATTGATCCTGCTAAAATAGTGCTGCCTTCAGATGAAGAGTTGGGAGACCAAGAAATTATCATTTAAAAGTGATGTTTGCAACTTTGTATATACACATTGTAAGAGTTGATACCTATTTATAATAAATTAAAACCCACTAAAGGTTTACAATAAATACTTCTTTTATAAACAAATTTATAACAAATGACAAAAATTTTGTCGCAGAGCTGCTAAGCACTTTCTAATATTTCTCCCACACTGTGTCAGCCTGATACAACCTAAAATCTTGCTCAAAATGCTGAATATGTATAAACCTTACCCTACCCAATTTCCTTCATTCAAAGAACATGGCATCCTTTGGCAAAACATGAGCGAGCCTTAAAGGGCCTTCTGCAAAGAAGTAAAAAACATAGAACACCTTGCAGACTCTACCTTCAACATCAGCAAAGAAACCTCAAGGCTCTCTTCAAGGAAGAACTTATGAATCAATTAATTTGTTTATACTGGCCTCTTAAAGCACTTATTTAAGGACAGTTTAAAAATGTTGTTGTATAAACACCACTAAAACCAAATTAAGTACCAAATCGATTTTATTTTAAAGTGATTTTAATTGTTAAAAACAGTTTTAAAAAGTTTTAGTCATAGGTATCTATCTCTGATTTTCCAAAAAATCTGTTGTTAACTGCCTGAAGTTGTTTTATTTATTTTTTTCTTTAAACTGACATATTTAATATATGACATTGAAGCCTAGGACGTATAAACCCTCAGAGAAAGTGATTTTATATAAAAGCACTTTTAGGTGCATATAAGGGTAGTTGTTGGGAAATGAATGAATAAATTAATATAACTAGAATGTATTATTATATGACTGTCCTGTATTATTTGTAAGTTCTGTCCTGCATCATAAAATGTACCGTTTACGTCAAAATCTTCTGCGCTAAACTGCTCGCGAGTCCCTAATGTTAAAGCCATAATGACCCTTAGAATAAATTTCTTAAAAATGGTAAAATACACTTTAGTAGGACACGTTTTTTGGTAAATTTAAAGACTGTAAAGAACTTTCATTGAAATAAATTAATACCACCTTATGTTTTACACACTTTACGCTTTGAAAAATTACAATTTTTGCTGTTTTTTGGATAAAAATGGCAAAATAAAAATCATATGCACGACACTACTAAAACATGACAGATGACATAACAGAAATTTTTAGTAAACAATTGCTTTAAATTATGTCCATCTTTCTCTAAAATACTTTTTTATAACCTGCTGTCTCTCTTCAACACACTTAAATATTTTTGCACCTCACTTCTTTATCTACCTCCAAAGTTATGTCCTCTCTCTCTAAATATTTTTCATTTTAACAGAGAAAAAATGTTTTTTGGCGGTAGTTTTTTTGAACGCCTAAAAAACAGTAGAAACTTGAAAAATTTGAGTGTTTTATTCTAGAAAAAGTTTGGAAAAAAAGCTTTAAAATGCGTGCATAAAAATGTGAGAAACATAGTAAAAAATTGCTTCATCAAAAACGTTACCCCCTAAATTATGCTAAAATATTTTAAGCCTTAAATTACCATCATGTCTTGACCATATAGGTAGGTAATTTGTAGAAAAAATAGGTACATTAGGGAAACGTATTTCATAGAAATGAACAATGGAGAAACTGTACTTTGTAGAAGTCGAACTTGGCAGAGAAACCGTACACATATATGGAAACCGTAGAACGTAAAAATTGGTAAGGCGAAAATCTGTTCTGTGCCTGACTGCTGTTTACATGTGCCCTTAGAATAAGAAAGGACGCAGATCAAGTTATTCTTTTTCTAAACCAACCCGACTTGTCCCAACTAAACTTAAACCAACCCAGATCAATCCAAAACATTAAAAAACCAACCCACCACTCCTTTAACCTTA
Organism: Oxystoma pomonae; assembly: GCA_963921995.1. Lineage (NCBI taxonomy): Eukaryota > Metazoa > Arthropoda > Insecta > Coleoptera > Brentidae > Oxystoma > Oxystoma pomonae. Next base: position 40,422,628 of record OY998164.1, read on the forward strand.
GCATAAAAAAATGTCTTTTCTACGTCCTTCTTATTCTATGCTCGCATGTAAACACCTATCCAGTACCCTCTCCATACAGGCCAATCAATTCCTACCGATTTAGTGTCCTTTAATCCACCTTCGCCGCCATTTACACTCAAAAGTGACAGAAAATCCATTAGCTTTCTGTCAATATGGCGGCGAAGGTCGAGAAAAGGACACTTAAAAAGGTAGGAGTTGATTGGCCTATGTGGACAAGGTATTGACCTATCAGTCGATTTCTACCACGTACCTAGGTAAAAATTTTACTTACGTGATTTCTACAAAATATTTTATTTTTTTAAAAAATATATCTTTTCCAATGTATAGGAAGATTTTTGGTGATTTTGTTTTTACTCGGTACACACTTAGGTATGACTTCGAGGGCCACCAAATGAATATATTAGTTTTTTCGACGACGGCGTACGTTAGGCGTCGCGACGCCATAAACTTTTTTATGAAAACATTTTGACAGCTATATCTCGGTCAAGTGACAACATTTTAAAATTTTTGTTAAACCTCTTAAAAGGCTATGAAATAGCCTTTAACAGAGTATGCAAAACATGATATTTTACTTCCGGTTGATTGCATAAAAAAATAATCAATTTGCAAAAACGTTGTGTATTTTTTTCTAAAAAGTTACAAAAAAATAATTCTTTTCTCTATTTATGAACGGTATTGTGCAAATTCATTTTGAAGTGACTGACTGTAAGAAGGTTCTAGCTATTCGTCGATATCAAAAAAATGCAAATTCATGCCATGGAAAAATCACAAAAAAATCGGAAATTGACGCATATTCAGAAAATTTACAAAATCTCAATTTTTTGACCCCAGCTGCTTAACTTTAAATTTTTTAATTCACATTCCCTTTACAGACCTGCCAATATATGTTTTTTAAAAGGCTATATAACAAATTTTAATAAAATTAAACAACATACATAAAAAAGCTTTTTGGTAAAAAGTTCAAAAATAACAAAAATTATGTCACCCGTTATATTCTGTCGTGTATTTAGAAGTTTTTTCAGGGGATTCCTGAAATTTTTAAAGCTGCTTGAAGGTAATGAATTATCATTTAGAAACACCAAACTTGAATCTTGGACTCCTTCGGGATTTTTGTCTGTGAGCTGTCAAACATAGATGATTTTTACAAGTCGTCCAATTTTACTTAAAAAACCATTGCTTCTTTTGTTATTTTATTCAGTGTTGAGTAGGTTAGTATTTTTTATCGGTGTGGGTGCACCTAATAGGCAATACGTACATAAAAATAACATTTTTTACCGCCCCCTCTTCACTCGTCTTTCCCATTTGATGGTTTAATCCATAATAATATATAGGAAGGGCCAGAAAATCTTGGACTGATTTAATTTCCTAGTTACTTTTCTGTTCCTTAACCGAATTTTATAAAGTTTGGCATTTTAGAAAGATATAAGAATAAAGTTTACTATTTGTGTACAAAAGTTGTAAAATGTCAAAAATTCAAAATGGCGAACGTAGTAAAAAATTTATTCTGGAAAAAAAGACTTTTTTCGACCTCCCTGTAATTTTTTATTGCCAAAATAAGAAACATTATGCCTTTTCACGTCTAACGAGGTAAGTAGTACAAAAGTTGCATTGGCTCAACATATCGCATAACGTTACCACCAATAAATTATGTCTCTTTTTATTTAACAAGAACTTTCTTACTTCTCATCGGATTTTTACAGGTGTATCCTGTCTGCAAAGGTAAATAAACCAAGTCAATCAAATGTCAAAAACCCAAGATGGCGGACATACCTAGTCAAAACCTACTTTTGCAAAAAAAACCTTAGTTTAAAGAAATCGACGATTCTTATTCTTTTCTACTATTTTATGAGTGATATCTCGTTAAACGTGAAATGCTTTTCAAGATTTGCAATAAAATATAACAGGAAGGTCAAAAAAGTAATTTTTTGCTATGCCGTTCTCTTGGGTTTTTGACATTTGACGTTTTCACGGTTTATTTATCTTTGGAGAAATAATATAAATTTGTAAAAATCCGATAAGAAATAAGAAAGTTCTTGGGAAAGAACAAGAGACATTATTTTGGGGTGGTTAGAATATGCAAAATTTTGCGCCAATGCAACTTTTATACTACCTAACCAAATTTTATCTGTGCTACCGCGTTAGACGTGAAAAGGCATAAGGTTTCGTATTTTGGCAATAAAAAATTACAGGGAGGTCGAACTAAATTTTTGACTACGTCCGCCATCTTGAATCTTTGACATTTTACATCTTTTGTACAAAAATAGTAGACTGTGTTCTTTTAACTTCCTAAAATGCCAAACTTTATAAAAATATAAGGTACAAAAAAGTAATTAGAAAATTAAATCAGTCCAAGATTTTCTGGCCCTTCAAATGGGAGAGACGAGTGAAGAGGGAGCGGTAAAAACTAAATCTTATTTTTATGTACGTATTGCCGATTAGGTGCACCCACACCGATAAAAAATACTTACCTGCTCAAAACTGAATAAAATGACAAAAGAAGCAATGGTGTTTTAAGTAAAATTGGACGAGTTGTAAAAATCTTCTATGTTTGACAGCTCTCAGACAAAAATCCTAAAGGCGTTCAAGATTCAAGTTTGGTGTTTCTAAAGGGATATTTCATTGTCTTCAAGCAGCTGTAAGAATTTCAGGAATCCCCTGGAAAAGTCTCTAAACACACGAAAAAATATAAAGCGTGACATAATTTTTGTAATTTTTGAAGTTTTTAGCAAAAAGCTTTTTTTATGTATGTTGCTTAATTTTATTAAAACAGCAGGGGTCAAAAAATTGAAATTTTGTAAATTTTCTGAACATGCGTCAATTTCCGATTTTTTGTGATTTTTTCGTGGCACGAATTTGCATTTTTTTGATATCGACGAATAGCTAGGACCTTTTTACAGTCACTTCAAAATGAATGTCAAGATTTTAGCCTGGTCTTAATTTATTCTTATTTTATTTTAAAAGAAAACGCAGATTTAACTTTCACTATTTTTATTATTTACTTTTAATCGTGAACTCACAGTCTATTCGCTGTTCTTGTTCTTACTCTCTTTCTATCCTATTGAAAACGGCGTATTTATAGGTGAAGACATCACTCTCGACTCACCCGGAACATTCTGGTGTTCGTCTTACTCATCTAGACCTATCTACATCTTTCTTGAATATTCGGGAATGGTCGCGTCAATTCGTTTTTAGTGTTTAGCACCGCTTCGCTACTTAGTTTAATCTAATTACGCTAGATGGCAGAGTATGTGAGAAAATTTCAATAAATATTGTTTTATTTTCTTAACAATGAATTTGCGCAATCCCGTTTAAAAATAGAGAATAGATTTTTTTTTTGTAAAGTTTTAGAAAAAACATTTTTTTTTTAAATTTCAAACTGATTATTTTTTTAGCAATCAACCGGAAATAAAATATTATGTTTTGCATACTATATTAAAGGCAGTTTCATAGCCTTTTAAGAGGTTTAACCAAAATTTTAAAATGTTGTCACTTGACCGAAATATAGCTGTCAAAATGACCCCAAGTCATAAAAAAGTTTAGGGCGTCGCGACGTCTAACGTCCGCCGTCGCCGAAAAATGTTATATTGGTTTGGTGGTCCCCGAAGTCATGCCTAAGTGTGTGCCAAATTAGAACAAAATCACCAAAAACCTTCGACTACAAAGTTTTACTTTACAGCATTTTACTTTTCTTTATTATTTTATGCGACCCCGAAAGTACGAGTTGTGCGATGTACAGTTTGCAAAAAGTATTTTTGTGTGATGTATCGTTATGCTATTTTACGTTTTGTAGAAATTATTGTTTGCGCAATGTACGTTTGTGCAAAATGCGCTTTGTAAAATGTATTTTGGTACAAACTAAGGGACCCCATCCAGCATACTACACCAGGAAAAATATCCGCCTGCACTCCCTTTAACCCCGCATAACTGTGGTAGGTAACTATCTCAGATTGCGGGGTCGAAGGGTGTACAGGCGGGTATTTCTGTATGCCTTTTGAAAAAGATATCATAACTATATTAGGGACCTTTTGCAACTATAATTTTGATGCCTTTTTACTTTATCGTTTATTTCGGGCATGCGCAGTTACGAGGTAATAACGGAATCCCTTACTAACCGATGAAGTTTGACGTTACCTGCGGGAGAATACCGTGTCCCTTATAATCGACATGGTTGCCGACAGTAAAACGTTAAGGAGAAAAACAACAAATTTAAATTAATTTTTGAACGCAAATATGTTCTGTGTTCTTTTTAATTGTAAAGATAAGTGTCAATTTTTGTTTAATTATTTTCTTTGGCTAGAATTTCGTAATAAATATGTAAAACATTGATTTGCACTGGCAACTATGACAAGTGATTCCGATCTGTTTATCATAACCTCCCTTTTCTCTGTTGTGTTTTTGAGTTTTTAAAGATTAATAATAATTAAAATTTACCGTAAAAAATACAGGAATAAGACATTCTAAGTGAAAAATTTTATTGGAAAAATTCTTTTTGTAAATCTTTATAATAATAAATACCGTATAAAGTCGACCATAAACAAATCAAAGGCAGCGTGCAAAAACTAAAAATGCTGTCTTAAAAATAACGTGACGTTAGCTACCTCACAACGCGTTATTAAGCGATAAAGTCACCTAACGGGGATTTTTTATAAGAGGTGCAAAAGGTTTGTTCGCATAAACGGACCTTATATAATCAAAAGGCACGTTTCTGCGAGTTTAATATGTTACTAATATTCTCTTTTTCTAAATGCATTCGTCTGAGAGAGACTCAACATACCAGGAACATACCGCCTGTACACCCTTCGATCCCGCTGTTAACTACATTTTTGAGATAGTTATCCCTTGACAGATATCCGGGTCGAAGGGTGTAAAGGCGGGTATTTTTTGTGAAGGTGTAGTATGCTGGATCTCTCTTAGACGAATGAATTTAGAAAGAGAAAATAATAGTAACTATAATTAATCCCTAAATGCACCATAGGCATTTAATCGCGATTAGCTATCTAATCCTTTCTTTTTCTCTCTCGATCCCACATACATGAACAAAGAGGAAGCATGGATTAGCTAAACCAAGACCGACTAAAAAAACAACAACACATTCCTGAGGGCCCTGGCTAAACTAATCCGTATATTTTTACGGTGCATCTGGGTGTAAGCTCGCAGAAACGCGCCTATAAATCCAAAATTTTTTTTGGTAAAAACAGTACTGCCAACTCCTTAAAAGTCACATGTTCATAGAGCAACGTTGCCAAAATCTCCCCACTCACATAAAACTAACCAAATTTTGCAAGTAGTCAGTGGTGCTCACAAACCTTATAACCAAAAAAATAGACTGATGATGTTGCTTTAAGAAATGACTGCTTCATGTATTTGACAGTTTGGTGCCAGAAGCAGTTGGCAATGCACCAAAATCCCTATAACTGCCAACTGAGAAGCACAAATAACACTAGACGCGGCTAATTGTAAAAAAGGCTCTGGCATAATAAATTTGCAATTTTTTTTAACGATAATCTTAAATAATAGCCCCCCCCCTTCCCTTAAAATATGAATTTTTTAAATGGGTAAAGTACATTTTATCTTTAGGAAAAAAAGTTCCCCTTCTTTAAGTATCTACAGCAGTTTATGAATGACCCCTTAAAAAAAAATCACCCTGTCTGTTCGGTACTCTTAATTTATGCAGGCAAATAAAAATAATAATTCAAATAAAAGTTGAGCTTATGGGAAATAGTGTAGGCGTTTATACAGCAGAAATAAAAATAGGAAGATGGGCAACTTTTATTATCTGAAAAAAATTTTGCCCATAACCTCTCATTTTTTGGTTTGGTTTAGACAGATACCTATTATTTAAGAAAACAGTATGATTGAGTTTAGTTTAATTATTTCAATTATTGAAGCTGTGTGCTGATTGGTTCAGTTATTTTTATTTTCTAGAAGGTGTATGTGTATGGGTCAAGGGATTTGGTTAATAAAACGTCCTTTTTTTGGAATGCCAACGTTTCGCAAAATTTATTTTTATATATTGAAATGCCGACGTTTTGCAAAATTTATTTTTATATAAATTTTGTGAAACATTGGCACTTCAAAAAAAGGACATTTCATTAACAAGATCCCTCAACCCATAAACATACAGCTACAAGAAAATTAAAAATAGGATCGTTAAAAAATTTTGCCAAGTTATTTTTATTCAGCTGTATAAACCAAAATTATTTATTTTTATTTTAATTTTTGTTACTTTAATTTTTATTTGCTTGTATAAACCCAGCCTTAAATTTTATTTGTAGAAAATAATTATTTACAAAATACCATCAAAAAAGTTACAATACAAAAAATACTTAAAAGTAACTTATTTACAAACAGAAACTACTTATTTTTAATTAAAGATAATATATAAAACATGTTGTTTAAACAATACAAGTTTTGTTAAAACTTTTCGGACCTTTTCTCCAAATATACTTTCACTAATTTTTTTGCAGAGCTATGACTCCTCAAAGTGCTGTATGTTTTAATGATTGCTTCAACTAAAAGCTGGTCAAAACAGAGTCTTTGGTATTTAATAACAGTCTTAAGAGTCTCTTCAAATGCTCAGTAACCACTTTCTACTAATAGCAGCATCTGGTGGAAACCTATTGAAAGAAATAGAAAAACAATAATTAGACTTTTTCATTATTACGATACTTAATAATACTGCCATCAGCTGATGAGCGATTCAACATGGTTGCCTTAGGAAAAATAAACCCTTTTTCATAAGGGATACTGCTAATACAGGGTGTCCTAATTAACATGGGACACTATTGCTATCTCAGTAATTATAAGAACTATAAGGTTAAATTTATTAAGATTAAATAAGTTTTTAAGCTCATAGTTTTAAGTATTGCAATTTTTTGACAAATCTCTTTTAAAGAATTTATGTTTCTTTCTTTCTCCTGTCAACAATGTTGATTCCCCACACTGGTGAGCTGTAACCACCTCATGGGCCTTTCAGAATACAGGCAATGATCGCAGAAGTATTAAAGAAAATTGGCAAAAATAGGAATTATTTACCCTTACCTGTGATAGCAAAACGTATTTCCACTCCCAGAATTGTGTTGTTGCAGCCAACAACAAAGCACTTCATGATGCAAAAGGGCACAGAAAAAGTATATTAAAAACACAACACGTTAAGCAAAAACTTCTTCATCTTCTTCTCGGTTACTATGCATTCGCGTCTTTACAGACGTCTATCCAAAGCAAAATCTTCGAAAACCAAGAAACGAAAATAAAAAAAATGGCGAATCTACTAACGTCAAGACCGTCAAACGTAGTGCTACCAACCAAAAACGTGGATAAAGAGAAAATAAGTTGTCACGTCATGACACTGTTTACACTGCCCCTTTGAAATCTAGTTAATTCGAACAGTTTTCTAAATAAATTTTTTTAAATACTCAAGAAACCGTGGTTTTATATTTTTTCTTAAATTTCGTCAAGCAGTGCTTGTTATATATTCATCAAATACTAAAATATTGAGTTTGCAACCACAACAAATTTTACTCAAGTCGGTTTACTCTGGTTCCAATAACACCAAACTGTCACTTCCATGAGGCAGTCATTTATTGGGAGAAAACCCAAAAGCATTAGCAGTCTATTTTTTTGGTTATAAGGTTTGTGGTGGTGCTACTTCTGCTTTCAAAACATTTGTTCTTTGGAAATTGGTAGGTCTCTCAAAGAAAAAAAAAGTGTTTTTTTTTTGAACTCACGTGCGTTGCATAGTAACATAGAAGCACCATGGCGGATGATACGCCGGCGCCCCGTGGCAGAGGCGCAGCCCTACTGGCTGCTCTAAAAAAGAGGCAAGAGCAAATGGCTCAGCAAAAGGTATGAAAGGGTGGTTTATATTTAGTGGGTCAGCCCTATGGATAGTTTTCGATAGTTTCAAGAGATACTATCGATAGTACTATCCAAACTTTACGAACATGAATTATAATAGTGTAATGCATTCAAATTAATAAACATAAAAAAAATAGTAATGTATAAGGTGTATATTATCAGAAATATATTAACAAAAACATATAATATATATAAAATAAAGTACATAAAGGAGCAAAACATTAAAGGAAATTAACTACTAATGCCCCATCAATAAACAAAAATGAAAAAGTGAAGCGAGAAAACTTTGAATACAAATACTAAAAACAAACGATTTTAAAAACGGTAATTATGCAGTATACAGTTTTCTGCCATTTTTGATTTTTTTTGAAAAACTCGGTAATTATGCAGTATACGGTTTTCTGCCATTTTTGATTTTTTTTGAAAAATTCTTTATGGGGGCACCTTCTAGGGTCCCTAGGACCCCAAATGGTAATTATGCAGTATACGGTTTTCTGCCATTTTTGATTTTTTTTGAAAAATTCTTTATGGGGGCACCTTCTACGGTCCCTAGGACCCCAAATCCGCCTGCACCCTATTTTTTTTTTTTTTTTTTTTTAACGAGAAAAAAGGGTGCCCAGGGGGGGTTGTAAAGTGTTTTTTTAATTGTTTTGGGTTGGTTTGAATTAGGTTGGGTTGGACTGTGTTGGTTTGGTTTGTTTTAGTGAAAAAAAATTAAAAAAAACCAAAAAAAATTACCCTCCAAATCCGCCTGCGCCCGATTTTTTTTTTTATTTTTTAACGAGAAAAAAGGGTGCCCAGGGGGGGTTGTAAAGTGTTTTTTTAATTGTTTTGGGTTGGTTTGGATTAGGTTGGGTTGGACTGTGTTGGTTTGGTTTGTTTTAGTGAAAAAAAATTAAAAAAAACCAAAAAAAATCAAAAAAAAATCAAAAAAAAAAAACCAACCGGCGCAGACGGATTTGGGGTCCTAGGGACCCTAGAAGGTGCCCCCCTAAAGAATTTTTCAAAAAAAATAAAAAATGGCAGAAAACCATATACTGCATAATTACCAAAAATTCTTTATGGGGGCACCTTCTAGGGTCCCTAGGACCCCAAATCCGCCTGCGCCCGATTTTTTTTTTTTTTTTTCTTTTTTTAACGAGAAAAAAGGGTGCCCAGGGGGGGTTGTAAAGTGTTTTTTTAATTGTTTTGGGTTGGTTTGGATTAGGTTGGGTTGGACTGTGTTGGTTTGGTTTGTTTTAGTGAAAAAAAAATAAAAAAAACAAAAAAAATAAAAAAAAAAAACCAACCGGCGCAGGCGGATTTGGGGTCCTAGGGACCCTAGAAGGTGCCCCCATAAAGAATTTTTGGTAATTATGCAGTATATGGTTTTCTGCCATTTTTTATTTTTTTTGAAAAATTCTTTAGGGGGGCACCTTCTAGGGTCCCTAGGACCCCAAATCCGTCTGCGCCGGTTGGTTTTTTTTTTTTGATTTTTTTTTTATTTTTTTTGGTTTTTTTTAATTTTTTTTCACTAAAACAAACCAAACCAACACAGTCCAACCCAACCTAATCCAAACCAACCCAAAACAATTAAAAAAACACTTTACAACCCCCCCTGGGCACCCTTTTTTCTCGTTAAAAAATAAAAAAAAAAATCGGGCGCAGGCGGATTTGGAGGGTAATTTTTTTTGGTTTTTTTTAATTTTTTTTCACTAAAACAAACCAAACCAACACAGTCCAACCCAACCTAATTCAAACCAACCCAAAACAATTAAAAAAACACTTTACAACCCCCCCTGGGCACCCTTTTTTCTCGTTAAAAAAAAAAAAAAAAAAAAAATAGGGTGCAGGCGGATTTGGGGTCCTAGGGACCGTAGAAGGTGCCCCCATAAAGAATTTTTCAAAAAAAATCAAAAATGGCAGAAAACCGTATACTGCATAATTACCATTTGGGGTCCTAGGGACCCTAGAAGGTGCCCCCATAAAGAATTTTTCAAAAAAAATCAAAAATGGCAGAAAACCGTATACTGCATAATTACCGAGTTTTTCAAAAAAAATCAAAAATGGCAGAAAACCGTATACTGCATAATTACCTTAAAAACTATCAATGGTTCTTCAAAACTATCAATAGTTTTTGAGGTAATTATGCAGTATACAGTTTTCTGCCATTTTTGATTTTTTATGAAAAATTCTTTATGAAGGCACCTACTAGGGTCCCTAGGACCCCAAATCCGACTGCGTCGGTTGTTTTTTTTTTATTTAAAAAAATTTTTTTTTCACTAAAACAACGCAATCCAACACAGTCCAACCCAACCTAATCCAACCCAACCCAAAACAATAAAAAAAAACACATTAGAACCCCCCCCAGGAACCCTTTTTTTACTAAAAAATAAAGGCAGTCCTGATGACGCAAATGTAAGCTTTTTCAAAAATATTTATCAGACTATTGAAACTCCTTTGTTAAATCTAATTAATTCTTCTTTGGAACAGGGCGTTTTTCCAGATTTGTTAAAACTTTCTACTATTGTTCCGGTAGAAAAAAAAGCAAACACTATCGAAGCAAAAAACTTTAGACCTATCAATACTTTACCTGTTCTTGAAAAAATTTCTACTATTGTTCCTGTAGAAAAAAAAGCAAACACTATCAAAGCAAAAAACTTTAGACCTATCAATACTTTACCTGTTCTTGAAAAACTTCTTGAGAAAATAGCGCATCTCCAACTTTTAGATTATCTGGAGCACTGATATTTTATAACTGAAAAGCAATAGGGATTTCGTAAAGTTCACAGCTGTGAAACCACGATACAGTTTGTGCTAGATAGCTGGAAGGTTGCTTATGACGATTAGAAATCCACAATTGCTGTATTCTTAGATCTACAAAGAGCATTTGAGACTATTGATCGTAAGATTCTGCTGAAGAAACTAGAAAAAATTGGTTTATCTGGAAGAGTTTCGAGTTGGTTTAGAAGTTATTTGAGTGATAGAAAGCAAAGGGTGAAGATGAATGGTAGAATATCTCAGTGTGTGAATAATGAGTGTGGCGTTCCTCAGGGAAGCATATTAGGACCTTTGCTGTTTGTGTTGTATATAGATGATATTGTAAATGTTCTAAATTTCCCTAATAACTTAGATCTGCATGTTTCTCCGAGATCGGGACTCCATGGGACGCGGCTGGACTCCGACAGATTTGGTAGCGGGAGTCGACAGAAGGTGACTTGGAAGAGGCGGTACCACCTTCGGGTAGCAAGACCACTCCAAAGAGGTGCATCTGAAAACTCCGAAGGCGATCTCGACCAGCATAACCAGGACCTCGATTTTTTGGTCAACCTATATGAGGGTGGGCTACTGGGCAAAAAGGTCTACCGTCGACCAAGTTCTGCTGGGACGGTAGCGATGTTAGATAGATGCAAGTCTAACATGTAGCAGGACCACCCTTCGGAGGGTGTGTAAAGCCGGCGGTCCACTGTGTATACTTGCTATGCAGTCTAAAGATCCCTGCCCTCAACATAGAGGTGTCAGGCAAAATTAAGTCCTCTTAGAGAAATAAAAACTTGCATCCTAAGGGCCACGTGCATCAGTCGGGAGTGCACGGGGGGTATGGCAAAAAGGGTCCATTATGTGGCCTATTTGCCAGGCCTACAGCCTCTCATCTACTACTACTACTACTACTAGATCTGCATTTTCTAGCTGACAACACTTTATTGTATGGACCAGATGCAAACATTGACCTTCTGTTGCAAAATAAAAACTTAGCTTTAGAAAATATTGACCTGTATTGTCGAAAAAATTTATTAAGTATAAACAGGGATAAAACTAAATTTTTAGTTTAGTTAGAATTGCAAATGATAATATAGAAATGGTTAGAAAAATTAAATACCTTGTAGCTCAATTATCTCTAAGATAAGTTTTGCAATCAATCATCTGTCATGATGTTCCGTTAGCTTATCAAGGTGGTCAAAGTTGTTAGTTTTCAACACTGGTATTACCACATTTCAATTATTGCTCTACGATTTTGTATATGTTACAGCCAAATGAAATTGATCTTGTAATAAATATACCCCCATTGTGGCCATGTTAAGGCAGCTGCAATGGTTGTTGAGTTTTTGAGGTTTAATGTTTTGGTTTTTATTTTTAAAATTAAAAAGGTCAGGCTCCATCGTACCTCAGAAACAAAATGACGGTCAATCATGAAGTTCATGGTTATGCCACCAGACAAAGAAATAATTTCTATGTTGCATGCAGAAATAAAAAACTAGCAACAAACTCTATGTTTTTCAAGGGTCTGGATGCCTTCAATAGACTACCGGCTGATATAAAAGCTTGTTCCACACTTCAATGTTTTAAAAAACAACTACGAATATGCTTATTAAAAAAATTTGATATTTTTAATAAATGATTCAATTTAAACCATTCCTTAATTTATTTGCTTTTTAATGTTTGTTGGTTTTGTTAGTTTTTTTTATTTTTTCTTGTGTTGTGTCATTTTATCTTGTATTGTATTTCATAATTTTAAATTTTTGACTGGTTTTTTGCTTGATGTGTGTATTTTATTTTATTTTATTAACTTTCATTGTTGATACTCATATTTCTATTAATTTTATAACTAGGTTGAATATTTTTGGACTTTATTGTATGTAATTTATTTTTTTTGTAAACTGAACTAGCTTTTTTTGCTAAATAAACGGATTAATAATAATAATTATAAAAAAAAATCGGGCGTAAGCAGATTTGGGGTCCTGTAGACCCTAGTAGGTGCCCCCATAAAGAATTTTTCATAAAAAATCAAAAATGGCAGAAAACCGTATTTTGCATAATTACCGTTTTTGATAGTGACACACAATCGATAACATAAATAGTACTATTGATATTATCTGACCACTAATATTGAGAAAATTGTCTTCTTTTTCTTTCATAGAGCATGTTCTGTGTTCTGACAAAGAGCCTGAAATATGAAAGAACAAGGCGCTTGATTTTTGAAACATATTGAGTATGATATGAATGCTTTGTTTACCCATTACCCAAGCACAAATTTAAGTGTAATTCTATATGGCAGTCTCTTTTCTGAAGGAAAAAAACAAAAGATCTATAGATTAAATTTGTGCTTATTTGATGGGTAAACAAAGCAGAAAACATAATAATTATTACTAGGTATAGACTAGAGCTAAACTCAAATTTATTGCACATTATTTCAAAAAATGCTGAGTGGTAATGTAATTCCCTGTTCTCACTAAGCAGCTTTTCAATGCATCAAATTTTTTAATAACAGGTTAAAAGAAGACACAAGCAGATTATGTCTTCTTTTAACCTGTTATTAAAAAATATTAAAGATCAATTCGTGCAAAAAAAGAGTCACTTAATTCAAACAGTATGTGCTTTTAACTTTATTATGATTACAACTAACACTAAAATTAGAACAAAAGCTGTGACTATGCCAATTGATATTTTATAATAACTTAAGACAACATGTGCAGGTTTTTTACCCTATAAAAAACCTGCTCACAATAACATTCATTGACCTAAGTTGCGAGCATGAATTGACCTTAATGTGCAAAGTTATGTACTCTACCACTGCAAATCTCCCCCACTTATGAAAAAATACCAAAAATATAGTAAAGCCTGCTGAACATGAAGCAATAAAACAAGAATTGCATGCAAGTTGTCTCTTCTCATTTTGCTTTATATTTGTACCAGTAAAGCAAGACTGAAAGGGAAGACTTGCACTCAATTCTTGTTTTAATCCTCCATGTCAAGCAGGCCTTATACAAGCCTGATTCTGACAGTTCAAGTTTTCACTGCAATTGCCAAAAGTTGTATAAATTTATAAAGTTGCATAAATTAGAACAAGTTCTATTTAATTGAAGAGTGACTTATTGATTTGCAGTTGCACCATCAGGGTTTAATGCCAATAGTGAATTCCTCCTTAGGAACACCCTGGATATGTAGGTACCCTGTGGTGTTTATGGCATTTTGCATACTCACAATAAAGAGTAGTTAATATTGCTATCTCTTATCTGTATCTGTAAGAAATCAATATTAAAGATCAATTCATGCTTGCAAAGTCCCTTGATTCAAACTATGCTTTTAACTTTCTTATGATTACAACTAACAGTAAAATTAGAACAAACACTGTAACTACTCCAATTTTGAATAATATTTTAGAACAACTTAAGACCACATGTGCAGGATTTTTACCCTATAAAAAACCTACTCACATTGACATTTATGCTTAATGTAAAGTTATGTACTCTACCACTGCAAATCTCCCCCACCTATGAAAAAATACCAAAAATATAGTAAAGCCCGCCTAACATGGAACAATAAAGAAAGAATTGCATGCAAGTTGACTAATTGTTATAAACTTTTACTGATGCAACACATAAAAATTCACTCTATAAAAAAAATTCAATCATCTTTCATTGGTTGTTTAGAGAGTTAAATAAAAAATATTTTAGCTCCTACAAAGGAAATACTTATGTGCTATAATGATTCATAATATTAAGGCTTAAACACTAGCTAATTGTGAAATTTCACTGATTAAGATTCATTTTCTGTGGAAGTGAATTTCCCAGGTCACCCCAGATAAGTACTTTTTTGTTTATATTTTATCTAGTACCTGAACAATATTCTTTTCTTTTTAAATAAAGAATAATTTTATTGAGTGTATTTTCAAATAAACTTTAATATACAGGGTGTTTAAAGCCAGGCACCCATGATGCTATAAGTTGCCGCAATTTGACCTTTTTTTATTGGTTGCATATCTCCATACTGTTTTATTTTATATGTGCAACTAGTGTGGAGATATGTAACCATTGCAAAAAAAGGTTGGATAGCAGCAACATCTTGCATCGTAGGTACCTAGCCTAAAGAAAAAATGTGCTGTAGACTATTAAGTTAGGTGTGTCTGGAATATAAATAGGCCCACACAAAATATGCAACCAGACCACTACTATTACAAGTTTAAGCATGCAAACTATCATGGAATGAATTTGTACTTTTTGTCATTCAACTGGAAAGATTAATCTATTGATTGCAGTATTGATGACCTGAGTGATGTATTTTACAAAATCATCTACAGTGGTATAGAACTTTTTACTCCATTGTCTATATAAGTCACCCAAATTCCCGAAATGGATGTCACATGAACTAAAATCTGCAATTATTGATAAAAAGGTGGCTCACAAAAACTACAAAGCATCAAATCAATTATCTGACTATAAAAGATTTTCTGCTTTGCGTAATGAATGTAGATCCTTATCTAAAAAGTGCCACACAGATTATATTTCTGAAATTGAAAACAATATTCACGATAAAATAACATTCTGGGACTTTGTGAAATCATGTAAAGAAGGCTCAGACTAGTTCATTCATGTTAATGAATGATGATGAAAGCACAGACCCTCTGGTTATAGCAGAACTTTTCAGTAAGCTTTTTACTTCTGTGTTTTCCAAGGACGACTGTGATACTGGCTGTGATGCAACTCTTTCCGACTGTGATACTGCCGCTCATATAAATAAATGTGAGATAAAAGAAATTGATGTTTTTAACAAAATAGTAAAATTGAAGCACAACTTAGGTCAAGGTCCTGACGGTGTGCCTGTAATTCTGTTAAAAAATTGTAAATTTGTATTGTCTAATATTTTGTGTAAAATTTTTAATTTTTCCTTAAATTCAGGAATCTTTCCCAGTATCTGGAAATCTAGCTATGTCATCCCTATTTTTAAAGAAGGGGATAAAGCTAATGTTAAAAACTATCGCCCTATCTTTAAGGTTTCACTAATTGCTAAGATCTTTGAGTCCATTGTGGCAGACAAAATTTCACCTCATTTTAAACATGTCTTGAATAATGATTAGCATGAGTTTTTTTCTGTGAGACCAACGGTAACAAACCTATTGTTGCTGGAGGCGATTTTGTTGAGCGCTTTGGAGAAGGGCCATCAAGTAGATGTTGTCTACACGGACTTCTCCAAGGCGTTTGACAGGGTAAATCACAGAATTCTCTTACAGATCTTGCAGTCGTCAGGTCTCCATGGCATGTTTCTTGAATGGGTGAGTTCATTCTACACTGGCCGCACACGAATCAGTGAACATAAATGGGCGCATCTCTAAACCGACCAACATTCCATCAGGGGTTTTACAGGGGGGTCACCTCTCTCCCCTTTTCTTTAATTTATTTCTGAATAGCATTAGAAATGTTTTTAAATATTCTGATTGTCTAAAGTTTGCAGATGACTTGAAAGCTTTTAAATGTAAATTAAAGGGGTAAGTAACATCTATGTTTTGAGGGATGTTTACTGTGCACTGGTCAGAACAGTACTTGAGTATGCCTCTCCTGTAAAAAACATAAAAATCTAATAGAAAGGGTTCAAAACAAATTCCTAAGGCGTATCGTCTATTGACCCCCGGGAACAAATTATATATGATGATATTATATCACAGAAGGTCTCAATATGATCTCTGTTTGATTTTTAAAATAGTTAACAACTTCATTGACTGTCCATATCTTTTAAGTCAAATTGGACTACATGTTCCTCAGCGGGACCTTAGCGAGGGGGAAACTTTTTTTAGGTCCATTTCACTGGACAAATTATGAGTTGCCCATTAAGTAGAATTTCCAGATTGATTTCTATAATATTACATTTTCAAATTTTAAAACTGGGATTCAAAAATATATATATACTTAGATTTAATTATGTTAACTTATGTAAACAAACTAAATAATACTATTGTTATGAATGTAATTTAACTTAATAATTTCAATTTTAGTTAAAATTAGTTAAAATTATTTATTTATATGCATAAATAAAATATCTATCTATCTATCTAAGTCTAATAAGTGGGGTTGTAATGAACTTAAACTGTGGCCAATAGGCCAAACAAGCATTTTCTGGCAAACATACCAGTTGCAGAACTAGATACCTGCGCTACTGCCTAGTAAAATAAGTAGCAGCCTTATATGTTGTACCCAAGTAAAGGGTCATTAGATTGTTTAAACTGTAGTAACTGTAATTTGTAATGGGTCTTTAAAAGAAGACGTCTAGAAGAACTGTTTGGAGCAAAATATGACCTCTGTAACAAACTTTATTGTAAGGACTGCACAGACTTGACCATCACAGAAAGTGATTCACTGACATTGAGGAGCCAGAGACAGCTGCTTTTTTATTGTTCTGAATGTAGAAACGAGCGTTTTGACTGCAAGACTAAATTAGTTAAGATTAGATTAAATTAGATAAGTGGATTTAGTCAGCAAAGACAATGTAATCAAAAAAGTGCAGAATCAAAATGACTCAATGCAAGCTCAACAAGCAAAATGAAACATCGGTGAACTAGAAAGATATATCTTGGGGCTAAGAAGCAGTTCTCATTGCTTTGAAGATTTAGTATTTGACTGAAAACAAACTGAAAGATTAAACCTTGAGATTAAGCAGGTTAAAGAAGAAATGGCGAGCAAAAGCAAGGAAATCATTGGCTTTACCTGTTAGATTAATGAATCCTAACACAAACCACAAACACAAAACGTCAAAGACCAAACCAAAAAATCTTTGGCTAAAAACCATTGACTGGTTTAAAAATAAGTTGTAAAAGTTGTAGTTGTCAGCTGTAAAGATCAAGAAATTACTTTAATACTTTTAAAACATAATGTCATACAAATTTTAGGTGTTTACTCAATATTCAATACAATACATACTAAAAAAAACAAAAGATCAAAAGATCTTGGGTGGAAATAACGAAAATTCAAACTTGGCATCCCACAAGGAACACACATTTCCACCCAAGAACTTTTTGCTGAACTTTTTTTTTTTTAATAAATACTACTTTTGACAATGTCTATATTTACTTTGTAAATTATTTAAGACAATAAATGAATTTAAATTAGAAACAACTACAGCTCTATTCAAGGAACTTAAGGAATCAAGAACAAAAATTCTACAGCAACTTGCAGAGCAAGGAAAACATATTGTTACAGCATAAGCAAGAAATCAATAGTCTTAAAAACCCTACATGAAGAGATTCCCTGACACTGCAGCTGATTAGCTGATTGCTTATGGTATCCATTGCTGCATTCTTTCACCTAAAAGAGGTTCGATGCCTTGCCTTGGTTCAGCACCCTCTTTAAAAGTGTCCTCTGAGAGCCTCCCTCCTGAGAAGATGCTTCTTCTAGAAGGTGCCGAGTTCTCCAGTAGTTAAGTGCTAGGCACTCAAAGATGATGTGAGAGGCTGATTCGTCATCCTTGTAGGCTGCGTCAACAAATGGGTTCTTCCTGAAAAATTCTCATTGTGTGCAGTGCCCACTGACTGGTTGAGAGTCCTGTCACTTCTAATCTGACCTCTAGAGAGCTTAAGTATCTCCTCGGCCATTTCGTCATTGTTTTGGTATGTGGTTGTCCTGGTGTCTGGTGTTCCAATGGTCTTTTTGTTCGTTTCTGATCCGCCACTCCAGAAGGCCACGCACTGAGGTTTTTGGTATACCAAACACAGGTTCAGGTCCTATGAACTGTTTTACAGAAACTCTCCTAGATAGGATATCTGCATTTTCCTTGCCAGCCACCCCCGTGTGCCCCGAAACCCACGCAAGTGTTATCTTGTTGTGGTTGGCTAGGGTTATTAGGAGCTGCAGGCAGTTCCACTCTAGTTTGGAGTTTATTTGTTGTTGACAAACGGCTTGCTTGAGTTTGTTCTCGGGATCATGTTATAACTTCTCATGTCAAACAACGAGTTTGGACAACGTTTTTAATCTTGGCATGTCCTGATTAGAGGCTCTGTATAAAATTTTTTTGTGTGTTGCCAACCATTGGTAATACTTTTGTCAGTGTCACATTTTTGATTAATAAACGTATTTGTTCCTTTGGCTGTGGAGACATTTGGTCTGTGGGGTGATGAAGCTAAAAATTTTTTGTTGAAATAAGTAAAAAAGCTGAAATACCAAAGTTTAAAAGCTTCGTCACTCAGCGGATCAGTGTTGCCATACAATCACTGAGGTACAGAGTTTGGAAGAGGATTTAAACTTTTTATGTATGATTTTATTATTCTTATTACTATTTTTTATTTTTTTTTATTTTTTCAAATTTACATTTATTTTTATTATATAGTTTATATTTTTAATTTAATGTTTACAGGGTACAGGATGTTTCATTATAAATGCGCCCCCCCCCCTATTATATCTGTTAATATGTGAGCTACAAAAAAGTATTAAACACAAAAGTCATTTGATTTATAAAGATCTTCAAAAATATTAAAGTAAAAAAAACCAAGTGTCATTCAACGTGTCAAATATTTATAGCAAATTTCTTATTTTAAATACAATACCCTATATTTTTTTAGATTTTTGAATTCTAGGTTTTTTCCTGACATATTAGCAGAGATAACAGAGGGGAGCCATTTATAATGAAACACCCTGTACATCAGATTTTAAATTTGATTATTTACATGCGGTTTAAAAATCGAATATTGCGGTATACTGTAAAAATACTCGCGCCTACAACTTTCTATTGTTGCTATACCTTGTTCAACTTTTGGCCACCAAACAACAACAGTAATCTATGCGGGGTGAGAATCCCCACGTTTTGCCCACTGCTTCTTTGGTGATCATGAGCGCCATTTTTTATTTGTTACCGGCGTACGCAATATGCGCATTCCAGGTTAGTTTTGTATTAAGGGTGAGTCCCAGATATTTTACTTCCTCAGCGAATTGTAGTTGTTTGCCGAAAAAAATGGGAGATCTAAGCTCGTCTAACTTTCTTCTTGCTGCTGCTGTTTTATCAGGGTTGACACTAAGTTTTGCCCGATTAACCCAGCCTTCCACGAGTTTTAACGCTTTTTGCATTTGCGCAGACATTATAGACATGTTTTTCCCCGCGACGAGTGGGTATAAATGCCTTTTTGTTGTTCAACAAGCAGTTCGTCTACAACTAGGTCCCAGAGTAAGGGTGGTAAAACTACTCCCTGCGGGCATCCTTTGGCTACAGACATCTCCATTGTGTCGTTGTTAAGTGTCGCCTTGACCTGTCTGCCACAAAGTATGTTGTCGATCCATCTAACTAATGGTGTTCTTAACATCGTGCCTGGTCAGAGCAGTATTCATAGATTGCCACAAGGGCAATTTCTATTTTGTCGTTTGCGAGGTCTATTCTCGACGACAGTTGGTGTAGAGCAGATTCGCAGGATTTGCCTAATTGATACGCATGCTGGTTTATGTGTAGTGGCTTTTCCTGGAGAAAAGTTTCCCTGACATGTCTATCTATTAGTTTTTCTCTCGGTGCATAGCTAATAGCTTCAAAATTTAGGCACCAGTGAAAGTAAATACTTTATGTCCCTGAAGCTAGCAGAGCAAGGTGAGCAGAACAATTTTTTTTATCCCTAAAGTTAGCAGTACAAAGCCCGCAGTGCAAAGATTTTATGATTGGAAAAATTGGCGCTAATTAGCCGCTAATTAAGTGCCCAATTCCCAAATTTGGCGCTCTGGCGGAGTTATACCGTGTACTGATAACTACCCGTTAGCAGTGCACTATGCATAGCATGGTCCAGTACAGTGGTAGAGGGGTCCAAACGGTTTAAAAAATTAAGCGCTAATTAAGTGCTGCAAAATCCACCGAAATTTTTCAGAATTTTGCATTTATCCCCTTTTTTTAAAAACAATGTAATGCACTGCTAACTTTAGACATTGCAAACTCGCGAATAGTCATTAACGGAGTGGTTGGCGATGACTTTGTTTATGCAGTAATTAGGCGCTAATTTGGCGCTAATAAAGTGCCCAATTCCCAAATTTGGTGTTCTAGCCGTTTCGAGTTATAGCGGTACTGCTAACTACCCGTTAAAGTTAGCAGTGCACTATGCATAGAATGGTCCATTACAGTGGTATAGGGGTCCAAATGGTTTAAAAAATTAAGCTCTAATTAAGTTCTGCAAAACCCACCGAAATTTTTCAGAATTTTAGCATTTATCTCGTTTTTTTTTTTTTTAAACAATGTAATGTACTGCTAACTTTAGACATTGCAAACTCACGAATAGTAATTAATGGAGGGGTTGGCGATGACTTTGTGTATTCAGTAATTAGGCGCTAATTGGACGCTAATTAAGTGCCCAATTCCTAAATTTGGCGCGCTAGCCGTTTCCGAGTTATACGTATCCTGCTAACTACCCGTTAAAGTTAGCAGTGCGATATGCATAGAATGGACCAGTACAGTGGTAGAGGGGTCCAAACGGTTTAAAAAATTAAGCGCTAATTAAGTGCTGCAAAATCCACCGAAAATTTTCAGAATTTTTGCATATACTGGACTATTCTATGCATAGTGCACTGCTAACTTTAACTAAGTTAGCAGTACACACTATAACTCGGAAACGGCTAGAGCGTCAAATTTTGGAATTGGGCACTTAATTAGCGCCAATTTTTCCAATCATAAAATCTTTGCACTGCGGACTTTGTACTGCTAACTTTAGGGACGTCATAAGTAAAGGGTTACAAGCAAGATATTGGACTATTAGCAGAGTAATAGCGGAAACCCTAGAACTGAACAAATTAAATGCAAAGTCACTTTTGTCAAAACCATAGACTCAAACTGTGTTACTTCAACATGTACCTCAGGCTCTTCTAATAACTCTTCCAGTGAGGTTCTTGGTATTATCTATTTACCGAAAACCCTTTCAAATGGTATCACAGTTAATTTGTTGGAGCTAAGAAATTTGTCTCAAGTCTCCTTTTTTTGTAGTACAAAACTGTGTGCAACAAAATGCTTATATAAACAATAGGATTATAAGATTAAAACCGGTTGATCTACTATTTCTAGAAGACTCCAATTTAAAAATAAATTATAGTAATAGTAGAACATTGGTTAGAACATGCAGAACCCATTTATGTACCTAATTTTGTCTTAGTTTGTAAGTTTTCGAGGGATAAGGATTTTTTGGACGAATTTGAGTTTAAAAATAAGTCGTTGTATAGGTACTGCAATAAATTAAATTTTTAAGTATTGAGCTTTTATAGATCGCCCAAGGCAAACATCAATATATTCTTTGACAAAATAGAAACGATGGTTTCTGGAATTTCTAGTAATGCTTTCATTATTTTTACAGGCGACTTAAATGTAAACTTTTTAGATCAATCGTGTCGTGATGTACAATTTATAAACAATATTTAAACCTACAACAATAACCAAGGATACTTCTCCAACTTTAGATTATGTATCCACAACCTTTAATGAAAACCAGGTAAGCTGTTCAACGATACATGCCGGACTGTCTGATCATGAGGCTATGTATTGTAATTTTCCTATTATGTTGGGAATTTGGAACCTTTGGTTGCACTAAAACAAAATTATGATTGTTTTCCACAAACCAAAACTACACTTTTTTGCACTCGACGCGCGTTTCGCTAACAACGTTAGCATCATCAGGAGACGATAAACAATGAACTAAATAAATCTACGCTCTATCTTATATACAATCCTTTAGTGGGCGGAGATAAGACTAATAAATTGTGATTGATCACGATTTTTAATCCTACCTCCCCTCAACCAAAGAATAAAGTGTACTAAACGGGATAGGTCCTCTATCTTTATTTAAACTATTTCTGGATTTAATGATTTCCATACTTTCATATGCATTCAAAAGTCTTTTGTTTGGTACACTTTTTAGAAGTTTTAGGTTATCTAATGTGAATCTATGATTGTTTTCAAAAGCATGCTCGGCCACACTTGACTTTTCTGTTCTTCCGTATTTTAAGTGTGCTAAGTGTTCTTTAAAACGTGTTTGAATAGAGCGTCTCGTTTGGCCAACATATTTTTTATCACAATCCATGCAACTAATTTCGTAAATTCCACTTTTTTCTAGAACTGTAGTTTTATCCTTGGGATTTCCTAGTAAGCTTCTTATTGTGTTACCGGATTGATATACTAATTTAAGACCGGTGTTATTAAATACTTTCTGTAATCCTTTCGTATAATTAGGATTATACGGAATTGATACAAATTTTGAGTCGCAGGTATCTTTTTGTCTGAAAAAGGTAGAATTCCGAAAGGTCTTTTGAAAAGAATGTCTATTTATCAGCTTATTTATTAAGCCTTCGTCGTAACCGTTTTCGCCAGCTATATTCCTAATCCTATTCTTTTCTGCTTCAAATCTTTCTTTGTTTAAGGGGAAATTTACTAATCTATATGTTAAAAAGTGCAAACTTGCAAGCTTATGTTGTAAGCAATGAAAAGAGTCATTTGGAATATACCTGTTGGTGGCCGTGCCTTTTCTGTATCGGTCAAAGTCCAATTTATTTTTATTTCTTATAACTAAAGTGTCTAGAAATGGCAGTGTACCGTTGTTCTGTTTCATAAGTAAATTTAATAGTGGGAAATTTGTTATTTATTTTTTCCATAAAATTTTCAACACCAGTTACTTTAGTGTTGAATACTGCAAACACATCGTCTACATACCTGAACCATACTCTGGGGAAATACTCAAATTCTTTACTTATATCTGATTCAAATTTGCTCATAAATAGGTTTGCGATAAAAGGTGATAAACTATTACCCATTGTGGTTCCTTCTAATTGCTGGTAGTAGTTATTTTTATATTGAAAGTAATTTTGATTCATGCAGAGTTTTGTTAAAGATAGGTATTCTAAAGTCTGTTTGTCTTCTAGATTGTTTTTTCTTAGTAGTTCCTCCAGGTATTGTAAGGTATTGGGGATCGGCACACTAGGGAACAACGAACTAACATCAAACGAGATTAAAATTTCACCTTCTTGGAGTGAAATATCTTTAACTTTGTTGATAAATTCAAGGGAATTTTGAACAGAAAAACCTTTTTCCTTTATCGGTAAATTTTCAAACTCGTTTGCTAGCCATTTCGAAATGTTGTAAGTAGGTGATCCTACAGCAGAAACTATAGGTCTAACCGATTTTCCAGGCTTGTGGATTTTCGGAAGACAATACAGTTTGGGCATAGTGGGATTGCTTACTTGTAGTTTATATTTAATATTATCAGTAATAATATTGTTACATTTTTTAATTGTGTTTTTTACTTCGTTAATCATTTTTGGTAAGGGGTTCTTTGGGACTTGTTTGTAGGGTCCATTTTTTATTAGGTTATCTACCCTTTCGAAATAATCTGTTTTATCTAATATAACAACTTTATTACCCTTGTCAGCCTTTAGATAGAAAACATCTTTTTCTCTCAAACTTTTAATTGTTTTATTGTGATTTAAGGTACTATTTTTATTGTTTTGAATGATGTTTTGAGAGATCTGATATCGGCAAGCATCTCGCACATAGCCCTTTGTACCTTCTGAAAGATAAGAGATTGAACTTTCAATATTTGCAATAATATCACTTAAATTATCTTTTTGTGGGGGCAGAGCAAAATTAAGACCTTTGTTTAAAAGTGATATTTCTTTGTTATTAAAAGTTTGAGAGGATAGGTTTTCTACAATGTTTGCGATTTCCTTCGACTTTTTTGGTTTTGGTTCAGAACGTTTTAACTTTTGTAGCTTTTTATTAAGTGAAGACATCTTCTTCGTAAATTTTTGCTCAATTACTACAAACATATGTCTTTGGAAATCGCACCATTCTTCAAAGTTCTTATCACTAAGTCTAAATGTCAACTTTTTAAACAGTCGGTATGCTTCAAGCTCAAACATACTTCGTTTTGCGTACAAATTTTTGATTTCTAAATCTAACCATTTCTGTTTTGCAAACAGGGCTACTTTTGAAGAAACTGTAGATTTCGGCAACTTTACTTGAACAAAGTTTGGAAAAACTTTGAATTTTTTGCAAGATTTTAGAAACCAAATATCTGCACCAACTAGCCTAATCTTAGTACTAAACTTACGATATAGATTTAGTTCCGTTGACCGTGAAGCTATGTTGGGAATTTGGAACCTTTGGTTGCACTAAAACAAAATTATGATTGTTTTCCACAAACCAAAACTACACTTTTTTGCACTCGACGCGCGTTTCGCTAACAACGTTAGCATCATCAGGAGACGATAAACAATGAACTAAATAAATCTACGCTCTATCTTATATACAATCCTTTAGATAGACATTCTTTTCAAAAGACCTTTCGGAATTCTACCTTTTTCAGACAAAAAGATACCTGCGACTCAAAATTTGTATCAATTCCGTATAATCCTAATTATACGAAAGGATTACAGAAAGTATTTAATAACACCGGTCTTAAATTAGTATATCAATCCGGTAACACAATAAGAAGCTTACTAGGAAATCCCAAGGATAAAACTACAGTTCTAGAAAAAAGTGGAATTTACGAAATTAGTTGCATGGATTGTGATAAAAAATATGTTGGCCAAACGAGACGCTCTATTCAAACACGTTTTAAAGAACACTTAGCACACTTAAAATACGGAAGAACAGAAAAGTCAAGTGTGGCCGAGCATGCTTTTGAAAACAATCATAGATTCACATTAGATAACCTAAAACTTCTAAAAAGTGTACCAAACAAAAGACTTTTGAATGCATATGAAAGTATGGAAATCATTAAATCCAGAAATAGTTTAAATAAAGATAGAGGACCTATCCCGTTTAGTACACTTTATTCTTTGGTTGAGGGGAGGTAGGATTAAAAATCGTGATCAATCACAATTTATTAGTCTTATCTCCGCCCACTAAAGGATTGTATATAAGATAGAGCGTAGATTTATTTAGTTCATTGTTTATCGTCTCCTGATGATGCTAACGTTGTTAGCGAAACGCGCGTCGAGTGCAAAAAAGTGTAGTTTTGGTTTGTGGAAAACAATCATAATTTTCCTATTGATATTAATTATACTAAAAATAAAAATATTGTCCGAAGGGGTAGATTGTTCGCAAGAAAAAATTTTAGAAAGTTTCCTCAATTATGTTCTCAGACAGATTGGCAGAGGATTTTCTTGGGTGGAGACTCTTTGGAACACTTCCACATGTGCTTATGAACAATAAGTTTAATATGTATTGTCCTCTTGTTAATATTAAGCAAAAAAAAACGAAATACCAAAGGACTTAGAAACTCATCCAGAAACATGATAACTCTACATTACATTAAAAATTTTTATAATGACAACATTAACTTTTTAAATTACCTACTTTAAACACTACCGAAAAATCTATAAAAAAAAGACGATCAAAGTGTCAAAAAGAAGTCACTATAAGAATAAAATTAGAAATTCATCTAACAAAACAGGAGAGGTCTGGAAAATTGTTAATAAATAAAGAGGCCGGGACAGTAACTCTTCTGTTTCATCAATCCTTGGGGCAAACGATTTCAATTCCTTTTACTGTAGCGTACTATTAAATCTCAATTGTATTTCTTTTACAGACACTTGTTCTCAGCCCTACACCTTCCAAAGAAATTAAAGAAATCTTATATATAAATAAAAAGAAAGGTTCGTGGCATATCGGATACACATTTTGCTTTTCATTTCATTATGACCAGGCCTCCAAGGCCTTTGTTTCGCGCAACAAGCCTCCTCCGGAGTGATTGTTGCTGAGCCTTAATATAAGGCGACGTAGTATAAAGTCCAATTGGGGTGGAGTTGCTGCGAACGTTGTATTTTGAACGGTCTTCTTTCAGTAACCGGTACCGCTTCGCAGGTTTCTTTTTTTTGTCCTGCTCGCAAATTTCATTCTTATTGATATTTGCGTCCTTTAACGTTTTGCTTTTCGCTTTATTCCGATAGGCGGCGCGCTGCATATAGCCATCCAACATCCCGCGGTGTTTGACGACGAAAGTTGTTTAAATTTGCTGGGTGTGGTTGTTTATGTTATGTTTCATCTCGGCCATTGTCAGGCTTGAAACAGGGTCAACCCATCTGTCATTCTACGTGTTCAAGTTGACGCTAAGCTTTTTTTTTTATCAAGTTGCTGTTTATGGACGGTTCACGGTTGCCAAAGATTTGCCTCAATCGACAAATAGCACTTCTCAACACGACAGAGCCAAGTGCCAGGTTCAACTGGGCTTATAACTTTAAAAAATGGTCGGAGGAACTTGGTCTAAATGATTTTTGGTCATTAAATCCATATGACCTTAAGAGCCGCCGCGCAGCCGTCCTTGAGCAGCTCTATACAATCCTTTACAATAAAGATGTGCAAATAGCGCATAACTCAACGTACACACTATTTTACGCAAACTTCAACCCACCACCTGAAGGTGCACTATACTAAATTGAATTGAAAAATTAGTTCAAGTACATCTTTTTTAACAAAAAACAATCTGCTAAATGCCTCACAATTCGGTTTTCAAGCAAAAAAAGCACGAACGAAGCTATATTTAACTTTCTTGAACACCTCTACATCAATTTAAGCGCTGGGAAAAAGGCTTCGGCAGTGTTCTGTTCAAGGCCTTTGACTGCGTTGATCATGGAATACTGCTGAAAAAACTGAAATTATATGGAGTTAGGGGGATAGGTTTTGAATGGTTTCATTCATACCTTTCTGAACGATCGCAGGCTTTAAGGTTCAATGGACAGAATTCCACTTTGAAGGTTGTAGGCGCAGGTGTTCCACAGGCCTCTATTTTGGGACGTCTGTTATTTTTGATTTTTATAAATGACATTGCAGAACAACCTCCGATTTGATGAGCATGGCAAAATCTTAAAAAGTAAAATATTTTCCAGCTACTTTGCTCTTCGAGTTATTTCAGAAAATCTGGACTTTAGAATAACAAAAACTGCCGATACTGGTACTGGTACAGAGTGTCCTGCTATATTTTGGCCCCGCATTTAGCGCCGTTATTATTAATGTTAGAAAAAAAGGTTGCATGCTTTAAGAGTTAACTGTCTAAAGCAGCTAAATGTCATTGCAAATGTCAAATTTTGACACCCATTTTGGTTTTTTTAAATGAAACACCCTGTATGTTGTAAAATGTTTGAAGCGCCCTTGCCTTCCTAATTTCAAAAATACCAAACCCTTTACCTCTATCTATATTAGTGTGCAAGAAAAATGCAAAAATCCTCACCATAAGCATAGTGTGTTAGAGAGAGATTGAAGCTTAGATCATAAAGTAAGTAACTAACAGAGGAACGATGTACATGCGACGCTGGTTGACCGAAATTGAGGCAGACCACGGCCTGGGCACTCGTAGTTCCTGCACCGCTCGTGGGTAGCGCTAGTGGTCATTTTATCTGTCAAAAAAATTGTTTTTTTTTTTCGAGATTTTTCCCGCTTTCGTTTTCTTTGCGCGTCATTGAAGTTTTGTGCAAATTATTCTTGATTTTTTTTGTTTCAACAATCCAGTTCTTCGAGAAAAGACTTTTATAAACCTTTCAAGGGTGTTAGAACATTATTGACGAAGTGATTTTTGAAAGTTGCAAAAATGCGTTGTTTTGTGCCTAGTTGTGAGGTTAATTCAAGACCCTTTCATAGATTTCCGACGAATGCTCAAGTAAGTGTCCCGTATTTTAAACCTTTATTATGATTTGTTCAGCAATAAGCTATTCTTGCATGTAAAAAACTGTAGGATGTGGGCTTTCAAAGTTATTTCCCCAAGTTGCTTAACCTAACCTAGAGACCCTGTACCTAAGGCTGGGTTTATAGACGCAAATAAAAATAAAAGATGAGCTTATGGGAAATAGGTGTAGGCGTTTATAGAGCAGAAATAAAAGTAAGAAATTGAAATAAAAAGATGAGCAACTTTATTTTTATCTAAAAATGGATTTTTGCCTGCTGCATTGATGCACATAACCTCACTCACTCACTCACTTGTTGCCATTTAAATGGGCGTTTTTTCGGGTTTTTACATTTCTTAGTTTGCTTTTGGCAGATATTTAAGAAAACAGTATAATGGGGTCTAGTTTAATTAATTCAATTCACTTTTGTTTGCATGTGCAGAAGCTGTGTGCTGATTGGTTCAAAGTAATTTTTTTTCTTCCCTATTTTTATTTGGCTGTATAAACTAACATACAGTTAGTGCTTCTTTTGTGTATCAGCAATACTTTCATTTACATTTTACTTTTTTTAAACCTTTTTCTAAACGTATACAAAGTTACAGCAATTTTACATTTTTTCAACATTGAAAATCATGTAACAGACATTGCTTAGTGGGTTAGCACTAAAATGAGTTGGGTAAACTTGCCGTGCACTGAAACTGACATTTTTTGGTTAGGTTATGGAAGATTAACCCAACTCATTATCATGCTTAAGCATAATAATTTTCCTTGTGTCTTACTGCATAACTCTTACCACTTATCTTACAGAACTCTGAATCTGCCTTCACGTTCCAGTCATGTTCTGTAAAGTAAGAATTATGAAATATAAATTATTGAATTCTTACTGTCTACCATAGACAACAGCATATTTCTATGATAATTTATTTTTTCTTAAATCAAATCAAATCAAAAGTAGTCTGAATACTTGGTACACATCCACAAAGCCATGCTTATAATAAGTAAATAACTTAAGTGTAATAAAAGTCACACATTCAATCAATCAATCAATAGGTCGAATCCAGTGGCACATTTTTTAAAAAGAGAATAATTCATACATTTTTAAAATAACATTCAAAATCAATTTCTAAAATAATTTTTAAGATGATATGATATTTAAGTACAATCTCATCAGTCATCTTACTTCTTGCTTTACAGAACTGCTGCACTTTCCTGAAGCAGAACTATGTATTATAAAAAAACTAAACCTTAAAATTATTAAGTTTTTTAGCACATAACATATCAAATAAGATAAAGGTTGTGTTTGATATGTGTGGTAACATAGGTATGTTATCTGTAGCAAATATTAATTCTTACTTTTTATTCAAAAATATGTCCAAACAGGTTTCACAATTTGCCCTATTTTTTATTTCAATATTTATTTTAAATGTTTTATTAAATTATTCCATTTTTTTTAAATTCCAAAATCAATAATGTAGTTTATTCGTTACTTTAAGAATATTATTTTGTACACAATATGAGATTTATCCTAGGTTTTACCTAAATCAAAAAATGTGTAGATGTTCTTGTTTTTGGAAGGCAGGATTGGATGTACAATTCCATAAATTTTAAAAATAATTTTGTATATAATATAAGTTAATAGTTTTGTTTCTTCTTTAGGGTACTCATGAATGGCTTCTTGCTATTGGGCGGCAGTCTTGGCTAGGACAGAAAAAGATTGGATGAATTCTCAACTCTGCATCTCGGAGTGGCTGATCCACAAGTTGTTGGCAAGGACTTAGTGGAAAAGACAGTTGGTGCGCATAAAGAGGTGGTTGTGACACGAGAAGATATGGTTGTGGCATGAAGAGGTGGTTGTGGCACATGAAGAGGTGGTTGTGGCACATGAAGATGAGGTGGTTGTGACACAAGAAGATATGGTTGTGGCACATGAAGAGTTGGTTGTGGCGCATGAAGAGGTGGTTGTGGCACACGAAGAGTTGGTTATGGATCAAAAGGAAGTTGTGCAAGAAGCACAATCTTTGCATAAGGATATTTCTAACACGACATAGCCGCAGAGGGATCACACAAAAACTAAGTAAACAGGCAATTTATAAAAACCTAAAAATTATCAATTAAAATTAATCAGTTCAAATGTTATATGTATGCCAGCAAGTTATTTTTGGCTTATGGAAGACCCTTTTTAGGTCTTTATAAATTGCCCTTTTGCCCAGCTTTTGTTTGATAAATAATGAATAAAATAATCCCAGGGAACAGTTATAGCCGATTACCCTGTGCAGTGTTGGTAAAAGAAAAAACACTTAAGAAAATAGTGGTTTAAAATTTTTTGTGATTAGTATTTGTTATTATCCTTTATTATTATTATACTGTAGATAACTATAACAACTAATAAAATATTAAAAACATATTTGTCTTTTATTTACAAAATAACGTTCGAACTGTTTTAAAGACAGCATTTCTTGCTGTCTTTAAAACTTCAACTTATTTTTTTTTAAATTAAAAAAAAATATATAAGAAACCTCTAACAGCCTGCTTTTAAATTTCCCGCCAAAATACTTAACGCGCAGCGAGGCGCAACTGGCGCCGCAGACGACCGGTGCACGAACTATTGCGTCAGCTGTATTCTGGGAGTGGCCTATCTTAAATTTTTTTATATTAATAGTATTTAATCTTTGAGGCAGACTTTGGGCTCGGAGCGAAAGCCTGCATCAAAATCGTTTGGCGCGTACTACGTTGCCGTTAGTAACAAAAAAAAATAACGATTGCCGAAACTAAGGCAGAGTTTGGGCTCGTTGCGAAAGTGTGCATCAAAGTGGTTTTGGGCGTTCCCTTAGTACCAAAAAACCAATGAATTACATGAATATTTTATTTTTCATCAAAATTTGTTAATTTTTAGAACCAATGGTAGAGGATTACGAATATGTGATTAGATGTTAAAAATTATAAAGTTAACAACCCCCCCCCCCCCTCTTCGAAGGGTGAGGGATGATTGTAACATTTAACCATTAATTAATGCTTTTTAGTTTTTATTAAAAATTTATTTTATACAATTTAGGGGTACTTTAAGTCCCTCTTTTCAAGGATTAACGTGGTACATCACCTAGGCATTTAGTAAGTTTGAATTTGTTCCGTCTGCCAAGAAAAGGATGGAGCGGCTAGAAAAATGAAAAAAATGCAGCGACTAGAAAAATGGAACAGTGGTAAAAACCTAAAAATGGAGAAAATTGAATTAATAGAGAAATCGAAAATGGAGCGGTTGAGAAAAGGATGATGTGGTAAAAAATATAAAAAAACAAGAAAATGGAAAAAACTGAAAAAATAACGCGGGTGAAAAAATGGAGCCTTAGTGAAAATGTATAAATTCGAAATAATGGAGATAATGCAGATGTGGGGAAAATAGAAAGAATGGAAAAATGGAGCTGTTGCAAAAATGGATAAAATAAAAAATTGGAGCGGACGGAGGTCATACGTAAGTAGAGTACCGTTAAGCGGAATTTTTTCTTTTTTCTATCTTAAAGTGCATTAAATAGTCTATAAACTACGCACCTAAAGTGTATTTTTATCGCCTCGGGATAAAAATTGATATAATAAACCCATCAAAGTGATTTTTTTTAAATCTCAATCTTGAAAGTGATTTTTACACACACACTTCTTATATACATAGATACTAAAAAGTAGAGCGGCTAGAGAAATGGAAAAACTGGAGCGACAGCGGAAAAATGGAACAATGATAAAAAATTAAAAATGGAGAAATGGAAAATGGACCATCTAAGAAAAAAAAGCTTTGGTAAAAAAAGGAAAAACTGTAAAACCGAAAAAATGGAGAGTTACCTGTCTTAAGGAGCTAAATGTCATTGCAAATATCAAATTTTGACACCAAGTTTGGTTTTTTAAATGAAACACCCTGTATGTTGTAAAATGTTTGAATCGCCCTTTCCTTCCTAATTTCAAAAATACCAAACACTTTACCTCTATCTATATTAGTGTGCAAGAAAAATGCAAAAATCCTGACCATAAGCATAGTCTGTTAGAGAGAGATTGAAGCTTAGATTATTCTCTCTCTAGAACATTTGCCTTATCGTAAGGATTTTGTCATTTTTAATTTAAAAATAATAAAATATCCTGTTTCAAGGAGTCGACTGGGGTTAAAGCTAGAAGGGGATACACACTGTTTTAAGTGGTTAAACCCAATAAGCATCCTGTTTTAAGGAGTTTATTGGCTAACTGGCAAGCACCCTGTTTTAAGGGGTTTGTCTTAAAGTCTCACGGCATTCTGTATAAAGAAGTCGTTGAAAACTTGAAAAATTATTCACGGTCAATTCTTATTTTCCGAGCCCGCCAAAACGGCACTTTATCTGTCACTATCCAAAGAGGCCAAAATAGCCCAAGTCACGTTCCCCACGTAGCAATATATCAAAATGGCGACCCATAACCACATTTTATTTTATCCAATTTCGTAATACCAGTTTCTACTTTATTAGCATAGCCTGCTGTTATTTTATTATTTTTTATTTAAAAAGGCTATGCTAATAAAGTAGAAACTGGTATAATTATTATTAATTACCTGCTGTTTGAGCACTTGATTTTCTAAGTTGCGTCTTCGGTTGTGCAAAAAAAGACAATTTGTAAAAATATTACCTACGCATGTTCAAATATATTCGCTTTTTATTCAAATTAAGGAAACTTTTAGAGAAATCTTGAAGGCTCACAATTCAAAATTGAGGATGTTTCTAAGAAGAACATTATAAAACTTAATACCACAGTAGTCAGTGCCATTTCGAGTTTTTTTCAGTCAGTTATGAATGCTACTATGTGTTTTATAATCTTGAAGGTGTTTTTTAACATACAGAAAACAAAGCAAAAAATACTGCGAAGGTAAAGTTAAAATATTTAAATTTTTAAAAGCCGATCTTTTCTACAGCCCCAAACTGCTACAATCTGAACCCGCCTTCTTTGTTCTCTAAAAATGTCACTTGTACAACTAAAATGACCCTATAGTGAAGGGGCATGTATAAGTCCGTGGGATTTTGAATGAAGGAGTTTTGTGACTAAGGTATTGATAGCTCTTTAGTCACATAGTCAAGTGTTACCGGGTGTTTTGTTCGCACCCGTGTAGAAGGGGTTGATATCACGTCATCTTTTAAGATGGCGGCCAAGAGTCATAAAACAATACAACTTTTGCAACCGGGACATGATTATACTCGATTCTATAAAATTCGACGACAAAAATTTCAAAAAAATTTACTTTCAAGGTCATCCGAGCTTAAATGACCTTGAAAATCTCAAAAAACGAGATTTTTTGCCATTTTCTCTACAAAAAATCTTAATAATTCAACGTTTTGTCAGACTACCTTCAAATATACCTCAAACTATTAGTCATATATACCAAATTCAATCCTTGGAGTTTCATGCAGTTTGAAGCTTCATGATCTTGAAAAATACCCCAGTAAAATTAGCATATTGCAAAAATAAAAGCGGTTTAATATGGCGGCTGATATATCAAAATGGCGACCTATAACCACATTTTATTTTATCCAATTTTGTAAAAAAGCAAAAATGACAAGGTGGCAATCCATTATTGATGACTTATCGCCGCTTACTGTGAAAAAAAAGTTTAGTCAATGTATGACCTTAATTGACGTTAAAAATACCATGTACAAATGAAAAACCAGGTTTTTGTAGTGTTTTTTTCCAATTAACCACTACGCAAAAACTTTAATGATATATTGATATATTGTCACGTGGGGAACGTGACTTGGGCTATTTTGGCCTCTTTGGATAGTGACAGATAAAGTGCCGTTTTGGCGGGCTCGGAAAATAAGAAATTTTGACAATTATGTATTTTGAACAAATAGGAAATAATTAAACTCACCTAAGAAGATAATAAGATAGAACATAATGAAATGGGGCCTAATGCTCAGGGTGTCGGGCTCTGTGGCTTTATTTAAGCGTAGTGCGGTCAGGGGGGTTTTCAACGACTGCTTTATACAGAATGCCGTGAGACTTTAAGACAAACCCCTTAAAACAGGGTGCTTGCCAGTTACCCAATAAACTCCTTAAAACAGGATGCTTACTGGGTTTGACCACTTAAAACAGTGTGTATCCCCTTCTAGCTTTAACCCCAGTCGACTCCTTGAAACAGGATGCCTACTGGGGGTGACCGCTTAAAACAGCGTGTGTCGATGAAGATTTCGGCGAACCTATTTATATCCGAAATCTCGTCGAGTCAGCGGTTTATCTCATGACGTAATGTGCGTCGATGCTAAGGTGTGTGACTACGTTTCTATGAGGTATTGTTTTAATAAATGAATAATTATATTCATGACAATATCAGCCGCCATATTGAAACGCATCATAGCTGAACCCAATTTTTTTAACAATGTTACTTTACTTGACCTTCTTATATTTGTTACCACATTGGGTCCCCTTCGCTTTAATAGTTGATTAATAGCGCCCTTTAGTATGTTATTTTTGCAATATGTTAATTTTACTGGGGTATTTTTCAAGGTCATAAAGCTTCAAACTGAATTAAACTCTATCGATTTTAGCATATATGCCTAATAGTTTGAGACACATTTGAAGTTAGTCTGACAAAATGTCGAATTATTAAGATTTTTATGAAGAGAAAATGGCAAAAAACTTGTTTTTTGCGATTTTCAAGGTCATTTAATGTCTGCTGACTTTGAAAATTAATTTTTTGGAATCCTCGTCCTCGAATTATATGGCGTCGAGTATAATCATGGCCCGGTTGCAAAAGTTGTATTTTTTATGATTTTTGGTCGCCATCTTAAAAGATGACGTCATATCTACCCGTTCTACACGGATGCAAACAAAACACCCGGTAACACTTGATTGTGTGACTAAAGAGCTATCAATCCCACATAGTCACAAAACTCCTTCATTCAAAATCCCACGGGATAGAAATTATCGACATATGCTCCTACACTACTAAGCCATCAACACATGAGAGAGAACGGAGTGAATGAATCCATAGAAGTAGCATGCGCGAAGAGATCCAATTCATGATGCTACCATGTCAGCTTGTTATCCAAGTTCACACCCAGATACCGTATAAATAAGGATAAATTTGTACTTGCATATTTATTTGTTGTTTTTAGTGAAAAAACAACATGCTTTGTTTTGGGCTTAGTTTATTTCAAGAGAACTGCTGGGTCAATCCATATCAAATCAACTAAAAAAAGAGTACTTTTCGTTTTGAGCCCCTCCGATTTTGACGATTTTTGGTACAGTTTTGTTTTACTTGTCGAGAAACTCAAATACCCCATTTTTCAGATTTTTCTGACCTGTAGTTTTTTTATTGATTTTTGAAAATAAAAAAAATTAGAATTTTGCCCTAACATGTACACTACAACCATGATTTATAGCTTGTTTGAAAGTTCTTTTAAAGACCTTTCAAATAGTGTATACCTTTTGTTACAAAAAAATTTTGAATTTTTGAAAAAAAATTCGAAATTTGTCACACTATGGCATCAATTTATTCCAGATGACAGCACACTTAGATTTATCTCAATAATTTTATTCTTTCCCCTTTTGTATCCAGAATATTAAATTTTTTAAAATAGGTGGGGGCACCTGCTGAACCTCCCTCTGAGGAACCTCCGAAGCCAAAAGGTCGTGCTGCCCTCCTCATGAAAGTTATGCAGGCCCGCAAAGTAGGAACAAGTGGGGACTCGGCTTCAGTAACTTCAGCAGTGAGTGGGGCCAGCACTAGTGTACCAAGTACTACAACATTGCCCATGGCACAAGATACTACAGCTGTAAGTCCCCGACTGGAAACTGTGAGGGAACAGTTAAGTGAAGTCAGCATTAGTAGACCTCCAGAGGACGGGCCAAAAGAGCCTGTAACTTTTAAGGGTAAGAAATTGTAAAATTTATGCTTTTATAGGGTTTATATGAACTGTGAAAAGTGAGGGATTTGATAAATTAAATGCACAACCCGTTTTTATATTTTTTTTATAAAATAATTAAGAAATAAAAACAAATATTCAAAAATTCGGGAATATGTGGGATCATGTTTCAATTAAACACTTAAGGATCTTTTTTTTTTTAATTACATTTTTAATGTCTTTTAAGAACTTGATTAGTCATTTATAATAAAATTATTAAACATTATTGCGGTT
Source organism: Oxystoma pomonae (assembly GCA_963921995.1). Lineage (NCBI taxonomy): Eukaryota > Metazoa > Arthropoda > Insecta > Coleoptera > Brentidae > Oxystoma > Oxystoma pomonae. The sequence goes on from OY998164.1 coordinate 40,458,989, forward strand.
TAAGCATTATTTTAAAGTAATTGTTTTACACACGTCAGTAGTCACCAATTATTCATTGTTAGGAGATATAATTTAGTTTTTTTAAAAACCTTTTCAGTAGCACGTTACAAATAGTGTTCTAAAAATTTTAATTCCAGGTTTTGTTTTAGAGATTTCATCATAAGCGTCAGAAAGATAAATATGGACCTGGACTTTTTTTTCTTGTGTTTTTATATTAAAATATCAAATATTTTTGTAGTTGAAATAGGATAGAATAAAATTTGATCTCAAAAATATATCTGTCTATATACTAAACTTGTATTTAAAAAAAATTGGTGCTAGAAAGCATGAATAGTCCACCATACAATCAATTGTTTTATGTTGAAAGGAAATGAAAATATCTCGAAAACTGTAGCTTTGAAAGATTTAAACCTTATAACAAAATTTTTGGGTAATATTTACGAAAACCAAAATCTGAAAACCGCATATTAATAGCTGCTTTACTTCCAAAGTTATGATTATTTTAATATATTTTAACGTTTTTTCAAATAACTCGGAAACTAAAGCTCCTACGAATTTGGACTCCATATTCAGACAGACAACAGACCGACAGACAACTTTTTTTTTCGTCGATTAAGGTGTTTTGGAACCTTAGTAACTCATTTTTGATAAAATTAAGAAAAGTCAAAATTTCACGATTTTAATAGTCCCCCCTCCAGTTCCCCATACCATATTTGTATGGTGGACTAAAAACGTATAAAGAAATACTGACCATGGCCATTTTGACCATGTTTGGAAGCCTATATCTCGATAACTGTATCAGCCTCCGTGCTGTAGTGGGTAACGATACTGACTCTCGGGTAATTTCATATCAAATCAACCAAAATAAAAAGAGGTATGGCAGACCATCCACCACCCATGGGTGGGATGAAAAATCCAAAATATTTTTTTTTTCTGATCAGTACTTTTTTTTGATTCATTTTCAAAAATCGAAAAATTGACCAAATTTGGTCCAACACAGCTTCACAAAAATAAGAATATCTTGAGAAGTACTTATCGTAGATCAGTAAGATATAGCTCGTTGTAAAGGTAATTCAAATACCTTTTCAACGATGCATCACATGACCTATTTTGATTTTATCGGTTTTTTTTTTAAATTAAAAAAAAACATTTTTTTATTTTTTTCGAAAAAGTCATTTTTGATTTTTTTTTAAAAAAAGGATTTTTTTATCAATGCTTTAGCAAAATATGTGGCAAATTTCAAAATGGAGAAATTATGGTTTAGTATGAAAAAAAATAAAAACCATAAAAAAACATGTGAAAATCTAATTAAAAAGTGAAAATTATGAACATTTTTACAAGAAATATACTCATATTATTATGAAAAAATATTTATAGTTTTTGGTTTTAATTTTTCTTTCCAAAATGTTTGAAGTTTCAATCATTTCTTCCCTAGTTAAAGTATATGTCCGGCCAGTAGCAGTACGCGGCTGAACTTTCCTTAATATGGTATCTTTTTTATTATTGGTAGATCTGCTTTAGGCTTAGGGTAGGAAAATGAACTAGTTGGCCCATTTGGATGCAAAAAACTGACTTTGAGTTCATCAGTTTCCTCATTTTTTCCAGTGATACATGCCAACCACCATAATTTGTCGTATTCAATAGTAACAAAACCAGATTTCATATATTTCAGAACACTGTATTAGTTCATGAATTTGTTCTTCTGAGCTCAATGAGAAACCTTTTGTGATAATTTTTGACTTTGACACTGGAATGACAGAATGGATTTTTTTAGTTCCTGGAATCGTCTGTGCATCAGCAAAACTTTTTTCCAAATGTTTTGAATGCTTTTCATAATCAGCAGTCGTGATAAGCTTAAATATGATTCCCTGAATGTTTTCTTTTGCAAACTCAAACAGTTGCCGTGGAGTCATGATTTGTTCTTCATAGGGTCTTTGCAAACTAGCCCTGGTAGCCAACCGTTTTACTGTCCCACCGAGCCCGTCGCAAGCACTCTTGCCGTGGGACGTAGCAAAAAAGTGCCATTCAACCTTTAGTCGAAATACTGAGCTGCGCACCCATCAGAAAAATAGAAAATTTTTGTAAGGTTCTTGATTTTATTTTTAAGCTCAGATATTAAATCTTTTAAAAACAAATGAAAAGCTATTGTGTTATGGTTTAAACAATCTGAAATGTAAACATAATTCAAATGCTGCTGCACAGAAACCCACTTTTTGTATGTAACATTATCAATAAAAAAATCCTATAAAAATTTCTTTAAGAATTTCAGTTGCTGGATTGCACGTTATTTTTGCCAAACATGCGTGGTAGTCTGGAAACATCGCTTTCTTAGTGTCATCAATGGTGAATTTATCAATTTTGGAACCGCTCATCATCAATTTAATATAAGTTCTTAAAATTTGGTGAAGCCAATTTTTATTTCTGGGTACTCCTTTTTAAACAAAGCATAAACTTCTTTTAGTTGGCCAAAAGCAATCTTTTTGCGGTCTTCTTTTTTAATTACTACACATTCCTTTTTTCGTAGCATCATTCTGCTTATATCGTCTCAAATAAAATTCTCTAACCAGTGTAACAATATTATTTGAAGTGGTTTTTCCTGGTTTGGGATTGGGCGTAGAAAAAATGCCCTTTTACCATTTCTTTTACTGCCCTTGCAATATATTCAGACACACCAAACTTTCTGAATTTGTGCTCTGGTCCAACTAATTGGGAGAACTGACAAACCAGCATTTTCTCACTTCTTTTGGTGATCAATCATGTTCAGTGGCACTATTAGCAGGCGCGGGGGTTTCTTCTAATTTTACACGTCTTTCTTTATCCAAAATTTCTTCGATCACTACCTTCACTTTTTCTGCTTTCTGATTAGTTAGTCTTTTCTTTTTGATGGGAGATTCTCCCAAGAGCACCAGCGACTGATTAAGAACTTCCAGCGACTCTTCTGATCCAGATTTAAAATTGGGGAATCAAAGGTAGTTGATGGTCTGAAAAAAATATTCACAAATATGTAGGTACCTAAACCTATATTTTTTAAAAAATTTTGGTGCTGGATGTTAGCCCATCTGCTATCTGGTATAGATCCCAAAAATCCAATTTTTAGAATTTTTGTCTGTTTGTACTTAGCCTGCTTCAGGCGAATTATTTTTCTTTGAACATTTCGATTTTTTTTTGATTCCACACTCATCACAAATTTTCATTCCTAGCTTAATGTCTATATGAGAGTACATATTTTCTGAAACATTCCTCAATTTTCCAGAATGTTTCCGCAATTTTAACGGATCACAACACCTGGTCGCAAGTATTTTAGACCAGTCTTTTGGATTATCTTTAGACATTTTTAAACAGTATAAGATAGAAGTGCAACACTATCAACAGGAGATCAGGTTTAAATAAATGAAATCTGCATTGTGGCGTGTTCTTGCAAGAATTTCTTACAGGAATTTTCCTGCATCAAACAGGCACAGATTGTCTGGTTTGGTGGGTTGGGAATAACTCACCAATGAAAAAGTAAACATGACAGGAATAAACAAGTTCGCACAAATAAAAAACACAAGTTTTGGACCCATAAAAAGACTAACACTAGACTGAGGGGGGGGGGGGGATAAAAAAGGCGGGTATTTTTATTTTAGCTTTCATTTACCTACACCAAATTAATATTCAATGCATGATAATACGAATTTCAAACAATTTTCTTCAGATTTTTTGTTGCTTTTATTTGGTTTTTATTTTGTTTTGACTATGAACCCATAATTTCTACATCTTTAAATTTGGCACATAGTTTGCCAAAGCATTGACAAAAAAATATTTTGTTTCGCAAAAAATTCAAAAATGACTTATTGAAAAAAATCAAAAAATGTTTTTTAAAAAATTTAAAAAAAACATATGAAAATATAATAGGTCATGTGACACATCGTTGGAAAGGTATAAGTGGCCCTCAAGATATTCTAATTTTTGTGAAGCTGTGTTGGACCAAAATTTGTCAACTTTTCGATTTTTGAAAATTAATAAAAAAAACTACTGATCAGGAAAAGAAATATTTTGGATTTTTCATCCCACCCATATAGAGAATAAGTGTACCAAATTTTGTCAAAATCGGTGAGATGGTCTGCCAAACCTCTGGTTGATTTGATATGAAATTACCCTCTCACACGGGCCGCCCGGGTTCGATTCCCGGCCAAAGTACTTTTGGTGATTGGATGTTTGTGGATTTACTATTTTAAAATAACATCGCTATTACTTGTAGTACACTTCTAGTACACAAAAAAAAGCTACCGCTAATACATTTTAATCTATGGAATCCGTTAATATCTAAGCCCCTGTGCGCACCAACGCGTGCCCACCCTGCGGGCATCGTTCGAAGCATCGCATAAACAAGTCAAAAATGTAGTGTATTTTGGCTTTATTTCGAACGCGTTAGGTATACCGTACCGATGCGTTGAAATATTTACTTAAAGTGTCTATTATTGTTACACATTTTGCGATCCTAGGGCCATTATGGTATATCATAGTTATATGACACAAACCTTGTATTTGCAGTAAGCAACTGCGACAGAAGCTTGACACTTCGGTATTTTGTCACTTCTATTTTGTCAACTGTCATATGAAAAACTACAAACTCATGGGTGCCTCAACTGATTTCAGTGTTGTGGGCATTTAAAAAAATAAATATATATAACGCAAACGGTTAAACCATATATCTAGGGTTAAACGAAAGGAGAATTTCTGATTCATTAAAATAATCTGTTAAGACCATATGGTTCCCTTTAAAAGGAAGTAGGATTTGTCAAAAAGTGGAATTTAGTGGACGTGTAGTGAAAAATCGATTAGATAAACTAAAATGTGTTGACATCAGCTATTTTTTGATAACATAATCATAGTTCGATCCCATCTAGTTATCGAGATGTACGCGTGTCAAGTAGTGAAATAAAAACACAATTCCTTTTTTTAGGCGAAGCTGGCAAGCCCCTTCGTCTATCCGCCAATTTTATCCGTCTGAAAGTCGAACAGGGGCGGGGTGTGTTCGAATATGAGGTCCGATTCGAACCAGAATTGGACGCGAAAAACGAAAGGATTCGAATGGTCAACCAAATGATGAGGGACATGGAATCTGTCAAGGTTTTTGATGGAGGACACTGTTTATATTTGCCAACTAAAGTGACCGAAACCCAGGTAATGTATGAAAAACTGATTCTCCTTTTTCTTTTTATGTACTCTCTATATCTCAAACTTTGACTTTTTATTAGTGTATATTCAAACACACCACCAGCTTGTAATGTCCGACAAATTCGGTATTACGATGACGTTATGTCATATTGATAAAATCAAAAAAAAAAAAGCCTCAAAATCAAAAAAATGCTTTAATTTAAACTTAATTTAAAACAAATATCCTTATTACCCGACTATGCAACGCAAATGAGGGTTTTGAGATTAGTTATTTGTTTCTAAAATCAATCAATCTATGGATTCAAAATAACACAAAGGATTGGAAACAACTAAATATTAAATACTGCTTAAAACAACAACAAAAATTAGTATTTAGTGGGCGCACCATTCTTTTCAATAACACTCTGCGAACGTCTGGGCATTGAAAAACTTAAATTTTGAAAATATTCATGGTCTTCTGAGAGCACCTCCAATGCGTGATTGCATCGCTTAACTCTTCAGCATTTTGTGGTCTCCAGCTCCTCTAACAAGTCGACTCCATATATTTTCTATTGGGTTGAGATCAGGGCTGTTGGATGGTCAAAGAATAGTTTAAATATTATTGTTGCTGGTAAACGAAGTCGTTGTTTTCGTAAAACGTCTGCACAGATTGCAACATAACATCCTCAAGAATCTCAACATATCTTTGACTGTTGATTGACCTTCGATTTCCTAAAACATACCCAACCCTCTAACGCTAAACCAGCCCTACATATTCACTGAAAAATGTCCTTCTTTCTTAATTTGGTTGGTGTATTTTGGATCAAACCTAGAATTTGGTGGTATTATAATTTATATTAGATTAGGTAGGAGATATTCAGTGGTGAACCAGTGTTTCGCACAATAATAAAATACTAATGACAAGTAAGAGACACGTTCTGTCTATATTGAAACTTTCTTGACAGACTTCATATACATATCAAAATCTTAACCTAAAGGTGACAGCAGCAGATCGCAGTATATCGCCTTATTATCAACACGGCCCCTCGAACTGAAGCTGCTACTTTTTGATAAAACTCAAACCCATCATTTCAACACAAGTGTCATGCTTTAATCTTGACAATCCTTTGGTCAAAATATCAGCAGCCATATTGTTTGTAGAAACATGTTCAACTATCAATTGTCCATTTTTGATAACTTCTCGTATAAAATGGTATTTGACATTAATATGTTTGCTTCTGGCATGGAACACTGGATTTTCTCCTAACTTTAAAGCACTTAAATTGTCATTAAAAACTTTTATGTTTTTAACATCGTTTAGTCCTAATTCCAGTACAAAATTTTGAAGATAAATAGCTTCTATTGCAACTTCTGTCAATGTCATATATTCGGCCTCGGTGGATGACAACGCAACGGTTCTTTGTTTCCTCGAATCCCAGGAAATTGGACTTCCAGATAATACGAATACGTATCCCGTGTAGGAACGTCTGTCATCAACACAATTTCACCAATCTGCGTCGATGAAACCCCGAATATTATCTTTATTCGGTGAGTAAACTAGTCCTTGCTGCGGTCCAATGCATACTTCTATAGCAATTATTAAACTGTCCAAGATAACTTATAGCACAAATGAAATACCTACGGAACAGAGAGATAAGCTTATGTTAAGCTTCGTTAGTTTTTTCATTGGGCGCCTACTAAGCGCTGCCTGCATAATTTTATTAAATTTAAACTTTTCCTTTATATCCACCGTGCACTGTTGCCGTCCCGACTCGACGGTTTCTCATGTTTTTCGTTCCTCGTATAGATTAGCCCCCCTATTCCTGCTCACACATTCATAATCACGCTAATCGCAACCTTCGACCGACGACCTTGCTGACTTCCTTGCGTTTTAAACGCTGGACGAGTCTTATTTTTTTAAGACGAAATGCAGACCAAATCTTCCGGAAATACATTATGCGTGTATTTTTTAATTGTGGGAATTTGAAACGTGATGCGTGTGTGTGGTAGCGTGAGACAATTTAAATTTTAAAAAAATGAGGGCCTGTGTCACAAATGGATAGATACCTACCTAGTCAACGTCCTTTTTAGCCATTAATACTAATATAGAGGCTATTGGGATCGTCACAAAAAAAGTTATTTTCACTAAAAATAAGTTATTTGTGTAAAAAAAAGACCTAAATACAAAATTTTGTGATAGTTTCTCTCTGTCTGATAAAAACCGCGCAATCGATTTTTATCAAATTTGGCACAAAAATTCTCTGGCATCAGGCGGTAGAAACGCGGGTTAAACTTTTTAAAATTCGTAGCAGTTAGCAACACGCAGTTTTCACGCTAAGATGGATATTTATATTTTCTATAAAAACTATATTTATGATGAAGTCTGTCAGATCCGTAGTTTTTGAGATATTTAAGAAAAACAAAAATATACTGATGCAAATCGTAACCCACGAACTCTAGCAGTTAGGTACATATGGTTTTAATATATTTACACGTATAAGTACATTTTCAACAAAATCTATAAAAATGCTAATGTCTTTCAGATTCATAGGTTTTGAGATATCTAAGAAAAATAAAAATAACTTATAAAAAACTCACGAATCGTAGCAGCTAGCAACATGCGGTTTTCACATTTGGATGGATAATTACATTTTCAACAAAACAAAAAAAAAACGTATTGTTTATTAATAAGATTTTTAAAACATTTTTACTTGGACATGTAGACCGATCCGGAAAATCCGGAAATGGTAAAGGGGCTGCTGATAAACGTTTAAAAAAAAAATGCGGGAGTGGGGCTCTTGGGTGGGGGTGGATTTGGTGGGGGGAAAGGGGAAGAAAAATGGTAATTTCCGGCAAAACTGAACGTCATAGAGTAAAAACTTCAATATAAAAGTTGTAGACGATGCAAAGGTATAAAAATTTTGTACGTCACTTTTTAACATAAAAAATAGTAATATTTTTATTTTTTCGTTTTTTATTTTTCATTTTCCCAAAAATAATTGCATTGTCACGAAACTTGGTGAAAATATATACTTCTGTGTCCTTAATGCCTACAATTTTTTTTAGAAAAAAGGTTAAACATTTTTTAAGATTAATTTTTTTCGGTCCAAATCACTTTTTTTTTCAATAAAAAATTGTACTCAGGAAAATTCTTGTAGTATTTTTTGACGCATACAACACATAATGGCATTACCAACATTTCATTTTTCAGTAATTGTTTTTAATTTATTTCAAAAAAATCAAGAATCGATTACTCCATTCAGTTGTATGGAAAAAATGCAAAAACGTTATTTATGTGTAGTATTGCTATAAGCTTAGAATGCACTTTTTTTGATCATTTTAGTAAATATGTATTTTTTATCTAAACTGCTTTCCTTAAAAAACTGATTTATTACCTTTTTTTGTAAACTCTGTTTAAATCACGATAATATGAGAGGCGTATTTTTTCTATTTCTATCGAAATAATTGTTGGATGGAAATAGCTCAAAGTTTTAACTTCTTGTTGGAAATTAAAAATAAATAATAATATTGAAAACGACAAATGCTTTTGCAAATCCAGCTTAATAAGCTCTAATAGATTACCTTACGATTTTTCGTGAGCAGGTAATATAATATACATTGTAAAAATTTAGATGCATCAATCGATTCTACGACAAACAATTTTTTTATGTATGACACTTTATTAATCGAAATAAGATATTAATAGCTATACTTCACAAAAATAAAGTTTTAGGTCAAACAATTACTTTGTTTATACGGTACTCTTAAAGCGCTTTTAAAAAAAGGAAGGTTTGAAAATGCTTGTCCTAAACATACGATTAGAACAATTTTGAATACTAAATCAATTTTATTTTAAACCGGATTTTTTTTTAACTTAGTTGTTTATTTGCGTTTTAATAAAAATTTAATATGAGGATTTTTTAATATAACAATATATATATATTTTAATTTGTGAGAAACTGTAAGGTAAGAGGATTGACAGTACATCGATCAGCTGTTAGAAAACGATTTTAGTGAAGGAGAAAGCTACTTTACTTAAAACCGTTCTTATATAAAACCGGTTTTAGGCGCGTATAAACTTAGTAAATAAAACCGTCTCCTTTTTATTTTTTCCGTACAAATAGATGTTGTAATCGGTTTTTCATTTTTTTTAATTGAAGGAAATTATTAACAATTGCTGAAAAATTCATTGTTGCAAAAGCCATTATTTGTTTTTTTTGCATTTCTGGACATGTTTTTTAATTGTAACTATAATTTTTTATTATCCCACCAAAAAGTATATGTCAAAACAAAAAAAAAATTTAACCTTTTTATCTAAAAAAGGCATTAAGGACACAGAGAGGTATATTTTCACCAAGTTTCGTGACAATGCAATTATTTTCCCTCCTACCCTCCTACCCTCCTGCCAACCCCCCACCCCCATCAAAAACTAATCAGCTCTGCATCTGGTGACAAAGAATTTTTGTGTCAAATTTGATAAAAATTGGTTCAGCGGTTTTTGAGTTATTGTGTTACAAACAGACCGACGATCCGATTAGCCTCCATAATATGTATGAATGGCTAAAAAAAATGGACTACGAGTCAAGAATTTTTATTGTTTTGGCATTCGACAGCACAAATATTGGTGTTGTCCTATTCTTAGCCATCCATACATAGTAGTCAAAAAACAAGTTTTTTTATTTCCACTAAAAATAAGTTATTTAGGTCAAAAAAGACCTATATATAAAAGTTTGTCATGGTGACTGTCTGTCTGTCTGTAACACGATTACTCAAAAATCGCTTAATCGATTTTTATCCAATTTGGCACCATGACAAAATTTTGTATTTACGTCTGTTTTGACACAAATAAAATAAACCCTTTAAGGGGTACAGTGGGCTGGAAGACTCAGCCCTAGTATCCAAATTGAAAGCAGCATGCAACTTCGACTTGACGATTCAAAACATGCCTATAACCCCGAAGTGATGACTTCTAGTTTGAAAGTGAATTTCTAGTTTTGTCGTGAAAGTGGCGGGGAAGTACCTTTTTTAATAAAAAAAAGACCAAGCTGAAATTTTTCTGAATCTAATATAAAAAGAATTATGAAAATCGATAGAGCCGTTTAAAAGTTATGATAGAAATAATTAGGGGGGGTGCAATGGGCCCAGAAAAGCGACCCAGGCATGGGCGTAGAGAGGGGGGGCCATAGCCCCCCTCTGAGATTTGTAAAAAAAATACTTTTAAACAAATTAATATCTCACCGATAGAAAAGAGGTACAGAACTTGAAAAATGTCTTCATTTAAAATAGGTAGGTATACATATATATTTAAAGTTTTATTATTTCACAAAGAACAGCTTGGCCCCCCTTGTGGAATATTCTGGCTACGCCCATGGACCCAGGTATCCAAATTAAACAACGTTTTAGGCATCATAATGATTTTTCAAATATTGAACTGTGAAAGTGTAGGAAACGAAACTAAAGGTCTCCTGAAAAATGATGAAAACGGCTTAAGCCTAACTTATAACCTCGTTTTTTTTGAAGGGTGTGCCAGAGTGGCATTAATGGAATGGAAATAATTCCCGCTTTTGAATAAAAGTTCCTCCTTTCGAATACCTACATAAAAATGGCAAGTTGATTTTCATATACTTCTTTAAATTTAATTTGTTATCTTAACTTCTTTCTAAACTTAAAAACAAGTTAATGTAATTTTTTCACATATTTTTAATTTAAATTTTCTTAAATTTGATTTTGTTTAGCAGTGTACACTAAAAGATATGAGCAACCTTCTAACCGAAGGTCACGAGTATATCGCCTTATTATCAACACTAGCATTTTTCTGCTGCTAAAAGATGACTGAAATATCTTTTCGTCTTTGAAGACCATCCTCTCCCAGAAGTCATCATCATGAAGAACATTATTTAATGCAAAAATAACCCTGGCCTGTTTTTGTTCTCTCATTTTTGCAGCAACTCAACAGGAAATTTATGATTTTTTAATCCTTCTGATAATAGTTGAAAAAGAACCTGGGAACATCGTTTATATGCTTCAACGGATAAGTATTTTGTCTGAGGTGATCGATAAGCCTTTCATCTTTTATCTCAGAACTTATAGGCTTTCGTCCTGATCCATGTTTTCATCAATCATTCATATCAATTATTTTGTATCGAGCGCTTTTTCCATCATACTATCGTCATTTTATCAAGCCCAAAATGAGTGATTGCTCTCCTTATAGACCAGCCGTCTTCTATAACTCGAGTGATAATTTGTGCCTTCGTAAATGTCGTAATTTGCGGCATTTTTGACTTCGAAGATTATTGTCAAAATCAGTTTGACGCATACCGTCAGCTATTTTAAATTGGTGAATGGAATACATACACCAGCGCCACCTAGAGGAGATTTTTTTTTCTTGAACTAGACTAGTTTGACAGTGAATCCACTCTTCACAGCTGATCGATGTCAAAATCTAAACAATGCCAGTGTCAGTTCAATGTTTTCGTTTGGATTTTTTATTTTTTTGGCAATTTTAAGAACTTTTTAGAGTTGGCTTTTGCCTACTCCTGTTCGAAAAATGTTTTTGTGTCTAAAGCATGGATCTATTAGTTACCGAAAAGTTGGCTAAATAAATGTAAATAGAAAAAAAGAAAGCCTATTAACTATAGGAAACGCATGCTGCTGTTCATAGTATTCCGTAAGCCTCAAGCGGTAAGAGCAGCATGCTATTGCTGTAGTTTATTTTTCTTGCACTACCTTATGGAACTCTGAATCCACCTTAAATGGTTATAATCAAACACATTTAATTGGGTATGCATGGCTTTTTAAGACATAAACCAAGATTAAAGTAAAGTAATAAACAATAATTTGCAAAACTAAAATGGTTTTCCTTATGCAACATACACATAAAACAGGGCACAAACATTTTTGGAGAGAGACGAGGCAAGAAAAAACGAATTTTTAAATAAAAAATCCAAACGAAAACTGTCAAACGGGAGTGCCCAGGCTAGTTCAATAGAAAAAATTTCTCCTCTAGGTGGCGCTGCATACACTATTAGAAAAGTTAAAATAATTGACACTTGTATACTTTTCTGTCGGTTCCGAGATGGTATAGTTATTTACCTAACAAGTGCGGAAAGTGGTACTTTTCCGAACGCGACGGCAGTTGCACGAACGACGCGGAGCGGAGTTCGGGCAAGCCGTCAAGGGTGGAAAAGGCATTTTCCGCAAGAGTTAGATATACCTTTATAACCTGCCTGAGAACGACGACTTAATACAAGGTAATTTTCAGATGCGAATTTATTAGTATTATTTAAGCAAAGCTGTGGCAAATTGATATTGTAGAAATAATGCCCAAATCAATATATTTTTGATCGTTTTGTAGTATTGTTCGCTTGAATGAAAAGGAAACAACATCATTTTGTGACAATTCAGCCAATTTTAAGTTATTGTAAGGATTGTAATTGACTCGGTAATTGAAATGCATCATAAAATAGAATATAGGCTTCAAGCTATCATCCAAGTACCATTGGAGGCACCACAATCAACCCCAAACTAACGTCACTACAAAAATTCTAATACTTGTGAGGCGTTATTGGTTAGATCTCCAGTTAGTAAGTCGTGAGATGTGTCACGTAGAACCACAGTGTAACCTCTTTCTAGTATCAATATCCATTGCGAAAATATCTTAAGTGTATAGGGTGGTTCAAATTTGAGGGGAAACCCCACAGTTTTAGGTATTTCTTAGAGAGATAGCGAAAAACTAATATACAGTTGTCACTAATAATTTCTGCCTCCTTTGGCAGACAGAAAGTCAAAATGTAAAGATTTGATATGCGTTTTAGAATTTAGCTTATTACTTTTTTATAAATGAAAATTTCTTTTATATAGGTAATTTAAAGTAAACTTTATATGGAATGACCTATTTTTTTACTCGATTTTTGAAATCAGCATAAAATTTAATTTTTTGTTTTTCCAAATATTTTCATTTCTTTTATTATTTTTAATTTTTTTATTATTTTATTTTTTTTAGCATACTTCTTTCGAGAAACTACGAAAAAATGTAATAAAAAAATAAAAAAAGTAAAAAAAAATAATTAACATATTAAAAAAATAATAAAAATATAAAAAATAGGTCATTTAATAAGAAAAATACCTACTTACTGTTTTATCTCAAAAACTAAATAAATTTTCAGCAGTAGTAGTAGTAATATACCTAGTGCATGTCAAACTTCCGATAAGGAAATCTGACATGCCCGCGTTATATTCTGATAGAGAACTTTTTCCATTGTCCATTAGAGGACAAATTTTATTTAAAACATTAGAAAATCTTATATAAAGATATAAGATGCAATTTCCGTAAAAATTTTTGGCACATGTCGTGCGATTTCCAAAGATTTCCACTTAATAATCCAGAAAAAAATTTCCAGTTGTGAGGCGTTATTGGTTAGATCTCCAGTTAGTAATTCGTGAGATGTGTCACGTAGAACCACAGTGTAACCTCTTTCTAGTATCAATATCCATTCCGAAAATATCTTAAGTGTATAGGGTGGTTCAAATTTGAGGGGAAACCCCACAGTTTTAGGTATTTCTTAGGGAGATAGCGAAAAACTAATATACAGTTGTCACTAATAATTTCTGCCTCCTTTGGCAGACAGAAAGTCAAAATGTAAAGATTTGATATGCGTTTTAGAATTTAGCTTATTACTTTTTTATAAATGAAAATTTCTTTTATATAGGTAATTTAAAGTAAACTTTATATGGAATGACCTATTTTTTTACTCGATTTTTGAAATCAGCATAAAATTTAATTTTTTGTTTTTCCATATATTTTCATTTCTTTTATTATTTTTAATTTTTTTATTATTTTATTTTTTTTAGCATACTTCTTTTGAGAAACTACGAAAAAATGTAATAAAAAAATAAAAAAGTAAAAAAAATAATTAACATATTAAAAAAATAATAAAAATATAAAAAATAGGTCATTTAATAAGAAAAATACCTACTTACTGTTTTATCTCAAAAACTAAATAAATTTTCAGCAGTAGTAGTAGTAATATACCTAGTGCATGTCAAACTTCCGATAAGGAAATCTGACATGCCCGCGTTATATTCTGATAGAGAACTTTTTCCATTGTCCATTAGAGGACAAATTTTATTTAAAACATTAGAAAATCTTATATAAAGATATAAGATGCGATTTCCGTAGAAATTTTTGGCACATGTCGTGCGATTTCCAAAGATTTCCACTTAATAATCCATCAATGAAAAAGTTATGGGTCAAATTCTAAAGCGAATATTTTTCAAAAAGCCCCCGGGTTAACATTTAGTATGTTTTCACATCATACTTAATATGTATTGAAAAGATTCTCTTCTTTTTCTTTCATAGAGAATGTTCTCTATTCCGACAAAAAGCGTGATATGTGAAAGAACAAAATGCTTGATTTTCGATATGTATTGAATACGTACATTAGTTGGAGCATTAAATAATGATCCAAGGTTTTTGCTATCTTCCTTAGAAATCTCCTCGAAATTGGACCCTGTTCATGGGGTAGTAATCATTCATCAAAGTGTTAAGGTTGATTCTCCAGAAAGTGAGTGATTTGAGTTAAAAATATAAAAGTTACATTTTTTATTATTTATTTATCAATATCAAATTGGTTATTCAAAAAGAAATCTGCCCAAGCAGGCCAAACATTGAAATTTTCAACGCTGTTTTGTTTTGTTTTTTAGAAATCGTTCAAAGGGCAACTTCCCGGGGGCGAACAAGAAATTACAGTGACAATTATCTACAAACGTCAGAAGAGCTTCGGCGATAGGGAGTGTTTGCACCTCTACAATGTGCTGTTTAAAAGAATTATGCACATTCTGCTTTACACCCAGATGGGTAGAAATTATTTTGACACCCACCATAAACATCTCATTCCACAGCACAAACTTGAGGTAGGTTCGAAAAATACTTTAAGGTCAAATCCAGACTGGTCAAGACAAGCACCGCGTAGATAGGATGAACTGGTATTGACATTGAGGTGTTTTATGCACCTGGTGCTGCAAACTAGAAAAAACGGGGAAAACGTCTACTGGCAGCTCACCATATTTATACTATAAATCAAGGGCGGCCAATGGATGACACTATAATACTTTCTATAGTATGGTTTGATTATTTTCAGATTGTTGTCAGGATTTTTGATGACAACGCTTATTGGTCATTAAAAAAAGTTTAACCTAGAAGTTCCCAATGTTCATCAAATTTTTTTCGAAATAAATAAATTTTAGGTGTACCCAGGCTTTGCAGTGTCGGTTGACGAATTGGAGGGGGGCTTGATGCTATGTCTCGACACGCAGCATCGAGTGTTGCGCACACAAAATGCGTACGAATTGCTGACCGAGCTAAAGTGCTGTACGGACCCGAGACAGTTCAAGGAGAAGGCCACCAGCAACCTGCTGGGTTCAGTTATATTTACACGATATAACAACAAAACATATATAGTTGACGATATTTTGTGGGACATGACGCCCAAGGACAGTTTTCCTACCAGGGATGGAGGGTAAGTTTGAAAGCTTTTATTTTACTTCACACGTGTTTATTTGTTCACAGTTTGCCTGAGCTAGATATTCAAGAAAAAAAAAATATAAACTTTGAACTATATATTTTTGAGGTAGAGATACACCTAGCTATAATTAAATCTTTGACATAGCTATTTTTTTAGGGGGCATTTTTGGGTCCAATCGTAATTTTTTTGTGTGATGTCCTGTTTTTAATACAAAATTTGAAATTCTTATAAAATTTGCTTTTTGAAGATACCCCATATCTTTAGATTAGGTTAGATTAGAATGGGGTGGTGTAGACACCTGTCCACCTCGACCTTCTCAGATCTATTGTGGTTCCCCTTCCTTCTTCCCTATTTTGCTAGAACTACAAAAAAAAGTTGCAGCTCCGTCCTTGTCATGAAACCCAGTAGCATTGCCAGCGTGCCCTGTATATAGCTTTCTGGCCGCGGACATTCTAGGTCCCCCAGTAAGGTCCTGGTTCTAACTAGGCCTTCAAATTGATATATGACATGTAATGAGGTTTCTTCCTCTTTCTTGCAGAAGCGGCATGTAGCATCTTCTACCAATCCTATTGCATACAAGTGCTTATTGAGTTTGCAGTAACCTGTTAGGAGCGTCACTACTTGTCTGACAAACTGCCTTTCCTTACTAAGAAGGTCTGCAGTCAGCTTTGGTGAACGTTCTTTAATGAACTGTTTGGCCTGTCTTTGTCCAGGCGTTTGCTCCCACAGACCGTTCGTCTCTTTGGTGAGCCACTGTTTAATAGATAGCTTGGCTCTGGCCTTAGTGATTCCACAAAATGTTTCAACTCCTGTAAACTTTATTGCCGAGCCTTGTCTGGCCAATTCATCGGCTTTTTCGTTTCCAGAATGTCCTCGATGTCCTGGAACCCAGGCTAGTGTCACCCTTTTGGTGCTTGCCAGCCTATTTAAGAGCTTGAAATTAACTCTGTGTTTCGGACTTCCATTGTCTATATTTTATTTATATATGACGTTTCGATAAGTACAATCTCTGATCGTATTCAGGTGCAAACTACAATCAATTCCGAAGGCTACGTATTTATATACTATGGGAAATCACTCAACCGTGAAGTTTAAGAATTTGGCTCCGCTCAAGGAGGGGCTTCCAAATATTTGGAATTTCAACACTTGGTTTACTGAAAATACCCTGATTCTGCCCAATAAAGGCAGCTTCAAGGAATTTTCTTTTCTTCCAGTGTGACTCCTTGTGCAAAACCTTTGCTTCTGTCCACTTCATTCGGTGTTGTTTTGACCATGCATGTTCGGCGATTCCTGATTTCGTGGTTTCACCTCTTTAGGTATTCGCCTAACAGATAGTGGTCTTTGTTTCGCTTATGTATGATTCACCACACTCACAAGGAACTTGGTAAATGCTTTCCTTATTTTGTTTGTGCTCCGGTTTTGTTTTACTAAGAAGGCTTCGAATTGTATTGCTAGATTTAAAAGCTGTTTTAATATTAAAGTTGTTCGCTACTAATTTTTTAAAAATAATTAAAGGGCTCATTATAGTACTAGTGATTTAATTAGTGTTATGTACCTAATGACTAGTAATGTAATGAACGTTTTGTAATGAGCTCATTACATCACTAAAGATATAATGAAAATTTATTACATCGCTAGTGCGATAATACAACTTATTCCATAACAGAAACAGGCTAAAATTTGTTGCTGGGTTTTTCGAGAAACATACTTTGGGTCTTGAGTCGTAGATAACATGTTGTATATCAAACGTATAGTAAGGTTTATTACAGCACTGGTGCATGGATATCACGACTCGGTCTACGACCTCACCTTGGCAATATTCCCCACCCGTTACTGTAATAAGGCTCATACCGTACTAACAATATACATAAATAATTATTATAGGATTGAAACAGAATTTATTAAAATACTATACATTATATTTTGTGAAATATGTAATTTTAATTTTAAAAATGTAAAACCTTTTTGTTAATATAATTGAAATAGCCATGCAATGAGTAAGCTGTAGTCAATTGTTTTCGGTTCTAACAGTTTGAGTGGATTATTGCAACTAACTACCTAAGCAAAATAAAGATTTAAAATAAAAACAATTATTTATCTTAGCAAAATCACTATATTAATTCCGCCATCATTTTTTTAATTTGACTGAAAATTAAAAAACAACGCTATCAAGGAATCTACAACCCTTAAAAAAGATATATCGTTTACAACACATTACAAAATCTGCCATTTTGAATCCTCCATCTTGAATTCTGAACTGCAGCAAACGTCAACATATCCTGAATCCCAAAATTTTTAATTTTCTAAATTTCAAGTTGATCGAAACAGTAAACTTAATCCAAAACTAACTTGCAAGGTTTTGCCATACGTTGTTACTATAGCAGCCGAATGTTAAAAAAGCATGAGAACAAAAAAGGTAGAGCTAATAAACATTTAAGCTACAGAGTAAAATGTAAAGGTGTGTATGAATAATAGCATTTTTGTCAATTTTTTTAAACTAAGTTTTTTTGAGTTCTCTCTAAGATTGTAGGGACCCTAGTACAATTTGTATTTTTTTTTTCAATGTGGCGTTTTTGTTTTAAACGCTTAATTTAAAAGTGTACTTAGTTTTTCCCAGGTGTCAAAATTTACTTAGAAATGGTTAAATAAAACAGAGAATGTTAAAAATGTAAAAATTTAAAAAAAATCGAGATATGGCTCGTATTTATATTTTTTCTGAGTTTACTATTTGATTAATTAAAAAATTTTTACTTTTTAGAAAAAACTTAGATCACACTTAATTTATTTTTGTTATCGTATTGTTTATTTTGATAAATATTAGTCAGTAGGAATTCAACAACGCAAAAAATTTTTTTTTCAAATTTTATTTTTTAAACTTAATTTAAAGCAAGAAATTCATATTAACAAAACCCTTTTAATAGTTTGTCATAAAGCTTATTTATTACTCCATTAGGTGGTGCAATCAGAATTTAAAATTATCATTATTTGACAGAGATAAAACTGTCAAAGGACCGAAGAGTCAAAATTCAAAGCGTCGCGACGCTCAGCCAAAACCGACGTAAGGGAAAAAAATATTTTGTTATTGTTTCTTGGGGTTATGTCTATATGTGTACCAAGTTGGAATAAAATCACCAAAAAACGGCAATACAAATTGAATATTCCGAAAAACGACCCGACTAAAAGTCAAAATTCCAGATAGACCCGACTGGGAAGCAGGCCCTTCTTTCGGAGCCGAATCCATGGTACACAGACAGCTCCAAGATCGATGAGGGTGTAGGATCTGGCATATACGGGCAAAAATACGAGACTTTAATCTCTATAAGCCTGACAAACGATTGCACAGTGTTCCAAGCTTAAATTGCGGCAATATATCACCGAAGAAATACAAAGAGTAGAGGAAAATTCTCATTTGCTAGTTATATATTCAGATAGTCAAGCTGCACTTAAAGCTCTAGAAGCAGTGCAAGTGAAGTCCAAACTGGTTTGGGACTGCAGAACACCTCGAAATGCAGGCAAGACCGCTTCATTTGTAGAAAATTCCAACCATTTTGTTAATATTCTTAAATATTTTGTTTCTAGGACCCGAGGATAGATTTTTCAGTTTTAATGTCGAAAGTCTATACACCAATGTCCCGATAAAGGAATCGCTATTAGACAGAGACTGGTTGATGACGAATCCCTTTATGAACGTACCAGCCTACCACTGGATTGAGTTGGAGTGTTGTCTACATAACTCTTATTTTCAAGTGAAAGATAGGTTGCTCAGGATGACGGTCTGCCAATGGGTTCATCGCTTTCGCCAGTGGTGGCAAATATTTACATGGAGTGGTTCGAATCACACGCGGTTGATACCTCAAAAGCTCTGGCTGAGATATGTTGATGATACTTTTATTGTGTGGACCGGGAATGACCAACAACTTTTAGAATTTCTTCACCACCTAAATAACGTAAGACCCACCATTAAATTCACAATGGATTTGGAGCAAAATTGTCAAATTCCTTTTCTTGATGTACTTGTCAAACGAGTAGAAAGCGACATCAGAACAACAGTCTATCGTAAACCCACTCACACAGGACAATATTTGAATCAAGGTTCAAATCATTCTGCTACAACCAAACGAGGCATAATAGGAACTTTGTATAACAGAGCCGTTCAAATTTGTAACAAGAAACATTAATAAGGATCTTCAGCAGAATGGTTACAGCCTTAAACTTATAACAGATACTATTTCTAAATTTCAACAAACAGGACAGAGATTACAAGAACAAAAAAATTCCGTACGTTAAAGGAGTATCAGAGAAAATTAATATATTTTATTTTACATAATTATATTTACTATTGGTTTTGACCAAAGTTAAAGTAAAAAACATTGCCAACTTATAAATTTATACTTGTAGAATGGTTTAACGATCCTATTTTTAATTTTTTTTGAAGGTCTAGGTTATGGGTTGAGGGATCTTGTTAATGAAACGTCCTTTTTTTGAAATACCAACGTTTCGCAAAATTTATTTGCTTCTTCAGGGTTATTCAAGACGGCCGTTCCATGTGTGCATTTTATTGCCAATAAACGTCATCCTTGGGTAAAGAGGCATTATTTTGGCTATTCATGTATTCTTTAGATAAATTATATAGAAAAGTTTAAAATATTTTTACATTTTATTATTGAATTTAATTTTACAAAGTGTATTTTTTATAGCTATTTATATTGTTAGTACGGTATGAGCCTTATTACAGTAACGGGTGGGGAATATTGCCACGGTGAGGTCGTAGACCGAGTCGTGATATCCATGCACGAGTGCTGTAATAAACCTTACTGTACGTTTGATATACAACATGTTATCTACGACTCAAGACCCAAAGTATGTTTCTCGAAAAATCCAGCAACCCATTTTAGCCTGTTTCTGTTATAGAATAAGTTGTATTATCGCACTAGCGATGTAATAAATTTTCATTATATCTTTAGTGATGTAATGAGCTCATTACATTACTAGTCATTAAGTACATAACACTAATTAAATCACTAGTAATATAATGAGCTTATTAATTATTTTTTAAAAATTATTATTCAAATTTTTCAAATATCAGTTTTATGCGTAAGTTCATGTAACCAAATTTTACTGGCGGGCTTAAGTAGTTTTTCAAACATTTTTTTATCATACGTACGGTAAAGCTCGTTACAGTACTCGTGTGGTGAACACGACTAGGTCTAAAAACCTCGCCGTGGAAATTTTCCACACTCAATACTGTGATGAAGGTCATACCGTACTGGTAATGTAAACAGTGGCGATCGCCCAAGAATAAACAAACGCATGACGTACTTACCGCGAAAACCATTGGAAATACAGAACAGTATTATAGAGTTTCTATTTATAAACAAAGTTTAGACAAAATCATTTCGGACATAAAAAAGTATTTTTGACCTGAACATATTCACACCAAGTTTTATACAACGTGAAACCAAAATCAAGGCAAAATTAACTAAACTGTTTGATTAATCCAAAACGTAAATTCTTTTATTGGGAGAAGTCAGTATTTGGAAACAAAGTAAGCAAAAGCTTAAATCAAAACATACCTGATAACGTTTTAGAGGCAATGAACAAGTGTGGCGATATTTTTCCGTTGATAAGAACATTCTTGGATTTTTGTCAGTAAGTAATGCTTCGTCAGAAAGAAGCTTCCAATACTAAGTTTTTTTTGAGATAGGCATCTTATGTTTGAGATATGCAATATAATAACAATATTGATAATGTTTCAAATTAAAAAGCTTTTTAGACCATAGAAAAAAGTATTTATCTATTATGATTGGGGTAACATCTCATTTAGTCTGATTGATGTTTCCATTTAGAATTATTATCAACACCTTCACAGCCTGTCTTCCTGTATGGGCACCACGCTCCTTCTTCTGCCCTCAACTACATCTTCTGCTCTTGTCAGATTGGAAACAGGGACCATACATATCTCTTATCTAATATTTAAACATTGTCTTAACTTGTTAAAAATACTTAGTATGGATACAAAACCGACTTCCAAAAATATGCTTCAATCGCCTTCTACAACTTATAGGTTTTGCAGAAACCAAATACAACTGGCCGTCACAAATCAAAGAGTGCTTCGAGATCAGTGGATTTGAGCATCGCGGGGATGATCTGACTTTAGTATTGCTTAAAAAGCATAAAAAACTGCTTCTAGACTCATTTCAGGAATGCTACCAAAATTATCAAAAAAAAAAATCATTACACTGTATTCTATTCTGTCTGGCAATAATGCACTGAATCCAGCAGAATATCTCACTAATTCTAGTATCCCTATTTACATATCACATATTATTAGTCAGCTACGACTAACTAACAAGCATTTCTGCAAGTTTTCTTTTAAAGGTCTAACTTATCGTTTCTATTGCAATAAAAATTGTTCAGTTGGCAATTTGCATGAACCTGAAACCCTAATAACTTTTTTAACAACCTCAACTCCCTTAACTGCAAAAACGGCACGCACCCTTATGAATATCTTGAAGCTGCACTCATTTCTAAGAAACGAATAGTCATTGCTTTTTCCTAAAATTTAAGTGGGTTCATATTATTATTATAGTAGATTATTTTTTGCTCTATTATTCTATTGATAAGAAATTGTAGTTTAC
Source organism: Oxystoma pomonae (assembly GCA_963921995.1). Lineage (NCBI taxonomy): Eukaryota > Metazoa > Arthropoda > Insecta > Coleoptera > Brentidae > Oxystoma > Oxystoma pomonae. The sequence continues at coordinate 40,481,289 of OY998164.1, forward strand.
TTCTATTTATTTTTTTAGAAAGTTCATTTTCATGGATTTTATCTTTGAAACAATAAACATAATTGAATTGAATTGAATTTCCATTTAGATTTTAAAAATTAGAAAGTTGCCAGTTTCCCCTTCTTTGAGGGGGTAAAGGGGAGTACCATCTAACATCTAACTACATCGGATTTCGTTTAAAATGCCAAATTATCCACTTCAAATTTGGTACGCATGCAACGATACATTGTCCGAAATGCATGGTAACTAAAAATTTTAAAATACATTTTGGTAAAAAATGTTTCTTTATACCAAGCTTTTATAAAAGGTGCTAAAAAGTTAAAAATATTTTTTAAGCTTTCTGGTTCCACAATAAAAGTGATGGGCGCAAATTAAATTTTTATTAGAGTATGGTGCTAAACTAAACTAAACTAAACCCAAAAGCACTTAAGTTTTTAGTTATAACAGCTTGGTTTTAAAAAACTTTTTTACCTCTAGATGCTGCAGCGGGCGCAGGAATAGATGTAAATACACAGGATAGATAGCCCTTAAACCTGACTTTGCAGACACTTAATGGATATTGAGTTTTTATTCTTATCTGTTGTGAACTGATCTGGGTGAAACTTAGAAAATTGAAGTCTCTAGGAGGAGCTTCAGATCTAGGAAAGGTGTATCAATCAGTTGACTGTCTTTAAAACATCTTTGACTTTTTCTTATATTTAAATCATTGTTTACGTTTTTTCCCTGGTTCAATTAAAGAAGTTATTTAAAAAAAGCACTAAAAGTGTGTTCCTCAGTGTGTTCATTACTATATTTAAGATTTAAATATGTAAAATTTGGAGAAATGTGCATATCTTTATCCACTACGAAAAAAAAAATAAACTGGGTAGCACAATATTAGCTCTTTATTTACTACATAATTAAATCATTATGCAATAAGTTTTTAGCACTAAGAGAAACTTGACTTTGCGACTGAACGAGCCTAAATCGTTTAAAATAATATCTTATCTTTGGTAACTTAATGCCAGTGAAAAAAACAGCTCCGGTCTTTTTTTTTTGCTCATAGCTAACCATTTCAACAGGAAAAATTAGCGGATAACCAATTTTGACCAGAGCATATTAGTGATCGCGGTTTGAACCAAAGTAGGGGAAATTTTGGTGTCAATAATCAGCTGTTAACTTTTGGTTTAAACCAAAAATAACTCTGCTCTGGTGCTGGGCTATTAGTATTTTAGTGGAGTTGGTAATGAAATATGATAAAACAAGGATAACTTAAACCAAGATACTTTATCTATCACGAGGGGTTATGCACCCCCTCGGTTATCCGCTAACGAATGGCTTTTGTCGCTTTCCAGTCTAGTAACGTAAATTTTCTCTTTAGAACTACTACTTTCATTGAGTATTACAAAGTCCAACACAACCTGGTGATACAAGACGTTAATCAACCACTGTTGCTAAACAGGAAAAGTGTCAAAGTATCAGGATCGAGCCAGAAAGAAGATCGAATGATTTGTCTGGTGCCGGAGCTGTCATATTTGACAGGTTTGACGGATGCTATGAGGAGTGACTTTAAAGTAAGAATCTAAAATGCAAATTCAAATCAGTTAAACTAGGATATGGTCGGAAAGTGGCTGAAATAAAAGCCGAGGCTTGGGAGAAATAAGGGACTTATTGGTACATAAAGTAGGCACTATTTTTTACAGTTCTGCACAAACGTTAAACAATAAACAACTACAGTACTACATATTTTTAGCCACTTTACCCATCTGTTATGAAATGACTGAAACAAATCCTCGCATTTTTCATGTGAATCCCCTGTACCTTGTAACACTTTATAACATCCCAGAGCATTTTCAGAAACCTCTGGTGATATAATTATTATAAAGGGGGTTCCTTTGATGCCCTAGGGTATTTAGAGGTTTTCTACAGGAATTGAGTTTGTATATTTGTTTTATTAAAGGCTCTAAATTGATGGTCATGGTCATCAATAACAAAGGTTACATAAGTTGGTTTTAACAATGTTTTTACCAGCATATTTATAAAAATATGTCATCATTGACAAAAGTTATATAAATTGCAGTTTGAAATCTTTCTGTCAACTCATCTATAAAACCGTAAGTAACTATCAATTAAAGTTGTTGTTGAAGTGTTGCTATCAACCCACTTATAAAAACTTAAGTAACCAACAACAAATTTATATAAGATAAGATTGAAAATATTTAGAGGGACACTGATAAAAACTTGGGAACTCAAACACAATGGTTATATAAATTGGTGTCTGTAATATTCTTATGAACTCGTTCATAAACCGTTGTAAATACCACTGTTTTTACAACAAAATAATAATTTTAATTTATTTTGGCAATTATAATAACAAAACACCGGACATGAGTTTATATTTAAAAAAGAAACAAGATTACGATCATTATCTTGTTTTAATTACAATTAATCTGAGAGAGATAAGAGATCCAAATCTTCTCGAGATTAAGGTTGCAAAAACGCACCGTGAAACGTTGAGCGCACACAGTGCGCACGGCTGCTCTGCACACACTACCTTACGGCGGAGCGCAGCAGGGGCTGCAGATGGCGCAGTGTTCAACACTGCGCCATCTGCAGCTCTTTGTTCTGGCTAGCATTATGTTTTAAAACAGTCATAAAATAGTGTTGAACGAGGTAAACGTTGGTTTAGTTGTATTGTTTTTTTTAAGGAATTGTCATAAATTTTCGCCATTTTGGATTCCAAAAATAGGTTTTTGACCAAAATAAAAACGTTATTTATGGGGTTGAAACATGTGTTTCAGTCGAAATATTGCTTGTTTAAGGTTAAGAACAAAATACAAAATTCACGGTAGGAGATACGAAAAGGTTTAAATTAGGGTAAAGTTGCGCAATTTGACGCTTTGCTCAAAACCAAAAAAAAAATTCCGGGTAGTTCCGGAGACGAAAAAAACCGAAATCTTAATTTTTAGTTTTTATTTTTCTGCGCCGTTATTCTTAAAGCTGTCAAAAAAAGATCAACCTAGTGAGAGATCCGTTTTCGAGATTTGACATTTCAGTGCGACAGGAGCACTGTCAAGTTCATTTTTTCTGATGGACACATGCTTTTTTTCTCCTGCCGTTTAGTTCATAAAGGATGACAAGTACCTGACGTTTTCAGTTAATTTACCATCATCAGCTCAAATTCAAAGATTAAAAAACAAAGAAAAATACTTTTTTTTTTAAATATTAGGTAAAGTTATTTTCTTATAACAAAATGTCAAAAAAACTGTCATTTTTAAAATTTTAACAAAAGTACTGCAATCGAGTTTCCAAAATATCTTGTGTAAGTTAAAAGCAAAAATTAAATTTGGGCTGATGATGGTCAATAAACCCAAAACGTCAGGTGACTTGTCAAAATAAGCTTACAAAATGTTATCTGTCATCCTTTATTAACCAAAGGGGCAGGAGAAAAAAAGGATGTGTCCATAAGAAAAAATGAACCTGACACTGCTCCTGTCACACTGAAATGTCAAGTCTCAAAAACGAACCTCTCACTAGGTAGATCTAAAAAAAGTGCCTGTAAAAAGTTTTAAGCGTTTTTTGACAGCTTTAAGAATAAGGGCGCCGAAAAATAAAAACTAAAAATAAAGATTTCGGTTTTTTCATCGAATTGCAAGCAAGCATCAAATTGCGCAACTTTGCCCTAATTTAAACCTTTTCGTATTTTCTTACCGTTTAGGAGATCCCCATGGTGAGCATCGAATTTGAAACACCCTGTATAGACAAAAATGCTCATTGGGATATCAGCTACTACTCTCTCTCCCCACTCTGCTGCGTTACGTAATTTATGTATGGCCCCTAAGTTGGTTACATAACATTGTTGCTACTATTTCTAAGATTGTTGTCATCTAAACATGATCGGCATAAACATTATGAAATTCGACAGTATTTTTCGCGCCCAAAAAACCTCTGACCGAACGTAGGTTTAGGATAGTTTTCTTCCTTATAGTTGAATGAGAACACCTAAACCTGAAAACTTAAGTGAAACTTTCCTCTTTGTAAAAATATTCACGAAAGCCACACAGACACACAAAAGTGAAAATATCGAGTTTCTAATCAACACAGGTAAACTTTTAATGTCAGTTGACTATAAATTTTAACAATTTTGCAGAAAAAAACAAACTGAAAAAGTAAGATCCCCAGATTCGTTCTGCGAAATCCGTGGACGGATTTTTTTCAAGAATTGGGTCCCTGATAAGAATAACTGTTTTCTTCTTAAGGCTATAGTTTCTCCCCAGATTTTAAGTAAAAAAAGTACAACTGGCAACGCCTTGTTCTTTAATTTTCTAATCTTTTGCCAGAGTGCACAGGGAAAACTAAACATCAGAATTAGGTGAAATTTTGCTTGGGTGATCATTTTTAAATGCTTAACAAAAATATCTGAAGGATTTTTCAAAATTCTCAATTATTTTTTCTTCAAAATAAAAGCTCTGATGCTGTCATCTATCCTAAAAGCCTCAAAATAATTGCGGTTTAGAACAAACCCGATTTACAAAAAAAAAAAAAATAGAGAAATACTCACAATATCCTCTGGATTACATTTTTACTGTTTATATTTCCTTTTTTCTAAAAGCCTGTGCACTCCGGAAAGGAAAACCAATCAATCAATCACACTTCATTGAATTTGGGAGACATACGCAGTTCAAGTGTTGGGCGATAGATCGCAGAATTTATACGATTCCATGGTAACTGCAGGTGTTTTGTCAAAAAACTTTAAATCGGGCCGTAGTGGGACAGAAGAGTATTTTTACGTTTTCTGACAGACAACCATTCGAGGTTATGTTTATCTTTCAAAAATGTGTTTTCAAAAACATTGTTCTAAAACAAATACCCACTCCGCGTGTCGCCCGCCGAAAAAGGCCTAGCGCTGCGCGGGCATTACCCCGAGTGCCCAAGAGAACTTTACTGGCTCGCTGGGATTACTAGGAATTCGCATAGAAACATTCGGCGCCCATAACCCCACATAATTTTGTTTTATTTTTGTTTGTTATGTACAAGTGTACTAGTTAAATCTTGGGAGTGCAAAGGATAGATTTTAGAACCTCAGTTTCAAAAACACACGGATACTTGAGTACTAACAAAATAGGTCAGTAAAGCTCCATTTAGAGGTTGAAAAGACTCTTGCTAGTCATTGACGCTCCTGTTTAAAATAGAATAATACGATTATTTCGTCTAGCGTCAGTAGCCGATTTTTAAATCTGCATGCTATTAAGTTAACCTGTTGTCGGTATCAGCGGGAGTGTTTCCAATTCAATTATAAATGCACCTGTGAATGCAACCTTAAACACTACATCCAGTAACTTTAATACGAAGTTGGGTGCCGTTTTTTTAGCAGGTAATTCTACAATAAATGGTTTTCTTTTATTTTAGTATTTTACTTGGTTTTTTAGCGGCGCAGAACGCGAAAGTAATAATAATATAATAATAAGTAACCTAACCCCAAATTTTTGACCCGTTGCTAAAAAATCTCTGGTCTCCCACTGTGGATAAACATAAATAAAGTCTCCGCGTTGCCATGGAAAACAGATTCAATGCCGTAAAATTTTGCAAAAAAATCAGGTCGACATAGTTAAATTGATTTCCCGTACATTGTTGCTAAAAACAATTCCCCAGATTGTAACTACGACCTTAAACATGAAAATTTGAGTGAAACTCCTGAAACATGCGAGGATTTGTTCCAGTTATTTCATAACAGATTGGTAAAGTAATTGCTATGCCGACTTCATGTACCAATTGTACAAGACGTTTATAAAATTACCCTTGCAATCACCACTTTTTCTTTAATACTCTTGAAAGTTGACAGTCTCTTAAAAAGGCCTACAATAGGACAATGGTGGTACGTTTTAGGTTATGAAAGACGTTGCGCAATTTACTAGGGTGACACCGCAGCAGAGAATTCAGGCATTGAGGGTCTACTTGGAGAGTGTGACCAAAAGTGAGAAAGCGCAAGACGTATTGAAGCAGTGGGGCCTCTCAATTGCTAACGGTACGTAGTTTTTTATATTTCTTACTCAGATTTTTAAATAAAGTTAAATGTGACTGCTTTTACCGAGTGCAATCCACCTGAAAAAAATGTGAATAAGTATTCCCGGAAATGGTAATTTTTTGAGTACTGCGAGTACTGTTGTATTGCAAAAATTAGATTACTGTAGATGTATTGCGCAGTTAAGGGACTGTCAAGTACCACGAATTAATACTAAGCACTGCGAAGTAGTGCCAATTACTGCGAAATTCTACAAAACATACATGTATTCTCAAAGGTTTTTACTAGTGAAGTTTGGTAATGATGGACAAAAGCTGGTTTCCGTTTACATTTGTTTTGCAGTCCAACAAGTAAGGTTTGAATATTTATAAAATTTTAAACACTCAAAACACGTTATGTGTGGTCCGAAAAACCTGAAATTAACACTATAGAGTGGTCTAAATTTCAGGGGGATTGGGGGTTTTTGGAAACTAATATATATGTTATGGGCGCGATATATAAGAAATTAATAATGTTGAAAACCGTATGTCAGTATATGAACCCGTTTTTGACCTACGGGGTTTTTTTGAAATATGCGTTTTAGAATTTGGCCTCAGAACTTTTTTATTAATGAAAATTTCTTTTTGGTGTAAATTGCTATTTTATAGATTATTTAAAGTACACTTGATTTAAAAAAAACTCATACGTGCATTTTTTCCTATGCCACAAAATTTAGCTTTCCATTAGTGTATACTATTATAAGGCACCACCAGCTTAGTATGCCTGACAGCTTAAAATTCAGTGTGACATCCTTAAAAATGCCACAGATATCAACATTTACAAAAGTTCAAATTATCACTCGAGTTATAGAAGACGGCTGGTCTATAAGAAGAGCGGCCACCCATTTTGAAGTTGATAAAATGACGATAATGCGATGGAAAAAGCGCTGGATTGAAAATAATTCTACGGATAGGAAAGATGGATCAGGATGACCAAAAGTAAGTTCTGAAGTGCAAGATGAGAGACTCAGACAAAATTCTTTTTCAACGTCGGTTGGAGCAGCTAATGTAACATTATTTTCGGGTTCTTTAGCAACAGTAAATAGAAGAGTAACGAAATCAGAAGTCTCTTGTCGAGTTGCTGCAAAGAAGCCTTTTCTAACAGAAGAACAAAAACAGGCCAGAGTGATTTTTGCACTGAACAACGTTCTTCGTGATATTGACTTCTGGGAGAGGGTGGTTTTCACTGACGAAAAAATTTTTCAATCATCTTCAAGCAGCAGGAGAATTTTAGTTTATCGTCCACCAAATTCTAGATTTGAACCCGAATATACAAACCAAATTAAAAAAGCTGGACGTTTTTCTTTAAACATGAGGGGCTGGTTTAGTGCTAGAGGTTTGGGTTTTTTTTGGAGAATCGAAGGAAGATTCAATAGTACAGGTTTTACATGAAAATAATGACTTCTTTTATCAGCAGGACAACTTTCCAATACACACGGCTAATGTTGTTCGCCAATGGTTTCAGAATAATAATATAGAAATACTTCCTTGGCCAGCCAACAGCCCTGACCTTAACCCAATGGAAAATATATGGGGTCGAATCGTTAAAATAATATACCAAAGGAATTGGAGACCACGAAAAGCGATTCTATTTATCGCGCATTGGATCAGCTCTCAGAAGACCATCAGTATTTTCAAAATTTGACCTTTTCGATGCCCAGACGTTTGCAGCTTGTAATAGAGAAGAATGGTCATCCTATTAAATACTAAATTATTTATTTTAGTTCTTTTTTAAGTTAAAATAATCAGTATTAAGTTTACCATCGTTTTTGTCCTAATCCAAGTTTCCTATTCGTCAAATTGTTTTCCATCCAGCGCTGTTTTTCCATCGTATTATTGTTATTTTATCGACTCCAAAATGGGTTACCGTGCTCTTTATAGAACAGCCTTCGTCCGTTACTCGGGTGATAATTTGATATTGTTCAATAAAGACTTTACTAAAACATTATTTTTGCTGATTTTTTAGTATTATGCAAAATTTAATATAAAAATAAGGTTGCCTTTAATTTAAGTAAAAAAATATTTTCAGTTTTAGAGACCTTTTTTAAACAATATGACAAATTGTCGTACTTTTGAAGTTTCTAGGCATTTTAGATGGTAGTCCGTATATATTATACACTTTTAGAAAGGTTAATTTTGTGACTGCATGTATAGTCAAATTTTTTGATGAGCGGACTGACGTCATTTTTGCCTCTGAAAACGTATTTCTTTGTTGTCAACAGTTCGCATGTCAAATAATTTGTTGTTGTCAATTTGAAGTAACAGTTGGAACAATTAACAACATGACTTTTTTTACATATTTATTGTCACTGTCTAAAACAAGGCACCAAATAGAGATCCAAAAAAATGACGTCAGTCCGCTCATCAAAAAATTTTACTATATGCGTTTTTTTTAAAATCAATTGTACATTCTGTTAGTCAAACCAAATTTTATCCGTAACGTTTAGTTTTTGAGATATAACACTAAGTTGGCATATGTTTGTTAATTTTTTTCATTTTCTTAATTATTTTTTGTTTTTCTTTAGTTTCATTTTATCGTTTTTTTTGTAAAAGGTCTACAACAAAAATAAATAAGTAAATAATAAAAAATGTTAAACAAAATAAAAACAGATCTAAAGAAACTAACAATAAAATATCATGGGTCATCCCATAAGAAAAAAACTCAAAAACGAAAAAAGAAATTTGCATTAATAAAAAGGTTAAGGTCAAATTCGAAAACGTATGTTTTTCAAAAAGCCACCGTAACTTAAAAACGGGTTGAGTCCATAACATTTACATATACTAGTTTTCCCTTAGGAATACCCAAAACCCCTCGAATATGGAATTAATTCAAATCAAAATTTACTTGAAAGTCGACTTCGAAATTGGTTTGCTGGATGCATATAGGTTGAAAGTTCGTTTTTTTTCTGCTTTGAAAGAAAACCAAATTAAAAAGTTAAAATACATTTTTTCTTTATTGCTGTTCGCCTCTAAATCAATTTTTTTTCGGTTTCTCCTCCAATGTCCAAAACATTAAGTGTTTTGATTATTCGTTTTTCAACAGACAAATAAGTAGCATTATTTAAAATAAACTATTATATCTATGGTTGCGGCACATAAAATAAATTATTAAACATTTGCAGGAAACATGGACCTTCAGGCTCGCCAGTTAGATAACGAAGATATTTATTTCGGAAGAAACTCAGTCAAATCCGCCGGACCGGGGGCGGATTGGAACAGAGACCTGGCCAATAATACAGTAAGTTTAGCTTATGATGATGATGACCCAATGATCTAAAGTTTGCAAGTTTTTTTCAAGTTAGATAAATGCTTCTAAATTTACTAATATAGCATTCCATAACTTACTATTAACAAGCTTATTAGCACACTTGATCTGGGAGTCTATCAATGGAACATTAGATAATGACATATTTCTGAAACCAGTTTGCTACAAAGCTCGTTAAAAACTACTCTGCTAACAAGCGATGTTTTCTTCTGGGGTACTTGATCAGACCCCCCTTTCAACTGTCAAAAATTAATCTATTTAAATAGCAGAACTCTTGATCCTTACTGTTGCTAAAAGCGAGACTACAAGCTGTAAGCCCCAGACACACCAATGCGTGCCCATCCTGCTTCCAAAAATGCACCATGTGATGAGACATGCCTTTCCACTTGTTTTAAATGCAGAGTCACATGATGCGGTTTTTGATTCAGGGTGGACACGCTAGGTGTGAACCGGGTATTAAGATTCTTTCTATACGAGATGTTTCGATGAAACTACCAACGAATTTAGACAGAAAAAATTGCATATTTTTATTCTTATATGTTCTTTTTTTGTATCTTCTGGTTTAGTGTTTTAAAACATTTCTCAATTGTGGTAAGGGATTTTCTTTAAAAAAAAGTCGATTTTTTTTTTAAAATTGGTCTCTTTTGCCATTTTTTTTTGCAACTAAAACTAAAAGCCACTAAGACGTCCCGATCCCGATGCGAGTCAGATGCTTACTGAGTCGGTTGTGGCCGGTCAGTAGTCCAATATCTTTTCGTGTCCTTCCCAGGAACCATTTGAGTCTGGCCGCGTCCGGTCCGTCGATGAATTCTTTGGACTGTCTGCATCCTCTTTCGTTTTCCCAGCAGTCTGCTAGTGCATCGTTAGCCCATTTATTGAGTCGACTCGTATTGAGTGCTGGCCCCGATCCGAGCGAGGACGTAGACCCCCGCCCTGTTGTTTGCCTCTCCGATAGCTTGGAGCCATCGGTGTAGCATATCATAGCGTTTCTTTCGAAATGCTGGTGAAGGTTCTCACTACCAGAATTTCCTATCGGGAATTACAACTTTGTACCTTTTATTGAATCTCCAGGGAATTCGGGTTGCAGTGATCTCAAAGGACGCAAGTGGCATCTTCCTGGTGGCCATTTGGACGACCCTTAGGCGTCCAACGGTTTCCCCCTCTTCCTCTGCATTCCCTCAGACGCAGATGGGTCGTCATGGCTTCCTTCTTGATCCAGATCCGAGACATAATAACTGTCGGACCTAGATGGCAGAGTTTGCTTCTTCAAAAGATCAGAATCCCGCCCCTGTTGTCATAATCCTTTTCCCCAAAGTCACATTTACAAAGTTTATATGGACGTGAACTGTATACTGTAGCGTAGTATCCTTAACTGGTAACGCAGCGAGTTTTGCCGAATAAACCCCGGCGCATGGGGATAGTAACGTACGCTAACGGTACGGCTCCCGAACGACCTAAGTTTCTAATATCGAATTGTTTTAGGTAACAGGTCCGGTCGATCTTAACAACTGGGTGGTGTTTTTCACTGCGCAGGATCAACAACGCGCCAACGAATTTGCGCAACACATGCAAAGGCTGGCCCAGTCCATGGGTTGCCATATTTCCGCCCCGAGGTTGGAAAAATTACCCAACGACCAAACGCAAACCTATGTTAACGTCGTTAAACAGAAGCTCAATCCAAACATACAGGTAACTAGTATTTTATACAACCAGTGGCTAACCAGGTAAATAGTAGTTTAGTGGCTATATAGTAATTTAGTTTCAATCAATGGCTAAATTTTTAAATAAGAATGAATAGTTTGCTTTAATACTGCAAGTATCAGTTTTTATCATACATTTGACTAGAAAGTCTTTAAAATATTACACAATACTTAGCATCAATAACTAATAAAAATGAAGAATCAAATTTTGCCGCCATGAAACGTTTTTACATTTATCAAAATATTTTTTTTAAACCACCGGTGTCAAATTAGTCGGAATTGAATTTTCGCTCCTCACAATTGACCAGAATAAGCTGGTTTGTAAGTGATCCATGCGGGAAGTCTGGAAGGAATGGATGTGTGTCCCTTGCCCCCCGCAATGGGACAGTCTGGTACACAGACGGCTCAAAAATAGGGACAGGTCGGGAGCGGGAGTGTATTGTAAAACCACGGGGGCGAAGTACCACTTCTCCCTAGGAAGGTACGCGACTGTTTTTCAGGCTGAGGTATACGTCATTCTGATGTGTGGATATAAAAATGTGGAAATGTTCGCTTTAGGCAAGGATATCTACATTTGCTCAGATAGTAGGGCTGCACTGTCTGCTATCAGATCGGACAGGGTTAAATCTGCCCTTGTATTGGAGTGCAAACGTGTCTTGACAACTATGGCAAGGCACAACAAGGTCAATCTCCTCTGGGTCCCAGGACATGAAGGTGTATCGGGAAATGAAGAGTCCGATAGATTGGCTAGACAAGGATCATCAACCCAAAGAAATTAAAATAAACTAGAAGGCACACTCCATATATTGAAAGTAAATTTTCCAAATCAGTAACCAAATCGAAGGAAATTGCTGAGGAACAGTTATGGCAACATTGTAGAGTCGCGTTCTAATTGGTTCTGAATCAATATTTAAAATGTGGCGGGTTCATACAGTTGTGTTGTTTACCCGTGAAAAGATAGTTCCGGCGACTTTTGTGCACTTTTTTCACCTAACGCACAATTCTTATGCATTTTTATAAGTCTTAAAACAAAAATATAACAATAACAGGAGGCGTACACGAAGGTGGCGCGGCGTTTCGATGCATTTGTTGCTAATACGGGCGCATACTTGTACAGGTAGCGTTCAATTGTTTGTGTATAGATGTCATTTGCATTCTAATTAAGAACAATAGAGTAACATCTATACACAAAGTATTAAACACTACCTGTGAATTCTTTTAGCCAAGTGGGCGCACATAGAACGAAATATCCATCGAAACGCCGCGGCGTTGCGCCACCTCCGTGTACGCCACCGGTTCATGTATTATTGGCGAATGCGCTATCAATTTAGCAAAAATTTTCTGATAAATAAAGGGTTTTACGAATTCCGGTTTTGAAAAATAATGGTTTGACAAATTCTGGGTTTTATTAAAAATGGGTTTTACAAATTTCGAGTTTGATATTGAATGAGTTTGATGAACAATGGTTCGATTAAAAACGGGTCTTATAAATTTCGAATTTGTTATCGAATGGGTTTGAAGAAATAAGCTTCGGATAAAAAATTGGTTTAACAAATTGCAGCTTTAGTAGTATAGTATAGTATATTTATTTATCTTTTTGCTACAATTTGTAGATAAGACATGTCAAACTTAAGCTAAAAATGTATAATAATCATAAATTACAGCACAAATAAAATAAAATATAGACATAAATGTATAGGAGAGAATTCATCCTAAGTTGAACTTGTAAATTGAATAAAAAACAAATAAATAAAAAATTTTGTTAAAAAAAACCGAAATGTAAAACAAAAACAAAGATATGACAAATTAAAAGTATATAGGACGGCACAACAGAAACAGACAAAAATAAATAGATTTAAAATAATAGATATGATAAAATAAAAATAATAGACTAGGAATTCAACCCAAATGAAACTTGTTAATTTAGATTTTAAGTTTTTAATAAACAAAGGCACAATACAACATATTAAAAAGGTTAAATATAACCGAAAATAAAATTTCTGTACATAATAAAATATCTATAATTCAAATATTAATTTAAATATTTTAAAAATATATGTAAAAGTATTTCCAATTAAGTTGATGTAAAGTTAATGAATTCATTTTTTCATGGTGAATCGTTGTTACGATGGAAATTTTTATTAAATACGGTCTGATAAATTTCTGGTTTCTATTGCACCAGTCCTTTTCATTTTTATATCCTCGGAAATAATGTTATGCACATTAGTTTCAAGACTGCGCCAAAGAGCGGTGGTATCGTTCGCAAAACACGTAAGTTTGCAGCAAATAGGAAGTCCTGAGAGTTATTCCACAAGTTTGAAAACAACAAAGGGTCAAGGACTGATCATTGAGGAACGCCTCTGTGACATTATGTTGTTTCAAGATACAAAGACAAGGAGTTCTTGTAAAGCCTTCGAAAAATCACAAAACGCCGCCACTACAGCGCAGTGGGTCGGAAAATCATACAAAAAACTGGAACACTGACTTGCTGTGATCTAAAAAATAGCAATATCAAAAGTATCAACGACGGCTGATAGATAGCGTAAATGAGTAAAAAACGGACTTGGGATCAGTTTTTTTGAAATCGTGTGTAAAAAAGGTTTTTTTTGTACATGGCTGTAACATGCAAACAGTGACTAAAAAAAAACTTTTGTTTTTTTTTCAGGTCGCCGTGTTTATTTGCCCATCAATGCGCAGTGACCGCTACGCAGTAATAAAAAAAATATGTTCCTCTCAATTGCCCGTCGCCTCGCAGGTTATTAATGGCAGAACGTTGTCCAAGCCGGACAAAGTGAGATCCATAATTCTGAAAATTGCTTTGCAGATTAATTGTAAGCTGGGAGGCAGCCTGTGGACGGTGCGGTTCCCGTTTAAAGGTAAGAAGAACAATTTGTATGGGGGTCGTTTTTTTGACGTTTTTATTAGATACTTATTTTCACATTGTTTTTATATTTTGCACATTTTTTTTTAATATTTTTTCTTTTTATATTTATATATTCGGGGTAACAAAGCATGGCTTAAACTTTTTATGCAAAGGGCGACAAGGGTTCATGTTAAGTTTTAATTTTACTTTCGTGGGGGAAACTCGCTGCTTTCAAAAACGTACAGTGATTATCAAATAATTCTCAGCGATTCCTAGGTGATTTCCAGTGATTCCTAGGTGATTTCCAGTGATTCCTAGGTGATTCCTAGTAATTCTCAGGTAATTTCCTTGTGATTCGCATCCAAACGCAACCACAACTTGGCCTTGCCCATATTTAAATCCAAGATGGCGGAGAAAATCAAATGCCTTCCTTTTTTTAAACCCCTTTTTGTTATATGTCGCCATTTTTTTTTCCAAATACATTGTTTTGTATGTCGAAAATTAATATTTATATCTAAATAAAAAAACAAGTTTGAAAAAAGGTGCATAAGGTTAATGGCAAAGCCAATGATTTGTTTTTCTTCATGCTTATTTATCTTATAAGAACAATTTGTCCAGTTTTTTCAGTTCACCCTGTATGTTCATATAATATATCTTGGTTGTCCAGGTCTACTATATAGTAGTTATATACAGGGTTCCTAAGATTTTCCTTAGGGATAGGATTTCAATAAATCAAACAGAAATGGTATAGAAAGTTCTGCGCGTACAAAAGAAACAGGTATATTGAGCAATGGTGCCAGTTTGTTATTATCTCCGGACTGCTTTCCTGAGAAAAAATTGTCGCCACTCTTTCATTGTGAGCATAAATCATAGTTGCAATAATAACCGTTGACAAGATGTCTGCAAATTCCGCTAGATGGCGGCCACACCATGAGATGATCGAGAAAAGCTTTTTCTTGCTTAAAGGAGGCGGCAGGGTCCATTATTTACGATACTGAGCGATAAACTCGTGAGGTTGTTAACATTAGAAAGAAATATCTTCGCTTTTAATTAAATTTCTTTCCATTCTGTTCTACTAGTGACATCTATCCGGAAACGGCCAAACCACGCAGCTAGCACTAGCAGCCAAAGAAATCAATAAACGGCCCTGTTTTTCCTGCAGAGCTTTTTGCTTGCGATATTATTGATTTTAAATAAAGCTGGCCCTACACTACATTTGATATTTTCGAGGTGTTTTATGACATGATCTCGAAACATGTAGCGAACCAATTCTTCAAAACTAGCGGGATGGTAAAAGCGAAAAATAAGGGGCTGCCAATATTTGTAACACCCAAAAAAGGGGTGAAAAGATTTATTTTACTCTGTTTCTTTACAAAAAACGTTTTTTTACGAAAAACTTGAGCTCTGCCACTTTTTTCATTTTTTTCTTCAACTTATTTCCCCCATGGTCATACTCTACTTTTATTCGACAAAATTTAGAAACAGAGACGGGATCAGTTTTCCTAAAACGGGGGATCTTGGTTTCGAGTGAGAAGATAAAGGGCGCCGCAAGCAAAAATTTTAGAAAAACAAAGCACGAAATAAAAATGGCGCCGCTTACAATTTTTTTTCAAAAATTACGTAATTTCGGGAACGCAAAGAAATAGGTCTAAAGAGTATAATTTTTAAGAAAAAAATATCAATTTTCTCGCCCTTCTCCACTGGGACTACAGGGGCCGTGCACAAATTACGTAATGGTCATAGGGGGGAGGGGGGGTTACAAAACGTTACGTAGGGGGCAGGGGGGTTTTCGACAGCGTTTGCATTTGTGTGAAACTAAGAAAATTTGGAATGAAAATAAGTGAAAAGTTTTTTTTTTTTGGGGGGGGGGTAGTGGTCTTGAAATCGTTACGTAATATTAGGGGAGTGGCGTGCCAAACCGTTACAAAACATTACATAGGGAGGGGGTCAAAAATTGGTAAAATCACCGTTACGTAATTTGTGCACGGCCCCACATCTGACTGTTCCTCGGGGTTGACGTTCGAAGGCGTCAACCCGTCCTATTTGCTTGATAAAGTTTCTACGGAAATATCTCAGTCGATTTCTCCGGCCGTGGTTAGGTTAGGCATTTTCATGTATCTCAGTCCCCAGCCTGTAAACAGTGCGTAAGGACAATGGTTACAAAATGAAAAGCCGAAAAATATTTTTTTTTACGATATCTTTCATCAGTTTGGTATGAAAGTCGAGCAAAAACAATTTTTATTCCAGTCCTAAAGGTATGAAAATGGTTTGTCTGCGTTTTATACACGGCTGCTTGGATAAGGATTTGCTTAGGAACCCTGTATAAATGGTATCAAAAACAAATACATTAAAATGGGACAGCGCCGTACCAGAAAAAAAATGCACTGAAGATGATTTTTGTCGGGATTGAAACTTATAATCAAAATTATATTTTATTATCAAACAAACTTAATAAGAAACTAAAATATGAAGTAAAACATTTTGGTCCGTGGTATCTACGAAACGAAACGTCGGATGAAAATTTCGAAAAAACCATTGTGTTTTTCTAAAAAGGTTGCCACAGACATGTTTTTTTTTTACAGAACTCAAGTATCTCTTAAATTAAGGGAGATATCATCAATTGGTAATTCCGACCATTTTTAACCTTAAGCACCGTTAAGGGAGATATCATCAATTGGTAATTCCGACCATTTTTAACCTTAAGCACCGTTAAGGGAGATATCATTAATTGGTAATTCCGACCATTTTTCAACTTTCCCCTGTACTCAAAAACTACAAGGGACAGAATAAATCTGTTAATACCATTTCTTAAAACTCAAAGAAGTAGGACATTAATGCGAAAATCTTCAATAGAAACCAATTGGGAAATCAATTTAACCGTGGCGACCTGATTTTTTTGCAAAACTTTACGTCATTGCATTTGTTTTCCATGGCAACGCGGAGAGTTTATTTATTTTTGTCCACAGTGGGACACCAGAGCTTTTTTTGCACCGGGCCAAAAATTTGGCGATAGTTTACTTATTTTGATTTCGCATGCCGCGCTGCTAAAGCACATAAGTTTTTTTTACTTTCGCTTCCGTGTAACTCATGATTCGTTGCTGTAGCCCGAAATTGCCTTGCATCATCATTACCGCCGCTGTACGGTACCACCGCGCAAATAAACCTTTAGGTCCATGTGACTGCCTGTTTATTTTTCAGGCAAAAACAATAAGTTTTTCTATTTGTCCCTCGGTTTTTGCTAATATAGTACATTATTTGCCTCTTGGTGTGCTTAAAGACTCCGAAAATATGCAATGGATCAAGAAAAAATAAAAGGAAGCAAATTCTTAAGGTAAGACCTCGGGTTGACTATACATTTTTTGAATAAGTATTGTTGTCTTTATAAGAGTTTTTTCCTTGGTTTTTCCTTGGAAGGTAATTATGCACTATACGGTTTTCTGCCATTTTTTATTTTTTATGAAAAATTCTTTATGGGGGCACCTACTAGGGCCCCAAATCCGGCTGCGCCCGATTTTTTTTTTTTAAGAGAAAAAAGGGTGCCTGGAGGGGGGTTGTAATGTTTTTTTCATTATTTTGGGTTAGACTGTGTTGGATTGGGTTGTTTTGGTGAAAAAAAATTTAAAAAAAAAATCAAAAATGGCAGAAAACCGTATACTGCATAATTACCCCTTGAAATAACTATAAGGGACTAGGCAACGTTGTTAGGTACTCATTTTTAGTTTAAGGAAATTTCTTCCTTCTAGATTCTTTTAAGGTGTATTCAGAGTTCCATAACTATAGCAAGCATATGCTGCTGTCCTCAGTTACTACGTTTATATGCACTTAAAAGCGCTTTTATATATTGATGGTTTCTAGGCGAATTCCTAGTAATTCCAGCGAGCCAGTAAAGTTCTCTTGGTTCTTTGATAAACTCGGGGTAATGCTCGTGCAGCGCTAGGCCATTTTCGGCGGGCGACCGCACACGCGGAGTGGTGTCATATTCGTTTTTGAAAAAATATTTTTGAAAGATAAACATAACCTCGAATGGTTTTCTGTCAGAAAACGTAAAAATACCCTTCTGCCTACTGTGGGCCTTGTTGACAAAACACCTGCAGTTGCCATGGTATCGGGGGCTTTAGGATAGTTGGGGGCTTTAGGTTAGAGGGCGCTTTGCTTATCTTGATTTCCCAATAGAGTTTCCCATTGAATCGCATCGAAAATGGGACACCCTGTACACCAAAATCGGAAACGGAACTAAGTTTACTGTCAAATATGATTGTTTTAGCTCCAAAAAAAAACGAAATATATGGCAAACTTGTTAAAAAAGTCCTTTTTTAAATTTTATGTAAGACAAAAAATTGTTCTAGAATTTCTTTTACGTCTGTATAAAACTAAATTAATGATGATTTAATAGTAATAACAGCAATAAATTGCTGGCAAAAACTAATAAAAGACTCCTAATGTTTTTTTTTTAATTTCTCTTGTGGAGCATAATGGAAAGTTTTGGAGGGAGGATGTCCTTTACTCCAGAATAAAAGGGTTTCTTTTTTGCATCAATAAAAGTATCCACTTATTACAATTTTTACATGTAAAAAGAATCAAGAAATATAATTATAAACAATTAAGTTAGTCTAAAAAGGGCACATTTAAAACGTCATTTTGTTGTGAAAAAAATTGTAAAAAGTAACTTACTAATAAATTTGGCAACCGCCCATACAAAGGTTTCTCCATAAACATATTGAGGTATTAGGTAACGACAAGAGTTTTTTAATAGTTAAAATTAATAATTTTTGTCAAAAATTGCTTGCTTTTTGGAAAAATCGAGAAAACAGCAACCCGCTGATTTCCACTTTATTAGTACAGTCCATTCCATTTTTATTTAGACAAAATATAACCTCACTTTCCATAGAACAAAAACCAGATTTTTAAGTTGCCAAAATCAAACGGCCCCACGGCACTATAACTACACTGCTAACTTTAAATCACAGTGAAACAGCAAGATGATTCTTTATGGATGAAAAATATATAATAATGTAATATGACTGTTAAGGCGGCCATGATATTCGTTTTTATTTGTACACCGAACATAACAAAGAAAACGCGATGCTGACCCAATATGCCTGAGGGAGACCCAGACTGGTGAGCGAAGTCACCCAAAAATTAATGAATTCAAACTCAATTTAGACGTTTAAAAACGCTGGACCGGCTTTATATTTTGCGTATTTTGTATTACAAGCTTCTATTTAACTTTACCTCAATGTATTGTATGTTTATATGTTCGGGTCAAATCTTGCAACTGAATTTTGACTAACCTCTACATGTCCGATTGAATTCAAATTTGGTATGCGATTATAGTTCCGGTGACAATACAATAATATGGTATTATTAGGCACCCTCTGGAGGGGGGAAAACGGCTAAGTTTTTCCGATTTAAACCAAAATTGGTATTCGGGGGTTTTTGGGGATAAGGAATACGAATTTTCGAATACGAATAGTCGTGTTTTGCTAAGAAATTTAAACTGAATTATACACATCCACCTGTAAATTTGGTATGCGGTTAAAGTTCCGGTAACAATACAATAACTTGGTATTATTAGGTATCCCCTCTCTCCCTACGAGGGGAGTGGAGGGGAGAAAACACCTAATACGAATTTTTTGATCAGATTTTGAAAATTCAAAAATGGTGGATTCAAGATGGACGATTTTTATTCATGTTTTGCTAACCAATTTTAACTGAATTATACACATCTGACTGGTTTCAAATTTGTTATGCGTTTAAAACTCCAGTAACAATACAATAACTTGGTATTTTAGGCACCCCCTCCCCCCCACGGGAGGAGTGGAGGGGGGAAAACACCTAAGTTTGTCCGATTTCAAACAAAATTGGTACACGGGGTTTTTTTTGGGGATAAGGAATACCAATTTTTGATCAGATTTTGAAAATTCAATATAGCGGATTCAAGATAAACGATTTTTGGTAATCTTTTTCTAACCAATTTTAACTGACTTATACACATCCGATTGTCTTCAAATTTGGTATGCGTTTATAGTTCCGGTGACAATACATTAATATGGTATTATCAGGTACCCGTCTCCCCCTAACGAGGGAAGTGGAGGGGGCAAAAGATTTGGTTTTTTCGATTTTAATCAAAATTGGCATACAGGGGTTCTTAGAGAAGGGGATTATGAATTTTTGATTAGATTTGAAAATATCAATATGGGTTCAAAATGGACGATTTAGAGTACAAATCTAAAAATTAAAAAATAATTTTATATAAAAGTTAGTTCACTAGCATAATAATAAAAGCGATGGGCACATTATAGAAAGTTTGACCATGTTGACTCGAAAAATTTATGGTATTGATTATATGATTGTTCACAAGAATCTGAATTCACTATAATGCAGAGAAATGCAAGGGTAAATAAATTCAACCCAACTCGACCTAATTTACGGCCTCGCTTTTATTATTATGGTATCAGAATGCTAAAAATTATTTTCTACCTTTTAGTGAACTTTATATTACATAAAAGCTTGTATTTGAAAAGCATTTTTTTATATAAAATTATTTTTTAATATTTAGATTTGTACCCTAAATCGTCCATTTTGAATCCGCCATATTGAAATTTTCAAATCTGATAAAAAACTCATAATCCTCTTCCCTAAAAACCCCTGTATGCCAATTTTGGTTGAAGTCCGACAAGCTAAATATTTTTCTCCCTCCGGTTTCCTCGTTAGGGGGAGATGAGTACCTGAGAATACCATATTATTGTATTTTCACCGGAACTATAAACGCATACAAAATTTGAAGGCAATCGGATGGGTATAAGTCAGTTAAAACTGGTAAGCAAAACATGACCAGAAATTGTCCTTCTTGAATCCGCCATACTGATTTTTAAAATCTGATCAAAAATTCGTATTCCTTATCCCCAAAAACCCACGTATACTAATTTTGGGTTAAATCGGACAAACTTAGGCGTTTTCTTCCCTCCGGGGAGTGCCTGACATTAACATATTATTGTATTGTCACCGGAACTATAATCCCGTACCAAGTTTGAGTTCAATCGGACTACAAGTTAGTCAAAATTGAGTTGCAAGATTTTTACACGAATATAGAAACAGATATAGATAATAGAGGTGAAGTTAAAAGCGTATGATAATAAAGTTAATGAAATTAACTCTGTGTTTCGGACTTTCATTGTCTATATTTTATTTATACACGACGTTTCGATCAGTACTGTAGTAGTAGTACTACGTGTAGTTTGCACCTGAAGACGATCATTAAATGAGTAAAAAAGACTTGAAAAACAACTGACCAACACCAGCTTACTAAAATTTATGGTACATAGTAATGAATAGAAAAACAACATATAGATTTTATAAAAATTCCTTATGAACCCTCAAGTCTAGATATTATTTTACAAAGGTTTTACAACTGTTCTAACAACACTACATAACCAATTAAAGGTTTTTATCGTTTTTATCTTCCCTTTGCTTGTTATGTATAATTCTTTTTCTTTTTAAAATTTATAAAATGGTGTTTACCAATCTTCTAAAATAAATTAAAATGGAATTGAGATAAGTTGAAGCAGGAATATGAATATTTATATACTATAGTTTAAATAAAAGCTGTTTTTCCAGTCATCAAACTCTGATAATCAGCTGCGGTCCCGTGTGTACTGTATAGTTTTCAAATACACTCAAAAAATTTTCATGGGCTTCAAAAATACTTGAAAAAACGGGGAAAAAAATATTCATTTAAATAACACTTTATTTTTCACATGTTTTTTGCTTTCTGGGAGAAATATTGAATTTTGTTCTTAACCCTAAACAAGCAATATTTCGATTAAAACACATGTTGAAACCGGTAATTATGCAGTATACGGTTTTCTGCCATTTTTGATTTTTTTTTTGAAAAATTCTTTATGGGGGCACCTTCTAGGGTCCCTAGGACCCCTAATCCGCCTGCGTCCGATTTTTTTTTACGAGAAAAAAGGGTGCCCAGGGGGGGTTGTAATGTGTTTTTCTGATTGTTTTGGGTTGGTTTGGATTAGGTTGGGTTGGACTGTGTTGGTTTGGGCTGTTTTAGTGAAAAATTAAAAAAAAAACAAAAAAAAAAAAAAACCAACCGGCGCAGACGGATTTGGGGTCCTAGGGACCCTAGAAGGTGCCCCCATAAAGAATTTTTCAAAAAAAAAATAAAAAATGGCAGAAAACCGTATACTGCATAATTACCTTGAAACCCCATAAATAACGTTTTTATTTTGGTCAAAAACCTATTGTTGGAATCCAAAATGGCGAAAATTTACGACAATTCTATAAAAAAAAGCAATACAATTATACCACTGTTTACCTCTTTCAACACTATTTTATCAACGTTTTAAAACATGATGCTAGTTGGAACAAAAGGCTGCAGATGGCGCAGTGTTAAACACTGAAGGTCCGTTTCTGCGACCTTAACATAGTTACCATTGTTCTCTTTTCCTAAATGTATTCGTCTGAGAGAGATCCAGCATACTACACATACCAGGAAAAATACCCGCCTGCACACCCTTCAACCCCGCATAACTGTCAGAGGTAACTATCTCAAGAAGATAGTTAGATTGCGGGGTCGAAGGATGTACAGGCAGGTATTTCCCTGGTATGCTGGATCTCTCTCAGACGAATGCATGTAGAAAAAGAGGATAATAGTAACTATGTCAAACTCGCAGAAACGGACCTTGAGGCTGCGTTCCGTCGCGTCGTAAGGTGATGTGTTCACAATTGCCGCCCTACAGCCGTGCGCACTGTATGCACTCGAAGTTTCACGGTGCATTTTTGCGAACTTAACACGGTTACTATATTGTTTTCTTTATCTAAAACCCGGTTCCCATCTATGGGTTCTTTATGCGTGGGCTCCCCGAATCAAAAAACGGATCACGTAGTCTAAGCGAGATTTGCCTATAAAAGTTCATGTCGGTCCACGTGATGAGTTTTTTGAGTCAGGGTGGCCGCGCATGGGAAACGCTGGTCGGAATCGGGTGTAGAATACATTCGATCCCGATATCTGTAATCGAAAACGATCTCAAGAAGATTTGGATCTCTTATCTCTCTCAGATTGATGTAATTAAAACCAGATATTGATGGTATGGTATCTCGCAAAAACGCGCCTTTTGATGTCGCAAAAACGCACCTTTTAAAGTCGCAAAAACGAGCCTTTTGATGTCACAAAATGAACCTAAAAAATTTTGTTTGTTTTGTTATAAATTAAAATTGTTTTTTTGTTGTAAAAACAGTGGTATTATAACCACTATACAAAGAAATTAATAAAAACATTATAGAAAGAATGGGCAAAAAAGGTTTATGAATGAGTTCATAAGAATATTACAGGCACCAATTTATATAATTAAGTTTTTATAAGTGTCTCTTTGTTGTTGGTTAATTAAGTTTTTATAAGTGAGTTGATAGCAACATTTTAAAATCCAATCTATATATCTTTAATTGATAGTTACTTAAGGTTTTTTAGATGGTTAACAGAAAGATTTCAAAAACCAATTTATATAACTTTGGTCACTGATGACTAATATTTTTATAAATATGTTGGTGGAAACATTGTTAACACCAATTTATATAACATTTGTTACCGATGACTTTAATTTTTATAAAGATGTCCGTGGAAATATTGTTAACGCCAGTTTTATGTTACCTTAGGGTACCATCAATTTAGAACCTTTAATAAAACAAATATACAAACTCAATTCCTGTAGGAAACCTCTAAATACCCTAGGGCATTAATGGAACCCTCTTTATAATAATTATATAAATTTTTGTCACCAGAGGTTTCTAAAAATGCTCATTGGGTAATTAGTGCGGAAAGTGATACTTTTACGCACGGGAGGAGTTCGGGCCGGAAAGACACTTTTGCAAAGGTTAGGTACAATTTTTTTTCTACGAGTGTTTATGATGACTTTCTTGATCAGAAAGTAGTTTTTAGAACACACATTTCAAACTCAAAATTTAGAAATTTGGTCCATAAAGTACCATTTAAAAAAAAATTGCGTGCGTTAAACGTTTTTTCACGCACGCTATGACAGTTTTTTATGCACGCCGTGTTTATTTTTTTACGCACGGCGTGTGGGAAGTTGATATTTCCACATTAAAATTGATATGTAAAAGTAGACTTTTTCACACGCATTTGCGAAGTAGTTTCTTTACCTATTTAATGTCAAGTGACCTGCAAAACTTTATTAGAAAATTAGCATAGGTAAAAGTATTTTTTTAGCATGGCGTGAATTTTAAGTCTAACTGGAGTTTTTAGATGCATTTATAAACTAGATTAAATTAAAAATGGAAACAAAATTATTTTTTGGTTTTATATTTAAAAATACCAAATAAATATAACCTTAGGCAGAAGCTTTTTATGCAAGTAGGAAATTGTTGTACTAAAAACGTGTCAAAAGTGCCTTTTTCGCCCTTAAAGGTCATCGTGTGCAGAAAAGTGTCACTTTCCGCACTGTTTAGGCAAATTACCAAAAAACCAATGTTGAAAAAATAAGCAAATTCGACTAAAAATAGTGGTATTTCGAAAAAGGATGATACCTATATTATAGATACTATATGACGGTTTTTCTTTGTGTAAAAAAAAATGGAATTTATACACTCTACTATAATTTTTATTAAATACAAAAAAAATCTTTTGTGGAGTATCTACCTATGTAAATATTATAAATAAAAAGTTGTAACAAACATACATTGTTTATCCTATGTCTGACATAATAATGTTTCATATTTATACCGGGAACGTTTGTACTATTTATAAAAAAATCTCAGCAGAAAAAATAAGCTGACTACAGATAGTATTAAAACTGTGAATGTAGTTATAAATAATTATCATACGCACACATTTTTTTGCTACTCATATAGGATATTTAAAAATGTCGCAGCTGGGGTTGGTTCATTATACCAAATATAGTGTAATTAATTATAAGTGCTTACCATATTGTTTTTATCACAAATTCGCAAAAATATCCCAAAAAAACTTATTTCTTTCCTATATTTATTAATTAAATTTTGTATTTATTGCAACACTAGTTGCACTCCTATGGCGGCCTATCACAAGATGGCGTCGAAAAAACATATGATAACAAACCTGTGAAATGTTTGGTTTTCACCTGCAATCTCCAGTTTTCGCCACACTATGCACTTTGCCACATCACTTTTGCCACAAACACTTAAAAAAATATTAAAAAACTCTCGATTAATCTGTAAAATATACCAAAACCTCGATTATGCTAAAGCTACAACTCCCTAGAGAAATTATGAATGGAGCAGCATACACACGTTTACATGGCTGACCCGCCACAAATGCGAGGTTGTCACATTGTTGTAGGTTTTATAGAATTATATATAGAATTATTCTTTCGGCCAAAATATCAGGTATTTTATATGATATTTCGATCGAAAAAATGAGGTATATTTCAAGTACCATAACATGTACCTCCACATTATAAATTCTTTATTGATTTAAAATTGTGAAGATTCAAAGAATTTAAGTGCAATTATATAATATACCTAAATATCTTTATATATTTAAATAATAATAAGGTATTTCTCCAAAAAAAAAACCGGAGAATTAGCATAATTGCATGTAAATGATAAAGTTATAAAAATAATATGTTTTTAAAAACATTTTATTCAAATTGTTTACCTCTTGTCTGATCGCAATTGTGGTAAACATAATGTCTCTATTTAAGTTATACCTTTATGGAAAATTGGTAGATAATTAACAATGCAAGGATTCTTTGTTCTTGATGTATTTTTGCCATATTTTATGTTTAAATTAAGTAAAATAAAGTCTTTACTTTGGCTATAATTTGACTTAGGCATTTAAAAAAGTCAGAACAGAATTAAATTCAACGTCAAATTTGAAATTTTTTGAAATTTCAAGATGGTTAAAGTTGTTTTTTTTTTAAGTAAAAATAGAGCCTAATTAAATTATTTTTAACGGTTTTTTTTCACCATCGATTTTTATTAGTGACTCATTTTTTTGTTTGAATTGGATGAAGCTTTTAAGAAAAAAATAGTTCTTAGGCCAGTGGCGCACGGAAAAAAAGTTTCATGAGGGGTAAAAGATTGCAACTTTTTAAAATTACTTTACTTTGGATTTTTATAAAACGTCATTTTTGACACTTTTTAAAAAATATGGAGTATGTTGTTTCCACACATGTTTTTTTTTTTAGATCAGACCAATTGGTTCCAAAATTATGGGCACTCCAAAAAGTCTTAATTTTTTGTGGTCCAGATTTTTATCTTTACAAAAAACTACAAAATGTATAATATAAAATTAAAAAAAAAAAAAATATATTTCTGAAAGAATTTTAGAGATTTGTATTTTTTATCAGTCATCATGCCTTAAATGGCAGGCGACAATTATTAAATATTATTGTTAAAATACTATTTTTTTACAGTTTTTTAATGTTGTTAATAAAAATGGCTGAAATTTACTTAAACCTAAATTTTAACAGGTAATGTTATAGTATTATATATCGGCTACAATAAAATTTTTATGGTTTCATTATATGGGTCGTTCTTGAAAAAAGGTAACATTTTAAGTGGTAATTTAAAAAAAAATTATTAAATTTTGCTGTAGTTGGTTGGACTAAAATGTGCTATATGGCCGAAATAACAATTTACTAGTTCTTGAGTTATTTTTAGTTTCTGAATTCATCTGCAACACAGTTGATAGCCAGCTAA
This sequence comes from Oxystoma pomonae, assembly GCA_963921995.1. Taxonomy (NCBI): domain Eukaryota; kingdom Metazoa; phylum Arthropoda; class Insecta; order Coleoptera; family Brentidae; genus Oxystoma; species Oxystoma pomonae. The sequence goes on from OY998164.1 coordinate 40,507,864, forward strand.
TACCAGTTATACCTATATTACCAAAATCAAGAATCTTTATAGCTGGGTTGTTCTTGAAAAATGGTAACATTTGGTGTAATAGTTTTTTACTTTTTAAGTAAATATAATGTCTCTATATATAATATGCCCTTTCTTGATTTCTTCTTTTCTCCCTTTTGTCTATTTCTTTTTTCGTTTCTGGTGCTTTTACCAAACACTTTCTAGTTTTTGCCATTTTTTTTTCAAAAAATTATTGAATTTTTAAATTTCACAGGTGTTATCAATAAAATATTCTGAAACATCACACCAGTGACGTTCACACTAGTGACATATTTAGCAAAATGTCTAAATAACAAAAAAATAAAAAAGTTACTACTTTTGTATTTTAATGTTAATAAAATCATACTTAAATCACATTTTTGAAAGTAAATATTTTACCATTTACTCTTACTAGAAAACACGTGTGACATTTATCTCGGCCAAAACGTTATTCCTGTTTTAAAACCACCAAAAATCACAAAAACTGAATTATGTAACACATTTCAGGTTACACTCCTAAACTGTGTCTTCCGTGCTTTTCCATTTTCAGGCAAATGAGTTGGGTGTTGTATGCAGTGATGACAGATTTAAAAAAAAATCTGTGACTGCATGGGATCACACGAGTGACACCAAAATGAATTACACGTGTTTTTTTTTTGTTATTTGATGAAGACAAAAAACTTATTTTTTTTAGGATTTAAATTTTTGAGCTTTTATATATCTAAATCATTATCTAAATAAATTTTATTATCCTAAAGTGTCTTTTTGTTACATCTGAATCTATCAACTTTTAAAATTACAGATCACACCACGTGACATGTCACATGGTGAGAGCAACTTTTTTTCCATGGAGACATTTCTTGGAGAGTTCACTACTGCTGGATAATGTTAGCCTTTGAGTATACTAACTATCCTGCTACTTTGTTTTCAAAAGGATAAGTGGTTTTAAATTTACAAAACAATTACATGCAATGTTACCCTTTTTCAAGAACGACCCATATAGTCCAATTTTTTAATGAGCGGACTGACGTCATTTTTTTGGATCTCTATTTGATACATTGTTTTAGACAGCGACAATAAATATGTAAAAAAGTCATGTCGTTGATTGTTTCAACTGTTACTTCAAAGTGACAGCAACAGATTATTTGACAGGCGAACTGCTGACAACAGAGAAGTACGTTTTCAGAGGCAAAAATGACGTTAGTCCGGTCAAAAAAAAATTGGACTATAGCACATCTTCCTCCTAAAATCAATAATTTTTTATAAAAGTATTTTTGCGATATCTCCATAGTTACTGATAAAAAGGAAAATAAAATACAAAATTTCGTAAAAATGTCCTGTACGTGACGGTGGAATTGTCGAATACTAGTTATTTTTCTGCATACGTCAATGCATACATTAATTAAATACTGTTAATTTTTTTTAGGATGGATGATATGCGGCATAGACGTGTATCACGGGTCCCCACCAAACTCCGTGTGTGGATTCGTCTCAAGCTTAAATGAGAGTGTGTCCCGGTAAGTTATTAGCCACTTTAAGTTGTGCAAAACATGAAAAAGTTAATGTCTGATTTTGTCTTCTTCTTTTATTTAAAAAAAGGAATCCCGTCTTTGTCGGCCGCACCTTCGTTTTTTTACCAAGGCCACGTTGACGACGTCTGTACCCTCGTTAACTTACGTCTAGCGAAAGAAGCCCGAAGAATTGCGACCCAAAATTATTATTCCAGACTCATTTAAATACTTAACATATAAAATGTTGAGTAAAATTAAGGATTTTTTTTCTAAATAAAATTATTGAAGATACATTGGCAAGACCATGTATTATTCCTATAAAATAAACTAAAATAAAAACATGTCCATATTCCATTTATAAAGAAATACCCATAATTCATAAAGTGACTATAGTCGAAATTATACCCATTTGTAGTGACGTCATAATGGCAGCCAAAAACGTATGTCAACCGATTTCTTTTCCAACAAATGACTGGTGGCTGATTAACGGTCATACTTTTACTATAGGGTGATGGACATAATAAAAAATGTCATTTTAACTTTGAGTATATTAAGGTGTCTAAAGCTGTCTATGCATGATCTATTTATCCGTGACCTTATCAGGGTTGCCACAATCCTTGAAAACCGGGAAATCCGGGAAAAAGTCGGGAAATTTACTAAGGAATCCTTTAATTTCCCAGATATTTTTGACCTGGTTGAGATTCCCTTGTACTTTTATAAAGTTTACATATAATTTTTTTTGTCAGCCTCTGGAGCGCAGGGGGTAGCGTATTTGCCTGCCGCACAGAAAGTCCCGGGTTCGAATTTCGGATAGGATGGATATACTCTATATACTTTGCTACATTGGGCATTGATCCTACTATGGATGAAAAGTCCCGTATAAATTTCAATGAAATTTTCTCCTGTAGCGCTACCTTTCGATTTATAAATAATATAGAATATACTTTTATAATACATTTAAAATTTTGCGGTTTTTTTTTTTTAAATTTTAAATATACAATATTACACACTACTTTTTGTAAAATTTTACACTCTGCGGTATTTGTTTCGATCTCGATATGAGATAATTTTTTTCAGTGTGCAATCGCCCCCCCCCAACTTACCAAACCCAAAAGTTTTAACAAAATTTGCTATTAGTGATCGCTATAATATCATTAATTGTTGCAATTTTAGTTAACAGTTTTTATCAACAGCATTCAAAACATCAACAAAATATATAAAACCGAGACTAGATCCCACCCTAACTCGGCGTCAGATGTAAATTTTTGTCGAAACTACATTTTTTGGGGTTTTCGCCACTACGTTAAGGAAATTTTTTTCAAAAATATGTTAAAACCCACTGCGTAAATTCCTAAAGAAAAAAATTTGTTGGTTGGTCAGTGGTTTTTAAATAAGATAAAAAATTTGCCTACACACACGCAAATCCTAACTTGAATCTAAGTACTTATCTGACGTTTTGGCAAAAATTCTACTGCCGTTATCAAAAAAGTTTATTCTTTTCAAAATTTTTTACGATTCTTTTTTTTTAAATGTCTGTCTGTTGTCATACAACTGACTGACTTTGACTGATGTATATTTCAAATATTAACTTGACAGTTTGGTGTGGCGATAGTAGCCAACAAGGTATTGGGTGAATTTAGTAAAATTTAAAATTAAAATTCTATAATTTTGTCTGGTTTTTTTTGTAATATACTGGTGTCTCCCCACAAGACTCTATGATCATTTTCAAAGGACTGGGAGAGGTCTAAAATTTGCCAACATTCTTTTGAAAATGATCATAGAGTAATGTGGGGAGAAACCAGTATATTACAAAAAGAACCAGACAAAATTAAACGAAAAATCAAAGAAGCAGCCGCCTGCCTGCAGTGCTATGATATCGGGATTCTTTTTAATAATTTGGGAAAAACCAGGAAAAAGTCGGGAATTTTAACTAGGAATTCTTGTGGCAACCCTGCTTATAAACTAAGACTGGGTACCTACTTAAATTACCCGAAATAACACGATCCAATTTTATAACATTAAGGTGATTTTGGTCAGGTTTTTGGACAGTCTGTCACCCTTTCCTTCTTTCTGAGCAGGCGCAGTAGCGCTTTGCCAGTCTGCCGCCTTTATTAAAGGTAACTACAGGCGCTAATTAGTGCCGAATCTACCTTTACCATTAAAAAACCAACCAACCAAACTTAGCGTGATTCTGTACAGAACATAAAAAATATTAACAATTTAATTTACTTGTTTAAGACAAAAATACCATCATGATGAATAATTAACATAAATAAAAAAAAAATACTTCCAAAAAAGTTGTCAAGATAATGTAATTGTAACAAAATGGCTCAAATACTTACACAAGAAATCTCAAAATAAAATTAGTGTTGGCTCATAACCTTTTCTGGAAGGTAAATATTATTTTTCTTTAGCCACCCGATTAGCCTACCCAAGTAACATTTTTGGTTAAAATTTTTTCTTATGAAAAACTGGGAGGTCAAAAAAGAGGGAAATTTCCCGCCTTTTTACCAAAGTGGGGACAAAAACCAAGGTAATTTGGTGGGATAAAATAGGTAATTAATTTTTTTTCCTGAAGGTGAATTTACTCAGAGGACATTTTTTATAAACTTTTGGGACACATGTACACATCTGCATAAATGCTCCACCTAATTTGTGTCCTATTGTACACACTGCCTTCTCAGTGCCCTCTTGTTTGTCTTGACTGAAACGCTCTCTACGTGTAAGAATAGAAGGAGATGGCCTACAACAACTTTGGAAATAAAAAATGGTGATGAAAAATCACAGTTATATTTTAATCATAGAGGTTAAACTACTATTGTAAACTATTAATGGGAGGAAACCGACATGTGCCGAAAATTTTGTTGTTGAATTGTTTACTTTTGCTTCCTTCCATAAAATTTACGCGCCCATCGAAACATGCAGTTTTAACAAAAAAATCACCGAAAATTATGCTTCGGGAAAACACTAATTAAATATTATTTCCAATTTTTAATCATAATTTAATATTTGGGTATGAAACAAGTGTAAGTAAATCATTTCCATACAGATTTTGTAGTTTTTTAAAATAAAAATAATAAAAACTTGTTAAAAAAGAGAAAAAAACATGGCGCCTTACCTTTTTTTGGCGACCTTATTAATTTTGCATCAAGGACGGTTTATCCATTTTTCGAATTCATCACCGCAGACCCCCTGCCCATTGTTCGGTTGTCAGTTGTCATGTTGATTGTTGACATAAAGGCGGATTTACGCTGGTGAGCAATCGAGCAAGCAAACAATTCAAAAAGTTCCATCATATGGGAATACACACAATCGTTTACGCTCGCAAATGTCATAACTGGTTTTTCCTATCGCTTTTTATGATAGGAGGGTAGGTATCTAATAGATACAATAATAATTAAGGAAATATCTTATAATTTGGAAATACCGAGAAGGAACATGAAATTTATGATTATTGATTAATCTAAACAGCTGATCATGACAGTTCGTTAGAGGACACGTGACGTAAAGGAGTTTTCTTGTTTTCTACCAGAACTACTTTCTTCCCATCAAAAAAAACAAAACTGAAGTTTTAACCTAATCAAATCTTAATATTCCATATGGTTAAGTAAAATAGAATAATGTTCCATAAAGTTCGAACATATTTTTAGGTTGTACTTATTTGGTCAAAAAGCCAAATTTTTGTCCTGAAAGTTAATCCAAAAAAAACCCTAACTTTGAGGTATAACTGTAGGTCAAAAATAAGCAACTTTGAGTTCAGTTTTGAACCAAAAAAGTTCTTAACATTGAGGGATTTCTTCAGGACATTATTAAAAACTTTTGACAAGCAAAGTTGACGAAGAAATGCCCAAACAAGGCGGGGACCTCAGAGTAGAATCTCAATTCAAGTTTACCATCAATTTACCTTCTCTTTTAACTTTATATTCATAACAATGTTACAAACATGATACGAGGAAAATAATTCGAAAAATATCCTAAAAGAAAACCTTTAAAATGTCGTGTATATAATGACCGTTTCTTAAGGTTATTTGTTCCAATTTAAAACTTAGTTTCAAACCTCAAACTACAAAGTAGTTTTCTGCAGGAAAACGGGGTATGTTTTGACGTATGATTGGTTATCTTAACATTCCAACTTCCCAATATGCCCTAAAATGTTACTTGGCTCTGCTTGGTCCTAGATCTTCTTGGAATCTCTTCTGATATATGCCAGAATGGTAGCTGGCGTGGTCCATGATTATTAAGACTGGAGGAAGATTCGGAACAAGCTGTGTTTGAAACCAATTTTCAAATTTTTTTCTTTTTCATGTTGTCGTAATAACCCACTGTTGAATGTTAAATTAGCTCCTTTAATAAAGGCATCTTTTTTTCCAGCGTGGAACACAATATATCGATGACCTGAAAAAAACGGAGATAACTTACTTAATTTAAATTTAACCCATATTCTGTAATACAAACTTATTTTTAAAAAATATATAAACTACCACCAAATACATTCTCTGATAGTACATTTTATATTTTTTTAAATAAAAGGGGGGGTCAATCAAGTTGTTTAAAAGGTAATCCGTGTGCTTGGTGTCATCTGATCCCTTGCTAAAGATCGACGTCTCATCTATGAGAACTATACTGGACCTAATTATTTAATTTTAATGTACTTTCTTAAAAAGTTTATTCTTTTATGGACAATGTCTGGGAAGTCCATTAAGTCCATTAAATATTTTCAACTGTTTGATTTCTTCCACTTAGAGAACATACTGTTCCCTGAACTTTTGCCTTATTTTTGCCAACGTCACATTCTTTTTTGGCGTACATTAAACAAATTGTTTCCCGAATTTCATTATGTAAATAATTTGTAATTTTAGACTAGTTTGCGAGATTAGATGCGTAAGTTTTGTCTGATTTTATTCCATTTTTCTTAATATTTGCAATTGTTGTGGGACTTAATTTGGTTGCTTCTGCTGTTCGCTATATTATATTCTTAACTTGAAGGGCGGTTCCGTTGCGGACTCGGTCTTTTTCCAGTTAAAAAAGCTAATATCTTTAAAATTATTAGCTGCGTTTGCTCATTATACCTATCATTTTTTTCGAGGCATTCCTTGCTTTCAAAAATAACTTTGACAACACACTGACAGATTTATGTTTTTGAATGAAAGTGACGAATATTTCAGGTAAAAATATAGAGGATGTTTACCTATAAAAAACGAACAATAATCAGACGCCAATTTTTCTAAAAATTTGTTGTCACTGCCATTTGAAATGTACCAAACAGAGATAAACAAAAATTAAGTCATGAAGGGAAAATTAAGCGCCCTAATAATCGTGAATTTGTACCTCCTTGTCTTTATAACATGTCTAGGTTTTTAAAGCCGCAGTAGGCTTCAAAGATCTCCCCACTACTAACAAATAAATCGGACGAAAGGATTTCCGATATATAATAATAATTTTGACTTTATATCTATACAAAACATACATTATGTTCAAACAATAATATCTTTACCAGATTATAATTACATAACATTCTAAAATTTAAATTCATTAAAATTTCTTACTTATTGTTATCGTTTGTCAAACTATTTTTTTTGAAAAGCACACAAGAAATTAACTGGCTTTTCAAAATAAAAAAAACTTGATGTTGTGTTAACTAGAGAATATAATGTTAGATCGGTACAAAAAGTTTTGAATAAATTAAATTAGAAAAAAATAAAAAATAATGGTGACATGAACACAAATTTATTTTTTTTTAATTCAATTTATTTAAAAGATTTTTTATACAGGTCTATTTAACATTTCATTTTCTGTTTAACACAAAATTAGGTTTTATGTTCTATTCTGAAAAGCAAAAAAATAAATCGAAACTTATAAAATTTACTCGAAAATTTAATAATAGCAAAAAAATATAAAAATTTACAAACAATAACAATAAGTAAATATTAAAAGAAGGTAAAGATATAAATCATTCATCAGTTAAGTTAATTTCTTTATAAATGGAATATTACCGCGTTTACATCTAAGACTCTCTCAATTAAAAACTGGAAGTAGAATATAGGGTACACCACAAAAACTTAAAAAAGTTTTTAAATTGCTGCAACTTTTGATCCGAAAAAAAATTGTAAGTTTTCTACCTAACTGAATACAGGAAAAAAGGGTACAGCAATATTCTCTGATCTATCAAAGGCGTTTGATTTCGTGGATCACAGTGTTTCAGCAACTGACCTTGGACTGGTTTTGCTCCGACTTATCTGAGCGATCTTAGTTAAGTTAGTAGTTTAATGGCAATACAATATTTTAACGTCCTATTAAGACACCTGCGCAGGTATTCTTAAAAACTTGAGAAGTGAGTAGTCCCTAAAATTCGAGGAAATGTGCGAAAAAAATATACACACAAAAGCCCTGTATGCAATTTTTCACAGTTTTTGTTTTACCAGAGGTAGGCAAATCATATTTTCCTCTCTTCCTAGTTTTTTTTCATATTTGCATGTAAAACGGATTTTATGAAATTGACTGATGTTTTTTTGTCTCTTTTTATAAGTTCCCCAGACAGTTTTTGAAAGAATGATTTTTTTTTTGGTTGGTAAAATATGTCAAGCTTTGACAAAAAACAAACAAACAGTGAATATACACAGTAGATAATAAACATGTAAATAATAGGTAAAGTATAAAGATAATGATCTATATTTTTGATACTCTTTTTCTTACAATAAAACACGGAAACATAATGTGTTATTTATTAATAAATTACATGCTAAATGCGTTATTTTGTACCTACTGCTTGTAGCTCACTTACCTCGCAAATTCGTTTTTTTTAATTTTTTTTTTATTAATTTTATTAATTTTCCAGCTTGGTAAACCTATGTTTTCTTTCCACTTTTCTTTCTCCGTTGGACAACGGAACAATACAAATTCGTCGAGGCACGTGTTTCTACAGCAAAATTCCATTTTTACATCGGAAGTTTCTTAATAAAAAATGTGACACTGACAAAATTATTTATTGTCAGGGGTTACCAACTATTATTGCCAATACACAATTTGATTTTAAACATTTTCCTAACAACTGTCAAATCCAGTTGCTCACCTCTGGTAAAACAATAACTGTCATCGTATACAGGGACTCTAGTACTACCTATCGAGATAAAAAAGAAATCTCTTTCTGATTTCAACCAATGGCAAATCTCGAAGCTGTCTCGAGTTGCCCGAAACCCAATTAAACACGATCCGATCAATTCGCCTCCTCACACTTTCAAGAATAAGCATCCTAGGAGGGCGATTTTCACCTGCAGGGATAGCACTACTGCACAGAATGGGTCTCTCAACCTTTAATGCGCGGTATATAGGTCAAGTTGTCTGGTAACCTCTACGAGTTTTCCAGTCTTTTCCTGCACGGTCCTACGATGACCCCATTCCTGATATATAAGGCTGATTCTCATGAGATGTCTACTTTCCAAAAAAAAGGAAGTAAAAATAAAGATCACATATTTTTGGTTAATTTTGGATATTAAGGTTACACCTACTTTTTATTTGAAAAAACTTGACGTTTTAAAAATATATTATTCACGGAGTTGAGAAAAGATTCACAAATAATTAAATATATTAATGAATTATAATTGTTTTGTTTTACAATTAAATTTCTGTTGAAAAGGTAGGGAACTTTATTGTTTTAATTAAAAAGGGCTAACACTGACATTTCTAAATACTTGTACAAACCGACATGGTGAGGAAAGATTCACAAAAATGATAATTGTGAAATATTCATTACATACATTTTGAAGATAGCTACAGATAAAAGACCAAAAGGAAATTTATGCTTAGATGCTGAGAATGTTTATTATTGTATTTAAGAAAGACGAAAAAATTGTGTGAATGTTGAAATTCACGTAAATGAGATTCACGGAAATGAGGATTTTTAATAATTTTATCAAATTATAAACATATTTTATAATTTAAGAACATTAACTCTGCAAAAATTGGGCTATTATCATAAGAACTATTACTACACAAAAGAGAAACAAAAATTTGTTTAAAACTTACGTATTTTTTAACTTACCTATTTTTTTAACTTTAACTTTAATCACATACATTAAGATTCGATAAGAAAAAAAATCAACTCTCTCTACCTATATCTAAAACCATACTGTTATGCTGTTCAAGTGGGAACCTAAAGTGTCTTAATTGGGGAGAAAATTAAATTGTTCTTGACTAATGGCATGTATTAGAGCTTTAATCAGCTATTGTCACATCACGCAAATGATAAACGTAAAATGGAACAGCTCTATATTTCGACAAATTAAGTAGTTTTACATATTTTTAACTGTAATTTTCTTTATTTTTGCTTTAACATAATCCTTTTGGTTTAACGTAATCCTTTTGGTATTGATGTATGAAAAAAAAGTAAGGAAATCAATTTTATTTTTCCTTATTTTAATAAAAAGTGGATTGAACTCTCAAGGTGAACAGTCATGGAGATGATATTTTTAGGGTAGAAATGTTTAAATTTGTTTTCCGAGTACAAGACAAACAGACCTTTTAGCAATATTCTTTAATTCTTTTGCACACTTTTTACCAAAAATACATGTTTTTTAGCTAGTGAACAACAAAAGTTGATATCTCCTGAGAATCAGCCATAAACCATCGAAAATTCCAATAGTACCACAAAGTGTCCTTCTTGAACGACAAATCGACATTTTTTCAAAATCATAATTAAAAAAGGCCTCTTGTTTAGTTTTTGTTACAACACCCTGTAGAGATGTCATAATAGTCCAAAACTGTCTGTGATTGGTCCAGTTGAATTATCTGTTAAAATATTTTGCACGCAGGTGGTATTCTACCGCGCTGTTCCAGACCAAAGAGCTTGGAGATTTCTACAAAATGGCGTTCACCAAGGCCCTGGAACAATATAAGAACGAGTGCGCAAGTTTCCCTTCCAAGGTTAGTCATCAGCACAGTTCATATTCAACGCAAAAATAAATAAACCTTAATCTCTATATTTTTAGAATCATACATGCTTTTTGCTTTCCGTTCCGACTTGTAGAGACGTTTTTATTTAGGAATATTTTATACGAGGCCATTCATTATAACCCTTTCCTGAGGAAAAGTTTTTTACTATGGGTCAATAGTAAAAAACTTTTCTTCAAAGAAAGTTTATAATGAATGGTCCTGTACGTAAGAGTGCGTTTAGTGATAAAATGTCATACTTTTTATAATAAATGGTCATAAAATTAAGACAATTTTTTTCTTTTTTTAGGTTGTCATAATCCGTGATGGGGTGAGCGACGGTCAGTTAGACCATTGTCGTAGATACGAAGTCTCTCAGTTCGAGAGTGTCCTCGAGCAGTTTAAGTTGGAAACGACCATTTGTTTTGTGGTCGTGCAAAAACGAATAACGACGCGCATGTTCCATCTTAAAAATAGTATGTATGCCATTTGTTACTACAGACATATTTTTAGTAATTCCTTAAAATCTGTTGCACTAATAAAAACGCATGAAGCCATTTGGAAATCTCCTGGGAATATCTTATCTTTTACATACCAAAAACTTTGTCTTAAACAGTTAAAAAAAATTAACATGGAAAGAAGATTGAAGAAAATATCAACAAGCATACATGAGCTAAATAAATCATAGACCGATTGATCATAAAAAGTTCGTCTCGCCGTTCTTTTATCTAAATCTTCATTCTTCAAACACGTTCCTGTGCCAAACTCGGAATTTATAATAGCCTTCTTTTTCAAAACCATTGTTTGTCATCGCTGTCACAGTACAAACATGATAGTCAGTTTAGCAATTTCTTGAAAAATAGCTCACTAATAAAATTAATCGAACCCACCCAAGTAACAATTTGTCGACGCAACAACGTTTCCAAACGCAACCATAACGTTGCGACGTGATGCTGTAGGAAACGTTTTGTCAACCCTATTTCACACCAATTTGGTAAATACTTTTCGAGTTGTCTCAACGTTGCACGCAACCTTTGGTATGCATTCAAGTCAAGAAATGACCAAGATCACAACCTTGCGTGCAGCGCCACCTACAATAAGTTATTTGTTAGAAGTGCGCGAGGTGTTTTTTATTGCCCAAAATATAACCTTAAGTCAACATTTTATATTTTTCTCCGCAAAAAAATCATCTATCATAAGATTCAGAGTAATAATAATCAATATTTTTCTAATTAATAATCATGAACAAGATGTACGATAAACTAAAATTCTCCTGCTGCTTGAAGATGATTGAAAAATTTTTTCGTTAGTGAAAACCACCCTCTCCCAGAAGTCATTATCACGAAGAACGTTATTCAGTGCAAAAATCACTCTGGCCTGTTTTTGTTCTGCTAGAAAAGGCTTCTTTGCAGCAACTCGACAAGAGACTTCTGATTTCGTTACTCTTCTATTTACTGTTGCTAAAGAACCCGGAAATAATGTTACATTAGCTGCTTTACCCGACGTTGAAAAAGGATTTTGTCTGAGATGGTCAATAAGTCTCTCATCTTGCACTTTAGAACTTACTTTTGGTCGTCCTGATCCATCTTTCCTATCCGTAGAATTATTTTCAATCCAGCGCTTTTTCCATCGCATTATCGTCATTTTATCAACTCCAAAATGGGTGGCCGCTCTTCTTATATAACTCGAGTGATAATTTGAACTTTTGTAAATGTTGATATCTGTGGCATTTTTAAGGATGTCACACTGAATTTTAAGGCATACTAAGCAGGGCTGCGTTCAGAATGCCAACACCAGTGTAAAAAACGCACCGGTGCGTGGTGTGTCGCCGTTCAGGAATATGAAAATGACCGGTGCGTCTCATTTTCGTCGTTCAGGAAAGGTGGTGTGTCCACTGGTGCGTTTATAGCGTCATTAGCAAGGCCACTAACATGCGGCAATAAAGGTCAAAATTGCACATATTTATGTCTATTTTAGTGAGCTTATCACACCACACCGTCACCCCAGTTTCGACTTGGGCGATGGTTGGTGTACTTGAATGAGGTTATAATATGGTGAAATTTGGATAATTTTTAACGACAAGACTGTTTAAAAATTTAATTCTATTCAATTTTTTTTAACTAACTGTATAATATATGATTTTTCATGATTTTTTTTTCTAGGGTCGTTTTTAAGCCAATACACCTAACAAGTATAGGAAGTAAAAAAAAACGTGACTTTTTTTATTTTTCTTTCTAATGTGATATCTTATTAGTCTAGTATATAGGTATACTTTATTTATAGGAGGTCTCAAAAAGTTCTTGCTGATACTTGATCATTTTCAAAATTTTGGGATGTTTTTATGGGTCATTCAAAAATAAGAGAGGACAAAAAGCCTACTTTTACATTTTTCTACCCACTTGTTGCGCAAAAAAAATATATTTTTTGGGTCATTTCTTATTAGATCATGTCACATAAGAAAAGCAACCCCAGAAACCAATCGAACTTTCGAAAATAAGAGGAAACAAAAAGCCTATTTTATCATTTATCCCAAAATCCCCTTGTTTTGTTTTTGTAAATTAGCGGACATTGGACAAGAATGACAGATTATAGGTGGTGTGCACACTTGCGGACACACCGAGTGCGTGCACTCACACCATGGTGTGGGCTTCTTGAACGCAGCCCTGCTGGTGCCTTATAATAGTATACACTAATGGAAAGCTAAATTTTGTGGCATAGGAAAAAATGCAGTTTTTGCAGTTTGAGTTTTTTTTGAAATCAAGTGTACGTTTTAACGGCTTTCTGTACACTAAAATCGGAAACGCAACTTAGTGTACTGTCAAATATGATATTTTTAGTTCCAAAAAAACGCTGGACTGAAATATATGGCAGATTTAGACAAAAAAGTTCTTTTTTTTTAATTTTATATAGGACAAAAAATTGTTGCAGAAGTACTTTTACGTCTGTATACAACTAAATTAGCTACTAATAAAAAACTCCTAACGCGTTTGTTTACATTCTGTTTGACAATATGGCTTCAAATTAAAACCATTTGTCAACCAAAAAACGTCCTTTGGTAACGGGTTCGACAGCTGCTTTATCAAAATGCGCCTAATGTCAACGTACCAAAATCTTTTCCTTGGGTTACAGCTGACAGACTGCCAAGTCAATTTCATCTGTCCGCGATTAAAAAAAAAAATGTTTTTTGTTCGATGGTTTTTGCCAAATAAAAAAAGTGGAGCCTGTTCCACATTCATGGGAAACGAGGGTCACCTCTATTCGCCGGCACCTTTGAGGTTGTTGAGAAGACTTCAGTCTGATGGTACCGGAGCTCTGCTCATGAAACAACTACCTACCCGTGTGTTGTAAAGTAAGAGTTTTAGTTTATATGCGTGCATCATTGACAGCTGATAAAACCTGAATAAAAAAGGCAGTTACAGAGGCTGCCGGTGTGAGTAAAGTTATAAAATCCTAATCTGATCAAAGCAATAGCTGCAAGAAAATCAGATTCATTCCCAGAAAAAGTTGGTAAAAACTGTTGTAGGCTCAACACACAGACAGAGGCACACATATGGAATCATTATGCAAAGTTAGTGGACAACAAGAAGAAACTTCAGGAACACGACATAATGAAGTCCCACACGCACACCTGATGATGGTAACAAAAGTCCAGATGTTCTTGAGAAGCTTAAAGAACTTTGCAACTTCATAGCTGCATGTAAGTACTACAACTTTATTGGTTTTCTTTTATTTTTAGTAAACACCCGGTATCCATCCGTTTGATTTTTATTGACAACTGTCAAGACTTAAATGACAGATTCATATGAGAAACGGTCGAATTCAATTTTGAAGGTTAATTTTCTATAACACAATAACTTCTCTTATGTGTATATCTCCCAATATGAAAATTCTTTTATAAAGCTTTAATCATGATCAACACTAATCGGGGTTTGAAATGGGTCTTGACAAATAAAGTTTCAATATAAAATGTCACATTTTAAACACCAATTAGTATCTAATCATGATTAATGCATCATCTCAGAATTTTTGCTTTATGAGCATTAAAAGCATAGCTAAGCAGAGCTGAGTACTGCTTTTTTGTTTAATTTTCCTTAACTTTTTTTTTTTTTAGGTGCGAAGAAATTGACAATGGATATAAAACTGGATCACCTTAAAGATAGATAATTGATAAAGAAAAAGATATTGAGAAAAAGAAAAGACCTGAAGTTACACCGAAGGCTGATGAAATATTGGATCTAAAGAGGAAAACAATACTTTGGATGAAGAACTTCAAAAAGAGGATAATCCTTTGATGATTTAAGTAGATACTGGTGTTTTTTTTATATAGTTGAGATTTCTAAATAATACGTAGATACACTACCCATGCGCTATATGCCACACTACCCAAATAGATACAATATTCATCCCAGGGCTGGCTCACAATGGGGGCTAGCACCCTCTTAGTGCTGAATATTGGAGCTATGTTAGTATTTAGGAATTTGTGTGAGTACCTATACTGTACGTACTAAAAAAGCTTTGTAATATTTTTTCAAATTAAAAAAAAATATTCTTTTTTTTTTTGTTTAGGTTAGTTTTATAGTTCATAGTTCATAGTTCTTTATTGCCATGTTATTTATACATATAAAATACATATATATACAGGTATCGTCAGCCTAATTGAATATTATAAAGTTATAGATTAATAAAATAAATAGGTAACATATTAATATAAATATAAACATCCATTGGAAATTGTCATGGTATTGTGGATTTCTTTTTGAACAAAACAGAAAATTAAGCGTATAAGTTATAATTAAATTGTACAAGCAGATTTTTTTTTTTTGCAATAGACAACGTACTAACATTTAAGTGTACAAAAAAATTATTTTATATTTTGACATACAGGATTAAAATAAGATAGGAACAGCATTGTTACCTGATGAAAACAACATAGATTAAAATAGGTATAAAAAGGAACAAAATATCTGTACAAGCGATTTTCCTAAAATAAATCAACATAAAACATCAAAATGTAAATAAAACAATTCGTTTATACAGAACGACAAAATGGACATACACGTTTATGTATGAAAGAAAAAACAGAATTCAAATTAGAGTTTTACCTGGTTTTCTTGTTTAAAAACTCTTCAATGGAGTACGGTTCAATCTCACAGATGTACTCAAAACAATGTTTTTTAAACGGTTTGACATTTAAAATGTTTTGAAACTTTTTTGGCAAATGATTGTACAACTTTAGCGAGGTGTAGATGGGGCCTTTTTCTGTTGTTTGTAATCTATGATGTGGGTAGATGTATAGTTCATTTTGATTTCTTGTGTTGTATGTGTGGTTAGAGAGGTATTGTTTGAACAAATCGGGATTTCTTTTTAAGAAAAGAAGGCACTCGAATATGTAGACGCCGACAACAGTTAAATATTTGTTTATTTTAAAAATACCACGACAGCTTTCTGATACTCCCATTTTAAACATTATTCTAATTAATCTCTTTTGAACCTTAAAAACATCTTCCAGATGACTGCTACTACCCCATAGTGTGACGCCGTACCTTATGTTTGAATAAAACATTCCGTAATATATTGATCTCATAGAATTAGTGTTTCCAAATGTCTTTACCAACACTCTAAAAGCGTAGCACGTTCGACTTAGTTTTTTACATAAGGTTTCGATATGAGCGTTATATGTTAGGTTAGTATCTAGTGTTATACCCAGTATTTTTGCAGTTTCTACAAACTTAATTTTGTCGTCCTTAAAGGTAAGTGTGTCGAGTTTATTAATATTAATATTTGAAAACAGCATTAACTTTGTTTTTTCCGCGTTTAGTACTAGTTGGTTTTTTTCTAGCCATTCATCAGTTTTTGTAAGTGTAGTCGTTAGTTTGTCTTGCAAGTCATCATGCTTACTTATTGGAACAATTGTATTTCCGTCATCCGCAAAGTTTACCATGACGTTTGTTTTTTCGTTTGTGTGTATTAGGTCATTGAGGTAGATAATAAAGAGAATAGGCCCCAATATGCTCCCTTGTGGAACGCCGGTAGTTATCGCCGCAGGCTCCGAAAGCACTGTGTTGTTGTCTCTACTTATAATGGTCCGCTGATATCGTTCAGTAAGATATGAATGAAACAGATCCTGTGGAACACCTCTAACCCCATACGCATTTAGTTTCATTATAAGTATTTTGTGATTAATGGTGTCGAAAGCTTTCGAAAGGTCCAGCAGCACACCACAGGCAGCAGATTTTGATTCCAAAAAACTTAAAATAGTTTTATTTACGTCTAATAGTGCTGTTTCTGTGGAACGTTTTGGTAGAAATCCATGTTGAAAGTTGTTAAATAAGCAGAACTTTTGAAAATAATTTAGCAATCTATGGTGGAGTAAGAGTTCAAAGAGTTTTGAAAATGACGATAGTAAGCTAATTGGTCTGTAGTTGCTAAAATCTTCAGGATTGTCTTTTTTGTAGATAGGAATGACATGCGCTAACTTTAGGGCGTGCGGAAAGACACCTGTTTCCATACTAGTGTTAAACACGAAGGCTAAAGGTTCAGCTAGATAGTTTATGCATTTTTTTAGTAAGCTAGATGGTACCGAGTCGTACCCTGAGGACATTTTATTTTTTAGTTTTTTACTTAGATCCACAAGTTCGATTGTAGTTGTAGGGTGTAAATAAAAGTTTGCGTTGGTTTTTTTATTCATTGAAGAAAAATGCGCAGAATTTGGAAAAATGTTTTTTTTTCTTTTAGCAGATTTGGTGCGGCGTTTACTAGAAAATCATTCAGTTTGTTGGCTAAAGTTTTACAGTTGGTGTCGCTTGGTAGAGTGTTTAAATGTTTTTTGGCATTAGTTAATTGTCGCACCGTACTCCATGTGGCTTTAGCTTTGTTGTCACTTTGCTCAATGTTTGCTAGCAGTGAGCTTTTTTTTACTTTGTTTATTTCAATGTCATATATTTTTTTTGATTCCGCAAAAAGAGTTTTAAAATAAGGGTTTTTGTAGGACATAACTTGCAAGGCGATTACTTCTTGTTTCATTTTTTCAAGTTCAGGAGTAATCCATTGATTTCTGTTTTTTTTTTCCTTGGATTTACTTTTAGTTCTAACTGATTTTAGGGGGAAACAACTGTCAAACATTTCAGAGAACTTTTTTGAGAAGAGATCCCATTGTTCATTTACATTTGTTGACTTTAAGTTATAAAGGTCATGCCATGATGTTTGTTTTATCTTTTGCAAAAATAGATTTTCGTTATTTTCAGAAAAGGATCTTGTGTATCTTGGCACGTTATTATTTTTACGTACGTCATTGAAACTAATTTTAATGATTTGGGCTGTGTGATCTGATTTACCGGTGTTAATGACTTTTGTTTCAAAAGTAAAGAAATCTATCAAGTAAAATGTTATCTATGCAAGATCTTGATGTTAATGTTATTCTTGTGAATTCTTGTATTGTCGGATGAAGATTAAAAGTGTCTATTATGTGGTAAAAATTATTTGTTTCATTGCAGTTTGTGTTAAAATGAATGTTAAAATCTCCAGTAATTATAACTTTTTTTTGTTCATTATACAACTTATGTAATACCTGCTCAATAACGTTTAAGAATACATCCATTTTACCCTCCACTCCCGATCTATATACACACAAAAGTACGTAGTTGTCATTGTTCAAGGTGAATTCGATAGACGCGCATTCCATACTAAAAATGCTTGACATTTTTACGATGTCTTCTCTGTTTCTCGCTGTAATTTGATTCTTACTATAGATTGCAGTACCGCCATGTTGTCCTTGATCTCTGCAGAAGTATGATATTAGGTTGTATCCATTTATTGCCATGGTTATTAGCGATTCTTCGCATTGCCAGTGTTCCGATATACATAGAAAGTCTGGTAGATCTAGGTCTTCTGTAAGTATTTCAAGTTGTCCGATCCCATTTCCCAGAGACTGTATGTTATGGTGAAAAATAGTTAGTGACGTGGTGTTGTTGTTCAATTGATTTAGGTTGCTTAACTTCTGTCGATGTTGGGTTGTATCTGCGTTGGGGCCATGTATAAAAAATGTTGGGATTGGCCCTGTTGGTTGGAGAGATCACTTTCGTTATTTGGTTTCGAAGTGATAGCTTGGTCTTTTTTGTTTTCCAAGCTTTTTACGGTAGAAAAGAAGAAACTTTGCATGTGTTGAACAACTGCTCTCGAAAGATGCCACTGGCCAATTTTTGTGATGTTACATTGATCTTTGTAGTAGTTTGTTCTGCGAATAATATTATTGACGTCTAGTAGATGTTTAGAATCTAAACGTCTTTTAAATATATGTTGAAACAGCGAAACATTTCTTTTATAAATTAGTTCATTTGCTGTATTACTATCATACCTATATGGTTCGCTAAGTACTATAGGATTGGTGTGTGTGGATTTAAGGATAAAAGAATCGATTATATCCCTGTTTGGGTCGGCCAAATAATGACGATGTCATTCTTTGTATAGCTTTGAGTGTTTCTAAGTGCGGTTTTAATAATTTCTTCATTTCTTGCATTTGGCAGCAGAATAGATGTTATTAAGTAGTTATTATCACGCATTAGCTTTGCTATATTGTCTCTCATAGCTTTTCCTTTATTTGCTCCTACAAAAAGTATTTTGTTGGTTTCTTTGCGTGGTTTGGAGTGGCTTGAACTATTTAAGTTGGTGGTTAAACTTTTATTTATTTCTTGGGGTTGCGCATTTTGTTGTTTAGTTTCACTTTCCAAGAGGCTTTTAACTTTGTGTAGATTTTCTTTAAAATGTGTCAGTTCTTGGCGACACTGTTGATTATCTTCCTTTAACTTTTTGCATAGTTTTTTAGTTTAGTTTAGTTTAGAGCTCGTTCAGGGTTTTGTTTATCAGGGCTAAGAGTTGATTCATTGGCAGCTATAGTTTGGCATTCTACTCTTTTCTTCTCAACGGTGTCTGTTTGGGTCGAATTATCTGTTTTATTTGTATTTCTTTTTGATAGCTTATTTATGGTTATTTCGTAGCGTAGTATAATGTCTTCTTTGTGTAGTAGGTTGTTTTCAAGTTTTGTAATTTCATCAGATAATTGCTTGTTTCTCAGTTCAAGGTCGTCTATGTGGCTATTTTGATCAGCTAGTTTGTTTCTTAGATCTGACAGGATTTGTGTAGCAGTCATTTTGTTCTCGCTTTCGGATTTTTCATATATAACACGAATATATTTTCTATTCGGGGAGTCTACTATTTCGGGCGTCACAGGTGTGAATAGTCTACTTTTGGTGTGAAAGTGTGCTTGTAGGTTTCTTAGGGCTTTTGAGTGGCGAGTTTCCATTCTGTTCATTTATTATTGTTTGGTTTCTGTCTTGATTGATCGTTGATATCTCTCAAGCGAACGGCTAGCGGGAACGCTAGGATGCGTATCACCTAGTATTGGGCGTTTACCATATCGCTGATAGTGGCCAGATGTGGGCGGTTCGAAGACCGCCTTATTTAGGATTAAGATTACAAATACTGCCGCGAGGGCGAGCCTCTGTAGTCCTTTGTTCTATTGTTTACAAAATTTTTGTTCACAATTTGGGGTTTTATGTGTAAAATAGAAAGGATTTTTAATTTGTAAGCACTTACATCGATGGTCCGTTTGGTTGGCTTTATGCTGCACTCAATTAACATATTTGTTTATACCTATAGCACAGTCATTTTAATGATTTTTAAAGAACAACCGCACATTAACACTGCCACACATTACGATATAATTAGATAGATTCAGAAAAAAAAAAGATTTTGATGTCCCTATTAGTTGTGTTCTGCACTTTTAAAGAAGCTACAATCTAAGTACCTACTTTGTGTTTTGTATTATGTTTTGTACTTTTTGTGCAATGTGTATTTTGTATTAAAATTAGTCAAAAGAAAGGTTTTTTTAATGTTACAAAAATAAATACATATTTTTTTAAAGTTTGACACAAATACACACTGAAAAGACCACAAACAAGTTATCAAAGTTTGCAATAGTTTCTAGTTTCATTTAAAAATAAAGAAATCATAGTTTTAATGCCTAATGTTTATTTTTTTTATTTCTATTTCTCTCTATTTCCCTTCAAAAAGTAGAGAGAGAAGACAAAATTACGCGTTGAGCGTAAATAGGCCTTATGAAACAAATAAAATTACAATAAATGAAAAACAAAAAAAAGTGAGGTTATGAATTGTGTTGATGATGCACAGAACGATCGGAAATTGTTGGTACATAAAATAGACCTATTTCCGTGTTCTTACCACGTAACGACCAAAAAACGTAAATTTGACGAAGAATTATGTACGATGCGCGACGTGTGACCTTAAACGTTTTGTGATCGTTATTTTGACACCAAAATAATCACGAAAACTCATTAGTCATGCGAAAACGTGAACAGAACGTTGCAGTTAACTCCAGGGTAAAATTAACGTTAAGGCGTCGGTAATTATTTCGTTAAGGAAGGTCATCCCGAAAATAACTAATTTCTCCACCAAAAACAACTTTAATATTGCTTAAGTTTTTAGTCATCACAACCAGTAGGTCATACAATTGTTACTTGGGCACTCTCTACTCTGTTTGAAACCCCTCATTATGTAGAAAAACACTATAATTTATCAAACCAGAAATTTATTAAACTGTTTGTAAGAATGATTCACTATAAAAATATTATGATTTTGAATGGATATGACAAACAGTGGTTTTGAAAAATTTTTGATGTTTAAATCAAAGAAATTAAAATAAAATAGACACCGCATACAAATCCTTGGGAAAATCTAGGCTCAAATTCCGGAAATTTAGACTGTGGTTACCCCAGCAGCATTTGTACGTTATCTTACGTTGCGCAAACGTTGCCCTTGACAAACGCGACGTTTGCTAGCGACGTCGTTTCGACTGCCTGACGACCATCATTGGCACCTAAATGGGTAATACAGGTTCGGTTCGCCTCGACGTCATTGATCCTGACTAGCTTTACCAATTGCTAACGTTATTTTACGTTTAATTTTCCTCACCTAAAATTAGATTAAACAAGAATGTTAATTACGTTTGGTTTTGTTTCGACTACCTAAAATATATAAAGTTTTTGTAAAACAATAAAAATGGATTCGGGTTTTTTTTTTAAAGGCGGATCCTGATGTCTACAGGTATACATGAATAATATATAATTCTTTTATTTACACACATAAAAATTTGTAAACGAAAGGCCGTTTATTGACAAATATGATTAAGATACTTCGAAAAAAACCGGGCGCCCTGAAAATTTAAAAGATCTAAGAAAATAAAATATTAGAAAAAAATTGGTTAGAAATATATTTTTTACATAATGTTGTTAGTTTTGTTGTAAAAATGATCCAACATTCCCCCAAAACCTTTTATTTTTTTATTTATTTTATTTGTAATTTTAAGAAAATACAATATTTTCTATACAATGACTTTTTTCCTATAAACTAAAAATACAATTCTACTCTTAGAAACCTAGAGGTCAAGAAAGTAATATTAATTGCAGAGAAAAACAAAAACAAAAAAAAGAGTATAGTTTTCTTAATTGTAGCAAAATGGGGAATATAAAATTAGTACCTAATATAAGTTTATAAAAAAAAGAAAAACCTCTACGAAGAAGTCAAAAGAACCAGAAATGTTTCTGTGTATGACTGACAAGTAAAAACTATGTTTGAGTAAATTTTAGTTGATTAGCTACATAAAAGTATTGCACAGAGTTGCCTATAGTGATATGTTTTTTTTCTTTTTTACTCATTTATGAGGAAGGCCCTAACTTTTAAAATATTTATAATAGCAATTGACTTAGCTTTCTGAGGATTAGGGTTACTAATACCTTCGAATAATATTTCAGGGGATGTAAAAACTTCAGTACGAAAGTGTTTGTATGAGGGACAATGAATGAGAATATGAACTAGGTTTTCTAGAACTAAAAGGTTACAAACTTTAAATGAGAATTTAAGAAAGATGTTGTGGGAGGAACGTAACTGAGGCAAAATTCTGACAACAAACAATGGACGGTTTAGAGTTAGGTACTTGCTGGGATTTTGAGTTGAGAGATTTGCCAGTTGAGAATAGAAATAGGTGTAGCGAGAGCTTTGAGCTATTAATAAGTCATTCATTTCATCAAGGTCGACAGGGATAAAGCCGCCGTCAGGAAAGGGAAAACGTTTGATAATTGTCCATATTGGCAATGAAAAAGGGTTTGTAAAAGGAGGTCTTTTGGTCTTTCCGTCAAACCATACTGGCGATTATCATGAGCACATGAATGCCAACCATTTGTTTAGCCTTAATTTAATTTTTAAGTGTGCTTATTAATTATAGTTAAAACGCCAATCCGTTTTTGTATACAGACCGCTTCAAGCTACTGCGAACATAGGGCGAAAGAAGTCTAATTTGCCAGTGTACGTACATGCAGAGACACCGCACGCCTATCAGTGAAGCAACCAACACTCAGGCTTCCGATCGCCTTTCGCTGCCGTTCGCCGCCGTTCGCCTTGTATTTAGTACGCCTCTAACCACGGTGCTGTGTGGAGTGTAGTCAATGAAACCGGAATTTGGTCAATAAATACGCAAATTTTTATAACGTAATTTTCTTATTTTTTGTCACTGATAAATAAGAGCGTTTTATTGTCAACTGCTCAGATTTATCAGTGACGACGTGTTACAATGGAAATAATAAGGAGAAACAAAATAAAAGCAAGTTCTCAAAATAAAATAATACATTCTAAAAACCAAAAAGATTCTCCCAGTCAAAAAAAATAAAGCAAATGTTCGAACAGTCCTCCTTGCTCGGCTAGACAATATCCGAGCCTACTATAAAAACCCCTTCCAACGTTTCCAAGCATGTTAGGGGTGATAATTTGAAAAGCTTCTTCAAAAACAGATAGAAGTCATTAGGAGCAAGATCGGGAGATCGAGCTGGCCATAAAATAGTTCCCCGTGTACTTATAACCCGATTAGGAAATACATTATCAAGATATTCCCTAACAAGGCCAACATTGTGAGCGGAACAACCATCTTGTTGAAACCATGTTTCGCCAAATCTTACACCTAACAACTGCCTAGCAGTTGGAATAATGTGCTGCTGCAGTAGATCCAAGTATCTAGGACCATTCAAATTGCAATTGCCGTTAATAAAAAATGGCCCAATTACGTGTTCCCCTACAATACCCCCCCCCCAAACATTTAGTTTTTGGGGATACTGTGTTCTTACGTCAAAATACAAATGCAAATTTTCCCTCGACCAATATCGAACGTGTGTTGGGTTATGACGATTTGACCATTTGACCATCTGCACTTTTTCGGCAACTTCGTAGACATCCATTTTTAGTTTTAAAAATGTATTATTTCAATTAAGAACTTACCCATCTGTTTCTCGAGCAAGGCAGAAATAAAACAAAATAATAAAAACAAAATGAATTTCCAAAAGATAACACTGCAGCGTGCTTCGATTCCACCTCGGTCGTACGGCACGGAGAGTAAATTGGACTTGATTCCCCCTATGTTCGCAGTAGCTTGAAGCGGTCTGTATATATATATTATAATATTATTTTTATTCCTAAAATGTATTTTTATTATTTAATTTATAATTTTTTTTTAAAATAAAGTAATTTGTTTAATTAAATATCATAGAACTTTTCACATATTTACTATTTTCTTCACTAATACCTATATACCACGGTACTTAGAATGTAAGTTTCCCCCAATTGCGGCGCCTATGAGAATAGTTTATCGCTTGCCTTCTATTGTTGTCGGTTTTGGGTTCTATTGTATTCTCCGGTCGAACAGGGTGAGGTATATAAAAATAAAGGATTTTTTAACTGAGGTATATTAGAAAATGTTTAAAAGAGTACTACTACTACTACTACTACTACTACACTCAGTACAAAATTTATCCTAATTTGCATTTTTATTACTCTCTCTTCTTTATGAACAGACTTTAGACTACTTTTACCTTTTTTGAATAATATTCTTTCTGTTTTCTCTTTGTGGACTCGCGTCTAAAATTGGGTGTTTGATAATCACTCTCTGCGCGGGCACTCTCGTTAGGATTCAGAGCACCTGCGGGTAGATTCGTGACGTCACTACTCTACTCCGGATTGATCTGAGAGTACGTAAATCGGAAGCGCTATTAGATTTTTTTACGGATCTGGAAAATTTGCCTTCAATATATGAAGTTTGCCTTCCAGTTTATTTTTTTTTGCCACATAAATTGCTTGTGAGTAAAAATTATTGTGGATTATCACTTTTTTTAATTTTTTTTTAGAGAAAATTTATATAAATGAATATTATTATGAGACGTTTCAGATATGTATTGACTCAAGCATAATTGATAATAAGTAAAATAAAGTATATAGATAAAGATAAAAAAAAATATGGAAAAGTTTAATAACACAATTTTAATAGAAAGGATAAGAACATCCAACTAAAAGAGAATCATAGGTACTAAGTACTTGGTTTAAGATTAAATGACATTTAATACAGGCATAGTTTTAGTTTTATTTCTGGAGGTAGCATGTTGTAAATCTTTGGGGTGGTATATTGTAGAATATTTTAAAGGGCAGTAAGTGACGTTACGGGCTGTTCGATAGCATGATTTGTTATGGCTCTGGCTGTAACATTGTGACATTTTATTTTTTGGAATCTTATTGGTAAGCAACATTCTTGCAACAGATCTTACGTAAAGGTGACAGATTTGCATAAATTTGTTTGGATAAAAAGTGTTCCAGTAGGAAAGTCTCTTTTTTGTGGAATAGCTACGGGCTTGATAATGTCACTATAAGATGCTCCTCATATTGTTAAGCAATAATTTATTAGGGATTCAGCTAGGGATTTGTAGACAGCTATTAAGTTATTTTTTGACATTATTTGTCGGAGCTGCTTAAATTTATAGTACAGTTTTCGTAGTTTTTTGCTTAAATTTTAGTCTTTCATCTAGAATTACCCCAATATATTTAATATGTCTAGTTTGCTTGATTTTTTTCTGGCAAGAAGAGGTTCTGATTGACTTGCAAGTATTTTCATGCATTTTTAAAGTTGTTTTATTTGTGTGGCCTCTCGAAAACTTTTTCCTAACTCGTACTCATAAATTTTAATCCCCCGTCATCAGCAAAACAAACCCCACTATCTCCCTCAATACTTGAAAGCAAAACATCTATATAAATGATAAATAATATAGGTCCTAGTATCGTAACCTGTGGCACTCCGTACTCCACTGGGAGGCCTCCATTAAGAGTATTTCCAATTTTGATAAATGGCAGTCTTTCACTAAGGTAAGATTTAAACAATTGGAGTGCAACTCCTCTACCCTTAGCTTCAAGCCTCCTTAGTAGAATACGGTGCGACACAGTGTCAAAAGCTTTCGCTAGATCGAGAAAAATGACCAAGCTATTCATGTTTTTGTTAAATCCCAAACTGATTTTCATCAATTAATTTGTTTCTTTCCAAGTATTCGTTAAGACGAAGTTTAACGCATTTTTTTATAACCTTACTTATGTTACTGGTTAGTGGTTTATAATTAAGGTTTAGATAAAAAATTGGTTTGACAAATTGCAGTTTTTATAGTAAATAGTTCTTACGATGAAAATTTTGAGGGATTTAAAGGACTCAATTATTTTTATTAGTGCGCTATTTTTCATGAAACTACTAAAATGTTATGTTTTTAGTGTAACATTGATGTAGTTCTCTACGCGGCTCTTATAAAATACAATTGATTTTCCTTTTAAACTAATTTTCTTTGGGCTGTTTTTTTTAGGCGGCGTCGAGAATCCGCCACCTGGAACGATACTTGACCACACTGTAACCAGAAAGTATCTGGCGGACTTTTACATGGTCCCCCAGTCCGTTAGGCAGGGAACGGTGAATCCCACGCATTACATAAGTAAGCTTTGATTTTTTGTTATTTTAAAGTTTATTTTAACTACGGGGTTCGAATATTACTCTACAAGCAGTGCTTAAGTTAAATTGTGCCCCTACTGTCCATTTAAAATTCTCTGGAGAAATTTTCAATATAACGGATTGAGGTGTCCAGCGTGATAAAAAAAATAGATTTTACCTTTTTGTCCACAGCAGGAAAATATTACACGAAATAACACTTATTAGCGGCACTATTAGGACGGACACGTTGGGCGAGGCGGAACTGACAAAAATACAGTGGGAATTTGTTTCCGCGATATGCGGACCTACGCGTTAGGTGACTAAACATATATGTATATGTTATATTATTTTATTATATTTAACAGGCCCTTACATGACTTAATATTATATACCTTTCTGTAGGTATTATATCAAACTACACTATGGTGCGAAATAAGGCATGGTAAAATCTTTATCTTTTTTTTTGTTACATCACTGTTGTAATATGACATTCTTTTACAACCAATAAAATTTGATTTGATTTGACTGTTACTAACTTTTGTCTAGTTGAAACTTTCAAAGAATTACTGTAAAGAGAATTATATCCTTAAAAACATTTTTTTTTGTTTTTCAGCTATGTAACTGTGATAAATTATTTTTGTTGTTGTTGTAGCAGCAATAAATTAATTATTTTTTGAGCCAGAGTTAAACCGATCTATTGTCTTTCACTGCTTTTGCAGTTCTTGGGTGCCCTATAGTCCTTCCCCCCTTCATGTGTCCTACTTTTCCTATTACTACTACTACTATTACTACCTAAATCTATGCTGCTATTATTGCCAGTAACACTACTAGCATTGTTTTCAATATTTTTGTCAAAAAAGATTTGTCATAAGGGATAATAATAAGTTCTTGGTTTTTTTTTACTCTGTGACTCTTTCATTAAATCAATTATTTACAATAGTGTCATTTACAAGTCGCATTTCGGGTTGGGTTTCGTTGATAATTTGCTGTAGGATTGTTTGTATAGGTGTATATATTATTCTAATGTCCTTTTTATTACTCCTGGCGTTTAACCTGTTCCTTGCCCTTGAGGTCACACTGGATTAACTGGTTGGCATGTCTTCTCAATGTGTTGTCATCTTGCAACTCGCATTCATACGTTGATCGCCCTATCCTTACTGTTATGAACGCTTCAGCCCAACTTGGATTTGCTGATCTATAATCTCTAGCCACTACTTGTTAATTTATGGAAAAATTATTTTCTCTGCCTCCATGTTGTTATTTCGTGTCTTGCATTTTAATGTTCTTTTTGACTTGTTCCTCTATTATATTTTTGTGGCTTTCCATTTTTTCCATATTGTTTTCTCGTAATAAAGTCAATTTGGAAGTTTTGTTCCTCGAATTGTTCTGTTGAACATTATTTTTTATTAAAGTAACACTCGTGGCATATCGGACAAAGCGTTTTTGTTTCTCACTTCATTACGATCAGGCCTCCAATGTCTAATGGAGAATCCAGACACCTACAGGCCTGTTTCATCCTTATTAGGAATCATCAGGGAGTCATAGTCGAATAAACTGAGAAACAAAAACATCAAAATTGAAAAGTGCAGAAGACCGTAAATACAGAATCCTGTACCTTTCAGCAGGCTTGGTCGTAATGAAGTGAGAAACAAAAACAATTTTTCCGATATGTCACGAGTGTTACTTTAATTTTTATGAGATTCACTTTGTTATTATTTTTGATGGTGACATGTTGTTTGTTTGTGCAATGTTCTGAAGTTTTGTTCCCCTATTATATTTTTATGGCTTCCCATGATCTCCATATTGTTTTCTCGTAATAACGTAAATTTTGTTCTAATTGTTCTGTTGAACATTATTTTTAATGGTGACATTTTGGTTGTGCAATGTTCTGAAGTTCTGTATATGAATAATACTCTAGCTGCTAGTGTTTTTATGCTTATTCCTGTTTTTTGGATCTTTGATCATGGTTTTTGATTCTGGATTTTGAAGTGGTGATGTCATGTGTCTTATACCATTTCCATATAGTTCTCATCGAGGTTCTCATTAATGAAGCTTCCAACCATTTTGAAAAAGAATCCAACATAACTAAAAAGATATGTCCAAAAATTTCACAAAAATCAATGCAAATCCTTGACCATGGTTCTGTTTCTGGAGCCCACTGTGTTAATTTTTCCCTAGTAGGGTTATCTCTATGTAATTGTGTTACTTTCTCTATGTCGGCTTCCATTTTTGGCCAATACAGAAAACTTTTAGGAGTTGCTCTCATTTTATATATTCCAAAATGAGTCTCATGCAACATAGAAAGTATATAAAAACAAAAGATCAAAAGATCTTGGGTGGAAATAACGAAAATTCAAACCTGGATCGCACAAGGAACACACAAAGGACCAAAGCGAAAAGATAAATAATTAACCGATGTTTCGCCTTGGGCAACCAGCGTAGGATCGTCAGTGGTTCCACTGGTCACTCTCCCCATGCATCATTAAACACCATCAAACACTTTGATTTCCAACTTTGAATCACTCACAAATAGGCATCGTTCCGCACTGGTACTTATCCAAGTTACCTGATACGGATTCGTCCTGGCGTGTTAATATTTCCAATAGGATTATGCTCCTAAGGCAATTACAAACAAAAAGGAAATGAAAAAACCTCCAAATCAGTTAGTTCAACCGAAAAGAATCTAAAAACAAGAGATCCGCCCAATTTTTTTTTGCCGCAGATGATTAGCTGGTAATTAGCCCATAATTCTAACATACTTTTAGTTTCGGTACTGCTATTATTAATGTGTGCGGGGTGGGGCTGCACATGGAGCTGCACCCCGCATTTTAAACTTTAAAAAAATCAGATAAGGAGATGAGCTCAATTTTTTTTTTGCGGTAAATAATTAGCCCGTAATTCCTACCTTAAAAAAAAATTGATTTTCCGGATGCGGGGTGTAGCTGCATGGACCTCCTTGTCGCCGAGTGTGGAGAAATATCACTTTTCGCATCAATTAGGTAAATAACGGTTTTGTTAGTTATTCAAATATTTCTTCTTTACAGTTTTGCAAAACACCTGCAACCTAAAAGTCGACCACGTCCAAAGATTGTGCTACAAGCTATGCCATCTCTACTACAACTGGCCGGGCACCATCAAAGTGCCGGCGCCGTGTCAATACGCCCACAAGTTGGCCGCCATGGTGGGCATGCACACCAAGTGCGAAGCGGCATCCGTTATGAACGACAAGCTTTGGTATTTGTAGTTTTTAATTGGCACGTTTTTTGTGTATATTTTTACCAAAAAAAAAATTACTAATTGTTTGTCGCTCAGCCATTCCATAATTACGGATAAGACAGGTTTTGTCAACTTTTTTCTTTATTATTTGAATTTTTCTTTCACAAGGATTTCATAACGTTTAACTTCAAATATCAGATAAGACGTTCTTTAAGGTCACTGCGATTCGGAAAGTTTTTTTTTCACGATATACTTAGCGCGGTATGGTACTATTTCTGCCCAATTCCGTCGGTTTTCGCTCATCGAACACTGACTTCAGCATTCAAAGTTTTATAGCGTACTTGCATTGATATATTTGTCTCATGTTTTATTTGAAACCGCAAAGAACAGAAATATTCTCGTTGTGCTTGCCCTTCCAAATAAATACGATTTGATTGAGAGACTGCTGCTACGATACCAACACATAACTTGTGCCGGTACCACTTTGTTGATTGATAATGATTATTTCAAAGTCAAAATTTATTTTTTGTTGTTTTATAAAAAATTATTTATTATTTTTGGATGTAAGAATTATGAACAAATTACAAAATATATTAAACACTTCCGATTTCCAATGGAAAAATATTTAGAAAAAGAATGGATAATTGCTTATCAA